>OZ025252.1:9738824-10432048 GCA_964019135.1 Arenicola marina | reverse complement strand
CGCCTGTCACGCCAAGGTGCCGCTTACTGACGTCGTATCGTTGGCGCGAGGGCCCGGGAGAGAGATAACGACTCTCAGCCACCCATCTTAACCTGTGAGACTGGGTGTTCCATGAAATAGGGGGGCAGGGGGGACGGGGGGTGCAGGTTGTATATAGGAATGGGTCTGACCGGGGAGATGGGAGATTTGCCATGACGGCTGGGCCCTGGAGTCAAGACGAGGCAGGCCGGACAAGGTCATCTAATTCCCAGCGTTGTGATTACACTGGTACGGTATCCAGTGGATGGGTGGGGGGGGGGGGAGGTGGGTGGGGGGGGGGGCAGAGGTTAGAACCGGGGAGGAGCTGAGAGTAACGGTTGCTAGCGACCCGGTCACTCACCCGATACTTATTACTGGCGGCCTCCCTCTCCCCACCCCCCCCCCCCCTCCATCCTTACTTGCCCCTGGGCCGTCGTAAACCCCCTCCCCTCCCACCCACCGCACCGTCTCTTTCACGCCAGTTGTAGTCCGTTGGGACTGGACAGTAAATATAGAGATCCCGGTGTATTGCCGCCTATATCGACCCTCCGACCAGACACCTCTCCACCAGCCCCCCCCCCACCCCCCCCCCTCCCACAACCCGCTGGCTCAATCTGAAGGATGCCCCGCCCCCTCCCCCACCCCCCTCTGGTGGCCTATTTTCCATATTGACCGGTCTCTAAGGCGGCAGTGACGGCAGTGATGGTCGCCCCGACCCCCAACACACACCTCACAAATCTCTGGCATCGACCTTTGGGAGGGTCCGCCCGCCACCCCCTCCCCTCCTACCCCTCCCCACACCTTCCCACACTAAACAGATGATTTATCCCTGGGGAGTTACCTACAGTGTAGAGTTTCCGAACTACAAACTAGGGTCTCCCTACCCCACACGAAGACCCCCTCTACCCCACACTAGGGGCCCTCTACCCCACACCAAGACCCCCCTTACCCCACACTAACTAGGGTCTCTTTACCCCACACTAGGGGCCCTCTACCCCACACCAAGACCCCCCTTACCCCACACTAGGGGCCCTCTACCCCACACCAAGATCCCCTTTACTCCACACCAGGGGCCTTCTACCCCACACCAAAACCCCCTTTAGCCCACACTAGGGGCCCTCTGCCCCACACCAAGACCCCTTTACCCCACACTAGGGGCCCTCTACCCCACACCAAGACCCCCTTTACTCCACACTAGGGGCCCTCTACCCCACACCAAGACCCCCTTTACTCCACACTAGGGGCCCTCTACCCGACACCAAGACCCCTTTACTCCACACTAGGGGCCCTCTACCCCACACCAAGACCCCCTTTACTCCACACTAAGGGCCCTCTACCCCACACCAAGACCCCCTTTACTCCACACTAGGGGCCCTCTACCCCACACCAAGACCCCTTTACCCCACACTAGGGGCCCTCTACCCCACACTAAGACCCCCTTTACCCCACACTAGGGGCCCTCTACCCCACACCAATACCCCCTTTAGCCCACACTAGGGGCCCTCTACCCCACACCAAGGCCCCCTTTACTCCACCCTAGGGGCCCTCTACCCTACACCAAGACCCCCTTTACTCCACACTAGGGTCCCTTTACCCCACACGAAGACCCTATTTACCCCACGCCAAAGCCATCTGTACCCCACCGAGCCTTGGCGGCCGCCCCCCTGGCCACCCAGGTAGAGGGTCTGTCGGCCATGTCCGCCAATCTTCGGACATGGCCTCCTTCACGAATAGAGCACACTTTATTACATGACAAGACAAGGCCCAGTCTGACCGTAGGTAGGGGCCTTGACCCCCCCCCCCCCCCCCCATATGGGACTCACCCGCCAACCGTGGCGCCATGATTGAAGGCGTTCAACACAAGGCGTAACAAACACATGACTAGGCCGGCGTCACGGTGTGCAGGTTTAATGGTCAGCTGTAATGCCCTCTGTACCACGTGGACTAAGCTACTGGCCGGTCGAACAGCTGGCTGGGTTCCTGCCTATAGCTAACGCAGATGTAGTTCACTTGCTGGGCCGGCTGGTTCCTAGCCTGCCCCCTGTACCACGTGGTCTACTGACCGACCAGCCTGCCCCCTGTACCACGTGGTCAACTGACAGACCAGCCTGCCCCCTGTACCACGTGATCTACTGACCTACCAGCCTGCCCCCTGTACCACGTGGTCTACTGACCTACCAGCCTGCCCCCTGTACCACGTGGTCAACTGACAGACCAGCCTGCCCCCTGTACCACGTGATCTACTGACCTACCAGCCTGCCCCCTGTACCACGTGGTCTACTGACCTACCAGCCTGCCCCCTGTACCACGTGGTCAACTGACAGACCAGCCTGCCCCCTGTACCCCGTAGTCTACTGACCGATCCCCACCCGCCGCCCTCAGCGTAACGTACGACCATATGGTATTATAGTACGGTCCTTATAGTTTACACAACTTTAAGTACCCCTCCCTGTCGCCAGCATCCTGCCAACATGGTTCTTTCCGCAGGGGTGGGGGTACTGTGGGGTGGGGGGGTGGGGGGGGGAGCGCCGAGGGGTACGATGGTGGATGAGGGGTTGAACGCAAAAATGGCGTGTGGAAACTGCGTGACGCTAAACGTTGGGAATTGAGATAGATGTCTGTTATCAGGGGGTGGCCATCTCTCAAGTCGGAGTGGACATAAAACAGTTCAGCTGTCGACCTCCCCCCCCCACCCCCTCCCATCCCCCTTGTGATATAATGCGGTGGTCTTCCTCTGCCGATGAGTTATTGTCAAATAGTTCCCTAAAGCGCCTCAATTTGCTGCTTTTCTTCAATCGGATACGATGCTCCCGGGTGTGGGTGGGGCCGGGGGGTGATGTCAGCGGGGGACGCCAGGGCTGATCTAGGGGCTCCCGGGTGTGGGTGGGGCCGGGGGGTGATGTCAGCGGGGGACGCCAGGGCTGATCTAGGGGGTCTCTCTTGGCCGAGGGGGTGAGGGCTGACAGAGCTAAGGTCGATTATTTTTGTGTGGCACACATTAAATCTGCTGCTGGAGATAATGGTGAGTCACGCCTGGTCATGGTGACCCGGCAGTGGGTGACCCGGCGGTGGGTGACCCGGCAGTGGGTGACCCGGCAGTGGGTGACCCAGCAGTGGGTGACCCGGCAGTGGGTGACCCAGCAGTGGGTGACCCGGCAGTGGGTGACCCGGCAGTGGGTGACCCGGCAGTGGGTGACCCGGCAGTGGGTGACCCGGCAGTGGGTGACCCGGCAGTGGGTGACCCAGCAGTGGGTGACCCGGCAGTGGGTGACCCGGTAGTGAGTGACGCGGCAGTAGTGACCCGGCAGTGGGTGACCCGGCAGTGGGTGACGCGGCAGTAGTGACCCGGCAGTGGGTGACCCGGCAGTGGGTGACGCGGCAGTAGTGACCCGGCAGTGGGTGACGCGGCAGTAGTGACCCGGCAGTGGGTGACGCGGCAGTGGGTGACCCGGCAGTGGGTGACGCGGCAGTAGTGACCCGGCAGTGGGTGACCCGGCAGTGGTGACCCAGCAGTGGGTGACCCGGCAGTGGGTGACCCGGCAGTGGTGACCCAGCAGTGGGTGACCCGGCAGTGGGTGACCCGGCAGTGGGTGACGCGGCAGTGGGTGACGCGGCAGTAGTGACACGGCAGTGGGTGACACGGCAGTGGGTGACCCGGCAGTGGGTGACCCGGCAGTGGTGACCCAGCAGTGGGTGACCCGGCAGTGGGTGACCCGGCAGTGGGTGACGCGGCAGTGGGTGACGCGGCAGTAGTGACCCGGCAGTGGGTGACGCGGCAGTAGTGACCCGGCAGTGGGTGACCCGGCAGTGGTGACCCAGCAGTGGGTGACCCGGCAGTGGGTGACCCGGCAGTGGGTGACGCGGCAGTGGGTGACCCGGCAGTGGGTGACCCGGCAGTGGGTGACGCGGCAGTAGGTGACGCGGCAGTAGTGACCCGGCAGTGGGTGACCCGGCAGTGGTGACCCAGCAGTGGGTGACCCGGCAGTGGGTGACCCGGCCGTTGTGCGAGGAGGTGACCCCGTGACATTGCCCATCGATGAGCGTACGTTGTGCGGTCGCTGGCGGCCGCGTCCGAAGACCAGTCTGATTGAATACCTACTTCCCTCGGTGAAAGCCGCGGCGAGCGAGGCACAGTGAACAACTATACATAAGTTATTGCCGCGGTGGGGAAAGGCAGGGGGACGGGGGGTGTAGGGATGGGTGGGTGATGGAGTGGAGGGAGCGGGCGCTGTCCGCCTGGCCAGTGACCACGTGGTGATGAAGGACAAGTCAAGGTCACAGCTTGAGCAAGACGCGTCCCTCGGAGACTAGCATGGCTCAACCTCTTCTGACCACTCCCGACCGCTGGTATGTGCCCCCCCCCCCAAACACACACTCTCCCTTTTAGCCTTACCCCTCCCGCGGTCTGGGCGTCCAGTCTTAGTCTAGGTTGGGATTTTGTGAGGGAGGCCAAGTTGACCTGCAGGGGGCCGGTGGGGTTAGCTATAGGGCTTGATTGGGGCAGTGATACATGTGTCGTTGTCCGTGCTCGGCCTCCCGAGACAAAGTTCCACAGCCCCTTACAGCCCCGCCCCCACCCGCCCCGCCCCGCCCCCCCCCCCGCCCCGCCCCGCCCCCCCCCCTGCTCCGCCACACTCACACACGTCTAGTTATATGCAGTGTCTTTATCCAGTCCCGTGGGTCGTTGTGTCTTACTGTGGTAGCAGAGATGACGCTGCCTGGTGCTAAGGTCACGAGCGGATGTCCGGGGGTGGGGGGGGGGGGGGGGGGCGGCGACCCCTTTTCCCCATGACTGACTGGCTGTTGCCCGGGTGGCTTACCTGTCTGGATTGTGCTCGGACGGTAAGTGGGCCAATGCCACTGTCCTGCGCTAGTAGAGGCCATGGAGACCGAGCGGGGAGAGCCGGTAACCATGAAAGACCGACCGGGGAAAGCCGGTAGCCATGGAGACCGAGCGGGGAGAGCCGGTAGCCATGGAGACCGACCGGGCAGAGCCGGTAGCCATGGAGACCGGCCGGGGAGAGCCGGTAGCCATGGAGACCGACCGGGCAGAGCCGGTAGCCATGGAGACCGACCGGGCAGACCCGGTAGCCATGGAGACCGGACGGGGATAGCCGGCAACCATGGAGACCGGCCGGGGAGAGCCGGTAGCCATGAAGACCGACCGGGCAGAGCCGGTTGCCATGGAGACCGACCGGGCAGAGCCGGTAGCCATGTAGACCGGCCGGGGAGAGCCGGTAGCCATGGAAACCGATCCAGGAGAGCCGTTATCCATGGTGATCGACCCGCGACCGTTCTCTTCCCATACACACTATGGGTGGATGAGTGTCGAAGACGTGGAGCGTCCTGGAAGCACTCAGCCAGTAGTGCGCGAGTGCGAGTGTTTTGTCCATCTGCTTTGACCGGTTGGCAAAGGGAATGGTTGGGGGGGGGGGGGGGGGGGGGGAGGGTGCAGTGGTAGACGGCTGTGTCTGGTCCGTCTGGCTCTATGCAGGGTCCCTCGGGTCCGCCCTGCAGGTGCCCCTCCCCCGCCCCCTCCCCCGCCCCCTCCCCCGCCCTCGCCCCGACGTCCCCTCCTGCGCTGCGTCATATGCAGGGAATGGAATACAGTGGGAGGCCGGTTATTGGGCGGGTACCCCTGAGGCCACGGGGGGACTGGGGCAGTGGCCATCCCACACGCTGGCCACTGCCGTACCACTACTACAGCCACCACTATTACAGCCACTACTACAGCCACTACTACAGCCACTACTACAGCCACTACTACAACCTCTACTACAGCCACCACTACAACCTCTACTACAGCCACCACTACAACCACTACTACAGCCACTACTACAGCCACTACTACAGCCTCTACTACAGCCACTACTACAGCCACTACTACAGCCACTACTACAGCCTCTACTACAGCCACTACTACAGCCACTACTACAGCCTCTACTACAGACACTACTACAGCCACTACTACAGCCACTACTACAGCCACTACTACAACCACTACTACAGCCACTACTACAACCTCTACTACAGCCACCACTACAACCACCACTACAATCACTACTACAGCCACTACTACAGCCACTACTACAGCCTCTACTACAGCCACTACTACAGCCACTACTACAACCTCTACTACAGCCACCACTACAGCCACCACTACAACCTCTACTACAGCCACTACTACAACCACTACTACAGCCACCACTACAGCCACTACTACAACCACTACTACAGCCACTACTACATCCTCTACTACAGCCACTACTACAGCCACTACTACAGCCACTACTACAACCTCTACTACAGCCACCACTACAACCACCACTACAACCACTACTACAACCACTACTACAGCCACCACTACAGCCACCACAACAGCCACTACTACAGCCACCACTACTACAACCACTACTACAGCCACCACTACTACAACCTCTACTACAGCCACCACTACTACAACCTCTACTACAGCCACCACTACTACAACCTCTACTACAGCCACCACTACAGCCACCACTACAGCCACTACTACAACCACTACTACAACCACTACTACAACCACTACTACAGCCACTACTACAGCCACTACTACAGCCACTACTACAGCCACTACTACAGCCACTACTACAGCCACCACTACTACAGCCACTACTACAGCCTCTACTACAGCCACTACTACAGCCTCTACTACTACAGCCACTACTACAGCCACTACTACAGCCTCTACTACAGCCACCACTACAGCTACCACTACAGCCACTACTACAGCCTCTACTACAGCCACCACTACAACCACTACTACAGCCACTACTACAGCCTCTACTACAGCCACCACTACAGCCTCTACTACAGCCACCTCTACAGCTACCACTACAGCCACTACTACAGCCTCTACTACAGCCACCACTACAACCACTACTACAGCCACTACTACAGCCTCTACTACAGCCACTACTACAGCCTCTACTACAGCCACCACTACAGCTACCACTACAGCCACTACTACAGCCTCTACTACAGCCACCACTACAGCTACCACTACAGCCACTACTACAGCCTCTACTACAGCCACCACTACAACCACTACTACAGCCACTACTACAACCACCACTACTACAGCCACTACTACAGCCTCTACCACAGCCACCACTACAGCCACTACTACAACCACTACAACCACTACTACAGCCACTACTACAGCCACTACTACAGCCACTACAGCCACTACTACAACCACCACTACTACAGCCACTACAACCACTACTACAACCTCTACTACAGCCACTACTACAGCCACTACTACAGCCACCACTACAGCCACCACTACAACAACTACAGCCACTACTACAACCACTACTACAACCTCTACTACAGCCACTACTACAGCCACTACTACAGCCACTACTGTTACACCGTTAAACCGTGTTGCTGTTCGCTGACCTCCTTCAGTCCGCGCCGGAAGTCCTGTCACTGGCCCTGGCCAGACAGACGCCATTGACGGCGGTCTGCCTGCGTCACGTGACTGCAAGGCGTGGATCCAGTCACCTCGTAAAATCTCTGCCCCTCCCCCTCCCACCCGTGACCGCCCCCCAGCCCCTGACCGCCCACCAGCCCCAACCAGGCCCCGCCCGGCCTCAGCCCGGCCGCCCCCTCCCGCCGCCGTGGCCCACCGTGGCGACCTTGCTGTCTGAGTTACGGTCCGTCGTACTCTCGAGGTACGGTATGGTGTGTGGGGGGGGGGGTGGGGATTGCGGGAGGGGGGGGGGAGGATTGCGGGAGGGGGGGGGGGTCAACGCACTTCTACTGCTAAACCAATTGTCTGACTTGGGTCCTAATTGGACGCCATGTTGGTCAGTGGGCAGGGGGCGCCACCGGAGTAGGCCTAGGCGGTGATATAGGGGAGGCGCGTCACGCCGAACAAAGCTCTGCCACTGACGGTGGGGAGGGTGTGGGTGGTTGTTACGTACCCGTAGTGATACGCACCCGCAGTGTTACGCACCCGCAGTGTTACGCACCCGCGGTGTCACGCACCCGCAATGTGACTGACCCACAGGGGTTGGCTGGCTAGAGTAAAGGGCACTGACTCCCCTCGTCTTCTAATCCAGAAGACGAGAGTTCCAGAATGGATCCCGATAAGCGGACGTGCGCTGCGTTTGTCTGGACCCTGGTGTGCAAACAGGACGCAGTTCTGTGAAAGGACCTGTTTTATGTATCGTCTGAAGATTGGTCGCATCTTGCAGGTGTTGGTGTGAGCATGTGTGTGGTGCGCCCCTGCCACGTGGGCAGCAGGCCTTGTGACGTCATCGCATGCATCCCACGTGGGCAGCAGGCCTTGTGACGTCATCGCATGCATCCCACGTGGGCAGCAGGCCTTGTGACGTCATCGCATGCATCCCACGTGAGCAGCATGCCTTATGACGTCATCGCATGTATCTCACGTGAGCAGCATGCCTTATGACGTCATCGCATGTATCTCACGTGGGCAGCATGCCTTATGACGTTATTAAGTTTAGGTTCAGGGTATCAGTATGACCAATGGTTTGGCTGGTGAGACCCTGGTTTAGGTCCAGGGTAGAGGTCAGTGTGACCAATGGTTTGGCTGGTGAGACTGGCTAAGTTCATGGTAGAGGTCAGTATGACCAATGGTTTGGCTGGTGAGACTGGCTAAATTCATAGTAGAGGTCAGTGTGACCAATGGTTTGGCTGGTGAAACCCTAGTTTAGGTTCAGGGTAGAGGTCAGTATGACCAATGGTTTGGCTGGTCAGACCCTGGTTTAGATTCAGGGTAGAGGTCAGTATGACCAATGGTTTGGCTGACCAGACCCTGGTTTAGGTTCACAGTTGTAAAGGTCAGTATGACCAATGGTTTGGCTGGTCAGACCCTAGTTTAGGTTCAGGGTAGAGGTCAGTATGACCAATGATTTGGCTGACCAGACCCTGGTTTAGGTTCACAGTTGTAAAGGTCAGTATGACCAATGGTTTGGCTGGTCAGACCCTAGTTTAGGTTCAGGGTAGAGGTCAGTATGACCAACGGTTTGCCTGGTCAGACCCTGGTTTAGATTCAGGGTAGAGGTCAGTATGACCAATGGTTTGGCTGACCAGACTCTGGTTTAGGTTCAGGGTAGAGGTCAGTTTGACCAGTGGTTTGGCTGGTGAGACCGTGGTTTAGGTTCACGGTTGTAGAGGTCAGTATGACCAGTGGTTTGGCTGGTCAGTATGACCAGTGGTTTGGTTGGTCAGACCCTGGTTTAGGTTCAGGGTAGAGGTCAGTATGACCAGTGGTTTGGTTGGCCAGACCCTGGTTTAGGTTCAGGGTAGAGGTCAGTGTGACCAGTGGTTTGGCTGGTGAGACCCTGGTTTAGGTTCAGGGTAGAGGTCAGTGTGACCATTGGTTTGGCTGGTCAGACCCTGGTTTAGGTTCAGGGTAGAGGTCAGTGTGACCAGTGGTTTGGCTGGTCAGACCCTGGTTTAGGTTCAGGGTAGAGGTCAGTATGACCACGGGTTTGGCTGGTCAGACCCTGATTTAGGTTCAGGGTAGAGGTCAGTGTGACCAATGGTTTTGCTGGTGAAACCCTGGTTTAGGTTCAGGTTAGAGGTCAGTGTGACCAGTGGTTTGGCTGGTGCGACACTCCAGTCAGTGGTCCTCTATATGACGCTAGAACGTTTACCCTTGTTCCAGTCGTGTGCGGACCTTGCCCCCTCTCCACCCCCCCCCCCGCCCCTACGCCCCCGTAGGTACGACGTGACCAAGGGGCCAGCCAGTCGGCAAACACTAGAGTGTAGTAGTGGCTTAATAATACTGTGGCCCCCCGGGTGACTGTGGGGTGTGGAGGGGGTGGGGGGCAAGGGGGCAGGGAGTGGCGGCTTGCACGTCGGCCTTCGAGTACATGGGAAGTGGAATGGATTGGACGGGGGGGGGCGGGGGAAGTGCCTGGTAGGGGGGGGGATTCCCTCTGTCCTCGTGGGTGTCCTATCGTATCGACCTTGAGTTGGCCGGGGTGTGTGTGTGGGAGGGGGTGGGGGGGTGACCCGCCGCCGCGGGGCCTAGGTTACGCGGTGTGTCCCTCCCCACCCCCGCGGTCACGGCGACTTATCAACAACCCCACACCGCTCACCCTCTCTACACCCCTGCGAGCTAGAAGGTCAATGTTTTTTAAGCTAGTGTCCTTGTACCCCCCCCCCCCAACACACACACACACACGCCCCCCTCCCATCACTGCGGCGGTCGGTCGGTTGACGTAACGTGACGTCACCCCCGGCCGCTAACCCCTCCATATGACCGCTGTCTGGCTGCTCGGTGCCCTTTGTCGCGGCGCCATGTGCTGGGAGTTATTCCCCCCTCCCGTCAGGGCACCCCGCCCTCCACGGTCACCCCCTAAGGACGGCCAAGGGCCGGACACACACGTAATGCTGAGGGTCTGGCTACAGAGGACGCACGGCGATTGCTACACCTCGGGTCCCCCACCCTCCCCCCCAACCACCCATCATCCATCTATCAGTCACCCCCACCCCCCCGGCCCAAGGTCCCCTGTCCTCCATGGTGTACGTGCCTAATTTGTCCGACGACCACCGGTCGGGGTGACGTCCAGTCCCCAGTATGTCACCCCTCCCGCCACCCTCGTACGCCCTCCCTCCCACCCTCGCACCGCCTCCCTCCCTCCCACCCTCGCACCGCCTCCCTCCCTCCCACCCTCGCACATCGTGCCTCGTTCAACGTGCGCCCGATCTGCTAAGGTTTCTGTCACATGCGCACTCCCCTCCCCGCTCCACCCACCCCCATCCCCTCCCTAGGTGGTCCGGCGGCACGCTGATGGTGCAATCAGCTTGATATGTGGCCCTCCCCCACCCTCCCCCCCCCCCTTTCCTGGCCATCCGTCCTCGCCCCATCAGGCGCATTTCCCCCTATTTCGCCCCCACCCCAACTAAACATTTTTCAGGGGTGTTTTTTTGCTTGCGGAGTTCTCCGTTGACCGCATTAGCTACCCCTGCCCCGCCTCCCTCCCTGCCTCCCCGTGCCAGGGACCACCCCCGCCTCTCTCCCAGGGACCAGAGCCTGCCTGGCGGTGCTGGTGAGATACAAGGTCGGGGGTCTGGCACTGGGGGAGGGGATGGCACGCGCTCCGGAGTGTAGGGTAGGGGGATATCGGTGGTGTGGGCAATCGACAGGAGGGGGCGGGGCACGCTCTTCCTTCCGAGGGACAAATGGAGGCGGAATGGACACGGTACCTCTCTTCCTTCCGAGAGTACACGGCGGATGGAGATGCGATTGACACGGTATCTCTCTTCCTTCCGAGAGTACGCGGCGGATGGAGGTGAGGTGGGTGCGATATATCTCTTCCTTCCGAGAGTACACGGCGGATAGAGATGAGATTGACACAGTATTTCTCTTCCTTCCGAGAGTGCGCGGCGGATGGAGGTAAGATAGACGCGGTCTGTCTCTTCCTTCTGAGAGACAGTGCGCCGTGGCTGTCGCGGTGTGCGTCTCGAGCTGGTTGGTGGGTGGCGGTGGCGGTGGGGGAGGGGGGGGGGTGTTGATGGAGGTGAAGTGTGGGCCGCCCTGGCCAAGGTTTGCTGACCTCACAAACACGCCGACTATGACGGCCTGGAGCTTATCAGAGAGGCGGGCCCGGCAGACGGCTCTTTGATTACATAAGCGGCCTCGCGTCCTGGAGGCTGCCGCTCGGGATCCCTCCCCCACCGTCTGCCGGATCACACGTGCCATGTGGGGACTGTGCCGTGTGGGGACTGAGCCGTGTGGGGATTGTGCCATGTGGGGACTGTGCCGTGTGGGGACTGACATGTGGGGACTGAGCCGCGTAGGAACTGTGCCGTGCGGGGACTGAGCCGTGTGGGGGTTGTGCCATGTGGGGACTGTGCCGTGTTGGGACTGTGCCGTGCGGGGACTGAGCCGTGTGGGGACTGTGCCGTGCGGGGACTGAGCCGTGTTGGGGTTGTGCCGTGTGGGGACTGACATGTGGGGACTGTGCCGCGTGGGAACTGTGCCGTGTGGGGACTGAGCCGTGCGGGGGCTGTGCCATATAGGGACTGTGCCGCGTGGGGACTGTTCTGTGTAGGGACTGCCGTATGGGACTTGGGCCATGTGGGGACTTTGGCGTGTGGGGACTATGCCGCGTGGAAACTGTGCCCTGTGGGGACTGTGCCGTACGGGGGCTGTGCCGGGTGGGGACTGTGCTGTGTAGGGACTGCCGTATGGGACTTGGGCCATGTGGGAACTGAGCCGTGTGGGGATTGAGCTGTTTGGGGACTGTGCCGTGTGGGGACTGTACCGTGTGGAGACTGAGCCATTTGGGGACGGTGCCGTGTGGGGTCTGAGCCATGTGGGGACTGTGCCGTGTGGAAATTGTGCCGTGTGGGAATTGAGCCATGTCGGGACTGTGCCGTGTGGGGGCTGTGCCACGTGGGGGCTGTGCCGCGTGGGGACGGTGCCGCGTGGGGACTGAGCCGTGTGGGGACTGTGTCGTATGGGACTTGGGCCATGTGGGGACTGAGCTGTGTGGGGACTGAACAGTGTGGGGACTGCGCTGCGTGGAGGCTGTGCCGCGTGGGGACTTGGGCCGTGTGGGGACTGAACAGTGTGGGGACTGCGCTGCGTGGGGGCTGTGCCGCGTGGGGACTTGGGCCATGTGGGGACTGAGCCGTGTGGGGACTGGTGCATTTGGCGACTGTGCCTTACGGACTATTTGTCTCTGGTTCTCTCAGGTCTTTCTTGTCGTTTCACTCCTGTTAAAGAGGCTCACTGGTCATTGGTCCTGTTAAAGAGGCTCACTGGTCATTGGTCCTGTTAAAGAGGCTCACTGGTCATTGGTCCTGTTAAAGAGGCTCACTGGTCATTGGTCCTGTTAAAGAGGCTCACTGGTCATTGGTCCTGTTAAAGAGGCTCACTGGTCATTGGTCCTGTTAAAGAGGCTCACTGGTCATTGGTCCTGTTGAAGAGGCTCACTGGTCATTGGTCCTGTTGAAGAGGCTCACTGGTCATTGGTCCTGTTGAAGAGGCTCACTGGTCATTGGTCCTGTTAAAGAGGCTCACTGGTCATTGGTCCTGTTAAAGAGGCTCACTGGTCATTGGTCCTGTTAAAGAGGCTCACTGGTCATTGGTCCTGTTGAAGAGGCTCACTGGTCATTGGTCCTGTTAAAGAGGCTCACTGGTCATTGGTCCTGTTAAAGAGGCTCACTGGTCATTGGTCCTGTTAAAGAGGCTCACTGGTCATTGGTCCTGTTAAAGAGGCTCACTGGTCATTGGTCCTGTTAAAGAGGCTCACTGGTCATTGGTCCTGTTGAAGAGGCTCACTGGTCATTGGTCCTGTTAAAGAGGCTCACTGGTCATTGGTCCTGTTAAAGAGGCTCACTGGTCATTGGTCCTGTTAAAGAGGCTCACTGGTCATTGGTCCTGTTAAAGAGGCTCACTGGTCATTGGTCCTGTTAAAGAGGCTCACTGGTCATTGGTCCTGTTAAAGAGGCTCACTGGTCATTGGTCCTGTTGAAGAGGCTCACTGGTCATTGGTCCTGTTAAAGAGGCTCACTGGTCATTGGTCCTGTTAAAGAGGCTCACTGGTCATTGGTCCTGTTGAAGAGGCTCACTGGTCATTGGTCCTGTTGAAGAGGCTCACTGGTCATTGGTCCTGTTGAAGAGGCTCACTGGTCATTGGTCCTGTTAAAGAGGCTCACTGGTCATTGGTCCTGTTAAAGAGGCTCACTGGTCATTGGTCCTGTTAAAGAGGCTCACTGGTCATTGGTCCTGTTGAAGAGGCTCACTGGTCATTGGTCCTGTTAAAGAGGCTCACTGGTCATTGGTCCTGTTAAAGAGGCTCACTGGTCATTGGTCCTGTTAAAGAGGCTCACTGGTCATTGGTCCTGTTAAAGAGGCTCACTGGTCATTGGTCCTGTTGAAGAGGCTCACTGGTCATTGGTCCTGTTAAAGAGGCTCACTGGTCATTGGTCCTGTTAAAGAGGCTCACTGGTCATTGGTCCTGTTAAAGAGGCTCACTGGTCATTGGTCCTGTTAAAGAGGCTCACTGGTCATTGGTCCTGTTAAAGAGGCTCACTGGTCATTGGTCCTGTTAAAGAGGCTCACTGGTCATTGGTCCTGTTAAAGAGGCTCACTGGTCATTGGTCCTGTTAAAGAGGCTCACTGGTCATTGGTCCTGTTGAAGAGGCTCACTGGTCATTGGTCCTGTTGAAGAGGCTCACTGGTCATTGGTCCTGTTGAAGAGGCTCACTGGTCATTGGTCCTGTTAAAGAGGCTCACTGGTCATTGGTCCTGTTAAAGAGGCTCACTGGTCATTGGTCCTGTTAAAGAGGCTCACTGGTCATTGGTCCTGTTGAAGAGGCTCACTGGTCATTGGTCCTGTTAAAGAGGCTCACTGGTCATTGGTCCTGTTAAAGAGGCTCACTGGTCATTGGTCCTGTTAAAGAGGCTCACTGGTCATTGGTCCTGTTAAAGAGGCTCACTGGTCATTGGTCCTGTTAAAGAGGCTCACTGGTCATTGGTCCTGTTGAAGAGGCTCACTGGTCATTGGTCCTGTTAAAGAGGCTCACTGGTCATTGGTCCTGTTAAAGAGGCTCACTGGTCATTGGTCCTGTTAAAGAGGCTCACTGGTCATTGGTCCTGTTAAAGAGGCTCACTGGTCATTGGTCCTGTTAAAGAGGCTCACTGGTCATTGGTCCTGTTAAAGAGGCTCACTGGTCATTGGTCCTGTTGAAGAGGCTCACTGGTCATTGGTCCTGTTAAAGAGGCTCACTGGTCATTGGTCCTGTTAAAGAGGCTCACTGGTCATTGGTCCTGTTGAAGAGGCTCACTGGTCATTGGTCCTGTTGAAGAGGCTCACTGGTCATTGGTCCTGTTGAAGAGGCTCACTGGTCATTGGTCCTGTTAAAGAGGCTCACTGGTCATTGGTCCTGTTAAAGAGGCTCACTGGTCATTGGTCCTGTTAAAGAGGCTCACTGGTCATTGGTCCTGTTGAAGAGGCTCACTGGTCATTGGTCCTGTTAAAGAGGCTCACTGGTCATTGGTCCTGTTAAAGAGGCTCACTGGTCATTGGTCCTGTTAAAGAGGCTCACTGGTCATTGGTCCTGTTAAAGAGGCTCACTGGTCATTGGTCCTGTTGAAGAGGCTCACTGGTCATTGGTCCTGTTAAAGAGGCTCACTGGTCATTGGTCCTGTTAAAGAGGCTCACTGGTCATTGGTCCTGTTAAAGAGGCTCACTGGTCATTGGTCCTGTTAAAGAGGCTCACTGGTCATTGGTCCTGTTAAAGAGGCTCACTGGTCATTGGTCCTGTTAAAGAGGCTCACTGGTCATTGGTCCTGTTAAAGAGGCTCACTGGTCATTGGTCCTGTTGAAGAGGCTCACTGGTCCCCGTTAGAGAGTAATCACTCTGGGTGAACCAACCATGCGGGGTGGGGGGGAGGTAACACCGGGTTGGAACTTCATACTGATAAGAGAAATGAATCCAGACTAATTTGTAAACTGTCATCAGGGCCCGAGTGCACCCCCCCCCCCTCCCACCACCTCCTCTCCCTCCCTGCCCTCTTCACCGGCCTATCGGTCTGAGTCGTCTGGCGGCCTTGACTGGTACGGGCGCCAGCGGTGTGAGTGTTGAGTCCGGGGGTGGGGGGTGTCGTGCCCGGGGGTGGGGGGTGTCGTGCCCGGGGGTGGGGGGTGGCCTTGGTTCTTGCGTGGTCAGACGCATAGTGTACTAGATCCGTGGGCGGGCGCCCAACCTCAGACTCGTGCTGTACGCCCGCACTGTACGCCCGCACTGTACGACCGCACTGTACGACCGCACTGTACGCCAGCACTGTACGCCCGCACTGTACGCCCGCACTGTACGCCAGCACTGTACGTCCGCACTGTACGCCCGCACTGTACGCCCGCACTGTACGCCCGCACTGTACGTCCGCACTGTACGCCCGCACTGTACGCCCGCACTGTACGCCCGCACTGTAGCCTGCACTGTACGTCCGTGGCAACCCCTACTCCCTGCGCTTGGTGAGTCCTTGCTGCACCCATAGCAATCCATTATCCTTACACTTGATGAATCCTGGCTGTACCCATGGCAACCCATTCTCCCTACACTTGGTGAATCCTGGCTGTACCCATGGCAACCCATTCTCCCTACACTTGATGAATCCTTGCTGTACCCATAGCAACCCATTCTCCCTACACTTGGTGAATCCTGGCTGTACCCATAGCAACCCATTCTCCCTACACTTGGTGAATCCTGGCTGTACCTATAGCACACACCCAGGGCACACGTTTCCTTCTCGATCACCTCTGTTTTGCTTCCACTGCGTTCCGCTTTTTGTTTTGTGGTTTTTTATTTTCCTGTCTTCTGGATCGTGTTATAAAAAGCCCGGACTGCCTGGCTTGGCGGGAAGCCGCACTCCATCCAGACAGGCGGCTCGCTCGCCACAGGGACTCACTGTCCGGAGTTATCGGCCGGCCTCTAGCTACTTAAGGTGTACTCCCGACTGGCCGACAACTCCCACCCCCCACCCACCTTCTCGACTGGCCCACAACTCCCCACCCTCTCGACGGGGCCGACAACCTTCCCCCCACCCACCCACCTTCTGGACGGGGGCCGCCCGGCCCTCAGCATATTTTGACCAAGTTTTTTTAGCATATTTCCGGGGGTCTCGGCTTGGCGGGAGGGTCTGCTGGCGTGGCTAGTGGCCACTTGTTTTTCTCATGTGTGAAAGGAAGTGCTGGGCCATATGGTGTGACCAACACTGTGCGCCGCGTGTCCCTGTGGCCCACACCCCTCCCAGCGCCCTCCTCCTACCCCCACCCCAATCCGCGCCCCCCTGCCATTCCTATACCCCCCCTTGCCATCCCTACACCCCCCACCCAAGCCCCACCCCGCGCCACCTCGCAGTGACGAATGCGTATCTCTGTGTACATCGCGCATCTCGCTGGCTTAGTTAATCCGCTGTGAGCGCTTCCTGACTCCACCAGTCACTCCACCAGTCGGCCACTGTATGTAGACTGAAACTTCCACACCGGCCCGGTGCGGAGGCAAAAAAACCTCCCTTCTCCTCCGGTAGCACCTCTGTACCGTGGTGGCCCTGGTGGGGTCTGGTGGCTGTCTCTGCGTCTGTCATCGGGTGACCTTGCGGTGACCGCGGGTAGGACGCCTTTGGCCATGCTCGGCCACTAAGGTCGCATGGCCCGGTTTAGTCACTGTGAGCATGTCATGTCATTTGAATAACGCACACTTACGTTAATACAACACGGCTAGGTCTGTTTTTCGATCCATTCTTCAAGATAATGAACACTTAAGACAAAGGCGTGACGTCACACAATTTTTTAAATAGATAGATTGGAAGAGGTGTTGTTATAAAACGAACTCGATTCGGTCAGGACAGGTGCATGGCGATGTATGGTGTGGTGGCTGGACTAGATTCCCTTGTGTCATATATCTGTGTGGCTTCCTTTAGTTCCATGGTATTTAACATAGAGGTAATAAGTTTTTACGCGGGACACCTCCCTCTCCGGGGAGAATCCTAAAGTTCTCAAGTTTAAATGAATCCAGCAAGATAAAGGTGCGATTATCCGTCAGAGTTGTGTTTTTTATTTCAATTACGTCGAAAAACAGTCCATGTAATCACGATTGTAATCATGATTACATTGAATGTAATCGTCATCGTAATCGATTACTTTCATATTTCCTGTAATCGTAATCGTAATCATGAAATTCCCAAGTAATCGTAATCGATTACATTTACAATGTAATCACCCCATGCCTGGAGCATGAAGGTGGCGGAGAACGCTAATTCCTTGAGTTGAGGTGTTCCGTGCGGCCTGGAACTGTTCGATTATTTAAGTTACTCATTCGACTCCTTGACTTGTGAATTACAGTTTGTTTCAGATAAATGACCCGCACGCATCGTCTGATCTATTTCAATGTTAACATATTTATATATTTTCATATCTATCTTGAGTTTAAGAAAGTGTCAAAAAGCGTAAACAATGTCCACAGTTTGGTGACGTAGTACACACAAACGCCGCTTTCTTATACACTTACACATGTCTTACATTCTCTAAAATCATGTAATTTAATGTTTGGTTCCACGTGAAAGATTTCAAATGTCGTTAAGTGGGTATTTTATCAACAGGCAGAAAGGTCAGTTTATTTCTCCTCGCCTAGACAACTCGACCTAATGCTATGCCCGGTATGTGTAGAGGAGTGTATTATTGCCTGGTCCGTGTGGTGATTGCTGACCCGCCTAACCTTGACCTCTCGTGTCCTTGCATGCAGACCCGCCTAACCTTGACCTCTCGTGTCCTTGCAGAGCCCGAGGAGCTGACCTGCTGCTCGTGCAAGTCTGTGTTTTGCTCGGCCTGGTACCTGATGCAGCACGCGCAGCGAGCCCACGGCCTCAGCGTGTACGTGGCGCCACACGACGGACTCCTCACCGCACCCTACCTCGCCGCCGGGGTCAAGGGTCAGGACGGCCTCCACGGCAAGGACCAAGATGAGGATGACGACCTGGATGATGAGGACGATGACATGGATGATGAGGACGATGAAGATGAGGAGGAGGAGGAGGAGGAAGAGTTGTTGCCAGGCCGACGAGGAGGGGAGGATCGGATGCTGAGCTCGGCGGCGGTTGCTGCTGCTGCTGCTGCTGCTGCTGCCCACAAGCCGTCCATTGGGTCTGCCAGCTCTCAGCAGCAACCGCACCATCAGCATCAGCATCAGCTCCATCCGCATCAGCATCAGCATCAGCAGCTGCCGCCCCCGGCCAAGGGGTCGCCATCACAGAGCTCGCCCGCCAGCAGCGCCGGGTCGGACGCCTTCGCCCAGTCGCCGCCCTTCTCGCTGGTGTCTCGCCCCCCTCTGTCGCCGGCCTTCAGCGGCGGGCCCTTCAGCCGTCCACCCTTCAGCCCCCTCACCGCAGAGATGATGGACCCCTTCCGCAGGCTGCAGTCCTTCGGCCCGCTGCCCCCCGGTCTCGACCCCGCCGGGATGCATGGCCTGCCCCACTTCCGCCCGCCCCCCTTCGACGGGGGTTCCGCCCTGGACACCTACAGCCAGCGTCTGCGGCTCCTAGCCCTTCAGCCCCCGACCAGCCCTTCACTCTCGCCGGCATCTGCCCCCAAAGCGCCCCCGGTGTTCCCCGCAGCGCCCCAAGCGGCCGTTTCCGTGTTCAGCCAGGGCGGCAGCCAGGGTTGCAGCCAGACGGGGGTGTCGGCCATAGGTAGGTTGTCCGGGCCTGGATCCGGGCCTGGGGCCGGGACTGGTGCCGGGGCTGGTACCGGGACTGGTACCCTGAGTGGCACCGGGCCTGCGTCCGAGGCTGGGTCCGGGACTGACGGCCACGCGGAGAGCGCCAGCCCGCACAAGCTGAAGCAGTGCGAGTTCTGCGGCAAGAACTTCAAGTTCCAGAGCAACATGATCGTCCACCGACGTTCCCACACGGGCGAGAAGCCGTTTCGGTGCCTGCTCTGCCCCCACGCATGCGCCCAGGCCAGCAAGTTGAAGCGGCACATGAAGATCCACGCCAGGACGCTGCTCGGCGGGCTGGCGGGCGGCCGGCGGGAGAGCCACTTGTCGGCGACCTCGGACACCAGCTGTCTGTCTCCTTGCAGCACGCCCGAGTCGGGTCGGCCGGCGGGGGCGGCGGGCGAGGGCCCGGCGGGGGCCCGCGGGCCGGGGGGCCGCCCCGAGGAAGACGACCGCCCAGAGGACGATTCGGAGGACTCAGAGGATGACGACGAGGACCTGGAGGAGGAGGCGATGGCTGCGCGGGAGGCGGAGGCTGAGCGGGAGCTGCATTGCATCCAGGAACAGCTGGTTCAGCTGGAGAAGCAGCACATGCTCCAGCGACGTGGCGCAGCTACCAGCGCAGACCGCGATCGTGACGAGGGCCGTGACGGGGGCCGTGACGGGGGCCGTGACGGGGGCCGTGACGGGGACAGTGACGGGCACCGTGACGGGGACCGTGACGGCGACCGTGACGGGGGCCGTGACGGGGACAGTGACGGGCACCGTGACGGGGACCGTGACGGGGGCCGTGACGGGGACCGTGACGGGGACCGTGACGGGGGCCGTGACGGGGGCCGTGACGGGGGCCGTGACGGGGGCCGTGACGGGGGCCGTGACGGGGGCCGTGACGGGGCCGAGCGCGCCGTTTCCGTGTGGCGCCCCCCTAGCGGCGCCGACTCGGCCTCGGCCGCCGGGTCGAAGCCCTCCAGCCCCGTTAAGCGCAAGGCTGGGGCTGAGCCCGGCGAGCAGCGCCCCGGGGCGGCCGCCTCGCCAGCCTACTCCTCCGTGTCGTCCAACCCGCCGTCCGGGCGCCGCGCCGAGGGCAGGGAGGGCAGGGAGGGCAGGGAGGAGCCCACGGACCTCTCCCTGTCCAAGGAGCAGAGGGCCGCCATCTTGAGCGAGGTGCTCGACAACCACGGTCTGTCCAACCTGCAGCCCTACCGGGACGCATTTAGCGCCGCCCTGGTGGAGAGTGCCGACCGGCGCGGGTCGTCAGGCGGGCGGGAGCGGCGCGAGTCGGCGGAGGGCGGCGGCGGCGGCGGCGGCGGCGGCGGCGTGGGTGGCGGGCGGGATGATCTGCGCCAGCTCAAGGTCGAGCGGCCGGATGACGTGAAGCCGGACATCACCCGGAACGGGGTGCGGGAGGAGGGCGAGCCTGTCCCGGCCAGCACGCCGGGCACGGCCAGCACGACCAGCAGTGGCAGCACCAGCGGCCGGGCCGCCAGCAACAGCAGTAACAGCGGCAGCAGCATTAGCAGCAAATCCTTGCCAGGCACTACTAGTCAGCGGAACAGTGACGTCATGCATGACCACGTGGCCAAGCGGCCTAAGTTGGAGCCCCACGACTACAACATCCACCCGGCCCTGGGCCACCCCGCCCACTCCTTCCTCAACGAGTCGCTCTACAACCGCGAGCTCTACCCGACGGGGCTGTGGGTGCCGCCCATAGGCAGCCCCCGGGAGCTCTTCAACGTACTCAGCGCCTCTCGCGGCGGAATGGGGGACCACCCTCTGCTGGGCGGCAGCCAGGGCCACCACCACCACCACCCGCACCACCACCATCCGCACCACCACCACCGCCACTCCCTACAGGAGAACGGTCTGAGCGGGCGGGACTCCATGAACCCCTCCTCCAAGACGCCGCCGTCCTATGGGGGTGGCCTCCCCCCGGGCGGGTCCCCCGGCGGCGGCCTGGTCGGCATCCCCGGGGTGCCCGCCCGCCGCCGCAACGACACCTGCGAGTTCTGCGGCAAGATCTTCAAGAACTGCAGCAACCTGACCGTGCACCGCCGCTCCCACACCGGCGAGAAGCCATACAAGTGCGAGCTGTGCAGCTACGCATGCGCGCAGTCGAGCAAGCTGACGCGGCACATGCGCACGCACGGCCGGCTGGGCAAGGACGTGTACCGCTGCAAGTTCTGCCAGATGCCCTTCTCCGTGGCTAGCACGCTAGAGAAGCACATGCGGCGGTGCGTGGAGAACCAGCAGGGCCGGGCGCTGGGGGCCTCAGCCAGTATGGCCGCCATCCACTCTCCAAACTCCAATGGTTAATATGGGGTGGGCTACAGGGGGTGGTCGGGGGCGGGGGGTTGGGGTGGTCCAGGGCACGGTGGTTGTGTTCTCACTCACTCACTCACTGACCCACCTCACCCCCCCGCCCCCGACCACTCACCCCCACCCCCTTCCGGGACTTGACCACGTGATGGTACCACGTGGCGGCGGCGAATGGTGCGAGCAGAAGAAACCAGGGAATGAGTTACGTGTGGTGTAAAGACATGGACGGCCTCGACTGGCTAAATTGTACATAATGTACATATGTGTTTACGTTGGTGTCATATGAACCAGCCTAGAGCAGATAGGGAACAAGGCCAAGCCTTGCATATTGTGGAACGTGGGACATTTAGAAAGAGGTGAGGCTCAGAAGGTCCCAAGCCGTGTCCGTCGTCCAGCCCTCGCTGTGCCTGGAGGAGTCGTGTCGGGAGTGGCGGCGCTGTCATTCGTGCTTCGCTATCGCTATCCCCCCCCCCACACCCCACACCCACCACCACCACCAGCACCCCCTGCACCCAGTGTGCTTGCTCCACCACTGTTGGAAGTAACGTCCTCAATAATAACCGTGCCATATGATTCCGGTGGTAAAGAGAAAGCCAAGCTGAAGAAAAACAACTTACAATTGTGTGTGTAGCTAAGAAGCAAACTGACTGAGATATGGACTCCTTGGTTTATATAGTTAACCGCTATTCTGTGGTTAAAAAACACGACGCCTCTTGTCGAGAAGAAAGTGTAGTTCTGTGTTTAGGTGACGTGGCCGTCACCGATGTTGGACCGTCAGACGGACACTGCGCACGCACTATAGCACGGACTGAGGGGATCCAAGGCGCTTGGAGGAACCACGTGCTGGGGTAGCTATACTGGCGCTCCCGGGCTCTATAAGAAGCGGCGGAGACAGGACGCGCGGGGTGACGTCACAGCGATAGGGGCGGGGCGAGAGCGCGAGAGAACAGTCGGGTGCTGGGTTACCAAGTAACCATGGATGGCCGGTTCATTGTTAACGACTTGGGATGTGATGGCGAGTTGACCTGTGTAGGTCAGAATGGTGTTACGAAGTGACTTGTGTTCATCGAAATCAATTCAGGTCCCTTTTTGCATCTTCGAATGTTACAGTGGCAGAATTCTGTTTCTATGCATTGCGCATAGTCCTATCTCTTTTCATGTTTACTGGCAGGTATTTTACATTGAAAAGTTGTATAATTATACTTCAAATATCTGTTATTTTATCTAATAGCAAGGCGAGTGCTGGTGGCTGTTATTGTACACGGTAGGCGCCTATTTTCGATACTTTATCATGGCTAGAAAATCCCTATACTAGAGTGTCATATTTTATCATTCAGGAACCAATGTAGGCCGTGTATTCATACGCGCAGTCCGTGAGGAGTCTGTCTCAAGCAATACCGTCAGATTATACATGTGATAAGCCAGATAACCTATATATATAAACATATATCTTGTATTATCGCTAGCAAACATAAAAGGGTACCAGGGTTTGTTCGCCTACTTGGAAACAATAACTTACTTTATCTTTATGAAATGTATTAGTGTCTTATGGATACCGATTTGTACAAAAACATGTTAGTGGGATTTTGTTTTCACTGTTTGTATTAGGTGTCCTGTCGAAGCCGTGAAGGAGGGAGGAAACGGGGGTGAGGGGGGGGGGGAGGCCGGGTCCCCGGCTCCCCTGACTGGTGCCGTGCCGTAGCCACTGGTCAGTGTCAGCCACGACTGTTCCTTGTGTTGTGGTCTGGTACTGTTGCCATCCCGTCACACTGTTGTGGCGGCCATGTTAGGTGTTATTACTGTTGATCTGTGGTGTTGGATGGTACGGGTTCCGTCCGGTTACTACAGTAACCGGACGGTTACTGTAGTCCTTGTATGTTCCTTCAATGGCCTTCAACTGCAACGCAATTGTTAAAACAAATATGGTTCTCCCAACGTCGCCACGTGGCAGATGTAAAGGCCCGCTGCTGTGAATGGACTGGGTGGGCAGCGCCAACTGGCAGACAGATATCGTGGTGCGGTGAAACCGACACCGTCTAAAGTCAGCGATTGTCTTTGACGAAGGGTAAATTGGTTGTAGAGGCTCTGCCAGCGGTGGGGGCCCGGGTACAAGCAGGTCTAGGCATGGAGCGCCTTGAGTCTAACAATGGGGCACTTACGCCCGGTGTCTAGTGACAAGGCATGGTAGGCAGGCGACAGGACATGGTAACCAGGCAACAGGGCATGGTAGCCAAGCAACAGGGCATGGTAACTAGTAAGCAAGGCGACGGTAACCAGGCAACAGGGCCTGGTAACCAGGCAGCCAGGCGACAGTAACCAGGCAACAGGGCATGGTAACCAGGCAGCTAGGCGACGGTAGCCAGATCTAACTTGATATCCCGCGGATGATGTTTCTTGTTCATCCATGCACTTTAGCTACAATTTGACACGGCCATGTAAATGCTCAATGTGAAGAGAGGGGGCATATGGGGGCGTATAACTGTGTATAGGGGTCTACCACCTATGATGCAATGGCGATGACGTCACACTGATCACGTGGTCCAGTATGGACGGACGGCTGGTGCGTCCCCGTCTTATAATATCAGGGCATTTTCCACTGATTACGTTTTCTTTTTATTGTACAAAGCATGGATATGTATGAATCTTTGTTCTTTTGATTCTGTATTCATTAACCACAGTGCCTGTTACAATTGTACCTGGACTTGGGAGCACCCGGTAGGCTCTGCGGCTCCTCGAACCCGTTGTCAAAAACACCAGTTAGCTGTCCAGTTTCTTCAAACTGTAATCACGTGCAAGGTTATATATATATGGAATTGTAATTGTTATGCAAATGCCCACTGTGACGTCACTGGCGGCACATCCCGTGGCGGTATATGATCCCTGCTTGAGAAGCAGCAGACCGTATTGTTTTTGCACTCAGTTTAACTAGATTGGCCTTGTAGAGCCAATGGCTTCTTAGAAGCTTGCTTTTTACGACTTCTTGCGTTGATGTTGGTGTGTAGACTGCGTTGTGCCTATATGGTGGTCATTCAGTGTGTTATTCCGTGACTTAGGCTAAGTCTGTCTCCCTATCATTATTATACACGTCTTCTTTTTGGCCCACGAAGTGTTATTCCAGAACTCCTTGGTCAACAACCCCTGGTGCCACGTGGTTGTCACGTGGTAGCCAAGGGGGTCAGTCAGCTCCATGTTCTCGTTCATTTCTCGTGGCTCGGGCTGTTGCAAACGGCCATGTGGGTGGGTGAGGAGGGGAGCCGTGACGCGGGGCGGGGCGGGGCGGGGCGGGGCGACGTGTGTGTGTGTTGTGATGAAATCTGGAATGTGTTTAACACTGACGGAAGGCGGACGTTGGGTGGTACCGGTCAGTCATGTGATGGCCCACGTGACTATTCCCGTATTGGTCGTGATGACGTCATCAACATGGCGTACCACATTAGGGTTGTGGCAGATATCCAGGCGTTGTTCTCAGATCTATGTCGATATATGTAAGTGAAGGTGATACATCGTGGCTGTTAAACAGCTGACACAAAGTGAAAGCAAGCGCTCTAAGCCTTCGGCCGCGTAGTTTCCCTTCATCAAATGATTGAAAACAAACTCGTATGGAGTGTTATTTGGCCTGTATCAAATTCACCAAGCTATAAGTGATAAGTGGTCGTTTGGAATAGTTCCGAAGAGAGGTTCGCGCGTAGACTGACTTACCGGCGTGCTTCATGGGAGCTGACAGCACGTGGTGCACGTGGTGCACGTGGTGCACACGGGTCAGTCCCTATAGCCAGACGTGTGGGGACATTCCCAAGAACTACATATATATTATGTCGCTATGGATATTAATATTATGATGCACATACATACATACATACATACATACCCGAAGTATCCCGGTGAATCTGATATTAGTTTGGAGGTGCGATCAGTGTTCTATACTCCCTCTGCGCGGTCCTGGCTGACTAGTCCTAGGTAACGACGACTGGGGCAGAGGTTACCATGGTTACAGTGGTAGTTGTATAAAGTGATTAATCTCGTTAACATGCGTACTCATATACGAAACAAAGTGTATTGTGACCTAACCTACTGCAATGTATGGAATAGACCATTGTGTCCAGACCTAACCTACTGTAATGTATGGAATAGACCACTGTGTCCAGACCTAACCTACTGTAATGTATGGAATAGACCATTGTGTCCAGACCTAACCTACTGTAATGTATGGAATAGACCATTGTGTCCAGACCTAACCTACTGTAATGTATGGAATAGACCATTGTGTCCAGACCTAACCTACTGTAATGTATGGAATAGACCATTGTGTCCAGACCTAACCTACTGTAATGTATGCAATAGACCATTGTGTCCAGACCTAACCTACTGCAATGTATGGAATAGACCATTGTGTCCAGACCTAACCTACTGTAATGTATGCAATAGACCATTGTGTCCAGACCTAACCTACTGTATGTATGGAATAGACCATTGTGTCCAGACCTAACCTACTGTAATGTATGGAATAGACCACTGTGTCCAGACCTAACCTACTGTAATGTATGGAATAGACCATTGTGTCCAGACCTAACCTACTGTAATGTATGGAATAGACCATTGTGTCCAGACCTAACCTACTGTAATGTATGGAATAGACCATTGTGTCCAGACCTAACCTACTGTAATGTATGGAATAGACCATTGTGTCCAGACCTAACCTACTGCAATGTATGGAATAGACCATTGTGTCCAGACCTAACCTACTGTAATGTATGGAATAGACCATTGTGTCCAGACCTAACCTACTGTATGTATGGAATAGACCATTGTGTCCAGACCTAACCTACTGTAATGTATGGAATAGACCATTGTGTCCAGACCTAACCTACTGTATGTATGGAATAGACCATTGTGTCCAGACCTAACCTACTGTAATGTATGGAATAGACCATTGTGTCCAGACCTAACCTACTGTAATGTATGGAATAGACCATTGTGTCCAGACCTAACCTACTGTAATGTATGGAATAGACCATTGTGTCCAGACCTAACCTACTGTAATGTATGCAATAGACCATTGTGTCCAGACCTAACCTACTGTATGTATGGAATAGACCATTGTGTCCAGACCTAACCTACTGTAATGTATGCAATAGACCATTGTGTCCAGACCTAACCTACTGTAATGTATGGAATAGACCATTGTGTCCAGACCTAACCTACTGTAATGTATGGAATAGACCATTGTGTCCAGACCTAACCTACTGTATGTATGGAATAGACCATTGTGTCCAGACCTAACCTACTGTAATGTATGGAATAGACCATTGTGTCCAGACCTAACCTACTGTAATGTATGGAATAGACCATTGTGTCCAGACCTAACCTACTGTAATGTATGGAATAGACCATTGTGTCCAGACCTAACCTACTGTATGTATGGAATAGACCATTGTGTCCAGACCTAACCTACTGTATGTATGGAATAGACCATTGTGTCCAGACCTAACCTACTGTAATGTATGGAATAGACCATTGTGTCCAGACCTAACCTACTGTAATGTATGGAATAGACCATTGTGTCCAGACCTAACCTACTGTAATGTATGGAATAGACCATTGTGTCCAGACCTAACCTACTGTATGTATGGAATAGACCATTGTGTCCAGACCTAACCTACTGTATGTATGGAATAGACCATCGCTTTATCTGCTGTCAGTTGCAGTGTTACATATGTATAAGTTAGACACACTAGAAAGTAAGGTTCGGTCATATATATAATATATATATATATATATATATATATATATATATATATATATATATGTAAGAGTCCGAAGCTTACTTTTCAGCGAAAGTCCCTCATGCTTTATGGTTCAGTGGTATCGGTGTTTCTTTCGTTTGTGTTTTCCGTCGGATTGAAGGTTGGGCGGTGGTCACAGTTGGTGACGACCACGTGGCTATCCGGCCACGTGGCTCCCTGACCACGTGACTATCGGGTTAGGTGGCTATCCTGTCACGTGGCTCCGTGACCACGTGGCTCCCTGGCCCGCTCGCCTGAGCAGGCGCCAAGTTGATATTACCTTGTACATAATGCAGATAGCGCTTTGTTCAGCCGCTTCGAGTAGTGTCTGTTGCTATGCTGGTTGCGTCATGTCCCACTTACCCCCGCTGTCGCGAGGGCCAAACAGTGTCTAGGGCGGGACCAGGGCGGGGAGGGGCGAGGGGTGATTTGTAGCGCTTTAGTGACGTCAAAGCTCCATTCAAGAATTTTATTAATTGTGTCTTTTGAGTAACATGAGATCAGATTATATATATTTTCTGGCAGAAATGTGTCAACGCCCCTATCTCGCGAGAGTGCTTGACTTATTGCAATACTGCACCCCGGCAGTCTAAACATTGGGTGATTCGGCTTGACATGGGTAGTATGCAAACCCTCAAGTAGGGACGGGACCGGTCGTGTAGAGCCCATGGCCTCACAGTGAGGTAAGAGATCCAGCTATATAGCCTGGGCCAGAGCCCATGGCATCGCAGTAAGGTACGAGATCCAGCTATATAGCCTGGGCCAGAGCCCATGGCATCGCAGTAAGGTACGAGATCCAGCTATATAGCCTGGGCCAGAGCCCATGGCCTCAAAGTGAGGTACGAGATCCAGCTATATAGTCTGGGCCAGAGCCCATGGCCTCACAGTGAGGTAAGAGATCCAGCTATATAGTCTGGGCCAGAGCCCGTGGCCTCGCAGTGAGGTACGAGATCCAGCTATATAGCCTGGGCCAGAGCCCATGGCCTCACAGTGAGGTAAGAGATCCAGCTATATAGTCTGGGCCAGAGCCCATGGCCTCAAAGTGAGGTACAAGATCCAGCTATATAGCCTGGGCCAGAGCCCATGGCCTCACAGTGAGGTAAGAGATCCAGCTATATAGTCTGGGCCAGAGCCCATGGCCTCAAAGTAAGGTACAAGATCCAGCTATATAGCCTGGGCCAGAGCCCATGGCTTCACAGTGAGGTACAAGATCCAGCTTTATAGCCTGGGCCAGAGCCCATGGCCTCGCAGTGAGGTACGAGATCCAGCTATATAGCCTGGGCCAGAGCCCATGGCCTCGCAGTGAGGTACGAGATCCAGCTATATAGTCTGGAACAATTTCACCTCCTAACTCTGGGCAATACATGATACAGATCGGAACCTGTTGGAATAAGCCTACTGATATATTTAGACAAGTTTCCAGCTTTGTTTTAATACTAGAATTTCGCAACCAGTTTGCATTTGATTTGTGACTTGTAGTCCTGTCGCCTTTAGCATACGTTGTCAGTCGCTGGTAGCATACCATGTGATTCTATACAAACAGTGGAGGCACATGTAGGCCGCGTTTACCAGTAACCACCAGTGGAGTACATTTTTTTTTCAAAATATTCTTGTTAGACTTTTACGTTTTGTGCCATAATTAGGTGGAATGTGAATTCAGTCTGTGCCATATACTATTGACACCTTGGGATGACTTTTGACTTGGTTGTATTGGTTATTATTATACTTGTTGTGCTGTATGTAGGCCGTCACTTGGGCTGCTACTACTGGTCTCACGTGGGTAATCCCGCCTGTATGGTTATATCTTAGGTTGCACGGTGCAGGCTCTGTGTGTCGAGCCTCAAGGGACGACCAGTCACTGACCCACTGTATGTTTAGTTCTAGATGTAATATCCATATGGTATGTACAGTTTGTACAGCGAGGCTTATCCGTGATTTTTGATTGTATTGTTTTCTACTTCATTACTAAACATTTGCTGGTGACTGGTGTTCTAGGTGTAACGGGGACGTTGGGGTGTGCACGGAGGCACTGTAGTCCCGTCTCTCTCACTGTCAGCTGTTGTACGTGCTATGCTATTCAGGTCCCAAACACGATGCCTTCATTCTACATCAACATGTGCTCATTTGCAGATTTATTACGGAATTAATGTTAATATTAGTTTGACTTTCAGATCCTTGTTTGCATAATTCCTCTAAGGAAATCCCTCCTTTATATTTACATATATTCTATGCAACAGGTTCCTATCCTCCACACTTTACTGACTCCGTTATTGTTGCTTGTGCAATGGTGGTTGTTCCTCCATTGAGTACATCCGGTGTTTGCAGTTCCCTACGTTTCTTGGTCACATTATCTAAGGTAATAGTCTGAGATATGCTTGATGTGAGTACAGTCACTTGTTGGTAGACTTCCGGTCAGCATACTTCCGCCCGCGGCTCTTGCCAGTTGGTATCCATGGCAATGCCATGGCGAAAAACTAGCCTGTTTGGCGATCAGGGCATTTCATGACGTAAGCCTTGAATGAGGCGGTGTGCCTCTTTCTATACTGGAACCACCATGGCAATATGTAGTGTTATTGGCCTTATAACCGAATGGCTGCGCACGTAAAAAACTAACCAGGTCCAGAGATATTGAAGTTTTGAGCTGCTTGTTAACCACCGAGGGGAAGAGGGATATACTCGCCATGCGATGACTGTTCTCACCGTAAGCTAAGCTCGGTGACCTCTCGTTTCTCCAAGAAATGCGATGGCGTTAGGGGGTGGCTAGGAGGCTGTCGGTCAAACCTGAGCTAAGGTTGCGGGGCCTTGTAAAAATCCCATTTACACTTAGCGTGCCATACTCAGTCAGATGAGACGTTTATGATTTTACACAAGTTAGAACAGTGCCATACTCATGTTGCGCTTGTATCTGTGCATAAAGTTGATGAAGAGGGGAGGATTGAGGCGCCAGTGGTGTAGACTGTGTAGGCGACAAGGAAGGTTGCACAGTGAACGGGGCTGGCTGACCTTGCACAAGGTGTTGTCTGGCAAAGCATGCATTCCTCTCTGGTTCGTATAGTGCTGGGATACCAGTTAGCAGACGGTAGCCGTTAAACCGGTGTTCGATTTGTCCGGTGTTTACAGTTGCTCACATGAAAAAGACAAAAATAAACTCGACGAAGAAGGTATTTAGGATGTGTGTGCACGGTTGGCGCCTATTTACCCAACCCTATTAACCATGGAAACCACAATACAGTCCCGGTACCTCGCTTATACAATGATATATTTCTTGCTAGTTTTATTTGAGAATTGTGTTGGCTAAAAGGGTTTAAAACCGCTACAGATGAATGATGTATCGCCACGTTTACAGTCTATCCTGTTCTCCTAGATGCTTGTATTATCCCTCAGCTAGTAGATCTATGTTACTATCTGCGATAGCTCTGTGTTGCTGCTTCAAACAAACGCTCAGCTTTTTATTCAAGGTTGATCATTTGTGGCTTGAATTAAAACGAAATAGACAACCTCGTGTTCAGTATCAGACAAGCCTGTATAAATATCATATTTATTTGCGTGGTCACCTTTGCAAGGTAGTTTTCTTGGTGGCCGCGTGGTGGCGTGGCTGCAGCTGACTGGCCTGGCCCTACTTCAGTGTACAGGTGCCGCGTGGGCGACCCCCGGAAGGCTGTTTGGTTGGGAGGCATTACAAGTGTATTCTTAATGTTGATGTTCGTACTGACAAGCCTGTACCAAGTACACTTTTGGTCAATAAAATTTTAAGTTGATCCACATATAAACGACGTCTCGAGCTTGTTCTGTTTGCCAAGATTTAAAAAAACATATAACCGAACGAAATGTGCACATCAAGTTCTACCCGACATACATGTACACATCAAGCTCTAACCGACAGACATGTACACATCAAGCTCTAACCGACAGAAATGTACACATCAAGCTCTAACCGACAGACATGTACACATCAAGCTCTAACCGACAGACATGTACACATCAAGCTCTAACCGACAGACATGTACACATCAAGCTCTAACCGACAGACATGTACACATCAAGCTCTAACCGACAGACATGTACACATCAAGCTCTAACCGACAGAAATGTACACATCAAGCTCTAACCGACATACATGTACACATCAAGCTCTAACCGACAGACATGTACACCTCAAGCTCTAACCGACAGACATGTACACATCAAGCTCTAACCGACAGACATGTACACATCAAGCTCTAACCGACAGACATGTACACATCAAGCTCTAACCAACAGACATGTACACATCAAGTTCTAACTGACATACATGTACACATCAAGCTCTAACCGACAGACATGTACACATCAAGCTCTAACCGACAGACATGTACACATCAAGCTCTAACCGACAGAAATGTACACATCAAGCTCTAACCGACAGAAATGTACACATCAAGCTCTAACCGACATACATGTACACATCAAGCTCTAACCGACAGACATGTACACCTCAAGCTCTAACCGACAGACATGTACACATCAAGCTCTAACCGACAGACATGTACACATCAAGCTCTAACCGACAGACATGTACACATCAAGCTCTAACCAACAGACATGTACACATCAAGTTCTAACTGACATACATGTACACATCAAGCTCTAACCGACAGACATGTACACATCAAGCTCTAACCGACAGACATGTACACATCAAGTTCTAACCGACAGACATGTACACATCAAGCTCTAACCGACAGACATGTACACATCAAGCTCTAACCGACATACATGTACACATCAAGCTCTAACCGACAGACATGTACACATCAAGCTCTAACCGACATACATGTACACATCAAGCTCTAACCGACAGAAATGTACACATCAAGTTCTAACCGACAGACATGTACACATCAAGCTCTAACCGACAGACATGTACACATCAAGCTCTAACCGACATACATGTACACATCAAGCTCTAACCGACAGACATGTACACATCAAGCTCTAACCGACATACATGTACACATCAAGCTCTAACCGACAGACATGTACACATCAAGCTCTAACCGACAGACATGTACACATCAAGCTCTAACCGACAGAAATGTACACATCAAGCTCTAACCGACAGACATGTACACATCAAGCTCTAACCGACAGAAATGTACACATCAAGCTCTAACCGACAGACATGTACACCTCAAGCTCTAACCAACAGACATGTACACATCAAGTTCTAACCGACATACATGTACACATCAAGCTCTAACCGACAGACATGTACACATCAAGTTCTAACCGACAGACATGTACACATCAAGCTCTAACCGACAGACATGTACACATCAAGCTCTAACCGACATACATGTACACATCAAGCTCTAACCGACAGACATGTACACATCAAGCTCTAACCGACAGACATGTACACATCAAGCTCTAACCGACATACATGTACACATCAAGCTCTAACCGACAGACATGTACACATCAAGCTCTAACCGACAGACATGTACACATCAAGCTCTAACCGACAGAAATGTACACATCAAGCTCTAACCGACAGACATGTACACATCAAGCTCTAACCGACAGACATGTACACATCAAGCTCTAACCGACAGACATGTACACATCAAGCTCTAACCAACAGACATGTACACATCAAGTTCTAACCGACATACATGTACACATCAAGCTCTAACCGACTGACATGTACACATCAAGCTCTAACCGACAGACATGTACACATCAAGCTCTAACCGACAGACATGTACACATCAAGCTCTAACCGACAGACATGTACACATCAAGCTCTAACCGACATACATGTACACATCAAGCTCTAACCGACAGACATGTACACATCAAGCTCTAACCGACAGACATGTACACATCAAGCTCTAACCGACAGACATGTACACATCAAGCTCTAACCGACAGACATGTACACATCAAGCTCTAACCGACAGAAATGTACACATCAAGCTCTAACCGACAGACATGTACACATCAAGCTCTAACCGACAGACATGTACACATCAAGCTCTAACCGACAGACATGTACACATCAAGCTCTAACCGACAGACATGTACACATCAAGTTCTAACCGACATACATGTACACATCAAGCTCTAACCGACAGACATGTACACATCAAGCTCTAACCGACAGACATGTACACATCAAGCTCTAACCGACAGACATGTACACATCAAGCTCTAACCGACAGACATGTACACATCAAGCTCTAACCGACAGACATGTACACATCAAGCTCTAACCGACATACATGTACACATCAAGCTCTAACCGACAGACATGTACACATCAAGCTCTAACCGACAGACATGTACACATCAAGCTCTAACCGACATACATGTACACATCAAGCTCTAACCGACAGACATGTACACATCAAGCTCTAACCGACAGACATGTACACATCAAGCTCTAACCGACAGAAATGTACACATCAAGCTCTAACCGACAGACATGTACACATCAAGCTCTAACCGACAGAAATGTACACATCAAGCTCTAACCGACAGACATGTACACATCAAGCTCTAACCGACAGACATGTACACCTCAAGCTCTAACCAACAGACATGTACACATCAAGTTCTAACCGACATACATGTACACATCAAGCTCTAACCGACAGACATGTACACATCAAGTTCTAACCGACAGACATGTACACATCAAGCTCTAACCGACAGACATGTACACATCAAGCTCTAACCGACATACATGTACACATCCAGCTCTAACCGACAGACATGTACACATCAAGCTCTAACCGACAGACATGTACACATCAAGCTCTAACAGACAGACATGTACACATCAAGCTCTAACCGACAGACATGTACACATCAAGCTCTAACCGACAGAAATGTACACATCAAGCTCTAACCGACAGACATGTACACATCAAGCTCTAACCGACAGACATGTACACATCAAGCTCTAACCGACAGAAATGTACACATCAAGCTCTAACCGACAGACATGTACACATCAAGCTCTAACCGACAGACATGTACACATCAAGCTCTAACCGACAGACATGTACACATCAAGCTCCAACCGACAGACATGTACACATCAAGCTCTAACCAACAGACATGTGCACATCAAGTTCTACCCGACAGACATGTACACATCAAGCTCTAACCGACAGACATGTACACATCAAGCTCTAACCGACAGACATGTACACCTCAAGCTCTAACCAACAGACATGTACACATCAAGTTCTAACCGACATACATGTACACATCAAGCTCTAACCGACAGACATGTACATATCAAGTTCTAACCGACAGACATGTACACATCAAGCTCTAACCGACAGACATGTACACATCAAGCTCTAACCGACATACATGTACACATCAAGCTCTAACCGACAGACATGTACACATCAAGCTCTAACCGACATACATGTACACATCAAGCTCTAACCGACATACATGTACACATCAAGCTCTAACCGACAGACATGTACACATCAAGCTCTAACCGACAGACATGTACACATCAAGCTCTAACCGACATACATGTACACATCAAGCTCCAACCGACAGACATGTACACATCAAGCTCTAACCGACAGACATGTACACATCAAGCTCTAACCGACAGAAATGTACACATCAAGCTCTAACCGACAGACATGTACACATCAAGCTCTAACCGACAGACATGTACACATCAAGCTCTAACCGACAGACATGTACACATCAAGCTCTAACCAACAGACATGTACACATCAAGTTCTAACCGACATACATGTACACATCAAGCTCTAACCGACAGACATGTACACATCAAGCTCTAACCGACAGACATGTACACATCAAGCTCTAACCGACAGACATGTACACATCAAGCTCTAACCGACATACATGTACACATTAAGCTCTAACCGACAGACATGTACACATCAAGCTCTAACCAACAGACATGTGCACATCAAGTTCTACCCGACAGACATGTACACATCAAGCTCTAACCGACAGACATGTACACATCAAGCTCTAACCAACAGAAATGTACACATCAAGCTCTAACCGACAGACATGTACACATCAAGCTCTAACCGACAGACATGTACACCTCAAGCTCTAACCAACAGACATGTACACATCAAGTTCTAACCGACATACATGTACACATCAAGCTCTAACCGACAGACATGTACACATCAAGCTCTAACCGACAGACATGTACACATCAAGCTCTAACCGACATACATGTACACATCAAGTTCTACCCGACATACATGTACACATCAAGCTCTAACCGACAGACATGTACACATCAAGCTCTAACCGACAGACATGTACACATCAAGCTCTAACCGACAGACATGTACACATCAAGTTCTAACCGACATACATGTACACATCAAGCTCTAACCGACAGACATGTACACATCAAGCTCTAACCGACAGACATGTACACATCAAGCTCTAACCGACAGACATGTACACATCAAGCTCTAACCGACAGAAATGTACACATCAAGCTCTAACCGACAGACATGTACACATCAAGCTCTAACCAACAGACATGTACACATCAAGCTCTAACAGACAGACATGTTCACAGTAAGCTTTATCTGACAGACATGTACACTGTGAGCTCTAACTGACATGTACTCTGTAAGCTCTAACCGACAGCCATGTACACATCAAGCTCTAACCGACAGACATGTACACATCAAGTTCTAACCGACAGACATGTACACATCAAGCTCTATCCGTCAGACATGTACACATCAAGTTCTAACCGACAGACATGTACACATCAAGCTCTAACCGACAGACATGTACACTGTAAACTCAAACGACATACATGTACACTGTAAGCTTTAACCGACAGACATGTACACATCAAGTTCTAACCGACAGACATGTACACATCAAGCTCTAGCCGACAGACATGTACACTGTAAGCTCAAAGCGACAGACATGTACAAATTAAGCTCTAACCGACAGACATGTGCACATCAAGTTCTAACCGACAGACATGTACACATCAAGCTTTAACCGACAGACATGTACACATCAAGCTCTAACCGACAGACATGTACACATCAAGCTTTAACCGACAGACATGTACACATCAAGCTCTAACCGACAGACATGTACACATCAAGCTCTAACCGACAGACATGTACACATCAAGCTCAAACCGACAGACATGTACACATCAAGCTCTAACCGTCAGACATGTACACAACAAGCTCTAACCGACAGACATGTACACTGTAAGCTCTAACCGACAGACATGTACACATCAAGCTCTAACCGACAGACATGTACACATCAAGCTCTAACCGACAGACATGTACACATCAAGCTCTAACCGACAGACATGTACACATCAAGCTCTAACCGACATACATGTACACATCAAGCTCTAACCGACAGACATGTACACATCAAGCTCTAACCGACATACATGTACACATCAAGCTCTAACCGACAGACATGTACACATCAAGCTCTAACCAACATACATGTACACATCAAGCTCTAACCGACAGACATGTACACATCAAGCTCTAACCGTCAGACATGTACACAACAAGCTCTAACCGACAGACATGTACACTGTAAGCTCTAACCAACATACATGTACACAACAAGCTCTAACCGACAGACATGTACACATCAAGCTCTAACCGTCAGACATGTACACAACAAGCTCTAACCGACATACATGTACACATCAAGCTCTAACCGACAGACATGTACACTGTAAGCTCAAACCGACAGACATGGACACCGTAAGCTCTAACCGACAGACATGTACACATAAAGCTCTGACCGACAGACATGTACCCATCAAGTTCTAACCGACAGACATGTAGACATCAAGTTCTAACCGACAGACATGTACACTGTAAGCGCAAACCGACAGACATGTACACATCAAGCTCTAACCGACAGACATGTACACATCAGGTTCTAACCGACAGACATGTACACTGTAAGCTCAAACCGACAGACATGTACACATCAAGCTCTAACCGACAGACATGTACACATCAAGCTCTAACCGACAGACATGTACACATCAAGCTCTAACCGACACACGCACGCTGCGTGCAGAGAAAAATCCATATCTATTAATATCATTGACTGCGTTGAATTGTAACCAAGTAATCCGTTTGTATTATGGTCCGAAACCAAGTGCTTCATTTGAATTTTGGCCGGTGACGAAGTGTTCCATTTGTCTTATGGCCCGTAACCAAGTGATCCATTTGTCTTATGGCCCGTAACCAACTGATCCGTTTGTCTTATGGCCCGTAACCAAGTGATCCATTTGTCTTATGACCCGTAACCTAGTGATCCATTTGTCTTATGACCTGCAACCAAGTGATCCATTTGTCTTATGGCCTATGAACAAGTGATTCATTTGTCTTATGGCCCGTAATATACTGATCCGTTTGTCTTATGACCCGTAACCAAGTGATCAATTTGTCTTATGACCTGTAACCAAGTGATCCATTTGTCTTATGGCCTATGAACAAGTGATTCATTTGTCTTATGGCCCGTAATATACTGATCCGTTTGTCTTATGGCCCGTAACCAAGTGATCCGTTTGTCTTATGACCCGTAACCTAGTGATCCATTTGTCTTATGACCCGCAACCAAGTGATCCATTTGTCTTATGGCCTATGAACAAGTGATTCATTTGTCTTATGGCCCGTAATATGCTGATCCGTTTGTCTTATGACCCGTAACCAAGTGATCAATTTGTCTTATGACCTGTAACCAAGTGATCCATTTGTCTTATGGCCTATGAACAAGTGATTCATTTGTCTTATGGCCCGTAATATACTGATCCATTTGTCTTATGGCCCGTAACCAACTGATCCGTTTGTCTTATGACCCGTAACCTAGTGATCCATTTGTTTTATGACCTGTAACCAAGTGATCCATTTGTCTTATGGCCTATGAACAAGTGATTCATTTGTCTTATGGCCCGTAATGTACTGATCCGTTTGTCTTATGACCCGTAACCAAGTGATCAATTTGTCTTATGGCCTATGAACAAGTGATTCATTTGTCTTATGGCCCGTAATATACTGATCCGTTTATCTTATGACCCGTAACCAAGTGATCAATTTGTCGTATGGCCCGTGAGCAAGTGATTAATTTGTCTTACGGCCCGTAATATACTGATCCGTTTGTCTTATGGCCCGTAATATACTGATCCGTTTATCTTATGACCCGTAACCAAGTGATCAATTTGTCGTATGGCCCGTGAGCAAGTGATTCATTTGTCTTACGGCCCGTAATATACTGATCCGTTTGTCTTATGACCTGTGAGCAAGTGATTAATTTGTCTTACGGCCCGTAATATACTGATCCGTTTGTCTTATGACCCGTAATATACTGATCCGTTTTTCTTATGACCCGTAACCAAGTGATCAATTTGTCGTATGGCCCGTGAGCAAGTGATTAATTTGTCTTACGGCCCGTAATATACTGATCCGTTTGTCTTATGACCCGTAATATACTGATCCGTTTATCTTATGACCCGTAACCAAGTGATCAATTTGTCGTATGGCCCGTGAGCAAGTGATTAATTTGTCTTATGGCCCGTAATATACTGATCCGTTTGTCTTATGACCCGTAACCTAGTGATCCATTTGTCTTATGGCCTGTGAACAAGTGATTCATTTGTCTTATGGCCCGTAATATACTGATCCGTTTGTCTTATGACCCGTAACCTAGTGATCCATTTGTCTTATGGCCTGTGAACAAGTGATTCATTTGTCTTATGGCCCGTAATATACTGATCCGTTTGTCTTATGGCCCGTAATATACTGATCCGTTTGTCTTATGACCCGTAACCTAGTGATCCATTTGTCTTATGGCCTGTGAACAAGTGATTCATTTGTCTTACGGCCCGTAATATACTGATCCGTTTGTCTTATGACCCGTAACCTAGTGATCCATTTGTCGTATGGCCTGTGAGCAAGTGATCCATTTGTCTTATGGCCCGTAATATACTGATCCGTTTGTCTTATGACCCGTAACCAAGTGATCCATTTGTCTTATGGCCTGTGAGCAAGTGATCCATTTGTCTTATGGCCTGTGAGCAAGTGATTCATTTGTCTTATGGCCCGTAATATACTGATCCGTTTGTCTTATGACCCGTAACCAAGTGATCCATTTGTCTTATGGCCTGTGAGCAAGTGATCCATTTGTCTTATGGCCTGTGAGCAAGTGATTCATTTGTCTTATGGCCCGTAATATACTGATCCGTTTGTCTTATGACCCGTAACCTAGTGATCCATTTGTCTTATGGCCTGTGAACAAGTGATTCATTTGTCTTATGGCCCGTAATATACTGATCCGTTTGACTTATGGCCCGTAATGTACTGATCCGTTTGTCTTATGACCCGTAACCAAGTGATCCATTTGTCTTATGGCCTGTGAGCAAGTGATTCATTTGTCTTATGGCCCGTAATTGAGTGATCCATTTATATTATGGCCCGTAACCGTAACCGTAACCGCATGACGTCAGGTAGCGTAGCGTATTATGGCGCTAGGGTATATAGGGTGACGTCACACACTAATAGGTGGCATTGCCTTTCGTGACATTTATAATACAGTGATAACATCAGTGGTCTGTGTCGCGTGCCCTGAGCCCCTGGCCTGGGTATCTGCAGCTGCCCAAGCCAACGATAAGCCCCAAGCTAGAAACAAAGCAGATGGCAGCTGGAGAATTTAGTAGTACTTGTCGCGGACAGTTATATAACACGTGACCTTGTGCGTAGGCTTCACAGCCTGAGACACAAAGACCACCATTGTTTCTACTGCAAACACTGAGCGAGAGGCAGTTAGTCTCCACCCTCACACCCCAGTCCGTCTCCACCCTCACACCCCAGTCCGTCTCCACCCTCACACCCCAGTCCGTCTCCACCCTCACACCCCAGTCCGTTTCCAACCTCACACCCCAGTCCGTCTCCACCCTCACACCCCAGTCCGTCTCCGCCCTTACACCCCAGTCCGTCTCCCTTCACCCTTACACCCTTGTCCGTCTCCACCCTTACACCCCAGTCCGTCTCTCTCCACCCTTACACTCTTGTCCGTCTCCACCCTTACACCCCAGTCCGTCTCCCTTCACCCTTACACCCTTGTCCGTCTCCACCCTTACACCCCAGTCCGTCTCTCTCCACCCTTACACCCTTGTCCGTCTCCACCCTTACACCCCAGTCCGTCTCTCTCCACCCTTACACCCTTGTCCGTCTCCACCCATACACCCCAGTCCGTATCCACCCTTGCACCCCAGTGGGTCGCCACCCTTACACCCCAGTCCGTCTCTACCCTCACACCCCAGTCCGTCTCCACCCTCACACCCCAGTCCGTCTCCACCCTCACACCCCAGTCCGTCTCCACCCTCACACCCCTGTCCGTCTCCACCCTTACACCCCAGTCCGTCTCCACCCTTGCACACCCTGTCCGGCTCCGCCGTTACACCCTCACAGTGGGTGTGTCGCCATCCAAATGGTGGGGGGGGGGGGGGCGGGGGGGGTGCGAATGGCTGTTCGGTCATGAGTTACGTGCATGACGATAAAAAAAATCCGGTTTCTCAGTCGATGGCTTCCAATATTGACCCCGAGTGGTGACAAGGCAACGACCGGGCAGCCCGCAGCGGGCAGCGTCAAGATGCGACAAAAAACCGGCAAGTCCGGCATGTCGTGGTGCCGGGCCGTCTGCCGGCAGGGGGCGGTGGCGTCGTGAAGCCCGAAGGCACGGCGGCCCCGGGGGACTGAAGAGCTACGGCCTGGGAGGAGCCACACACGCCCGGGGCAGTGGAGGACACGGCTAGGGAGGAGCCACACACGCCCGGGGCAGTGGAAGACACGGCCTGGGAGGAGCCACACACGCCCGGGGGCAGTGGAGGACACGGCCTGAGAGGAGCCACACACGCCCGGGGGCAGTGGAGGACACGGCCTGGGAGGAGCCACACACGCCCGGGGGCAGTGGAGGACACGGCCTGGGAGGAGCCACACACGCCCGGGGGCAGTGGAGGACACGGCTAGGGAGGAGCCACACACGCCCGGGGCAGTGGAGGACACGGCCTGGGAGGAGTCACACACGCCCGGGGCAGTGGAGGACACGGCCTGGGAGGAGCCACACACGCCCGGGGCAGTGGAGGACACGGCCTGGGAGGAGCCACCCACACCCGGGGCAGTGGAGGACACGGCCTGGGAGGAGCCACATACGCCCGGGGCAGTGGAGGACACGGCCTGGGAGGAGCCACACACACCCGGGGCAGTGGAAGACACGGCCTGGGAGGAGCCACATACGCCCGGGGCAGTGGAGGACACGGCCTGGGAGGAGCCACACACACCCGGGGCAGTGGAGGACACGGCCTGGGAGGAGTCACACACGCCCGGGGGCAGTGGAGGACACGGCCTGGGAGGAGCCACACACACCCGGGGCAGTGGAGGACACGGCCTGGGAGGAGCCACATACACCCGGGGCAGTGGAGGACACGGCCTGGGAGAAGCCACACACGCCCGGGGCAGTAGACGACACGGCCTGAGAGGAGCCACACACGCCCGGGGCAGTGGACGACACGGCCTGGGAGGAGCCACACACGCCCGGGGCAGTGGAGGACACGGCCTGGGATGAGCCACACACGCCCGGGGGCAGTGGAGGACACGGCCTGGGAGGAGCCACACACGCCCGGGGCAGTGGAGGACACGGCCTGGGAGGAGCCACACACGCCCGGGGCAGTGGAGGACACGGCCTGGGAGGAGCCACACACGCCCGGCGGCAGTGGAGGACACGGCCTGGGAGGAGCCACACACGCCCGGGGCAGTGGAGGACACGGCCTGGGAGGAGCCACACACGCCCGGCGGCAGTGGAGGACACGGCCTGGGAGGAGCCACACACGCCCGGGGCAGTGGACAACACGGCCTGGGAGGAGCCACACACGCCCGGGGCAGTGGACAACACGGCCTGGGAGGAGCCACACACGCCCGGGGCAGTGGAGGACACGGCCTGGGAGGAGCCACACACGCCCGGGGGCAGTGGAGGACACGGCCTGGGAGGAGCCACACACGCCCGGGGGCAGTGGAGGACACGGGCTGGTAGGAGCCACACACGCCCGGGGCAGTGGAGGACACGGCCTGGGAGGAGTCACACACGCCCGGGGGCAGTGGAGGACACGGCCTGGGAGGAGCCACACACGCCCGGGGGCAGTGGAGGACACGGCCTGGGAGGAGCCACACACGCCCGGGGCAGTGGAGGACACGGCCTGGGAGGAGCCACACACGCCCGGGGGCAGTGGAGGACACGGCCTGGGAGGAGCCACACACGCCCGGGGGCAGTGGAGGACACGGCTAGGGAGGAGCCACACACGCCCGGGGCAGTGGAGGACACGGCCTGGGAGGAGTCACACACGCCCGGGGCAGTGGAGGACACGGCCTGGGAGGAGCCACACACGCCCGGGGCAGTGGAGGACACGGCCTGGGAGGAGCCACCCACACCCGGGGCAGTGGAGGACACGGCCTGGGAGGAGCCACATACGCCCGGGGCAGTGGAGGTCACGGCCTGGGAGGAGCCACACACACCCGGGGCAGTGGAAGACACGGCCTGGGAGGAGCCACATACGCCCGGGGCAGTGGAGGACACGGCCTGGGAGGAGCCACACACACCCGGGGCAGTGGAGGACACGGCCTGGGAGGAGTCACACACGCCCGGGGGCAGTGGAGGACACGGCCTGGGAGGAGCCACACACACCCGGGGCAGTGGAGGACACGGCCTGGGAGGAGCCACATACACCCGGGGCAGTGGAGGACACGGCCTGGGAGGAGTCACACACGCCCGGGGGCAGTGGAGGACACGGCCTGGGAGGAGCCACACACACCCGGGGCAGTAGAGGACACGGCCTGGGAGGAGCCACATACACCCGGGGCAGTGGAGGACACGGCCTGGGAGAAGCCACACACGCCCGGGGCAGTAGACGACACGGCCTGAGAGGAGCCACACACGCCCGGGGCAGTGGACGACACGGCCTGGGAGGAGCCACACACGCCCGGGGCAGTGGAGGACACGGCCTGGGAGGAGCCACACACGCCCGGGGGCAGTGGAGCTCGGCCTGGGAGGAGCCACACACGCCCGGGGCAGTGGAGGACACGGCCTGGGAGGAGCCACACACGCCCGGGGCAGTGGAGAACACGGCCTGGGAGGAGCCACACACGCCCGGCGGCAGTGGAGGACACGGCCTGGGAGGAGCCACACACGCCCGGGGCAGTGGAGGACACGGCCTGGGAGGAGCCACACACGCCCGGGGCAGTGGACGACACGGCCTGGGAGGAGCCACACACGCCCGGGGCAGTGGAGGACACGGCCTGGGAGGAGCCACACACGCCCGGGGGCAGTGGAGGACACGGCCTGGGAGGAGCCACACACGCCCGGGGGCAGTGGAGGACACGGGCTGGGAGGAGCCACACACGCCCGGGGCAGTGGAGGACACGGCCTGGGAGGAGCCACACACGCCCGGGGGCAGTGGAGGACACGGCCTGGGAGGAGCCACACACGCCCGGGGGCAGTGGAGGACACGCCCTGGGAGGAGCCACACACGCCCGGGGCAGTGGAGGACACGGCCTGGGAGGAGCCACACACGCCCGGGGGCAGTGGGCGACACGGCCCATGCGGGGGAAGGGGGGGGGGCAATGGAGGAACAAAAATGGGGGGAACAAGGGGTCTTAAGGGCGTGGGGCGCGAGCCGTTACACCCAGGCGCTGGGTCACCCCGGGATGCGGGTGGGTAGGGGTGTGTGTGAGGGTGGCGCGGGGGGGGGGGTGGCGGAGCGGGGAAATGATGCTCAAGTTTACAGAGGTTACCCTGGACGTGGTCAGTCCGGACTGTAAGAGTTCATTATTATACCTGACATCGGACACAGCTAATGTGGTACCAGCATTATCTATATACATAGGTCAGTGTCTACCAGGCCAACCCGCTATGGCAATAGACACATAGCACCAACCAGTTAGGGCAATAGTCACCTAGCACCAGCCAGTTAGGGCAATAGTCACCTAGCACCAGCCAGTTAGGGCAATAGTCACATAGCACCAGCCAGTTAGGGCAATAGTCACATAGCACCAACCCGCTAGGGCAATAGTCACATAGCACCAACCAGTTAGGGCAATAGTCACCTAGCACCAGCCAGCTAGGGCAATAGTCACCTAGCACCAACCAGCTAGGGCAATAGTCACATAGCACCAACCAGCTAGGGCAGTAGTCACCTAGCACCAACCCGCTTGGGCAATAGTCACATAGCACCAACCCGCTAGGGCAATAGTCACCTAGCACCAACCAGCTATGGCAATAGTCACCTAGCACCAGCCAGCTAGGGCAATAGTCACCTAGCACCAACCAGCTTGGGCAATAGTCACATAACACCAACCAGCTAGGGCAGTAGTCATCTAGCACCAACCCGCTAGGGCAATAGTCACATAGCACCAACCAGCTGCCGCAATAGTCACATAGCACCAGCCAGCTAGGGCAATACTCACCTAGCACCAGCCAGCTAGGGCAATAGTCACCTAGCACCAACCAGCTAGGGCAATAGTCACCTAGCACCAACCCGCTAGGGCAATAGTCACATAGCACCAACCAGCTGCCGCAATAGTCACATAGCACCAGCCAGCTAGGGCAATAGTCACATAGCACCAGCCAGCAAGGGCAATAGTCACATAGCACCAGCCAGCTAGGGCAATAGTCACCTAGCACCAACCAGCTAGGGCAATAGTCACCTAGCACCAGCCAGCTAGGGCAATAGTCACCTAGCACCAACCAGCTGCCGCAATAGTTACATAGCACCAGCCAGCTAGGGCAATAGTCACCTAGCACCAGCCAGCTAGGGCAATAGTCACCTAGCACCAGCCAGCTAAGGCAATAGTCACCTAGCACCAACCAGCTAGGGCAATAGTCACCTAGCACCAACCCGCTAGGGCAATAGTCACATAGCACCAACCAGCTGCCGCAATAGTCACATAGCACCAGCCAGCTAGGGCAATAGTCACATAGCACCAGCCAGCTAGGGCAATAGTCACATAGCACCAGCCAGCTAGGGCAATAGTCACCTAGCACCAACGAGCTAGGGCAATAGTCACCTAGCACCAGCCAGCTAGGGCAATAGTCACCTAGCACCAGCCAGCTAGGGCAATAGTCACCTAGCACCAAATAGCTAGGGCAATAGTCACCTAGCACCAGCCAGCTAGGGCAATAGTCACATAGCACCAACCAGCTAGGGCAATAGTCACCTAGCACCAGCCAGCTAGGGCAATAGTCACCTAGCACCAACCAGCTAGGGCAATAGTCACATAGCACCAACCAGCTAGGGCAATAGTCACATAGCACCAGCCAGCTAGGGCAATAGTCACCTAGCACCAACCAGCTAGGGCAGTAGTCACCTAGCACCAACCCGCTAGGGCAATAGTCACATAGCACCAACCAGCTAGGGCAATAGTCACCTAGCACCAACCAGCTAGGGCAATAGTCACATAGCACCAACCAGCTAGGGCAGTAGTCACCTAGCACCAACCCGCTAGGGCAATAGTCACATAGCACCAACCAGCTGTCGCAATAGTCACATAGCACCAACCCGCTAGGGCAATAGTCACATAGCACCAGACAGCTAGGGCAATAGTCACATAGCACAAACCCGCTATGGCAATAGTCACCTAGCACCAGCCAGCTAGGGCAATAGTCACCTAGCACCAACCAGCTAGGGCAATAGTCACCTAGCACCAGCCAGTTAGGGCAATAGTCACCTAGCACCAGCCAGCTAGGGCAATAGTCACATAGCACCAACCAGCTAGGGCAATAGTCACATAGCACCAGCCAGCTAGGGCAATAGTCACCTAGCACCAACCAGCTAGGGCAATAGTCACATAGCACCAACCCGCTAGGGCAATAGTCACCTAGCACCAACCAGCTAGGGCAATAGTCACCTAGCACCAGCCAGTTAGGGCAATAGTCACATAGCACCAGCCAGCTAGGGCAATAGTCACATAGCACCAACCAGCTAGGGCAATAATCACCTAGCACCAGCCAGCTAGGGCAATAGTCACATAGCACCAACCAGCTAGGGCAATAGTCACCTAGCACCAGCCAGTTAGGGCAATAGTCACCTAGCACCAACCAGCTAGGGCAATAGTCACATAGCACCAAGCAGCTAGGGCAATAGTCACCTAGCACCAGCCAGTTAGGGCAATAGTCACCTAGCACCAGCCAGTTAGGGCAATAGTCACCTAGCACCAGCCAGTTAGGGCAATAGTCACACAGCACCAACCAGCTATGGCAATAGTCACCTAGCACCAGCCAGCTAGAGCAATAGTCACCTAGCACCAACCAGCTAGGGCAATAGTCACATAGCACCAACCAGCTAGGGCAGTAGTCACCTAGCACCAACCCGCTAGGGCAATAGTCACATAGCACCAACCAGCTGCCGCAATAGTCACATAGCACCAGCCAGCTAGGGCAATAGTCACATAGCACCAGCCAGCTAGGGCAATAGTCACATAGCACCAACCAGCTAGGGCAATAGTCACATAGCACCAACCCGCTAGGGTAATAGTCACCTAGCACCAGCCAGTTAGGGCAATAGTCACATAGCACCAGCCAGCTAGGGCAATAGTCACATAGCACCAACCAGCTAGGGCAATAGTCACCTAGCACCAACCCGCTAGGGTAATAGTCACCTAGCACCAGCCAGTTAGGGCAATAGTCACATAGCACCAACCAGCTAGGGCAATAGTCACCTAGCACCAACCAGCTAGGGCAATAGTCACATAGCACCAACCAGCTAGGGCAGTAGTCACCTAGCACCAACCCGCTAGGGCAATAGTCACATAGCACCAACCAGCTAGGGCAATAGTCACATAGCACCAACCAGCTAGGGCAATAGTCACCTAGCACCAGCCAGCTAGGGCAATAGTCACATAGCACCAACCAGCTAGGGCAATAGTCACCTAGCACCAACCAGCTAGGGCAATAGTCACATAGCACCAACCCGCTAGGGCAATAGTCACATAGCACCAGCCAGCTAGGGCAATAGTCACATAGCACCAACCAGCTAGGGCAATAGTCACCTAGCACCAGCCAGCTAGGGCAATAGTCACATAGCACCAACCAGCTAGGGCAATAGTCACCTAGCACCAACCAGCTAGGGCAATAGTCACATAGCACCAACCCGCTAGGGCAATAGTCACATAGCACTAATCTGAGCGAGGCCCCTCTCTATCCTGTGGCACAGCGTGGCCCCTCTCTCTCCTGTGCCACAGCGAGACCCCTCTCTCTCCTGGGGCACAGCGAGACCCCTCTCTCTCCTGGGGCACAGCGAGACCCCTCTCTCTCCTGGGGCACAGCGAGACCCCTCTCTCTCCAGTGGCCCAGCGAGACCCCTGTCCCTCCAGTGGCACAGCGAGACCCCTCTATCTCCTGTGGCACAGCAAGACCCTTCTCTCTCCTGTAGCACGCGAGACCCCTCTCTCTCTCTCTTGTGGCACCGCGAGACCCCTCTCTCTCCTGTGGTACAGCGAGACCACATTCTCTCCTGTTGCGCAGCGAAACCCCTCTCTCTCCTGTGTCACAGCGAGACCCGTCTTTCACACGTGGCACAGCGAGACCCCTCTATCTCATGTGGTACAGCGAGACCCGACTCTCTCCTGTTGCGCAGCGAGACTCCTCTCCCTCCGGTGGTACAGCGAGACCCCTCTCTCGCCCGTAGCACAGCGAGACCCCTCTCTCTCCTGGGGCACAGCGAGACCCCTCTCTCTCCTGGGGCACAGCGAGACCCCTCTCTCTCCTGGGGCACAGCGAGACCCCTCTCTCTCCTGGGGCACAGCGAGACCCCTCTCTCGCCCGTAGCACAGCGAGACCCCTCTCTCTCCAGTGGCCCAGCGAGACCCCTCTCTCTCCTGGGGCACAGCGAGACCCCTCTCTCTCCTGGGGCACAGCGACTTTTCTCTCTCCTGGGGCACAGAGAGACCCCTCTCTCTCTCTCCTGGGGCACAGCGAGACCCCTCTCTCTCCTGGGGCACAGAGAGACCCCTCTCTCTCCTGGGGCACAGAGAGACCCCTCTCTCTCCAGTGGCCCAGCGAGACCCCTGTCCCTCCAGTGGCACAGCGAGACCCCTCTATCTCCTGTGGCACAGCAAGACCCTTCTCTCTCCTGTAGCACGCGAGACCCCTCTCTCTCTCTCTTGTGGCACCGCGAGACCCCTCTCTCTCCTGTGGTACAGCGAAACCACATTCTCTCCTGTTGCGCAGCGAAACCCCTCTCTCTCCTGTGTCACAGCGAGACCCGTCTTTCACACGTGGCACAGCGAGACCCCTCTATCTCATGTGGTACAGCGAGACCCGACTCTCTCCTGTTGCGCAGCGAGACTCCTCTCCCTCCGGTGGTACAGCGAGACCCCTCTCTCGCCCGTAGCACAGCGAGACTCCTCTCTCTCCTGTGGCAAAGCGAGACCCCTCTCTCTCCTGTAGCACCGCGGGTCCTCTCTCTTTCATGTAGCACCGCGGGACCCCACTCCCTTCTATGTCATGGGATACCCCTCTCTCTCCTGTGGCATAGCGAGACCCCTCTCTCTCCTGTAGCACCGCGGGTCCCCTCTCTCTCCTGTGGCATAGCGAGACCTCTCTCTCTCTTGGAGCACCGCGGGTCCTCTCTCTTTCATGTAGCACCGCGGGACCCCACTCCCTCCTGTGGCAAAGCGAGACCCCTCTCTCTCTTGTGGCAAAGCGAGACCCCTCTCTCTCCAGTGGCACAGTGAGATCCCTCTCTCTCCAGTGGCACAGCGGGACCCCTCTGTCTCCAGTGGCACAGCGAGACCCCTCTCTCTCCTGTGACAGAGGGAGACCTCTCTCTCTCCTGTGGTAAAGCGAGACCCATCTGTCACCTGTGGCACAGCAAGACCCCTCTCTCTCCTGTGGTACAGCAAGACCCCACTATCTCATGTGGCACATCGAGACCCCTCTTCCTCCTGTGGCAGAGCGAGACCCCTCTCTATCCTGTGGCATAGCGAGACTTCTCTCTATCCTGTGGCACAGCGAGACCCCATCTCTCTCCTGTGGCACAGCGAGACTCCTCTCCCTCCATTGGCACAGCGAGACTCCACTCTCTCCTATGATACCGCGGGACCCCACTCTCTCCTGTGGCACAGCGAGGCCCCTCTCTCTTCTGTGGCACAGCGAGACCCCTCTTAATCTCTCTCTCCCTGTAGTGGCAGAGCGAGACCCTTCTCCCTCCAGTGACACAGCAAGAGCCCTATCCTGCCAGTGGCAGAGCGAGACCTCACTATCTTCTATGGCAGAGCGAGACCTCTCTTCCTCCTGTGGCAGAGCGAGACCCCTCTCCCTCCAATGGCACAGCGAGACCCTTCTCCCTCCAATGGCACAGCGAGACCCCTCTCCCTTCATTGGCACAGCGAGACCCCTCTCCCTCCAATGGCACAGCGAGACCCCTCTCCCTCCAATAGCACGGCGAGACCCCTCTCCCTCCAATGGCACAGCGAGACCCCTCTCTCTCCAATGGCACAGCGAGACCCCTCTCCCTCCAACGGCACAGCGAGACCCCTCTCCCTCCAATGGCACAGCGAGATCCCTCTCTTTACAATGGCATAGCGAGACCCCTCTCCCTCCAATGGCACAGCGAGACCCCTCTCCCTCCAATAGCACGGCGAGACCCCTCTCTCTCCAATGGCACAGCGAGACCCCTCTCCCTCCAACGGCACAGCGAGACCCCTCTCCCTCCAATGGCACAGCGAGATCCCTCTCTTTACAATGGCATAGCGAGACCCCTCTCCCTCCAATGGCACAGCGAGACCCCTCTCCCTCCAATAGCACGGCGAGACCCCTCTCCCTCCAATGGCACAGCGAGACCCCTCTCCCTCCAATGGCACAGCGAGACCCCTCTCTCTCCAATGGCACAGCGAGACCTCTCTCCCTCCAATGGCACAGCGAGACCCCTCTCCCTCCAATGGCACAGCGAGACCCCTCTCCCTCCAATAGCACAGCGAGACCCCTCTCCCTCCAATGGCACAGCGAGACCCCTCTCCCTCCAATGGCACAGCGAGACCCCTCTCCCTCCAATGGCACAGCGAGACCCCTCTCCCTCCAATGGCACAGCGAGACCCCTCTCCCTCCAATGGCACAGCGAGACCCCTCTCCCTCCAATGGCACAGCGAGACCCCTCTCCCTCCAATAGCACAGCGAGACCCCTCTCCCTCCAATGGCACAGCGAGACCCCTCTCCCTCCAATAGCACAGCGAGACCCCTCTCCCTCCAATAGCACAGCGAGACCCCTCTCCCTCCAATAGCACAGCGAGACCCCTCTCCCTCCAATGGCACAGCGAGACCCCTCTCCCTCCAATGGCACAGCGAGACCCCTCTCCCTCCAATGGCACAGCGAGACCCCTCTCCCTCCAATGGCACAGCGAGACCCCTCTCCCTCCAATAGCACAGCGAGACCCCTCTCCCTCCAATGGCACAGCGAGACCCCTCTCCCTCCAATGGCACAGCGAGACCCCTCTCTCTCCAATGGCACAGCGAGACCCCTCTCCCTCCAATGGCACAGCGAGACCCCTCTCCCTCCAATGGCACAGCGAGACCCCTCTCCCTCCAATGGCACAGCGAGACCCCTCTCCCTCCAATAGCACAGCGAGACCCCTCTCCCCCAATGGCACAGCGAGACCCCTCTCCCTCCAATGGCACAGCGAGACCCCTCTCCCTCCAATGGCACAGCGAGACCCCTCTCCCTCCAATGGCACAGCGAGACCCCTCTCCCTCCAATGGCACAGCGAGACCCCTCTCCCTCCAATGGCACAGCGAGACCCCTCTCCCTCCAATGGCACAGCGAGACCCCTCTCCCTCCAATAGCACAGCGAGACCCCTCTCCCTCCAATGGCACAGCGAGACCCCTCTCCCTCCAATGGCACAGCGAGACCCCTCTCCCTCCAATGGCACAGCGAGACCCCTCTCCCTCCAATAGCACAGCGAGACCCCTCTCCCCCCAATGGCACAGCGAGACCTCTCTCCCTCCAATGGCACAGCGAGACCCCTCTCCCTCCAATAGCACAGCGAGACCCCTCTCCCTCCAATGGCACAGCGAGACCCCTCTCCCTCCAATGGCACAGCGAGACCCCTCTCCCTCCAATGGCACAGCGAGACCCCTCTCCCTCCAATAGCACAGCGAGACCCCTCTCCCCCCAATGGCACAGCGAGACCCCTCTCCCTCCAATGGCACAGCGAGACCCCTCTCCCTCCAATAGCACAGCGAGACCCCTCTCCCTCCAATGGCACAGCGAGACCCCTCTCCCTCCAATGGCACAGCGAGACCCCTCTCCCTCCAATGGCACAGCGAGACCCCTCTCCCTCCAATGGCACAGCGAGACCCCTCTCCCTCCAATAGCACAGCGAGACCCCTCTCCCTCCAATGGCACAGCGAGACCCCTCTCCCTCCAATGGCACAGCGAGACCCCTCTCCCTCCAATAGCACGGCGAGACCCCTCTCCCTCCAATGGCACCGCAAGACCCCTCTCCCTCCAATGGCACAGCGAGACCCCTCTCCCTCCAATGGCACAGCGAGACCCCTCTCCCTCCAATGGCACAGCGAGACCCCTCTCCCTCCAATGGCACAGCGAGACCCCTCTCCCTCCAATGGCACAGCGAGACCCCTCTCCCTCCAATGGCACAGCGAGACCCCTCTCCCTCCAATGGCACAGCGAGACCCCTCTCCCTCCAATAGCACAGCGAGACCCCTCTCCCTCCAATGGCACAGCGAGACCCCTCTCCCTCCAATGGCACATCGAGACCTCTCTCCCTCCAATAGCACGGCTAGACCCCTCTCCCTCCAATGGCACAGCGAAACCCCTCTCTCTCCAATGGCACAGCGAGACCCCTCTCCCTCCAATGGCACAGCGAGACCCCTCTCCCTCCAATAGCACAGCGAGACGCCTCTCCCTCCAATAACACGGCGAGACCCCTCTCCCTCCAATAGCACGGCGAGACCCCTCTCTCTCCAATGGCACAGCGAGACCCCTCTCCCTCCAATGGCACAGCGAGACCCCTCTCTATCCAATGGCACAGCGAGACCCCTCTCCCTCCAATGGCACAGCGAGACCCCCTCCCTCTAAGGGCACAGCGAGACCCCTCTCCCTTCAATGGCACATCGAGACCTCTCTCCCTCCAATAGCATGGCGAGACCCCTCTCCCTTCAATGGCACAGCGAGACCCCTCTCTCTCCAATGGCACAGCGAGACCCCTCTCCCTCCAATGGCACAGCGAGACCCCTCTCTCTCCAATGGCACAGCGAGACCCCTCTCCCTCCAATGGCACAGCGAGACCCCTCTCCCTCCAATAGCACAGCGAGACCCCTCTCCCTCCAATAGCACGGCTAGACCCCTCTCCCTCCAATGGTACAGCGAGACCCCTCTCCCTCCAATAGCACGGCGAGACCCCTCTCCCTCCAATGGCACAGCGAGACCCCTCTCTCTCCAATGGCACAGCGAGACCCCTCTCCCTCCAATGGCACAGCGAGACCCCTCTCCCTCCAATAGCACGGCGAGACCCCTCTCCCTCCAATGGCACAGCGAGACCTCTCTCCCTCCAATGGCACAGCGAGACCCCTCTCCATCCAATAGCACAGCGAGACCCCTCTCTCTCCAATTGCAAGGCGAGACCCCTCTCCCTCCAATAGCACAGCGAGACCCCTGTCCCTCCAATGGCACAGCGAGACCCCTCTCCCTCCAATGGCACAGCGAGACCCCTCTCCCTCCAATGGCACAGCGAGACCCCTCTCTCTCCAATGGCACAGCGAGACCCCTCTCCCTCCAATGGCACAGCGAGACCCCTCTCCCTCCAATGGCACAGCGAGACCCCTCTCCCTCCAATGGCACAGCGAGACCCCTCTCTCTCCAATGGCACAGCGAGACCCCTCTCCCTCCAATAGCACAGCGAGACCCCTCTCCCTCCAATAGCACAGCGAGACCTCTCTCCCTCCAATGGCACAGCGAGACCCCTCTCCCTCCAATGGCACAGCGAGACCCCTCTCCCTCCAATGGCACAGCGAGACCCCTCTCCCTCCAATGGCACAGCGAGACCCCGCTGCAAACCACATATCGGGCTTATGTAGCTATCGGGGTGAGAGAGGAGTGAAGTATCCTAAACAGTGAGTGCTTTACAGGTTACTGGTTTGAATGAGCCATCCTAGTGAGACTGACAATAACAGGAAGTTAATAACCCCCAAGGTCACTCCCAGCGCTGGAGGAGAACTAAATTTGTGCTGCAATTGACTTTTTTCAGTGGACGATGAGTTTTTTCTGTGTGTTCACTGCAGGTCTCATACAATGCTGGCGCAGTGGATTAAAGGGCAGAGCGAATGCCCCGGTTACGGTTTTTAGAGCGCTTAGATTGCTCGGGCTGCTTCATGGCAGTTAGAATGGTCCCTTTCTTCTCGGGTTACCTCGCAGGACGGATTACAGTGTCGCAGCGGGTAGACCGGAAGACAGCACGCTTCTGAGGAGAAATTCAAGCTTCTTATTGAATGGATTGGGTTCAGGGTGTATCTTGTTGTGCGGCCACCTGCCCTACCCCGCTGACCTGGGATTCCCCACGGCGAGAAGGCGGCCGCAGTCTGCCATGGCAACATCACATCTCGCCGGGAGTCTCCAGCGGCCGCGGCGGCACCCCTGTGACGTCAGCACCCCGTGTTATGTCAGCACCCTCTGTGACGTCAGCACCCCGTGTTACGTCAGCACCCTCTGTGACTTCAGCACCCCGGGTGACGTCAGCAAACCACGTGACGTCAGCAAACCACGTGACGTCAGTAAGCCCTGTGACGTCAGTAACCCCTGTGACGTCAGCACCCCATGTGACGTCAAAACACCTATGACGTTAGGACCCCATGTGACGTTAGCACCCCCTGTGACGTCAGCAACCCTGAGACATCAGTGTTTCCTGTAACATCAGCCACGGCTGAGACGTCCACACCCCCAGTTGCGTCAGTACCCCCTGTGACGTCAGTACCCTCTGTGACGTCAGAACCACATATGATGTCAGAACCCCATATGATGTCAGAACCCCATATGACGTCAGCAGCTCTGGATACGTCAGTAACCTAGGAAACGTCAGCACCCCTGATCACCCATGCGACACCCTGCCGCGCCCCCCATTACCGCCATGCCTCGGCCGGTGCCCGGGGGTGCCCGGGGGTGCCGGGGGCCCTGGCGGTCCGAGGCCGTGTTTGCCCTGCTTGAGACAACCAAGGACGTGGGCAAGTTTTTTCAACCGCTAGATTACACAATAACGTAGAGAGGTCCTCATTTCCTGTTTCCAAGCGCCGCCCGAGTCCATGCTACACCCTCCTGGTCTAGCAAACTCAGGCTGGAGCAGGTTTTCACGGCTTTCTGTGGTCACCCAACTACTCCGCCGTCTATATCCTACCTCTCCCAGCCGCACCACCCCGCTGTCTCTATCCTACCTCTCCCAGCCCCACCACCCCGCTGTCTCTGTCATACCTCTCCCAGCCCCACCACCCCGCTGTCTCTGTCATACCTCTCTCAGTGACAATCCATCGCCCCACCACCCCGCTGTCACTGTCATACCTCTCTCAGTGACAGTCCATCGCCCCACCACCCCGCTGTCTCTGTCCTACCTCTCTCAGTGACAGTCCATCGCCCCACCACCCCGCTGTCTCTATCCTACCTCTCCCAGCCCCACCACCCCGCTGTCTCTGTCATACCTCTCCCAGCCCCACCACCCCGCTGTCTCTGTCATACCTCTCTCAGTGACAGCCCATCGCCCCACCACCCCGCTGTCTCTGTCATACCTCTCCCAGCCCCACCACCCCGCTGTCTCTGTCCTACCTCTCCCAGCCCCACCACCCCGCTGTCTCTATCCTACCTCTCCCAGCCCCACCACCCCGCTGTCTCTGTCCTACCTCTCTCAGTGACAGCCCATCGCCCCACCACCCCGCTGTCTCTGTCCTACCTCTCCCAGCCCCACCACCCCGCTGTCTCTATCCTACCTCTCCCAGCCCCACCACCCCGCTGTCTCTATCCTACCTCTCCCAGCCCCACCACCCCGCTGTCTCTATTCTACCTCTCTCAGTGACAGCCCATCGCCCCACCACCCCGCTGTCTCTGTCCTACCTCTCCCAGCCCCACCACCCCGCTGTCTCTGTCATACCTCTCTCAGTGACAGTCCATCGCCCCACCACCCCACTGTCTCTGTCCTACCTCTCCCAGCCCCACCACCCCGCTGTCTCTGTCCTACCTCTCTCAGTGACAGCCCATCGCCCCACCACCCCACTGTCTCTGTCCTACCTCTCCCAGCCCCACCACCCCGCTGTCTCTGTCATACCTCTCTCAGTGACAGTCCATCGCCCCACCACCCCGCTGTCTCTATCCTACCTCTCCCAGCCCCACCACCCCGCTGTCTCTGTCCTACCTCTCTCAGCGACAGCCCATCGCCCCACCACCCCGCTGTCTCTGTCATACCTCTCCCAGCCCCACCACCCCGCTGTCTCTGTCCTACCTCTCTCAGTGACAGCCCATCGCCCCACCACCCCGCTGTCTCTATCCTACCTCTCCCAGCCCCACCACCCCGCTGTCTCTGTCCTACCTCTCTCAGTGACAGCCCATCGCCCCACCACCCCACTGTCTCTGTCCTACCTCTCCCAGCCCCACCACCCCGCTGTCTCTGTCCTACCTCTCTCAGTGACAGCCCATCGCCCCACCACCCCGCTGTCTCTGTCATACCTCTCCCAGCCCCACCACCCCGCTGTCTCTGTCATACCTCTCTCAGTGACAGCCCATCGCCCCACCACCCCGCTGTCTCTATCCTACCTCTCCCAGCCCCACCACCCCGCTGTCTCTGTCCTACCTCTCCCAGCCCCACCACCCCGCTGTCTCTGTCATACCTCTCTCAGTGACAGCCCATCGCCCCACCACCCCGCTGTCTCTATCCTACCTCTCCCAGCCCCACCACCCCGCTGTCTCTGTCCTACCTCTCCCAGCCCCACCACCCCGCTGTCTCTGTCATACCTCTCTCAGTGACAGTCCATCGCCCCACCACCCCGCTGTCTCTATCCTACCTCTCCCAGCCCCACCACCCCGCTGTCTCTGTCCTACCTCTCCCAGCCCCACCACCCCGCTGTCTCTGTCATACCTCTCTCAGTGACAGCCCATCGCCCCACCACCCCGCTGTCTCTATCCTACCTCTCCCAGCCCCACCACCCCGCTGTCTCTGTCATACCTCTCCCAGCCCCACCACCCCGCTGTCTCTGTCCTACCTCTCCCAGCCCCACCACCCCGCTGTCTCTGTCCTACCTCTCCCAGCCCCACCACCCCGCTGTCTCTGTCCTACCTCTCCCAGCCCCACCACCCCGCTGTCTCTATCCTACCTCTCCCAGCCCCACCACCCCGCTGTCTCTGTCCTACCTCTCCCAGCCCCACCACCCCGCTGTCTCTGTCATACCTCTCTCAGTGACAGCCCATCGCCCCACCACCCCGCTGTCTCTATCCTACCTCTCCCAGCCCCACCACCCCGCTGTCTCTGTCCTACCTCTCCCAGCCCCACCACCCCGCTGTCTCTGTCATACCTCTCTCAGTGACAGCCCATCGCCCCACCACCCCGCTGTCTCTATCCTACCTCTCCCAGCCCCACCACCCCGCTGTCTCTGTCATACCTCTCCCAGCCCCACCACCCCGCTGTCTCTATCCTACCTCTCCCAGCCCCACCACCCCGCTGTCTCTGTCATACCTCTCCCAGCCCCACCACCCCGCTGTCTCTGTCCTACCTCTCTCAGTGACAGCCCATCGCCCCACCACCCCGCTGTCTCTGTCCTACCTCTCCCAGCCCCACCACCCCGCTGTCTCTATCCTACCTCTCCCAGCCCCACCACCCCGCTGTCTCTGTCATACCTCTCTCAGTGACAGCCCATCGCCCCACCACCCCGCTGTCTCTGTCCTACCTCTCCCAGCCCCACCACCCCGCTGTCTCTGTCCTACCTCTCCCAGCCCCACCACCCCGCTGTCTCTGTCATACCTCTCTCAGTGACAGCCCATCGCCCCACCACCCCGCTGTCTCTGTCCTACCTCTCCCAGCCCCACCACCCCGCTGTCTCTGTCATACCTCTCTCAGTGACAGTCCATCGCCCCACCACCCCGCTGTCTCTGTCCTACCTCTCCCAGCCCCACCACCCCGCTGTCTCTGTCATACCTCTCCCAGCCCCACCACCCCGCTGTCTCTGTCCTACCTCTCTCAGTGACAGCCCATCGCCCCACCACCCCGCTGTCTCTGTCCTACCTCTCCCAGCCCCACCACCCCGCTGTCTCTATCCTACCTCTCCCAGCCCCACCACCCCGCTGTCTCTGTCATACCTCTCTCAGTGACAGCCCATCGCCCCACCACCCCGCTGTCTCTATCCTACCTCTCCCAGCCCCACCACCCCGCTGTCTCTGTCATACCTCTCTCAGTGACAGCCCATCGCCCCACCACCCCGCTGTCTCTGTCCTACCTCTCCCAGCCCCACCACCCCGCTGTCTCTGTCATACCTCTCTCAGTGACAGCCCATCGCCCCACCACCCCGCTGTCTCTGTCCTACCTCTCTCAGTGACAGTCCATCGCCCCACCACCCCGCTGTCTCTATCCTACCTCTCCCAGCCCCACCACCCCGCTGTCTCTGTCATACCTCTCCCAGCCCCACCACCCCGCTGTCTCTGTCATACCTCTCTCAGTGACAGCCCATCGCCCCACCACCCCGCTGTCTCTATCCTACCTCTCCCAGCCCCACCACCCCGCTGTCTCTGTCCTACCTCTCTCAGTGACAGCCCATCGCCCCACCACCCCGCTGTCTCTGTCCTACCTCTCTCAGTGACAGCCCATCGCCCCACCACTTTGGTTTAACTGAAATAGTTTTTTTATGTTAAACTGCATGACTGATATTTTGTCTAGTAATAGTCCGGTAAATAATGAAAACAATTGTGATATTATTACTTTTCGTTTTCAATGCAATAGATGTTGAATTCCTGGTCTCGTGTTTTTCTCCCGCTTTCGGCTGACAACGAATGCCCCCCCCCCACCCCGCGCCCCCAGCCCACCCTCTGTGCCCGGTCAGCGCACAGTATTGATCTGACAACAACACTTCTATTATGTTGTCCCTCCGCCTGGCAAGGAAAAAAACTTAATCACTGGTGTGACCATGAGACCGCGGGTCTGGGACTACTTGCCTGGGACTACTAGCCTGGGACTACTAGCCTGGGACTACCAGCTTGGGACTACCAGCCTGGGACTACTAGCCTGGGACTACCTGCCTGGGGCTACAGCCTGGGACTACTAGCGTGGGACTACCCGTCTGGGTCTACCAGCCTGGGGCTACCAGCCTAGGACTACTAGCCTGGGACTACTAGCCTGGGACTACTAGCCTGGGACTACCTGCCTGGGGTTACCAGCTTGGGACTACCAGCCTGGGACTACCAGCCTGGGACTACTAGCCTGGGACTGCCAGCTTGGGACTGTCAGCCTGGGACTAACAGCCTGGGACTACCAACTCCTTTCCTTCTCTTTTAAAAAAAAGCTCCACATATATTATCTAAGTGTTCTTTAGTCTCCTTCGGTCGTCACGTTCCTCTAGTGCGCCCGTTGCCCCCCCCCCCCCCACACACACACACCCACCACATTGTCTCTGCCATGTTCTCCGTGTCCAGCTGACCACTTGTCCCTGGCGTGAGGCGGCGACACGCGAGCAGGCGCACACCAGGCAGGCCTCCATTCAATACTTGGCCATCACCGACCAGAAAAAGTACTTTCCACTTCAGCAGCCACTGTTGCCAAGGAGCCTCCCACATCTAAACATAATCCATGTAGCAGGGATGCCAACTTTGTGCTCGCGAACAGTTCCAGCCGAGCGGGGGTGGCGGGGCAATGGGGCGGGTTGCGGAAGGGACAGACGCGCGCTACCCCTCACCGCCAGCACCCCTTCACCGCCATCACTGGCAATGTCCTTGACAATCTGATGAGCTTGGCAAGATGTCCCTTCTCACCACCACGAAAAAAAACGCATCCCCCATTGCATTTTTGCCGTGCTTCAGTATGGCCGATGAGACAGATACAAACCTGCTGCCAGCCGACAGGCACTCTCCTGACACCCTCACCTCAGTCTGTGTGAGAGCCTTTAATCTGTGTGGGGGGGGGGGGGGAGGGCCCTCAGTCTGTGTGTGGGGTCCTCAGTCTGTGTGTGGGAGGGGCCCTCATTCTGTGTGTGGGGACCTCAGTCTGTGTGTGGGAGGGGCCCTCAGTCTGTGTGTGGGGTCCTCAGTCTGTGTGTGGGAGGGGCCCTCAGTCTGTGTGTGGGAGGGGCCCTCAGTCTGTGAGGGAGGGGCCCTCAGTCTGTGTGTGGGAGGGGCCCTCAGTCCGTGTGTGGGGTCCTCAGTCTGTGTGTGGGAGGGGCCCTCAGTCTGTGTGTGGGGCCCTCAGTCTGTGTGTGGGGCCCTCAGTCTGTGTGTGGGGGCCCCTTAGTCTGTGTGTGGGGGCCCTCAGTCTGTGTGTGGGGGCCCTCAGTCTGTGTGTGGGGGCCCTCAGTCTGGGCGTGGGAAGTCCTAAGTCTATGTGTGGAGGCCCTGAGTCTGTGTGTGGGGCCCCTTAGTCTGTGTGTGGGGGCCCTCAGTCTGTGTGGGGGGTCCTCAATCTGTGTGTGGGGGCCCTCAGTCGGTGTGTGGTGGCCCTCAGTCTGTGTGTGGGGGCCCTCAGTCTGTGTGTGGGGACCCTCAGTCTGTGTGTGGGGGCCTTCAGTCTGTGTGTGGGGGCCCTCAGTCTGTGTGTGGGGGCCCTCAGTCTGTGTGTGAGGCCCCTTAGTCTGTGTGTGGGGGCCCTCAGTCTGTGTGGGGGGTCCTCAATCTGTGTGTGGGGGGTCCTCAGTCTGTGTGTGGGGGCCCTCAGTCGGTGTGTGGTGGCCCTCAGTCTGTGTGTGGGGGCCCTCAGGCTGTGTGTGCGGGGTCCTCAGTCTGTGTGTGGGGGGTCCTCAGTCTGTGTGTGGGGGCCCTCAGTCTGTGTGTGGTGGCCCTCAGTCGGTGTGTGGTGGCCCTCAGTCTGTGTGTGGGGGCCCTCAGGCTGTGTGTGGGGGGGTCCTCAGTCTGTGTGTGGGGGGTCCTCAGTCTGTGTGTGGGGGCCCTCAGTCGGTGTGTGGGGGCCCTCAGTCGGTGTGTGGGGGCCCTCAGTCGGTGTGTGGGGGGTCCTCAGTCGGTGTGTGGTGGCCTTCAGTCTGTGTGTGGGGGCCCTCAGTCTGTGTGTGGGGGCCCTCAGTCTGTGTGTGGGGGCCCTCAGGCTGTGTGTGGGGGGTCCTCAGTCTGTGTGTACGGGGCCCTCAGTCTGTGTGTGGGGGCCCTCAGTCGGTGTGTGGTGGCCCTCAGTCTGTGTGTGGGGGCCCTCAGGCTGTGTGTGGGGGGTCCTCAGTCGGTGTGTGGTGGCCTTCAGTCTGTGTGTGGGGGCCCTCAGTCTGTGTGGGGGGGTCCTCAGTCTGTGTGTGGGGGCCCTCAGGCTGTGTGTGGGGGGTCCTCAGTCTGTGTGTACGGGGCCCTCAGTCTGTGTGTGGGGGCCCTCAGTCGGTGTGTGGTGGCCCTCAGTCTGTGTGTGGGGGCCCTCAGGCTGTGTGTGGGGGGTCCTCAGTCTGTGTGTACGGGGTCCTCAGTCTGTGTGTGGGGGCCCTCAGTCGGTGTGTGGTGGCCCTCAGTCTGTGTGTGGGGGCCCTCAGGCTGTGTGTGGGGGGTCCTCAGTCTGTGTGTGGGAGGGGCCCTCAGTCCGTGTGTGGGGTCCTCAGTCTGTGTGTACGGGGCCCTCAGTCTGTGTGTGGGGGCCCTCAGTCGGTGTGTGGTGGCCCTCAGTCTGTGTGTGGGGGCCCTCAGGCTGTGTGTGGGGGGTCCTCAGTCTGTGTGTACGGGGTCCTCAGTCTGTGTGTGGGGGCCCTCAGTCGGTGTGTGGTGGCCCTCAGTCTGTGTGTGGGGGCCCTCAGTCTGTGTGTACGGGGTCCTCAGTCTGTGTGTACGGGGCCCTCAGTCGGTGTGTGGTGGCCCTCAGTCTGTGTGTGGGGGCCCTCAGGCTGTGTGTGGGGGGTCCTCAGTCTGTGTGTACGGGGCCCTCAGTCTGTGTGTGGTGGCCCTCAGTCTGTGTGCGGGGTCCTCAGGCTGTGTGTGGGGGGCCCTCAGGCTGTGTGTGGGGGGTCCTCAGTCTGTGTGTACGGGGTCCTCAGTCTGTGTGTGGGGGCCCTCAGTCGGTGTGTGGTGGCCCTCAGTCTGTGTGTGGGGGCCCTCAGGCTGTGTGTGGGGGGTCCTCAGTCTGTGTGTGCGGGGTCCTCAGGCTGTGTGTGGGGGCCCTCAGTCGGTGTGTGGTGGCCCTCAGTCTGTGTGTGGTGGCCCTCAGTCGGTGTGTGGTGGCCCTCAGCCTGTGTGCGGGGTCCTCAGGCTGTGTGTGGGGGGTCCTCAGTCTGTGTGTGCGGGGTCCTCAGTCTGTGTGTGGGGGCCCTCAGTCGGTGTGTGGTGGCCCTCAGTCTGTGTGTGGGGGCCCTCAGGCTGTGTGTGGGGGGTCCTCAGTCTGCGTGTGCGGGGTCCTCAGTCTGTGTGTGGGGGCCCTCAGTCGGTGTGTGGTGGCCCTCAGTCTGTGTGTGGGGGCCCTCAGGCTGTGTGTGGGGGCCCTCAGTCGGTGTGTGGTGGCCCTCAGTCTGTGTGTGGGGGCCCTCAGGCTGTGTGTGGGGGCCCTCAGTCTGTGTGTGGGGGCCCTCAGTCTGTGTGTGGGGGTCCTCAGTCGGTGTGTGGTGGCCCTCAGTCTGTGTGTGCGGGGTCCTCAGTCTGTGTGTGGGGGGTCCTCAATCTGTGTGTGCGGGGTCCTCAGTCTGTGTGTGGGGGCCCTCAGTCTGTGTGTGGTGGCCCTCAGTCTGTGTGTGCGGGGTCCTCAGTCTGTGTGTGGGGGGTCCTCAATCTGTGTGTGCGGGGTCCTCAGTCTGTGTGTGGGGGCCCTCAGTCGGTGTGTGGTGGCCCTCAGTCTGTGTGTGGGGGCCCTCAGGCTGTGTGTGGGGGGTCCTCAGTCTGCGTGTGCGGGGTCCTCAGTCTGTGTGTGGGGGCCCTCAGTCTGTGTGTGAGGCCCCTTAGTCTGTGTGTGGGGGCCCTCAGTCTGTGTGTGGGGGGTCCTCAGGCTGTGTGTGCGGGGTCCTCAGTCTGTGTGTGGGGGCCCTCAGTCGGTGTGTGGGGGCCCTCAGGCTGTGTGTGGGGGGGTCCTCAGTCTGTGTGTGGGGGCCCTCAGTCGGTGTGTGGTGGCCCTCAGTCGGTGTGTGGTGGCCCTCAGGCTGTGTGTGGGGGGTCCTCAGTCTGTGTGTGCGGGGTCCTCAGTCTGTGTGTAGGGGTCCTCTGTGTGTGTGGAGGTCTCAGTGTGTGGGGGGTCCTTTGTCTGTTTCTGGGGGGGGGCCCTCAGTCTGTGTGCGTGGAGGTCTCAGTGTGTGGGGGGTCCTTTGTCTGTGTGTGGGTCTCAGTATGCGTGGGGACCCTTCCGTCTGTTTGGGAGGCTCAGTGTGGTGGGGGGCTCAGTGTGTGGTAGAGGGGCTCAGTGTGTGGTAGAGGGCCACAGGGTGTGGCAGAGGGACTCAGGGTGTAGGGGGGCCACAGTGTGTGGTAGAGGGCCTCAGTGTGTAGGGGGGCCACAGGGTGTGGTATAGGGACTCAGTGTGTATGGGGGCCACAGTGTGTGGTAGAGGGCCTCAGTGTGTAGGGGGGCCACAGTGTGTGGTAGAGGGATTCAGTGTGTAGGGGGGCCACAGTGTGTGGTAGAGGGGCTCAGTGTGTGGTAGAGGGCCACGGGGTGTGGCAGAGGGACTCAGGGTGTAGGGGGGCCACAGTGTGTGGTAGAGGGCCTCAGTGTGTAGGGGGGCCACAGTGTGTGGTAGAGGGCCTCAGTGTGTAGGGGGGTCACAGTGTGTGGTAGAGGGACTCAGTGTGTAGGGGGGCCACAGTGTGTGATGGAGGGCATCAGTGTGTAGGGGGGTCACAGTGTGTGGTAGAGGGATTCAGTGTGTAGGGGGGCCACAGTGTGTGGTAGAGGGACTCAGTGTGTAGGGGGGCCACAGTGTGTGGTAGAGGGACTCAGTGTGTAGGGGGGCCACAGTGTGTGGTAGAGGGACTCAGTGTGTAGGGGGGCCACAGTGTGTGGTAGAGGGACTCAGTGTGTAGGGGGGCCACAGTGTGTGATGGAGGGACTCAGTGTGTAGGGGGGCCACAGTGTGTGGTGGAGGGACTCAGTGTGTAGGGGGGCCACAGTGTGTGGTAGAGGGCCTCAGTGTGTAGGGGGGCCACAGTGTGTGGTAGAGGGACTCAGTGTGTAGGGGGGCCACAGTGTGTGGTAGAGGGACTCAGTGTGTAGGGAGGCCACAGTGTGTGGTATAGGGACTCAGTGTGTATGGGGGCCACAGTGTGTGATGGAGGGACTCAGTGTGTAGGGGGGCCACAGTGTGTGGTGGAGGGACTCAGTGTGTAGGGGGGCCACAGTGTGTGGTAGAGGGACTCAGTGTGTAGGGGGGCCACAGTGTGTGGTATAGGGACTCAGTGTGTAGGGGGGCCACAGTGTGTGGTGGAGGGACTCAGTGTGTAGGGGGGCCACAGTGTGTGGTAGAGGGACTCAGTGTGTAGGGGGGCCACAGTGTGTGGTAGAGGGACTCAGTGTGTAGGGGGGCCACAGTGTGTGGTGGAGGGACTCAGTGTGTAGGGGTGCCACAGTGTGTGGTAGAGGGACTCAGTGTGTAGGGGGGCCACAGTGTGTGGTAGAGGGACTCAGTGTGTAGGGAGGCCACAGTGTGTGGTATAGGGACTCAGTGTGTATGGGGGCCACAGTGTGTGGTAGAGGGCCTCAGTGTGTAGGGGGGCCACAGTGTGTGGTAGAGGGCCTCAGTGTGTAGGGGGGCCACCATGTGTGGTAGTGGGACTCAGTGTGTAGGGGGGCCACAGTGTGTGGTATAGGGACTCAGTGTGTATGGGGGCCACAGTGTGTGGTAGAGGGCCTCAGTGTGTAGGGGGGCCACAGTGTGTGGTAGAGGGCCTCAGTGTGTAGGGGGGCCACCATGTGTGGTAGTGGGACTCAGTGTGTAGGGGGGCCACAGTGTGTGGTAGAGGGCCTCAGTGTGTAGGGGGGCCACACTGTGTGGTAGTGGGACTCAGTGTGTAGGGGGGCCACAGTGTGTGGTAGAGGGACTCAGTGTGTAGGGGGGCCACAGTGTGTGGTGGAGGGACTCAGGGTGTAGGGGGGCCACAGTGTGTGGTAGAGGGACTCAGTGTGTAGGGGGGCCACAGTGTGTGGTAGTGGGACTCAGTGTGTAGGGGGGCCACACTGTGTGGTAGTGAGACTCAGTGTGTAGGGGGGCCACAGTGTGTGGTAGAGGGACTCAGTGTGTAGGGGGGCCACAGTGTGTGGTAGAGGGACTCAGGGTGTAGGGGGACCACAGTGTGTGGTAGAGGGACTCAGGGTGTAGGGGGACCACAGTGTGTGGTAGAGGGACTCAGTGTGTAGGGGGGCACATTGTGTGGCAGGGGGCCTCCGTGTGTGGCAGGGGGTCTCCGTGTGTGGCAGGGGGCATCAGTGTGTGGCAGGCGGCATCAGTGTGTGGCAGGGGGCATCAGTGTGTGGAAGGGCATCAGTGTGTGTGGTGGGGGGGGGCATCAGTGTGTGGGGGGCCTCAATGTGTGAAGGGCCTGTGTGGAGCGGCTCAGTGTGAAGGGAGGCTTCAGTGTATGGTAGGCGGGCTCAGTGTGTGGTAGGGGGGTTAGTATATGGGGACCGCAATGTGTATTGGGGCCCCAGTGTGTGGGGGGGGGGCTTCAGTGTATGGTAGGGGGGCTCAGTATGCGTAGCGAACCTTCTGTCTGTTTGGGGGGCTCAGCGTGTAGGGGCTTCAGTGTGTGGTAGGGGGGCTCAGTATGCGTAGCGAACCTTCTGTCTGTTTGGGGGGCTCAGCGTGTAGGGGCTTCAGTGTGTGGCAGGGGGGCTCAGTATGCGTAGCGAACCTTCTGTCTGTTTGGGGGGCTCAGCGCGTAGGGGCTTCAGTGTATGGTAGGGGGGCTCAGTATGCGTAGCAAACCTTCTGTCTGTTTGGGGGGCTCAGCGTGTAGGGGTTTCAGTGTGTGGTAGGGGGGCTCAGTATGCGTAGCGAACCTTCTGTCTGTTTGGGGGGCTCAGCGTGTAGGGGCTTCAGTGTATGGTAGGGGGGCTCAGTATGCGTAGCGAACCTTCTGTCTGTTTGGGGGGCTCAGCGTGTAGGGGCTTCAGTGTATGGTAGGGGGGCTCAGTATGCGTAGCGAACCTTCTGTCTGTTTGGGGGGCTCAGCGTGTAGGGGCTTCAGTGTATGGTAGGGGGGCTCAGTATGCGTAGCGAACCTTCTGTCTGTTTGGGGGGCTCAGCGTGTAGGGGCTTCAGTGTGTGGTAGGGGGGCTCAGTATGCGTAGCGAACCTTCTGTCTGTTTGGGGGGCTCACCGTGTAGGGGCTTCAGTGTATGGTAGGGGGGCTCAGTATGCGTAGCGAACCTTCTGTCTGTTTGGGGGGCTCAGCGTGTAGGGGCTTCAGTGTATGGTAGGGGGGCTCAGTATGCGTAGCGAACCTTCTGTCTGTTTGGGGGGCTCAGCGTGTAGGGGCTTCAGTGTATGGTAGGGGGGCTCAGTATGCGTAGCGAACCTTCTGTCTGTTTGGGGGGCTCAGCGTGTAGGGGCTTCAGTGTGTGGTAGGGGGGCTCAGTATGCGTAGCGAACCTTCTGTCTGTTTCGGGGGCTCAGCGTGTAGGGGCTTCAGTGTGTGGTAGGGGCGCTCAGTATGCGTAGCGAACCTTCTGTCTGTTTGGGGGGCTCAGCGTGTAGGGGCTTCAGTGTATGGTAGGGGGGCTCAGTATGCGTAGCGAACCTTCTGTCTGTTTGGGGGGCTCAGCGTGTAGGGGCTTCAGTGTGTGGTAGGGGGGCTCAGTATGCGTAGCGAACCTTTTGTCTGTTTGGGGGGCTCAGCGTGTAGGGGTTTCAGTGTATGGTAGGGGGGCTCAGTATGCGTAGCGAACCTTCTGTCTGTTTGGGGGGCTCAGCGTGTAGGGGCTTCAGTGTATGGTAGGGGGGCTCAGTATGCGTAGCGAACCTTCTGTCTGTTTGGGGGGCTCAGCGTGTAGGGGCTTCAGTGTGTGGTAGGGGGGCTCAGTATGCGTAGCGAACCTTCTGTCTGTTTGGGGGGCTCAGCGTGTAGGGGCTTCAGTGTATGGTAGGGGGGCTCAGTATGCGTAGCGAACCTTCTGTCTGTTTGGGGGGCTCAGCGTGTAGGGGCTTCAGTTTGTGGTAGGGGGGCTCAGTATGCGTAGCGAACCTTCTGTCTGTTTGGGGGGCTCAGCGTGTAGGGGCTTCAGTGTGTGGTAGGGGGGCTCAGTATGCGTAGCGAACCTTCTGTCTGTTTGGGGGCTCAGCGTGTAGGGGTTTCAGTGTGTGGTAGGGGGGCTCAGTATGCGTAGCGAACCTTCTGTCTGTTTGGGGGGCTCAGCGTGTAGGGGCTTCAGTGTATGGTAGGGGGGCTCAGTATGCGTAGCGAACCTTCTGTCTGTTTGGGGGGCTCAGCGTGTAGGGGCTTCAGTGTATGGTAGGGGGGCTCAGTATGCGTAGCGAACCTTCTGTCTGTTTGGGGGGCCCAGCGTGTAGGGGCTTCAGTGTGTGGTAGTGGGGCTCAGTATGCGTAGCGAACCTTCTGTCTGTTTGGGGGGCTCAGCGTGTAGGGGCTTCAGTGTATGGTAGGGGGACTCAGTATGCGTAGCGAACCTTCTGTCTGTTTGGGGGCTCAGCGTGTAGGGGCTTCAGTGTGTGGTAGGGGGGCTCAGTATGCGTAGCGAACCTTCTGTCTGTTTGGGGGGCTCAGCGTGTAGGGGCTTCAGTTTGTGGTAGGGGGGCTCAGTATGCGTAGCGAACCTTCTGTCCGTTTGGGGGCTCAGCGTGTAGGGGCTTCAGTGTATGGTAGGGGGGCTCAGTATGCGTAGCGAACCTTCTGTCTGTTTGGGGGGCTCAGCGTGTAGGGGCTTCAGTGTGTGGTAGGGGGGCTCAGTATGCGTAGCGAACCTTCTGTCTGTTTGGGGGGCTCAGCGTGTAGGGGCTTAAGTGTGTGGTAGGGGGGCTCAGTATGCGTAGCGAACCTTCTGTCCGTTTGGGGGCTCAGCGTGTAGGGGCTTCAGTGTATGGTAGGGGGGCTCAGTATGCGTAGCGAACCTTCTGTCTGTTTGGGGGGCTCAGCGTGTAGGGGCTTCAGTGTATGGTAGGGGGGCTCAGTATGCGTAGCGAACCTTCTGTCTGTTTGGGGGGCTCAGCGTGTAGGGGCTTCAGTGTGTGGTAGGGGGGCTCAGTATGCGTAGCGAACCTTCTGTCTGTTTGGGGGGCTCAGCGTGTAGGGGCTTCAGTGTGTGGTAGGGGGGCTCAGTATGCGTAGCGAACCTTCTGTCTGTTTGGGGGGCTCAGCGTGTAGGGGCTTCAGTGTGTGGTAGGGGGGCTCAGTATGCGTAGCGAACCTTCTGTCTGTTTGGGGGGCTCAGCGTGTAGGGGCTTCAGTGTATGGTAGGGGGGCTCAGTATGCGTAGCGAACCTTCTGTCTGTTTGGGGGGCTCAGCGTGTAGGGGCTTCAGTGTGTGGTAGGGGGGCTCAGTATGCGTAGCGAACCTTCTGTCTGTTTGGGGGGCTCAGCGTGTAGGGGCTTCAGTGTATGGTAGGGGGGCTCAGTATGCGTAGCGAACCTTCTGTCTGTTTGGGGGGCTCAGCGTGTAGGGGCTTCAGTGTGTGGTAGGGGGGCTCAGTATGCGTAGCGAACCTTCTGTGTGTTTGGGGGGCTCAGCGTGTAGGGGCTTCAGTGTATGGTAGGGGGGCTCAGTATGCGTAGCGAACCTTCTGTCTGTTTGGGGGGCTCAGCGTGTAGGGGCTTCAGTGTATGGTAGGGGGGCTCAGTATGCGTAGCGAACCTTCTGTCTGTTTGGGGGGCTCAGCGTGTAGGGGCTTCAGCGTGTGGTAGGGGGGCTCAGTATGCGTAGCGAACCTTCTGTCTGTTTGGGGGGCTCAGCGTGTAGGGGCTTCAGTGTATGGTAGGGGGGCTCAGTATGCGTAGCGAACCTTCTGTCTGTTTGGGGGGCTCAGCGTGTAGGGGCTTCAGTGTGTGGTAGGGGGGCTCAGTATGCGTAGCGAACCTTCTGTCTGTTTGGGGGGCTCAGCGTGTAGGGGCTTCAGTGTATGGTAGGGGGGCTCAGTATGCGTAGCGAACCTTTTGTCTGTTTGGGGGGCTCAGCGTGTAGGGGCTTCAGTGTGTGGTAGGGGGGCTCAGTATGCGTAGCGAACCTTCTGTCTGTTTGGGGGGCTCAGCGTGTAGGGGCTTCAGTGTGTGGTAGGGGGGCTCAGTATGCGTAGCGAACCTTCTGTCCGTTTGTGGGGCTCAGCGCGTAGGGGCTTCAGTGTGTGGTAGGGGGGCTCAGTATGCGTAGCGAACCTTCTGTCTGTTTGGGGGGCTCAGCGCGTAGGGGCTTCAGTGTATGGTAGGGGGGCTCAGCGCGTAGGGGCTTCAGTGTATGGTATGGGGGCTCAGTATGCGTAGCAAAGCTTCAGTGTGTGGTAGGGGGGCTCAGTATGCGTAGCGAACCTTCTGTCCGTTTGGGGGGCTCAGCGTGTAGGGGCTTCAGTGTATGGTAGGGGGGCTCAGTATGCGTAGCGAACCTTCTGTCTGTTTTGGGGGGCTCAGCGTGTAGGGGCTTCAGTGTATGGTAGGGGGGCTCAGTATGCGTAGCGAACCTTCTGTCTGTTTGGGGGGCTCAGCGTGTAGGGGCTTCAGTGTGTGGTAGGGGGGCTCAGTATGCGTAGCGAACCTTCTGTCTGTTTGGGGGGCTCAGCGTGTAGGGGCTTCAGTGTATGGTAGGGGGGCTCAGTATGCGTAGCGAACCTTCTGTCTGTTTGGGGGGCTCAGCGTGTAGGGGCTTCGGTGTGTGGTAGGGGGGCTCAGTATGCGTAGCGAACCTTCTGTCTGTTTGGGGGGCTCAGCGTGTAGGGGCTTCAGTGTATGGTAGGGGGGCTCAGTATGCGTAGCGAACCTTCTGTCTGTTTGGGGGGCTCAGCGTGTAGGGGCTTCAGTGTGTGGTAGGGGGGCTCAGTATGCGTAGCGAACCTTCTGTCTGTTTGGGGGGCTCAGCGTGTAGGGGCTTCAGTGTGTGGTAGGGGGGCTCAGTATGCGTAGCGAACCTTCTGTCTGTTTGGGGGGCTCAGCGTGTAGGGGCTTCAGTGTATGGTAGGGGGGCTCAGTATGCGTAGCGAACCTTCTGTCTGTTTGGGGGGCTCAGCGTGTAGGGGCTTCAGTGTGTGGTACGGGGGCTCAGTATGCGTAGCGAACCTTCTGTCTGTTTGGGGGGCTCAGCGTGTAGGGGCTTCAGTGTATGGTAGGGGGGCTCAGTATGCGTAGCAAACCTTCTGTCTGTTTGGGGGGCTCAGCGTGTAGGGGCTTCAGTGTGTGGTAGGGGGGCTCAGTATGCGTAGCGAACCTTCTGTCCGTTTGGGGGGATCAGCGTGTAGGGGCTTCAGTGTATGGTAGGGGGGCTCAGTATGCGTAGCGAACCTTCTGTCTGTTTGGGGGGCTCAGCGTGTAGGGGCTTCAGTGTATGGTAGGGGGGCTCAGTATGCGTAGCGAACCTTCTGTCTGTTTGGGGGGCTCAGCGTGTAGGGGCTTCAGTGTGTGGTAGGGGGGCTCAGTATGCGTAGCGAACCTTCTGTCTGTTTGGGGGGCTCAGCGTGTAGGGGCTTCAGTGTATGGTAGGGGGGCTCAGTATGCGTAGCGAACCTTCTGTCTGTTTGGGGGGCTCAGCGTGTAGGGGCTTCAGTGTGTGGTAGGGGGGCTCAGTATGCGTAGCGAACCCCTCTGTCTGTTTGGGGGGCTCAGCGTGTAGGGGCTTCAGTGTATGGTAGGGGGGCTCAGTATGCGTAGCGAACCTTCTGTCTGTTTGGGGGGCTCAGCGTGTAGGGGCTTCAGTGTGTGGTAGGGGGGCTCAGTATGCGTAGCGAACCTTCTGTCTGTTTGGGGGGCTCAGCGTGTAGGGGCTTCAGCGTGTGGTAGGGGGGCTCAGTATGCGTAGCGAACCTTCTGTCTGTTTGGGGGCTCAGCGTGTAGGGGCTTCAGTGTATGGTAGGGGGGCTCAGTATGCGTAGCGAACCTTCTGTCTGTTTGGGGGGCTCAGCGTGTAGGGGCTTCAGTGTATGGTAGGGGGGCTCAGTATGCGTAGCGAACCTTCTGTCTGTTTGGGGGGCTCAGCGTGTAGGGGCTTCAGTGTGTGGTAGGGGGGCTCAGTATGCGTAGCGAACCTTCTGTCTGTTTGGGGGGCTCAGCGTGTAGGGGCTTCAGTGTATGGTAGGGGGGCTCAGTATGCGTAGCGAACCTTCTGTCTGTTTGGGGGGCTCAGCGTGTAGGGGCTTCAGTGTGTGGTAGGGGGGCTCAGTATGCGTAGCGAACCTTCTGTCTGTTTGGGGGGCTCAGCGTGTAGGGGCTTCAGTGTATGGTAGGGGGGCTCAGTATGCGTAGCGAACCTTCTGTCTGTTTGGGGGCTCAGCGTGTAGGGGCTTCAGTGTATGGTAGGGGGGCTCAGTATGCGTAGCAAACCTTCTGTCTGTTTGGGGGGCTCAGCGTGTAGGGGCTTCAGTGTATGGTAGGGGGGCTCAGTATGCGTAGCGAACCTTCTGTCTGTTTGGGGGGCTCAGCGTGTAGGGGCTTCAGTGTGTGGTAGGGGGGCTCAGTATGCGTAGCGAACCTTCTGTCTGTTTGGGGGGCTCAGCGTGTAGGGGCTTCAGTGTGTGGTAGGGGGGCTCAGTATGCGTAGCGAACCTTCTGTCCGTTTGGGGGCTCAGCGTGTAGGGGCTTCAGTGTATGGTAGGGGGGCTCAGTATGCGTAGCGAACCTTCTGTCTGTTTGGGGGGCTCAGCGTGTAGGGGCTTCAGTGTGTGGTAGGGGGGCTCAGTATGCGTAGCGAACCTTCTGTCTGTTTGGGGGCTCAGCGTGTAGGGGCTTCAGTGTGTGGTAGGGGGGCTCAGTATGCGTAGCGAACCTTCTGTCTGTTTGGGGGCTCAGCGTGTAGGGGCTTCAGTGTGTGGTAGGGGGGCTCAGTATGCGTAGCGAACCTTCTGTCCGTTTGGGGGGCTCAGCGTGTAGGGGCTTCAGTGTATGGTAGGGGGGCTCAGTATGCGTAGCGAACCTTCTGTCTGTTTGGGGGGCTCAGCGTGTAGGGGCTTCAGTGTGTGGTAGGGGGGCTCAGTATGCGTAGCGAACCTTCTGTCTGTTTGGGGGCTCAGCGTGTAGGGGCTTCAGTGTGTGGTAGGGGGGCTCAGTATGCGTAGCGAACCTTCTGTCTGTTTGGGGGCTCAGCGTGTAGGGGCTTCAGTGTGTGGTAGGGGGGCTCAGTATGCGTAGCGAACCTTCTGTCCGTTTGGGGGGCTCAGCGTGTAGGGGCTTCCGTGTATGGTAGGGGGGCTCAGTATGCGTAGCGAACCTTCTGTCCGTTTGGGGGGCTCAGCGTGTAGGGGCTTCAGTGTGGGGTAGGGGGGCTCAGTATGCGTAGCGAACCTTCTGTCTGTTTGGGGGGCTCAGCGTGTAGGGGCTTCAGTGTATGGTAGGGGGGCTCAGTATGCGTAGCGAACCTTCTGTCTGTTTGGGGGGCTCAGCGTGTAGGGGCTTCAGTGTGTGGTAGGGGGGCTCAGTATGCGTAGCAAACCTTCTGTCTGTTTGGGGGGCTCAGCGTGTAGGGGCTTCAGTGTGTGGTAGGGGCGCTCAGTATGCGTAGCGAACCTTCTGTCTGTTTGGGGGCTCAGCGTGTAGGGGCTTCAGTGTGTGGTAGGGGGTCTCAGTATGCGTAGCGAACCTTCTGTCTGTTTGGGGGGCTCAGCGTGTAGGGGCTTCAGTGTATGGTAGGGGGGCTCAGTATGCGTAGCGAACCTTCTGTCTGTTTGGGGGGCTCAGCGTGTAGGGGCTTCAGTGTATGGTAGGGGGGCTCAGTATGCGTAGCGAACCTTCTGTCTGTTTGGGGGGCTCAGCGTGTAGGGGCTTCAGTGTGTGGTAGGGGGGCTCAGTATGCGTAGCGAACCTTCTGTCTGTTTGGGGGGCTCAGCGTGTAGGGGCTTCAGTGTATGGTAGGGGGGCTCAGTATGCGTAGCGAACCTTCTGTCTGTTTGGGGGGCTCAGCGTGTAGGGGCTTCAGTGTGTGGTAGGGGGGCTCAGTATGCGTAGCGAACCTTCTGTCTGTTTGGGGGGCTCAGCGTGTAGGGGCTTCAGTGTGTGGTAGGGGGGCTCAGTATGTGTAGCGAACCTTCTGTCTGTTTGGGGGGCTCAGCGTGTAGGGGCTTCAGTGTGTGGTAGGGGGGCTCAGTATGCGTAGCGAACCTTCTGTCTGTTTGGGGGGCTCAGCGTGTAGGGGCTTCAGTGTGTGGTAGGGGGGCTCAGTATGCGTAGCGAACCTTCTGTCTGTTTGGGGGGCTCAGCGTGTAGGGGCTTCAGTGTATGGTAGGGGGGCTCAGTATGCGTAGTGAACCTTCTGTCTGTTTGGGGGGCTCAGCGTGTAGGGGCTTCAGTGTGTGGTAGGGGGGCTCAGTATGCGTAGCGAACCTTCTGTCTGTTTGGGGGGCTCAGCGTGTAGGAGCTTCAGTGTATGGTAGGGGGGCTCAGTATGCGTAGCGAACCTTCTGTCTGTTTGGGGGGCTCAGCGTGTAGGGGCTTCAGCGTGTGGTAGGGGGGCTCAGTATGCGTAGCGAACCTTCTGTCTGTTTGGGGGGCTCAGCGTGTAGGGGCTTCAGTGTATGGTAGGGGGGTTCAGTATGCGTAGCGAACCTTCTGTCTGTTTGGGGGGCTCAGCGTGTAGGGGCTTCAGTGTATGGTAGGGGGGCTCAGTATGCGTAGCAAACCTTCTGTCTGTTTGGGGGCTCAGCGTGTAGGGGCTTCAGTGTATGGTAGGGGGGCTCAGTATGCGTAGCGAACCTTCTGTCTGTTTGGGGGGCTCAGCGTGTAGGGGCTTCAGTGTATGGTAGGGGGGCTCAGTATGCGTAGCGAACCTTCTGTCTGCTTGGGGGGCTCAGCGTGTAGGGGCTTCAGTGTATGGTAGGGGGGCTCAGTATGCGTAGCGAACCTTCTGTCTGTTTGGGGGGCTCAGCGTGTAGGGGCTTCAGTGTATGGTAGGGGGGCTCAGTATGCGTAGCGAACCTTCTGTCTGTTTGGGGGGCTCAGCGTGTAGGGGCTTCAGTGTATGGTAGGGGGGCTCAGTATGCGTAGGGAACCTTCTGTCTGTTTGGGGGGCTCAGCGTGTAGGGGCTTCAGTGTGTGGTAGGGGGGCTCAGTATGCGTAGCGAACCTTCTGTCTGTTTGGGGGGCTCAGCGTGTAGGGGCTTCAGTGTGTGGTAGGGGAGCTCAGTATGCGTAGCGAACCTTCTGTCTGTTTGGGGGGCTCAGCGTGTAGGGGCTTCAGTGTGTGGTAGGGGGGCTCAGTATGCGTAGCGAACCTTCTGTCTGTTTGGGGGGCTCAGCGTGTAGGGGCTTCAGTTTGTGGTAGGGGGGCTCAGTATGCGTAGCGAACCTTCTGTCTGTTTGGGGGGCTCAGCGTGTAGGGGCTTCAGTGTGTGGTAGGGGGGCTCAGTATGCGTAGCGAACCTTCTGTCTGTTTGGGGGGCTCAGCGTGTAGGGGCTTCAGTGTATGGTAGGGGGGCTCAGTATGCGTAGCAAACCTTCTGTCTGTTTGGGGGGCTCAGCGTGTAGGGGCTTCAGTGTGTGGTAGGGGGGCTCAGTATGCGTAGCGAACCTTCTGTCTGTTTGGGGGGCTCAGCGTGTAGGGGCTTCAGTGTGTGGTAGGGGGGCTCAGTATGCGTAGCGAACCTTCTGTCTGTTTGGGGGGCTCAGCGTGTAGGGGCTTCAGTGTATGGTAGGGGGGCTCAGTATGCGTAGCGAACCTTCTGTCTGTTTGGGGGGCTCAGCGTGTAGGGGCTTCAGTGTGTGGTAGGGGGGCTCAGTATGCGTAGCGAACCTTCTGTCTGTTTGGGGGGCTCAGCGTGTAGGGGCTTCAGTGTATGGTAGGGGGGCTCAGTATGCGTAGCGAACCTTCTGTCTGTTTGGGGGGCTCAGCGTGTAGGGGCTTCAGTGTGTGGTAGGGGAGCTCAGTATGCGTAGCGAACCTTCTGTCTGTTTGGGGGCTCAGCGTGTAGGGGCTTCAGTGTATGGTAGGGGGGCTCAGTATGCGTAGCGAACCTTCTGTCTGTTTGGGGGGCTCAGCGTGTAGGGGCTTCAGTGTGTGGTAGGGGAGCTCAGTATGCGTAGCGAACCTTCTGTCTGTTTGGGGGGCTCAGCGTGTAGGGGCTTCAGTGTGTGGTAGGGGGGCTCAGTATGCGTAGCGAACCTTCTGTCTGTTTGGGGGGCTCAGCGTGTAGGGGCTTCAGTGTGTGGTAGGGGGGCTCAGTATGCGTAGCGAACCTTCTGTCTGTTTGGGGGGCTCAGCGTGTAGGGGCTTCAGTGTGTGGTAGGGGGGCTCAGTATGCGTAGCGAACCTTCTGTCTGTTTGGGGGGCTCAGCGTGTAGGGGCTTCAGTGTGTGGTAGGGGGGCTCAGTATGCGTAGCGAACCTTCTGTCTGTTTGGGGGGATCAGCGTGTAGGGGCTTCAGTGTATGGTAGGGGGGCTCAGTATGCGTAGCGAACCTTCTGTCTGTTTGGGGGGCTCAGCGTGTAGGGGCTTCAGTGTATGGTAGGGGGGCTCAGTATGCGTAGCGAACCTTCTGTCTGTTTGGGGGGCTCAGCGTGTAGGGGCTTCAGTGTGTGGTAGGGGGGCTCAGTATGCGTAGCGAACCTTCTGTCTGTTTGGGGGGCTCAGCGTGTAGGGGCTTCAGTGTGTGGTAGGGGGGCTCAGTATGCGTAGCGAACCCTCTGTCTGTTTGGGGGGCTCAGCGTGTAGGGGCTTCAGTGTGTGGTAGGGGGGCTCAGTATGCGTAGCGAACCTTCTGTCTGTTTGGGGGGCTCAGCGTGTAGGGGCTTCAGTGTGTGGTAGGGGCGCTCAGTATGCGTAGCGAACCTTCTGTCTGTTTGGGGGGCTCAGCGTGTAGGGGCTTCAGTGTATGGTAGGGGGGCTCAGTATGCGCAGCGAACCTTCTGCCTGTTTGGGGGGCTCAGCGTGTAGGGGCTTCAGTGTATGGTAGGGGGGCTCAGTATGCGTAGCGAACCTTCTGTCTGTTTGGGGGGCTCAGCGTGTAGGGGCTTCAGTGTGTGGTAGGGGGGCTCAGTATGCGTAGCGAACCTTCTGTCTGTTTGGGGGGCTCAGCGTGTAGGGGCTTCAGTGTATGGTAGGGGGGCTCAGTATGCGTAGCGAACCTTCTGTCTGTTTGGGGGGCTCAGCGTGTAGGGGCTTCAGTGTGTGGTAGGGGGGCTCAGTATGCGTAGCAAACCTTCTGTCTGTTTGGGGGGCTCAGCGTGTAGGGGCTTCAGTGTATGGTAGGGGGGCTCAGTATGCGTAGCGAACCTTCTGTCTGTTTGGGGGGCTCAGCGTGTAGGGGCTTCAGTGTGTGGTAGGGGAGCTCAGTATGCGTAGCGAACCTTCTGTCTGTTTGGGGGGCTCAGCGTGTAGGGGCTTCAGTGTGTGGTAGGGGGGCTCATTATGTGTAGCGAACCTTCTGTCTGTTTGGGGGGCTCAGCGTGTAGGGGCTTCAGTGTGTGGTAGGGGGGCTCAGTATGCGTAGCGAACCTTCTGTCTGTTTGGGGGGCTCAGCGTGTAGGGGCTTCAGTGTATGGTAGGGGGGCTCAGTATGCGTAGCGAACCCTCTGTCTGTTTGGGGGGCTCAGCGTGTAGGGGCTTCAGTGTATGGTAGGGGGGCTCAGTATGCGTAGCGAACCTTCTGTCTGTTTGGGGGGCTCAGCGTGTAGGGGCTTCAGTGTATGGTAGGGGGGCTCAGTATGCGTAGCGAACCTTCTGTCTGTTTGGGGGGCTCAGCGTGTAGGGGCTTCAGTGTATGGTAGGGGGGCTCAGTATGCGTAGCGAACCTTCTGTCTGTTTGGGGGGCTCAGCGTGTAGGGGCTTCAGTGTGTGGTAGGGGGGTTCAGTATGCGTAGCGAACCTTCTGTCTGTTTGGGGGGCTCAGCGTGTAGGGGCTTCAGTGTATGGTAGGGGGGCTCAGTATGCGTAGCAAACCTTCTGTCTGTTTGGGGGCTCAGCGTGTAGGGGCTTCAGTGTATGGTAGGGGGGCTCAGTATGCGTAGCGAACCTTCTGTCTGTTTGGGGGGCTCAGCGTGTAGGGGCTTCAGTGTATGGTAGGGGGGCTCAGTATGCGTAGCGAACCTTCTGTCTGTTTGGGGGGCTCAGCGTGTAGGGGCTTCAGTGTGTGGTAGGGGGGCTCAGTATGCGTAGCGAACCTTCTGTCTGTTTGGGGGGCTCAGCGTGTAGGGGCTTCAGTTTGTGGTAGGGGGGCTCAGTATGCGTAGCGAACCTTCTGTCTGTTTGGGGGGCTCAGCGTGTAGGGGCTTCAGTGTATGGTAGGGGTGCTCAGTATGCGTAGCGAACCTTCTGTCTGTTTGGGGGGCTCAGCGTGTAGGGGCTTCAGTGTGTGGTAGGGGCGCTCAGTATGCGTAGCGAACCTTTTGTCTGTTTGGGGGGCTCAGCGTGTAGGGGCTTCAGTGTGTGGTAGGGGGGCTCAGTATGCGTAGCGAACCTTCTGTCCGTTTGGGGGGCTCAGCGTGTAGGGGCTTCAGTGTGTGGTAGGGGGGCTCAGTATGCGTAGCGAACCTTCTGTCTGTTTGGGGGGCTCAGCGTGTAGGGGCTTCAGTGTATGGTAGGGGGGCTCAGTATGCGTAGCGAACCTTCTGTCTGTTTGGGGGGCTCAGCGTGTAGGGGCTTCAGTGTGTGGTAGGGGGGCTCAGTATGCGTAGCAAACCTTCTGTCTGTTTGGGGGGCTCAGCGTGTAGGGGCTTCAGTGTGTGGTAGGGGGGCTCAGTATGCGTAGCGAACCTTCTGTCTGTTTGGGGGGCTCAGCGTGTAGGGGCTTCAGTGTGTGGTAGGGGGGCTCAGTATGCGTAGCGCACCTTCTGTCTGTTTGGGGGGCTCAGCGTGTAGGGGCTTCAGTGTGTGGTAGGGGGGCTCAGTATGCGTAGCGAACCTTCTGTCTGTTTGGGGGGCTCAGCGTGTAGGGGCTTCAGTGTATGGTAGGGGGGCTCAGTATGCGTAGCGAACCTTCTGTCTGTTTGGGGGGCTCAGCGTGTAGGGGCTTCAGTGTATGGTAGGGGGGCTCAGTATGCGTAGCGAACCTTCTGTCTGTTTGGGGGGCTCAGCGTGTAGGGGCTTCAGTGTGTGGTAGGGGCGCTCAGTATGCGTAGCGAACCTTCTGTCTGTTTGGGGGGCTCAGCGTGTAGGGGCTTCAGTGTGTGGTAGGGGGGCTCAGTATGCGTAGCGAACCTTCTGTCTGTTTGGGGGGCTCAGCGTGTAGGGGCTTCAGTGTATGGTAGGGGGGCTCAGTATGCGTAGCGAACCTTCTGTCTGTTTGGGGGGCTCAGCGTGTAGGGGCTTCAGTGTATGGTAGGGGGGCTCAGTATGCGTAGCAAACCTTCTGTCTGTTTGGGGGGCTCAGCGTGTAGGGGCTTCAGTGTGTGGTAGGGGGGCTCAGTATGCGTAGCGAACCTTCTGTCTGTTTGGGGGGCTCAGCGTGTAGGGGCTTCAGTGTGTGGTAGGGGGGCTCAGTATGCGTAGCGAACCTTCTGTCTGTTTGGGGGGCTCAGCGTGTAGGGGCTTCAGTGTATGGTAGGGGGGCTCAGTATGCGTAGCGAACCTTCTGTCTGTTTGGGGGGCTCAGCGTGTAGGGGCTTCAGTGTGTGGTAGGGGGGCTCAGTATGCGTAGCGAACCTTCTGTCTGTTTGGGGGGCTCAGCGTGTAGGGGCTTCAGTGTATGGTAGGGGGGCTCAGTATGCGTAGCGAACCTTCTGTCTGTTTGGGGGGCTCAGCGTGTAGGGGCTTCAGTGTGTGGTAGGGGAGCTCAGTATGCGTAGCGAACCTTCTGTCTGTTTGGGGGCTCAGCGTGTAGGGGCTTCAGTGTATGGTAGGGGGGCTCAGTATGCGTAGCGAACCTTCTGTCTGTTTGGGGGGCTCAGCGTGTAGGGGCTTCAGTGTGTGGTAGGGGAGCTCAGTATGCGTAGCGAACCTTCTGTCTGTTTGGGGGGCTCAGCGTGTAGGGGCTTCAGTGTGTGGTAGGGGGGCTCAGTATGCGTAGCGAACCTTCTGTCTGTTTGGGGGGCTCAGCGTGTAGGGGCTTCAGTGTGTGGTAGGGGGGCTCAGTATGCGTAGCGAACCTTCTGTCTGTTTGGGGGGCTCAGCGTGTAGGGGCTTCAGTGTGTGGTAGGGGGGCTCAGTATGCGTAGCGAACCTTCTGTCTGTTTGGGGGGCTCAGCGTGTAGGGGCTTCAGTGTGTGGTAGGGGGGCTCAGTATGCGTAGCGAACCTTCTGTCTGTTTGGGGGGCTCAGCGTGTAGGGGCTTCAGTGTATGGTAGGGGGGCTCAGTATGCGTAGCGAACCTTCTGTCTGTTTGGGGGGCTCAGCGTGTAGGGGCTTCAGTGTATGGTAGGGGGGCTCAGTATGCGTAGCGAACCTTCTGTCTGTTTGGGGGGCTCAGCGTGTAGGGGCTTCAGTGTGTGGTAGGGGGGCTCAGTATGCGTAGCGAACCTTCTGTCTGTTTGGGGGGCTCAGCGTGTAGGGGCTTCAGTGTGTGGTAGGGGGGCTCAGTATGCGTAGCGAACCCTCTGTCTGTTTGGGGGGCTCAGCGTGTAGGGGCTTCAGTGTGTGGTAGGGGGGCTCAGTATGCGTAGCGAACCTTCTGTCTGTTTGGGGGGCTCAGCGTGTAGGGGCTTCAGTGTGTGGTAGGGGCGCTCAGTATGCGTAGCGAACCTTCTGTCTGTTTGGGGGGCTCAGCGTGTAGGGGCTTCAGTGTATGGTAGGGGGGCTCAGTATGCGCAGCGAACCTTCTGCCTGTTTGGGGGGCTCAGCGTGTAGGGGCTTCAGTGTATGGTAGGGGGGCTCAGTATGCGTAGCGAACCTTCTGTCTGTTTGGGGGGCTCAGCGTGTAGGGGCTTCAGTGTGTGGTAGGGGGGCTCAGTATGCGTAGCGAACCTTCTGTCTGTTTGGGGGGCTCAGCGTGTAGGGGCTTCAGTGTATGGTAGGGGGGCTCAGTATGCGTAGCGAACCTTCTGTCTGTTTGGGGGGCTCAGCGTGTAGGGGCTTCAGTGTGTGGTAGGGGGGCTCAGTATGCGTAGCGAACCTTCTGTCTGTTTGGGGGGCTCAGCGTGTAGGGGCTTCAGTGTATGGTAGGGGGGCTCAGTATGCGTAGCGAACCTTCTGTCTGTTTGGGGGGCTCAGCGTGTAGGGGCTTCAGTGTGTGGTAGGGGAGCTCAGTATGCGTAGCGAACCTTCTGTCTGTTTGGGGGGCTCAGCGTGTAGGGGCTTCAGTGTGTGGTAGGGGGGCTCATTATGTGTAGCGAACCTTCTGTCTGTTTGGGGGGCTCAGCGTGTAGGGGCTTCAGTGTGTGGTAGGGGGGCTCAGTATGCGTAGCGAACCTTCTGTCTGTTTGGGGGGCTCAGCGTGTAGGGGCTTCAGTGTATGGTAGGGGGGCTCAGTATGCTTAGCGAACCCTCTGTCTGTTTGGGGGGCTCAGCGTGTAGGGGCTTCAGTGTATGGTAGGGGGGCTCAGTATGCGTAGCGAACCTTCTGTCTGTTTGGGGGGCTCAGCGTGTAGGGGCTTCAGTGTATGGTAGGGGGGCTCAGTATGCGTAGCGAACCTTCTGTCTGTTTGGGGGGCTCAGCGTGTAGGGGCTTCAGTGTATGGTAGGGGGGCTCAGTATGCGTAGCGAACCTTCTGTCTGTTTGGGGGGCTCAGCGTGTAGGGGCTTCAGTGTGTGGTAGGGGGGTTCAGTATGCGTAGCGAACCTTCTGTCTGTTTGGGGGGCTCAGCGTGTAGGGGCTTCAGTGTATGGTAGGGGGGCTCAGTATGCGTAGCAAACCTTCTGTCTGTTTGGGGGCTCAGCGTGTAGGGGCTTCAGTGTATGGTAGGGGGGCTCAGTATGCGTAGCGAACCTTCTGTCTGTTTGGGGGGCTCAGCGTGTAGGGGCTTCAGTGTATGGTAGGGGGGCTCAGTATGCGTAGCGAACCTTCTGTCTGTTTGGGGGGCTCAGCGTGTAGGGGCTTCAGTGTGTGGTAGGGGGGCTCAGTATGCGTAGCGAACCTTCTGTCTGTTTGGGGGGCTCAGCGTGTAGGGGCTTCAGTTTGTGGTAGGGGGGCTCAGTATGCGTAGCGAACCTTCTGTCTGTTTGGGGGGCTCAGCGTGTAGGGGCTTCAGTGTATGGTAGGGGGGCTCAGTATGCGTAGCGAACCTTCTGTCTGTTTGGGGGGCTCAGCGTGTAGGGGCTTCAGTGTGTGGTAGGGGCGCTCAGTATGCGTAGCGAACCTTTTGTCTGTTTGGGGGGCTCAGCGTGTAGGGGCTTCAGTGTGTGGTAGGGGGGCTCAGTATGCGTAGCGAACCTTCTGTCCGTTTGGGGGGCTCAGCGTGTAGGGGCTTCAGTGTGTGGTAGGGGGGCTCAGTATGCGTAGCGAACCTTCTGTCTGTTTGGGGGGCTCAGCGTGTAGGGGCTTCAGTGTATGGTAGGGGGGCTCAGTATGCGTAGCGAACCTTCTGTCTGTTTGGGGGGCTCAGCGTGTAGGGGCTTCAGTGTGTGGTAGGGGGGCTCAGTATGCGTAGCAAACCTTCTGTCTGTTTGGGGGGCTCAGCGTGTAGGGGCTTCAGTGTGTGGTAGGGGGGCTCAGTATGCGTAGCGAACCTTCTGTCTGTTTGGGGGGCTCAGCGTGTAGGGGCTTCAGTGTGTGGTAGGGGGGCTCAGTATGCGTAGCGCACCTTCTGTCTGTTTGGGGGGCTCAGCGTGTAGGGGCTTCAGTGTGTGGTAGGGGGGCTCAGTATGCGTAGCGAACCTTCTGTCTGTTTGGGGGGCTCAGCGTGTAGGGGCTTCAGTGTATGGTAGGGGGGCTCAGTATGCGTAGCGAACCTTCTGTCTGTTTGGGGGGCTCAGCGTGTAGGGGCTTCAGTGTATGGTAGGGGGGCTCAGTATGCGTAGCGAACCTTCTGTCTGTTTGGGGGGCTCAGCGTGTAGGGGCTTCAGTGTGTGGTAGGGGCGCTCAGTATGCGTAGCGAACCTTCTGTCTGTTTGGGGGGCTCAGCGTGTAGGGGCTTCAGTGTGTGGTAGGGGGGCTCAGTATGCGTAGCGAACCTTCTGTCTGTTTGGGGGGCTCAGCGTGTAGGGGCTTCAGTGTATGGTAGGGGGGCTCAGTATGCGTAGCGAACCTTCTGTCTGTTTGGGGGGCTCAGCGTGTAGGGGCTTCAGTGTGTGGTAGGGGGGCTCAGTATGCGTAGCGAACCTTCTGTCTGTTTGGGGGCTCAGCGTGTAGGGGCTTCAGTGTATGGTAGGGGGGCTCAGTATGCGTAGCGAACCTTCTGTCTGTTTGGGGGGCTCAGCGTGTAGGGGCTTCAGTGTATGGTAGGGGGGCTCAGTATGCGTAGCGAACCTTCTGTCTGTTTGGGGGGCTCAGCGTGTAGGGGCTTCAGTGTGTGGTAGGGGGGCTCAGTATGCGTAGCGAACCTTCTGTCTGTTTGGGGGGCTCAGCGTGTAGGGGCTTCAGTGTATGGTAGGGGGGCTCAGTATGCGTAGCGAACCTTCTGTCTGTTTGGGGGGCTTCAGTGTGTATGGGGCTTCAGTGTACGGTAGGTGGGCTCAGTATATGAGGGCCTCAGTGTACGGTAGGGGGGCTTCAGTGTGTATGGGGCTTCAGTGTACGGTAGGGGGGCTTCAATGTGTGGTAGAGGCTTCAGTGTGTGTGGGGAGTGGGGGGGGTGGCTCATTGTGTAGTACGGGGCCTCTCTGTATGGGGGGCCCTCGGGCTGAGAGACGTCATCATGGGGGCCTCAGTGTGTGGTAGGGGCTTCAGTGTGTGTGTGTGGGTGGGGGGTGGCTCAGTGTGTAGTACGGGGGCTCTCTGTATGGGGGGCCCTCGGGCTGAGAGACGTCATCATGGGGGCCTCAGTGTGTGTGTGTGGGGGGGGGGCCTCAGTGTGTAGTACGGGGGCTCTCTGTATGGGGGGCCCTCGGGCTGAGAGACGTCATCATGGGGGCCTCAGTGTGTGTGTGTGTGGGGGTGGGGTGGCTCAGTGTGTAGTACGGGGGCTCTCTGTATGGGGGGCCCTCGGGCTGAGAGACGTCATCATGGGGGCTTCAGTCTATGGTAGGGGGGCCTCAGTGTGTGTGTGGGGGGGGGGGGGGGTGGCTCAGTGTGTAGTACGGGAGCTCTCTGTTTGGGGGGCCCTCGGGCTGAGAGACGTCCTCATAGGGGCCTCAGTGTGTGGTAGGGGCTTTAGTGTGTGTGTGTGGGTGGGGGGTGGCTCAGTGTGTAGTACGGGAGCTCTCTGTTTGGGGGGCCCTCGGGCTGAGAGACGTCATCATGGGGGCCTCAGTGTGTGTGTGTGGGTGGGGGGTGGCTCAGTGTGTAGTACGGGGGCTCTCTGTATGGGGGGCCCTCGGGCTGAGAGACGTCATCATGGGGGCCTCAGTGTGTGGTAGGGGCTTCAGTGTGTGTGTGTGGGGGGGGGGGATGGGGGTGGCTCAGTGTGTAGTACGGGGGCTCTCTGTATGGGGGGCCCTCGGGCTGAGAGACGTCATCATGGGGGCTTCAGTGTATGGTAGGGGGGCCTCAGTGTGTGGTAGAGGCTTCAGTGTGTGTGTGTGTGTGGGGGGGGGTGGCTTAGTGTGTAGTACGGGGGCTCTCTGTATGGGGGGCCCTCGGGCTGAGAGACGTCATCATGGGGGCTTCAGTGTATGGTAGGGGGGCCTTAGTGTGAGGTAGGGGCTTTAGTGTGTGTGTGGGGGGGGGGGTGGCTCATTGTGCAGTACGGGGGCTCTCTGTATGGGGGGCCCTCGGGCTGAGAGACGTCATCATGGGGGCCTCAGTGTGTGTGTGTGTCGGGGGGGGGGGGCTCAGTGTGTAGTACGGGGGCTCTCTGTATGGGGGGCCCTCGGGCTGAGAGACGTCATCATGGGGGCCTCAGTGTGTGGTAGGGGCTTCAGTGTGTGTGTGGGGGTGGGGGGGTGGCTCAGTGTGTAGTACGGGTGCTCTCTGTATGGGGGGCCCTCGGGCTGAGAGACGTCATCATGGGGGCCTCAGTGTGTGTGTGGGGGGGGGCTCAGTGTGTAGTACGGGGGCTCTCTGTATGGGGGGCCCTCGGGCTGAGAGACGTCATCATGGGGGCCTCAGTTTGTGTGTGTGGGGGGGGGGGGCCTCAGTGTGTAGTACGGGGGCTCTCTGTATGGGGGGCCCTCGGGCTGAGAGACGTCATCATGGGGGCCTCAGTGTGTGTGTGTGGGGGGGGGGGGGGGCTCAGTGTGTAGTACGGGGGCTCTCTGTATGGGGGGCCCTCGGGCTGAGAGACGTCATCATGGGGGCCTCAGTGTGTGTGTGTGGGGGCGGGGGGTGGCTCAGTGTGTAGTACGGGGGCTCTCTGTATGGGGGGCCCTCGGGCTGAGAGACGTCATCATGGGGGCCTCAGTGTGTGTGTGTGTGTGGGGGGGGGGGCCTCAGTGTGTAGTACGGGGGCTCTCTGTATGGGGGGCCCTCGGGCTGAGAGACGTCATCATGGGGGCCTCAGTGTGTGTGTGTGGGGGGGGGGGGCCTCAGTGTGTAGTACGGGGGCTCTCTGTATGGGGGGCCCTCGGGCTGAGAGACGTCATCATGGGGGCCTCAGTGTGTGTGTGTGTGTGGGGGGGGGGCCTCAGTGTGTAGTACGGGGGCTCTCTGTATGGGGGGCCCTCGGGCTGAGAGACGTCATCATGGGGGCCTCAGTGTGTGTGTGTGTGGGGGGGGGGCCTCAGTGTGTAGTACGGGGGCTCTCTGTATGGGGGGCCCTCGGGCTGAGAGACGTCATCATGGGGGCCTCAGTGTGTGTGTGTGTGGGGGGGGGGCTCAGTGTGTAGTACGGGGGCTCTCTGTATGGGGGGCCCTCGGGCTGAGAGACGTCATCATGGGGGCCTCAGTGTGTGTGTGTGTGTGGGGGGGGCCTCAGTGTGTAGTACGGGGGCTCTCTGTATGGGGGGCCCTCGGGCTGAGAGACGTCATCATGGGGGCCTCAGTGTGTGTGTGTGTGGGGGGGGGGCTCAGTGTGTAGTACGGGGGCTCTCTGTATGGGGGGCCCTCGGGCTGAGAGACGTCATCATGGGGGCCTCAGTGTGTGTGTGTGGGGGGGGGGGTGGCTCAGTGTGTAGTACGGGGGCTCTCTGTATGGGGGGCCCTCGGGCTGAGAGACGTCATCATGATGCTCTCCCGTAAGTGGCTCGTGCAAACACGTGACGGGCGCCAGGAAGGCCCCGGGTCAAGCCATCCACCATTCATTGTCCTTCCAAACCCTGGCGAGGCCTCCGCCCATGCTGACAAGTTCGAAACAAATTATCACGTTTTGCATTTCAAACATTGACTCACGTATAAAAATGTTCCGTTCTGTTGTCCGCTCTCTCATCCAGAAAACAGGTGCCTTCGATATTGAGGCCCCCAGACTGGTGGGGGGGGGGGGGCATGGGGCACGAAAGACGAGTTCTGGACGCAAACTGCGAACTGTAGGAATGTTGGCATCGATTCTCGTTTTTATGCGAGAGGCAAGTGAGGAAATTTTGCGGGCTCATCCGGCTATTTATCATGACGGGAAAGTGGTCATTGACACGAATAGGAGGCAGGCGGGCGGGGCGAGGGGGTCGGGAGGGGGGGGGGGGGCAGGGGAAGGCGGAGGGTTGGGGAGGCAGGGAGGTGAGGGCGACCGCCTGGGCGCCTGGTCAGCGCAAGGCGGGACGCCCGGTCTCTGATTCATTCACAGTTATCAGTCCGGCCTCGCCAGATAATGCCGGCTGCCCGCATTATTAACGAAAACAACGAGAAGGCGACAAAAAAAAGTATGAAATAGGATGAAGCGGCAGCATTAGCCTGGGTGGGGTGTGCGGAACGACGGGAGTGGGTGAGGGTGGGGGGGGGGGAGGGGCCTGCGACAATGGGGAGCGAGCCGAGGCAGTCAATGACCAGATAGCTCGGACGGAAGAAGCCACGCGCAAATTGTCCGAATGGCTTCATTTGCCGGGCCAACCAATGGGCCTGACTGAACCCCTGGGGCCCCCGCCCCCCGCTCCCACCCCCCCACCCCCACCACCCGCTCCCCCGTCTTCACAAACCTTTCGACTCACTCTGGGCATTCCTACATATTTCACAGCCTCCACGACCGTCCATTGCATCCCATCTCACAATGCGAAAGGGAGTGAGAGCGACTGATCCCACTGCACGACGGGCAGGGTGGCCAGGGGGAGGCGGGGGTGTGGGGTGGGGTGGTGGTGGTGGTGGGGGGGGGGAGGGGCAGTTGCCCTCTTCCCTGACCTCCCAGGAGAGGTACGGGCGGTTGGAGTGGTCTCACCTAAAGTACCTATTTATCTGTAATACTGATTCCAGCACTGTCACCAGTTGAAAGAAAGCAAATCACATGGGCGTGGATTAACTCACGTTACGGTTACCAGGATTAACTCACGTTACGGTTACCAAGGTTAACTCACGTTACGGTTACCAAGGTTAACTCACGCTATGGTTACTAGGGTTAACTCACATTATGGTTGCTAGGGTTAACTCACGCTACGATCACGTCACGGTTACCAGGGTTACATAGGAGCGCCACTGGGCGCCCCCATGTGACGCGGTCAGCGGCGCCCCCGTGTGACGGGCAGCCAGTGGCGTCGCCTTGTGACGCGCAGCCAGTTGCGCCCCCCCTGTGAGGCGCAGCCAGTGGTGCCCCCTTTTGACGCGCAGCCAGTGGCGCCCCCTTCTGACGCGCAGCCAGTGGCGCCCCCGTGTGACGCGCAGCCAGTGGGGCCCCCGTGTGACGCGCAGCCAGTGGCGTCCCCGTGTGACGGGCAGCCAGTGGCGCCCCCTTGTGAGGCGCAGCCAGTGGTGTCCCCTTGTGACGGGCAGCCAGTGGCGCCCCCGTGTGTCGCAGCCAGTGGCGTCGCCTTGTGACGCTGACGGGCAGCCAGTGGCGCCCCCTTGTGACGCGCAGTCGGTGGCGCCCCCGTGTGACGCAGCCAATGGCGCCCCCTTGTGACGGGCAGCCAGTGGCGCCCCCTTGTGACGCGCAGTCGGTGGCGCCCCCGTGTGACGCAGCCAGTAACCCCCCCCCCCCCAACCCCGTGTGACGGGCAGCCAGTGGCACCCCTTGTGGCGGAGCCAGTGACGTCCCCGTGTGACGGGCAGCCAGTGGCGCCCCCTTGTGACGCAGCCAGTAACCCCCCCGCCTCCCCATCCCCGTGTGACGGGCAGCCAGTGGCACCCCCTTGTGACGGAGCCAGTGACGCCCCCGTGGGACGGGCAGCCAGTGGCACCCCCTTGTGACGGGCAGCCAGTGACCCCCCCGTGTGACGCGCAGCAAGTGGCGCCCCCGTGCGGCGCTGGTCGGTGGCGCGGGCGTTCAGGCTGACTACCTGATATGTCAGTATTAATGAGCGGCGTATGAGGCCAGCATGCCGACCGCCGCCATCAACATATAGAGCAAAAACGTCATCGCAGAGTTGGATAATTGTCATTCGGGTACCAACAACCCTGGTAACAGGCAGAGGTAGGGAGAGAGGAGGGGTGAGGGGAGGCAGAGGCTGGCGGCGCGTTCGACGGGGGAATGAGGTGCGGCAGATATGTGTGGCTACCATAGTAGCCCTCTACTTCCATTATGAGATGGTGGGTAAATAGCAAAAGACAAAAATTGTGACTCCGAGTTTCGGCAAAAATGTTACTGAGAGTTTCCCAGGGGGAGTCAGGTCTTCAGAGACCTGCTTTAGACACTCTCCTAATTCTCCGTCGGTCGCCCAGGGGTCGCCCTGGTGCGCCGTCCAAATAGAAGGTGCTGCTGCAGGTGTACGGTAGATGCGCGTCTAAAATAGGCGAGGCGGCCAAAGAAGACGACCTTTTGTTTACTGGCAGAGAAAGAGCAAACCAGGGCATCAATTAAGGGACGTTGAGCTTCCTTTTCCACAGCCGCCACGGCAGGCGCCGTACATTATTCATGACGAGGAGTACAATTAGTATTTCCGGAATCCCTGGCGACCGGCTTTCTCGTAACCGGGGACGTTTATATGAAGACATCAGCAAACGGCAAAACACGTTAAAAAGCGGCTGACGTCACGAGATTGGCGGCAGTCCTGGAGCCCCGGGTGGCCACTCGGCCACCAGGCGGCGCGCCAGGCGGCCCCACAAAACGCGCGCAGCCACTTATCGTCAGTGGTGCCCTCTCAGGCGACTGCCGACAGCTAGTGGCACCAGTCGAAGTCCGAGGCCTATACGTATATACACGTATCCAATGCGCCAAGGTGCTGTCAGCGGTGGGACTTGACATTGAGCTCTCGCCAATGTCGTCTCATGGGTAAACCACGGGAAAGAAATGTACCTTGCTGCACACATATTGTTGTACGTCCAAGATATGACAAAGCAGCCACACACTTGCAGCCACGCTGGTCGCAGCCACACACTTGCAGCCACACTGGTCGCAGCCACACACTTGCAGCCACACTGGTCGCAGCCACACACTTGCAGCCACACTGGTCGCAGCCACACACTTGTAGCCACACTTGTAGCCACACTGGTCGCAGCTACACACTTGTAGCCACACTGGTCACAGCCACACACTTGCAGCCACACAGGTCGCAGCAACACACTTGTAGCCACACTGGTCGCAGCCACACACTTGTAGCCACACTGGTCGCAGCCACACACTTGCAGCCACACCGGTCGCAGCCACACACTTGCAGCCACACTGGTGGCAGCAACACACTTGCAGCCACACTGGTCACAGCCACACACTTGCAGCCACACTGGTCGCAGCCACACACTTGCAGCCACACTGGTCGCAGCCACACACTTGCAGCCACACTGGTGGCAGCCACACACTTGCAGCCACACTGGTCGAAGCCACACACTTGCAGCCACACTGGTGGCAGCAACACACTTGCAGCCACACTGGTCGCAGCAACACACTTGCAGCCACACTGGTCGCAGCCACACACTTGCAGCCACACTGGTGGCAGCCACACACTTGCAGCCACACTGGTCACAGCCACACACTTGCAGCCACACTGGTCGCAGCCACACACTTGCAGCCCCACTGGTGGCAGCCACACACTTGCAGCCACACTGGTCGCATCAACACACTTGCAGCCACACTGGTCGCAGCAACACACTTGCACCCACACTGGTCGCAGCCACACACTTGTAGCCACACTGGTCGCAGCCACACACTTGCAGCCACACCGGTCGCAGCCATACACTTGCAGCCACACTGGTGGCAGCAACACACTTGCAGCCACACTGGTCACAGCCACACACTTGCAGCCACACTGGTCGCAGCCACACACTTGCAGCCACACTGGTCGCAGCCACACACTTGTAGCCACACTGGTCGCAGCCACACACTTGCAGCCACACCGGTCGCAGCCATACACTTGCAGCCACACTGGTGGCAGCAACACACTTGCAGCCACACTGGTCGCAGCCACACACTTGTAGCCACACTGGTCGCAGCCACACACTTGCAGCCACACCGGTCGCAGCCACACACTTGCAGCCACACTGGTGGCAGCAACACACTTGCAGCCACACTGGTCACAGCCACACACTTGCAGCCACACTGGTCGCAGCCACACACTTGCAGCCACACTGGTGGCAGCCACACACTTGCAGCCACACTGGTCGAAGCCACACACTTGCAGCCACACTGGTGGCAGCAACACACTTGCAGCCACACTGGTCGCAGCAACACACTTGCAGCCACACTGGTCGCAGCCACACACTTGCAGCCACACTGGTGGCAGCCACACACTTGCAGCCACACTGGTCACAGCCACACACTTGCAGCCACACTGGTCGCAGCCACACACTTGCAGCCCCACTGGTGGCAGCCACACACTTGCAGCCACACTGGTCGCATCAACACACTTGCAGCCACACTGGTCGCAGCAACACACTTGCAGCCACACTGGTCGCAGCCACACACTTGTAGCCACACTGGTCGCAGCCACACACTTGCAGCCACACCGGTCGCAGCCATACACTTGCAGCCACACTGGTGGCAGCAACACACTTGCAGCCACACTGGTCACAGCAACACACTTGCAGCCACACTGGTCGCAGCCACACACTTGCAGCCACACTGGTGGCAGCCACACACTTGCAGCCACACTGGTCACAGCCACACACTTGCAGCCACACTGGTCGCAGCCACACACTTGCAGCCACACTGGTCGAAGCCACACACTTGCAGCCACACTGGTCGCAGCAACACACTTGCAGCCACACTGGTCGCAGCAACACACTTGCAGCCACACTGGTCGCAGCAACACACTTGCAGCCACACTGGTCGCATCAACACACTTGCAGCCACACTGGTGGCAGCAACACACTTGCAGCCACACTGGTCGCAGCAACACACTTGCAGCCACACTGGTGGCAGCAACACACTTGCAGCCACACTGGTCGCAGCAACACACTTGCAGCCACAATGGTAGCAGCAACACACTTGCAGCCACACTGGTGGCAGCAACACACTTGCAGCCACACTGGTCGCATCAAAACACTTGCAGCCACACTGGTGGCAGCAACACACTTGCAGCCACACTGGTCGCAGCAACACACTTGCAGCCACACTGGTCGCAGCCACACACTTGCAGCCACACTGGTCGCATCAACACACTTGCAGCCACACTGGTGGCAGCAACACACTTGCAGCCACACTGGTCGCAGCAACACACTTGCAGCCACACTGGTGGCAGCAACACACTTGCAGCCACACTGGTCGCAGCAACACACTTGCAGCCACAATGGTAGCAGCAACACACTTGCAGCCACACTGGTGGCATCAACACACTTGCAGCCACACTGGTGGCAGCAACACACTTGCAGCCACACTGGTGGCAGCAACACACTTGCAGCCACACTGGTCGCAGCCACACACTTGTAGCCACACTGGTCGCAGCCACACACTTGCAGCCACACCGGTCGCAGCCACACACTTGCAGCCACACTGGTGGCAGCAACACACTTGCAGCCACACTGGTCACAGCCACACACTTGCAGCCACACTGGTCGCAGCCACACACTTGTAGCCACACTGGTCGCAGCAACACACTTGCAGCCACGCTGGTCGCAGCAACACACTTGCAGCCACACTGGTCGGAGCCACACTGGTCGCAACCACACTTGTAGCCACAATGGTCTCAGCCACACACTTGCAGCCACACTGGTCGCAGCCACACACTTGCAGTCACACTGTTCGCAGCCTCACACTTGCAGCCACACTGGCCGTGAATTTTTTTACTACAGACTACGGCTACTACAACTAACTTCCGCTGAAAAACAGTTATTCTTCAGGTACTAATTGCATATACATGTCTTGCAACAGTCATCTGTGCTATGTCATCATAATTTAGCCTTTGATGCCGTGTGTCACCTGAATATGAACATAATGTATTCATTTCTTGTAACAAGAGCCAAACTGCCAACTTGCCCTAAATAAATAATGTTCAAAGTTGAAAGTTGCTGACAAGGTTTAATCCATTACCAAGTGTACTGCAAGAAGAATGACGCTAAGAGATGACAACCACAGGTTATCATTGAAGGCGTGACGTTAAGAGGTGACAACAACAGGCTTTCATTGAAGGGGTGACGTTAAGAGGTGATGACAACAGGTTATCATTGAAGGGGTGACGTTAAGAGGTGATGATAACAGGTTATCATTGAAGGGGTGACGTTAAGAGGTGATGACAACAGGTTATCATTGAAGGGGTGACATTAAGAGGTGATGATAACAGGTTATCATTGAAGGGGTGACGTTAAGAGGTGATGACAACAGGTTATCATTGAAGGGGTGACGTTAAGAGGTGATGACAACAGGTTATCATTGAAGGGGTGACGTTAAGAGGGGATGATAACAGGTTATCATTGAAGGCGTGACGTTAAGAGATGACAACAACAGGTTATCATTGAAGGGGTGACGTTAAGAGGTGATGACAACAGGTTATCATTGAAGGGGTGACGTTAAGAGGTGACAACAACAGGTTATCATTGAAGGGGTGACGTTAAGAGGTGATGACAAGAGGTTATCAGTGAAGGGGTGACGTTAAGAGGTGATGATAACAGGTTATCATTGAAGGGGTGACGTTAAGAGGTGACAAAAACAGGTTATCATTGAAGGGGTGACGTTTAGAGGTGATGACAACAGGTTATCATTGAAAGGGTGACGTTAAGAGGTGATGATAACAGGTTATCATTGAAGGGGTGACGTTAAGAGGTGACAACAACAGGTTATCATTGAAGGGGTGACGTTAAGAGGTGATGATAACAGGTTATCATTGAAGGCGTGACGTTAAGAGGTGACAACAACAGGTTATCATTGATTGGGTGACGTTAAGAGGTGATGATAACAGGTTATCATTGAAGAGGTGACGCCAAGAAGTCGGTGACAACAGTGGCCACTCTTACCCCGCTAGGGGTCGCTCTGGTTGTAGCGGCAGGAAATGAGCCCGTCGCGTGCCTGTCCCCTGGGCCAGGCGCTGACATGACCAGGACTACGGATATGAGGGTTTGTGGCTCTCACGTAATGTGTCGTTGTGGATCTCACCTGGGGAATGCCCACCTGTACACGGGGAGCACGCGGACTTAGTTGTAGGGTAGGGAATTGCGGTAGGTAACACCCGCCCCCCCCCCCACCTCGCCAGAGGCCCTGGGGCCATGACACACGAGTCGACGCTCGCGCCATCAGATGCGCGAGCCGCCGACATAACGCCTTCGGATGTGTGTGTTTTTGGATGTGCCCCCTTGCGTTTTGTACAACTCATTGTCTTGATTTCTTGCCCCCCTCTCCTTTTTTACGAGGGTGGTACCATGTGGCCGGTCTGGTGCCAGTGTGGCATGGTGTGGTGGCCAGTCACTGGTCGTGTGGCCGGGCTGGCCAGTTGCTGGTCATATGCCGGGCTGGCCAGTCGCTGGTCGTGTGGCCGGGCTGGCCAGTCGCAGGTCGTGTGGCCAGTCGCTGGTCGTGTGGCCGGGCTGGCCAGTCGCTGGTCGTGTGGCCGGGCTAGCCAGTCGCTGGTCGTGTGGCCGGGCTGGCCAGTCGCTGGCCGTGTGGCCGGGTTGGCCAGTCGCTGGCCGTGTGGCCGGGCTGGCCAGTCGCTGGTCGTGTGGCCGGGCTGGCCAGTCGCTGGCCGTGTGGCCGGGCTGGCCAGTCGCTGGTCGTGTGGCCGGGCTGGCTAGTCGCTGGTCGTGTGGCCGGGCTGGCCAGTCGCTGGTCGTGTGGCCGGGCTGGCTGTGTGGCCAGTCGCTGGTCGTGTGGCCGGGCTGGCCAGTCGCTGGTCGTGTGGCCGGGCTGGCCAGTCGCTGGTCGTGTGGCCGGGCTGGCCAGTCGCTGGCCGTGTGGCCGGGTTGGCCAGTCGCTGGTCGTGTGGCCAGTCGCTGGTTGTGTGGCCGGGCTGGCCAGTCGCTGGTCGTGTGGCCGGGCTGGCAAGTCGCTGGTCGTGTGGCCGGGCTGGCTGTGTGGCCAGTCGCTGGTCGTGTGGCCGGGCTGGCCAGTCGCTGGTCGTGTGGCCGGGCTGGCCAGTCGCTGGTCGTGTGGCCGGGCTGGCCAGTCGCTGGTCGTGTGGCCGGGCTGGCTGTGTGGCCAGTCGCTGGTCGTGTGGCCGGGCTGGCCAGTCGCTGGTCGTGTGGCCGGGCTGGCCAGTCGCTGGTCGTGTGGCCGGGCTGGCCAGTCGCTGGCCGTGTGGCCGGGCCGGCCAGTCGCAGGTTGTGTGGCGTGGTGTGGTGGCCGGTCTGGTTCCAGGCGCCGCCGCTCGGGGAACCACGGCCATGGCATGCAGAGGGTGTCACGGGCCACGAGATTCTCGCCCTTCTCGCTCTCAGTCTCGCCCCCAGAACTCTTTCCCATCTATCTTACCCCCACATGCTAGCCTTGGCGTTATCATTAGCAACAGTTGACGGACTACGTGGCGTCACCGCGCATGCACGTCGTGGTGTCGGCCATTAGCCTAGTCGAGTTGTGTTGCGCCCGTCGTGCTCCTCCCCTCCCCCCCCCTCTCAGCCGCGTACCCCTCCCCTCTCCCGCCTCCCCCTCAGCCGCGTACCCCTCCCCTCTCCCGCCTCCCCCTCAGCCGCGTACCCCTCCCCTCTCCCGCCTTCCCCTCCGCCGCGTACCCCTCCCCTCTCCCGCCTTCCCCTCCGCCGCGTACCCCTCCCCTCTCCCGCCTCCCCCTCAGCCGCGTACCCCTCCCCTCTCCCGCCTCCCCCTCAGCCGCGTACCCCTCCCCTCTCCCGCCTCCCCCTCAGCCGCGTACCCCTCCCCTCTCCCGCCTTCCCCTCCGCCGCGTACCCCTCCCCTCTCCCGCCTCCCCCTCAGCCGCGTACCCCTCCCCTCTCCCGCCTTCCCCTCCGCCGCGTACCCCTCCCCTCTCCCGCCTTCCCCTCCGCCGCGTACCCCTCCCCTCTCCCGCCTCCCCCTCCGCCGCGTACCCCTCCCCTCTCCCGCCTCCCCCTCAGCCGCGTACCCCTCCCCTCTCCCGCCTTCCCCTCCGCCGCGTACCCCTCCCCTCTCCCGCCTCCCCCTCAGCCGCGTACCCCTCCCCTCTCCCGCCTCCCCCTCAGCCGCGTACCCCTCCCCTCTCCCGCCTTCCCCTCCGCCGCGTACCCCTCCCCTCTCCCGCCTCCCCCTCCGCCGCGTACCCCTCCCCTCTCCCGCCTCCCCCTCAGCCGCGTACCCCTCCCCTCTCCCGCCTTCCCCTCCGCCGCGTACCCCTCCCCTCTCCCGCCTCCCCCTCCGCCGCGTACCCCTCCCCTCTCCCGCCTCCCCCTCAGCCGCGTACCCCTCCCCTCTCCCGCCTTCCCCTCCGCCGCGTACCCCTCCCCTCTCCCGCCTCCCCCTCAGCCGCGTACCCACCCCCGCTGTGGCCACCCCCGACCCTCACCCCTGCCCTCGCCTGGCTTGCCACCCTTCCCACTTTGGCCCCATACCTGGCCGCACTCGCTGTTACTTGTAACCTCTTTAGTCGCCGGAAATAAGAATAAAAATATTATACCATTTTCTAAATACAGCAAAAGATTAGTGACGTGTTTTTCTCTCGCTATCGGGGAGTGCTAGCTGAACACGAATATGGACCTCAGGTGGGTTAGTTAGGTGGTAGGAGGAGGAGGAGGATGATGCGATGGGGGGAGGGGGTGGAAGGGGAGGGGGCGGGGGGGAGCAGGGGACGTGGGGTAACTGGATGAACGCGCTTCTTTTGCTTCCCGCTCGACGGGCTTCACAAGACAATGGCTGAGCGAAAGGTCTGACACAGATGTTACAAAAACCAAAGGGACATGCCTAATATTAAGCCTGCCGTGTAGCTCGTACACGGTGTCCAGGTAGCCCGGGTCTCCCCGGACAACAATGGTTACTTGTGTCGCAAGACAAATGTGTCATGATGGCTGACAAAGGTCGCAGCTGTCTTGGTGTGGCGCGGGGTGCCATCCCCACGGCTGGCCCCTCACGGGTGTCGGGGGTGTCGGGGTGTCGGGGGTGAGACACCCTGGGATGACCACTGTACATCTGGATCCCTGTGCCTCCCTGCCCAGCCTCCCCCCCCCCACCCCGCGCGGTACACGTCGCTCCTACACCCTCATATAAGGCTCGGGCAACCATTGCACGTGTCCTTCACGAGGCCTTCCTCCCTTTGTAAAGCATCGTACTGTAACGAGCCTCTGTACCGCGTCCGTAAACGCCGGAAGTGAAACAATTACCGATGAGAAAGGTAATGACTTCTATCAATTTGATATGACAAAAATTGAACAAATGGGAATGGTGGTTTTGATGTAAGCGTTCATAACAAACCTATTGTTGTGTCGTACACCGTCATTACTTCGCATTATAATGCCCTATGCATTGTGAACAGTAAACCGAGGGGTTCCAAATCATTCAATCTTTTCAAGGTGCCAAGCATCCTTTGAAATTTGAGGCGATTTTAAAATTTTGATGTCATGGATATATTGAATGAATTTTGGAACTCCAGGTTGACCTGAAAAGTTAACAATCTTCCCACGTACGAAGATATCTACGACTTGATCGAGGCACGCATAGATATACATAGAAACCTAGGAAGTATGTAATGTTAATATGGCTTACAGTTAGCATTGAAAAAGGGTATCCTCGTTAAAAGGGTAGGGGGTGAGCCCATAGTAAGTGTGTTTAGTGAAACCATCCCCTGTCTGTCAGGCATTTTTTACCGCCCTTACCTGTCGCTATGGTATTGTTTGGTATATTGTTGTCACCTTTGTCGTACGGTCACCATGGCAACTACTGTAATCCAATTGTTGCCGCCGTTATCTGTATCTCGATGGTTGCTAGGGCCATTGCGCCTCGCATTATTGCATCATCACCATGGCTATATTACTGTTATCCAAATGTTACCGCCGCTGCCTTTAGCTTTATACTGCCAGGTCCACTGATGTCACCATTGCTGTATTGTCACCATGGCTACCGTTGTCATCAAAGTGTTTGTACACATTGTCGCTCCGTGACTTTAGGAAGTGGATGTAGCAGGGTGGAACACGTGTGGCATGTGTGCATCGGTCTCTAATCCACAGTTTATTTAGTTTATTTAAGAAATGGTTAGGTCAACCTAAACTAAAGCTACAGTGGTGAAGAGTGTAATCCCAACAAGCATGACATACCCATAATAGACAGAGAATTAATTGAATTTTTTATGCAAATTTCAATACATGGATATAACCTGAGATCAATCTTAAAGTAACTCATTTTGTTTCCCTGAGAAAGGTGTTTAAATATTTTGTAGGGAAATGATCTACAGTGCACGCCACTTAATCGCACTTCGGTAAGTCGCAAATCCACTTAATCGCAACACACATTTGCCTGAAAATGGGTGGGAGCTTCGGCTAATTGCAACATTCGAGGCCGAATCTAGACGTCGTTAGAAGGCATATAGAGATAATGCGCTATCAACGGACACTTTGACACCTGTATAACTTTGTTGTTATCGCCGGATTAACAGTCTGCACCAGGGAACACAGGCCACAGGCTTTGTCATGAGTGTAGTCTCTTCGGTGATTGGCATTGAGCAACGTGTGGCATGTTAGAACACAGGAATTGATGGGTGCGGCCATGTTGTAATGTGCCTCACCTCATTGCCCGGCAACCTGAACACTGTTCGGGTCCTCCCTTTGATCATGAAGATGGTAGAACTTGAGATGTTGTTTATGTCAAATTCATTGCAACATGCATGAAAGCTTCATGTGCAATGAAATGTGTCTATTCCCTTTGTTTCGGGGTTGTCTGTTCCTCGCGGTGATGTGAGACGTGATAACATATGAGATGCTGCTGTCGCCTATAAAGTCTTCAGACACCAAATACGGCTTCATTATACGATCATGGCGAATTCGAAAAGTTGTGTTTTATATTGAATGGTTAGCGTATACACGTGTATCTGAAGTGTATATACACCCAACACGTGTATCTGAAGTGTATATACACCCAACACGTGTATCTGAAGTGTATATACACCGAACACGTGTATCTGAAGTGTATATACACCCAACACGTGTATCTGAAGTGTATATACACCCAACACGTGTATCTGAAGTGTATATACACCCAACACGTGTATCTGAAGTGTATATACACCCAACACGTGTATCTGGAGTGTATATACACCCAACACGTGTATCTTAAGTGTATATACACCCAACACGTGTATCTGAAGTGTATATACACCCAACACGTGTATCTGAAGTGTATATACACCCAACACGTGTATCTGAAGTGTATATACACCCAACACGTGTATCTGAAGTGTATATACACCCAACACGTGTATCTTAAGTGTATATACACCCAACACGTGTATCTGAAGTGTATATACACCCAACACGTGTATCTGAAGTGTATATACACCCAACACGTGTATCTGAAGTATATATACACCCAACACGTGTATCTGAAGTGTATATACACCCAACACGTGTATCTGAAGTGTATATACACCCAACACGTGTATCTGAAGTGTATATACACCCAACACGTGTATCTGAAGTGTATATACACCCAACACGTGTGCACGTACACACATGTAAATGCAATATATTCTGACCCGTCAAAGTCGCCAACTTCGGATAATCGCAACTTCAGTTAATTGCAACTTTTTTACGGACAAACAGAATCAAGCGGAGTGCACAGCATTTAAGTTGTTAGTGTATAATACACTGGTGGCATAATGTGTGGGGAAAGTGTGTCCGTGTGTATAATACACTGGTGGCATAATGTGTGGGGAAAGTGTGTCTGTGTGTATAATACACTGGTGGCATAATGTGTGGGGAAAGTGTGACTGTGTGTATAATACACTGGTGGCATAATGTGTGGGGAAAGTGTGTCTGTGTGTATAATACACTGGTGGCATAATGTGTGGGGAAAGTGTGACTGTGTGTATAATACACTGGTGGCATAATGTGTGGGGAAAGTGTGACTGTGTGTATAATACACTGGTGGCATAATGTGTGGGGAAAGTGTGACTGTGTGTATAATACACTGGTGGCATAATGTGTGGGGAAAGTGTGACTGTGTGTATAATACACTGGTGGCATAATGTGTGGGGAAAGTGTGACTGTGTGTATAATACACTGGTGGCATAATGTGTGGGGAAAGTGTGTCTGTGTGTATAATACACTGGTGGCATACTGTGTGGGGAAAGTGTGTCTGTGTGTATAACACACTCGTGGCATAATGTGTGGGGAAAGTGTGTCTGTGTGTATAATACACTGGTGGCATAATGTGTGGGGCAAGTGTGGCTGTGTGTATAATACACTGGTGGCATAATGTGTGGGGCAAGTGTGGCTGTGTGTATAATACACTGGTGGCATACTGTGTGGGGCAAGTGTGGCTGTGTGTATAATACACTGGTGGCATACTGTGTGGGGAAAGTGTGTGTGTGTATAATACACTGGTGGCATACTGTGTGGGGAAAGTGTGTCTGTGTGTATAACACACTCGTGGCATAATGTGTGGGGAAAGTGTGTCTGTGTGTATAATACACTGGTGGCATAATGTGTGGGGCAAGTGTGGCTGTGTGTATAATACACTGGTGGCATAATGTGTGGGGCAAGTGTGGCTGTGTGTATAATACACTGGTGGCATACTGTGTGGGGCAAGTGTGGCTGTGTGTATAATACACTGGTGGCATACTGTGTGGGGAAAGTGTGTGTGTGTATAATACACTGGTGGCATACTGTGTGGGGCAAGTGTGTCTGTGTCTACTACGTCCACACAATATGGGCATCGCTGTTCTGCACATAGCCGTTAAAATGTATCTATTTGTTACAGAGGTACTATTTGTTACATGCACACAGTCAGGCAATGTGGCCAAGATATTTACCAAAATAATCAGTGTACGTGGAGACTGGCTGTATGAGCAGCCGCAATATGATCCCCTCAAACCTTGAAACGGGTTCAACAAGACCAGAAATTGCTGCCATGCCAGCACTACGATTCTTGGTCGCAGAAGTCACCACGTTTTTTCCGTTGGCAAACTGTATGTCTTATAGTTGTACCATTTATACCCCCCCCCCTCCCCCTTTACCTCCACCCTCATCACAGACTCTTTTCGGTCTCAGTTTCTCAAATCAGCGAAATAATCTTTCATCACAATGGTAGTATTATATATAATGTGTAAGTATGGATACAAACGAAATGTTGCGCGTGTATTAACGGGTAACATAGGGCCAAGTATTGAGCTATATCGCTATACATAACTGACGCCTACTTGAAATACGTCGCTTTCGTTTATAATTTTAAGGCTCATAAACAAAGTGCGAAGTACGTTGCGGTCATTCTATTTCTTTCATATATATATATATGTTATCGAGACTGTGTATCACTTGGCGAGAACAATAACACTGAGTAGCAGCCTTGAATCCCATTGGCTACACGCGCAGCAACGTCATTCACCAATCAGAGGCGGTTGTCATACGTCGCACCTATTGCCAGTGTACCGGCCCCTGTAAGCAATGGCCATATTGGTGGTCATTTCTTACTATAACGGCCATATTGGTTGTTACACTAATTGCCTCACTGATGGCCATATTGGTTGTTACACTAATTGCCTCACTGATGGCCATATTGGTTGTTACACTAATTGCCTCACTGGTGGCCATATTGGTTGTTACACTGATTGCCTCACTGGTGGCCATATTGGTTGTTACACTAATTGCCTCACTGATGGCCATATTAGTTGTTACACTAATTGCCTCACTGATGGCCATATTGGTTGTTACACTAATTGCCTCACTGATGGCCATATTGGGTGTTACACTAATTGCCTCACTGATGGCCATATTGGTTGTTACACTAATTGCCTCACTGATGGCCATATTGGTTGTCTTACCAATGAGGTCAGGACATGATGTAGTGAGAAGCCGTTGAGATACTGGTAAGTGCGTTTGTCCGATGTAAGAAGCGGAAATAACAAGCTGTTAATGCAAGTTCATGGTTACCCACAATCTATTTAATTACCATTGCTGGTCCCTTGTATAGTATCACTGGGAAAACAGATTGGGAGCGTTTGCTGCCACCCTGGGATTTGGAGACATCCCTGTGTGTCTCCTACCATACACAATCGGTAGACCCCGTGTGACAATATTGATACATAAAAAACGCAATTTTTCTCAAAAATCTGCCTTTAACAGTGCTTGGCTTGCTCCTGAAAGCCCCCCCCCCCTGGATCCGCCACTGTGTGTATGTGAACATAGAGAGCATCGAGGCTTGCAGAATGATAGCATGGGTGTGACGTCATTACTCAGTGGCCGCCCACCAGGAAGTGACCACCCCCCTCCCCCCACCCTCCACTCCGCCAGGAGGCACACAGCCCCCTGATAGTGAGTGCCACGACATACACGGCAGTGACTAGGACATCCCACTCGTGTGTAGTCATGCCGGCCCCCCATTCACGGTCAAGGCACGTACTCCAGCCACGGCGAGGCTACAACATTCATCTAACACCAACCTGGCCAAGGAGCCTTGCCCTCCGATCAAGTCCTCTTCTATCTACGCCCCGAGCGCTTCTCCCGGGCGCCGGCTGACAGAATTACGTCCCCACCCTAGTTGTGGCATGACCACCACCCCTTAACATCACCCCCACCCCCCTTGTCTCCCGTTTCGTCTCATCACCGCCTGACCCTCCCACCCCCTCCCCACTTTCTGTTAATCCCGCGCTCCTCTCCCACGTCCTCCCCCCAGCCACACCCCTGGTTCAACTCGTAGATTTCTATTCAGCCCTCGCACCTTCATCACGCTACTTTTTTCGGCAAGGAGAGCTCGTGGTTAGGCTAAAAAGTTGACGCCCATTACCTGTAATTCCCAGTTGGAAGGCAAGGAATCAATACAACAGCTAAACCAATCCAGACCATGGTAGGTTCAGGCTCCTCACGATCCTCTCCTCATCAAATTCCGCTAAACCTGTTTTCTTCTTCTTCTAGTTCTCTACAACTTGTAGGCAGACGGATCCGGTCATTATGGTGTGTGGTACAGTACCCGGATCACACTGACTGACGGATCCGGTCATTACGGTATGTGGTACAGTACCCGGATCACACTGACTGACGGATCCGGTCATTACGATATGTGGTGCAGTACCCGGATCACACTGACTGACGGATCCGGTCATTACGGTATGTGGTACAGTACCCGGATCACACTGACAGACGGATCCGGTCATTACGGTATGTGGTACAGTACCCGGATCACACTGACTGGCGGATCCGGTCATTACGGTATGTGGTACAGTACCCGGATCACACTGACTGGCGGATCCGGTCATTACGGTATGTGGTGCAGTACCCGGATCACACTGACTGACGGATCCGGTCATTACGGTATGTGGTACAGTACCCGGATCACACTGACTGACGGATCCGATCATTACGGTATGTGGTACAGTACCCGGATCACACTGACAGACGGAGCCGGTAAATACGGTATGTGGTACAGTACCCGGATCACACTGACAGACGGATCCGGTCATTACGGTATGTGGTGCAGTACCCAGATCACACTGACAGACGGAGCCGGTCATTGCGGTATGTGGTACAGTACCCGGATCACACTGACTGACGGATCCGATCATTACGGTATGTGGTACAGTACCCGGATCACACTGACTGACGGATCCGGTCATTACGGTATGTGGTACAGTACCCGGATCACACTGACAGACGGACCTGGTCATTACGGTATGTGGTACAGTACCCGGATCACACTGACTGACGGAGCCGGTCATTACGTTATGTGGTACAGTACCCGGATCACACTGACAGACGGAGCTGGTCATTACGGTATGTGGTACAGTACCCGAATCACACGGACTGACGAATCCGGTCATTACGGTATGTGGTGCAGTACCCAGATCACACTGACTGACGGATCTAGTCATTACGGTATGTGGTACAGTACACGGATCACACTGACAGACGGAGCTGGTCATTACGGTATGTGGTACAGTACTCGGATCACAATGACTGACGAATCCGGTCATTACGGTATGTGGTGCGGTACCCGGATCCCACTGACTGACGAATCTAGTCATTACGGTACGTGGTACAGTACCCGTATCACACTGACAGACAGATCCGGTCATTACGGTATGTGGTACAGTACCCGGATCACACTGACAGACGGAGCCGGTAAATACGGTATGTGGTACAGTACCCGGATCACACTGACAGACGGATCCGGTCATTACGGTATGTGGTGCAGTACCCAGATCACACTGACAGACGGAGCCGGTCATTGCGGTATGTGGTACAGTACCCGGATCACACTGACTGACGGATCCGATCATTACGGTATGTGGTACAGTACCCGGATCACACTGACTGACGGATCCGGTCATTACGGTATGTGGTACAGTACCCGGATCACAGTGACAGACGGATCTGGTCATTACGGTATGTGGTACAGTACCCGGATCACACTGACTGACGGAGCCTGTCATTACGGTATGTGGTACAGTACCCGGATCACACTGACAGACGGAGCTGGTCATTACGGTATGTGGTACAGTACCCGAATCACACTGACTGACGAATCCGGTCATTACGGTATGTGGTGCAGTACCCGGATCACACTGACTGACGGATCTAGTCATTACGGTATGTGGTACAGTACCCGGATCACACTGACTGACGGAGCCGGTCATTACGGTATGTGGTACAGTACCCGGATCACACTGACTGACGAATCCGGTCATTACGGTATGTGGTGCAGTACCCAGATCACACTGACTCACGGATCTAGTCATTAAGGTATGTGGTACAGTACCCGGATCACACTGACAGACGGAGCTGGTCATTACGGTATGTGGTACAGTACTCGGATCACAATGACTGACGAATCCGGTCATTACGGTATGTGGTGCGGTACCCGGATCCCACTGACTGACGAATCTAGTCATTACGGTACGTGGTACAGTACCCGGATCACACTGACAGACAGATCCGGTCATTACGGTATGTGGTACAGTAGCCGGATCACACTGACAGACGGAGCCGGTAAATACGGTATGTGGTACAGTACCCGGATCACACTGACAGACGGATCCGGTCATTACGGTATGTGGTGCAGTACCCGGATCACACTGACAGACGGAGCCGGTCATTGCGGTATGTGGTACAGTACCCGGATCACCCTGACTGACGGATCCGATCATTACGGTATGTGGTACAGTACCCGGATCACATTGACAGACGGAGCCGGTCATTACGGTATGTGGTACAGTACCCGGATCACACTGACAGACGGTCATTACGGTATGTGGTACAGTACCCGGATCACACTGACTGAGGGTCATTACGGTATGTGGTACACTACCCGGATCACATTGACAGACGGATCCGGTCATTACGGTATGTGGTACAGTACCCGGATCACACTGACTGACGGAGCCGGTCATTACGGTATGTGGTACAGTACCCGGATCACACTGACTGACGAATCTAGTCATTACGGTATGTGGTACAGTACCCGGATCACACTGACAGACAGATCCGGTCATTACGGTATGTGGTGCAGTACCCGGATCACACTGACAGACGGAGCCGGTAAATACGGTATGTGGTACAGTACTCGGATCACAACGACTGACGAATCTAGTCATTACGGAATGTGGTACAGTACCCGGATCACACTGACAGACAGATCCGGTCATTACGGTATGTGGTGCAGTACCCGGATCACACTGACAGACGGAGCCGGTAAATACGGTATGTGGTACAGTACCCGGATCACACTGACAGACGGATCCGGTCATTACGGTATGTGGTGCAGTACCCGATCCCACTGACAGACGGAGCCGGTCATTGCGGTATGTGGTACAGTACCCGGATCACCCTGACTGACGGATCCGATCATTACGGTATGTGGTACAGTACCCAGATCACATTGACAGACGGAGCCGGTCATTACGGTATGTGGTACAGTACCCGGATCACACTGACAGACAGTCATTACGGTATGTGGTACAGTACCCGGATCACACTGACTGACGGTCATTACGGTATGTGGTACACTACCCGGATCACATTGACAGACGGATCCGGTCATTACGGTATGTGGTACAGTACCCAGATCAAACTGACAGACGGAGCCGGTCATTACGGTATGTGGTGCAGTACCCGGATCAAACTGACAGACGGAGCCGGTCATTACGGTATGTGGTGCAGTACCCGGATCGCACTGACTGACGGATCCGGTCATTAGGGTATGTGGTGCAGTACCAGGATCACACTGACTGACGGATCCGGGCATTACGGTATGTGGCACAGTACCCGGATCACACTGACAGACGGAGCCGGTCATTACGGTATGTGGTACAGTACCCGGATCACACTGACAGACGGTCATTACGGTATGTGGTACAGTACCCGGATCACACTGACTGACGGTCATTACGGTATGTGGTACAGTACCCGGATCACATTGACTGACGGAGCCGGTCATTACGGTATGTGGTGCAGTACCCGGATCACACTGACTGACGGATCTAGTCATTACGGTATGTGGTACAGTACCCGGATCACACTGACTGACGGATCTAGACATTACGGTATGTGGTGCAGTACCCGGATCACACTGACTGACGGAGCTGGTCATTACGGTATGTGGTACAGTACCCGGATCACACTGACAGACGAAGCTGGTCATTACGGTATGTGGTACAGTACCCGGATCACACTGACTGACGAATCCTGTCATTACGGTATGTGGTGCAGTACCCAGATCACACTGACTGACGGATCTAGTCATTAGGGTATGTGGTACAGTACCCGGATCACACTGACAGACGGAGCCGGTCAATACGGTATGTGGTGAAGTACCCGGATCACACTGACAGACGGATCCGGTCATTACGGTATGTGGTGCAGTACCCGGATCACACTGACAGACGGAGCCGGTCATTGCGGTATGTGGTACAGTACCCGGATCACACTGACTGGCGGATCCGATCATTACGGTATGTGGTACAGTACCCGGATCACATTGACAGACGGAGCCGGTCATTACGGTATGTGGTACAGTACCCGGATCACACTGACAGACGGTCATTACGGTATGTGGTACAGTACCCGGATCACATTGACAGACGGATCCGGTCATTACGGTATGTGGTACAGTACCCGGATCACACTGACTGACGGAGCCGGTCATTACGGTGTGTGGTACAGTACTCGGATCACAATGACTGACGAATCTAGCCATTACGGTATGTGGTACAGTACCCGGATCACACTGACAGACAGATCCGGTCATTACGGTATGTGGTGCAGTACCCGGATGACACTGACAGACGGAGCCGGTAAATACGGTATGTGGTACAGTACCCGGATCACACTGACAGACGGATCCGGTCATTACGGTATGTGGTACAGTACCCGGATCACACTGACTGACTGAGCCGGTCATTACGGTATGTGGTACAGTACCCGGATCACATTGACAGACGGATTCGGTCATTACGGTATGTGGTGCAGTACCCGGATAACACTGACTGACGGATCCGATCATTACGGTATGTGGTACAGTACCCGGATCACATTGACAGACGGAGCCGGTCATTACGGTATGTGGTACAGTACCCGGATCACACTGACAGACGGTCATTACGGTATGTGGCACAGAACCCGGATCACACTGACTGACGATCATTACGGAATGTGGTACAGTACCCGGATCACATTGACAGACGGATCCGGTCATTACGGTATGTGGTACAGTACCCGGATCACACTGACTGACGGAGCCGGTCATTACGGTATGTGGTACAGTACCCGGATCACACTGACTGACGGTCATTACGGAATGTGGTATACTACCCGGATCACATTGACAGACGGATCCGGTCATTACGGTATGTGGTACAGTACCCGGATCACACTGACTGACGGAGCCGGTCATTACGGTATGTGGTACAGTACTCGGATCACAATGACTGACGAATCTAGTCATTACGGTATGTGGTACAGTACCCGGATCACACTGACAGACGGTCATTACGGTATGTGGTACAGTACCCGGATCACACTGACTGACGGTCATTACGGTATGTGGTACACTACCCGGATCACATTGACAGACGGATCCGGTCATTACGGTATGTGGTACAGTACCCGGATCACACTGACAGACAGATCCGGTCATTACGGTATGTGGTGCAGTACCCGGATCACACTGACAGACGGAGCCGGTAAATACGGTATGTGGTACAGTACCCGGATCACACTGACAGACGGATCCGGTCATTACGGTATGTGGTGCAGTACCCGGATCACACTGACAGACGGAGCCGGTCATTGCGGTATGTGGTACAGTACCCGGATCACCCTGACTGACGGATCCGATCATTACGGTATGTGGTACAGTACCCGGATCACATTGACAGACGGAGCCGGTCATTACGGTATGTGGTACAGTACCCGGATCACACTGACAGACAGTCATTACGGTATGTGGTACAGTACCCGGATCACACTGACGGACGGTCATTACGGTATGTGGTACAGTACCCGGATCACACTGACTGACGGAGCCGGTCATTACGGTATGTGGTGCAGTACCCGGATCACATTGACAGACGGATCTGGTCATTACGGTATGTGGTACAGTACCCAGGTCAAACTGACAGACGGAGCCGGTCATTACGGTATGTGGTGCAGTACCCGGATCAAACTGACAGACGGAGCCGGTCATTACGGTATGTGGTGCAGTACCCGGATCAAACTGACAGACGGATCCGGTCATTAGGGTATGTGGTGCAGTACCAGGATCACACTGACTGATGGATCCGGGCATTACGGTATGTGGTACAGTACCCGGATCACACTGACAGACGGAGCCGGTCATTACGTTATGTGGTACAGTACCCGGATCACACTGACAGACGGTCATTACGGTATGTGGTACAGTACCCGGATCACACTGACTGACGGTCATTACGGTATGTGGTACACTACCCGGATCACATCGACAGACGGATCCGGTCATTACGGTATGTGGTACAGTACCCGGATCAAACTGACAGACGGAGCCGGTCATTACGGTATGTCGTACAGTACCCGGATCACACTGACTGACGGAGCCGGTCATTACGGTATGTGGTACAGTACCCGGATCACACTGACAGACGGATTCGGTCATTACGGTATGTGGTGCAGTACCCGGATCACACTGACTGACGAAGCCGGTCATTACGGTATGTGGTGCAGTACCCGGATCACACTGACTGACGGATCCGGTCATTACGGTATGTGGTAGAGTACCCGGATCAGACTGACAGACGGTCATTACGGTATGTGGTGCAGTACCCGGATCCCACTGACAGACGGAGCCGGTCATTACGGCATGTGGTACAGTACCCGGATCACACTGACAGACGGAGCCGGTCATTACGGTATGTGGTACAGTACCCGGATCACACAGACAGACGGATTCGGTCATTACGGTATGTGGTACAGTACCCGGATCACACTGACAGACGGATTCGGTCATTACGGTATGTGGTACAGTACCCGGATCACACTGACAGACGGATTCGGTCATTACGGTATGTGGTACAGTACTCGGATCACACTGACTGACGGAGCCGGTCATTACGGTATGTGGTACAGTACCCAGATCAAACTGACAGACGGAGCCGGTCATTACGGTATGTGGTACAGTACCCGGATCACACTGACAGACGGAGCCGGTCATTACGGTATTGGTACAGTACCCGGATCACACTGACAGACGGATACGGTCATTACGGTATGTGGTGCAGTACCCGGATCACACTGACAGACGGATTCGGTCATTACGGTATGTGGTGCAGTACCCGGATCCACTGACAGACGGATCCGGTCATTAGGGTATGTGGTACAGTACCCGGATCACACGGACAGACGGAGCCGGTCATTACGGTATGTGGTACAGTACCCGGATCACACTGACCGACGGATTCGGTCATTACGGTATGTGGTGCAGTACCCGGATCCATTGACAGACGGATCCGGTCATTGGGGTATGTGGTACAGTACCCGGATCACACTGACAGACGGAGCCGGTCATTACGGTATGTGGTACAGTACCCGGATCACACTGACCGACGGATTCGGTCATTACGGTATGTGGTGAAGTACACGGATCACACTGACAGACGGAGCCGGTCATTAGGGTATGTGGTGCAGTACCCGGATCACACTGACAGACGGAGCCCGTCATTACGGTATGTGGTACAGTACCCGGATCACACTGACAGACGGAGCCGGTCATTACGGTATGTGGTACAGTACCCGGATCACACTGACAGACGGAGCCCGTCATTACGGTATGTGGTGCAGTACCCGGATCACACTGACCGACGGATTCGGTCATTACGGTATGTGGTGCAGTACCCGGATCCACTGACAGACGGATCCGGTCATTAGGGTATGTGGTACAGTACCCGGATCACACTGACCGACGGAGCCCGTCATTACGGTATCTGGTGCAGTACCCGGATCACACTGACTGACGGATCCGGTCATTACGGTATGTGGTAAAGTACCCGGATCACACTGACAGACGGAGCCGGTCATTACGGTATGTGGTACAGTACCCGGATCACACTGACAGACGGATCCGGTTATTACGGTATGTGGTACAGTACCCGTATCACACTGACAGACGGAGCCGGTCATTACGGTATGTGGTACACTAACCGGATCACACTGACTGACGGATCCAGTCATTACGGTATGTGGTACAGTACCCGGATCACACTGACAGACGGATCGGGTCATTACGGTATGTGGTACAGTACCCGGATCAAACTGACTGACGGAGCCGGTCATTACGGTATGTGGTACACTACCCGGATTACACTGACTGACGGAGCCGGTCATTACGGTATGTGGTACAGTACCCGGATCACATTGACAGACGGAGCCGGTCATTACGGTATGTGGTGCAGTACCCGGATCACACTGACAGCCGGAGCCGGTCATTACGGTAGGTGGTACAGTACCCGGATCACACTGACAGACGGATCCGGTCATTACGGTATGTGGTACAGTACCCAGATCACACTGACTGACTGAGCCGGTCATTACGGTATGTGGTACAGTACCCGGATCACATTGACAGACGGATTCGGTCATTACGGTATGTGGTGCAGTACCCGGATAACACTGACTGACGGATCCGGTCATTACGGTATGTGGTGCAGTACTCGGATCACACTGACAGACAGAGACGGTCATTACGGTATGTGGTACAGTACCCGGATCACACTGACAGACGGTCATTGCAGTATATGGTGCAGTACCCGGATCAAACTGACTGACGGAGCCGGTCATTACGGTATGTGGTACACTAACCGGATCACCCTGACAGACGGAGCCGGTCATTACGGTATGTGGTGCAGTACCCGGATCACACTGACAGACGGAGCCCGTCATTACGGTATGTGGTACAGTACCCGGATCGAACTGACAGACGGATCCGGTCATTACGGTATGTGGTACAGTACCCGGATCACACTGACAGACGGAGCCCGTCATTACGGTATGTGGTGCAGTACCCGGATCACACTGACCGACGGATTCGGTCATTACGGTATGTGGTACTGTACCCGGATCACACTGACAGACGGAGCCGGTCATTACGGTATGTGGTGCAGTACCCGGATCACACTGACCGACGGAGCCCGTCATTACGGTATGTGGTGCAGTACCCGGATCACACTGACCGACGGATTCGGTCATTACGGTATGTGGTACAGTACCCGGATCACACTGACAGATGGAGCCGGTCATTACGGTATGTGGTACAGTACCCGGATCACACTGACGGACGGAGCCCGTCATTACGGTATGTGGTGCAGTACCCGGATCACACTGACTGACGGATCCGGTCATTACGGTATGTGGTGCAGTACCCGGATCACACTGACCGACGGAGCCCGTCATTACGGTATGTGGTGCAGTACCCGGATCACACTGACTGACGGATCCGGTCATTACGGTATGTGGTGCAGTACCCGGATCACACTGACAGACGGAGCCGGTCATTACGGTATGTGGTGCAGTACCCGGATCACACTGACCGACGGAGCCCGTCATTACGGTATGTGGTGCAGTACCCGGATCACACTGACCGACGGATTCGGTCATTACGGTATGTGGTACAGTACCCGGATCACACTGACAGACGGAGCCCGTCATTACGGTATGTGGTGCAGTACCCGGATCACACTGACTGACGGATCCGGTCATTACGGTATGTGGTACAGTACCCGGATCACATTGACAGACGGAGCCGGTCATTACGGTATGTGGTACAGTACCCGGATCACACTGACAGACGGAGCCCGTCATTACGGTATGTGGTGCAGTACCCGGATCACACTGACAGACGGAACTGGTCATTACGGTATGTGGTACGGTACCCGGATCAAACTGACAGACGGAGCCCGTCATTACGGTATGTGGTGCAGTACCGGATCACACTGACCGACGGATTCGGTCATTACGGTATGTGGTGCAGTACCCGGATCACACCGACTGACGGATCCGGTCATTACGGTATGTGGTACAGTACCCGGATCACACTGACAGATGGAGCCGGTCATTACGTTATGTGGTACAGTACCCGGATCACACTGACGGACGGATCCGGTCATTACGGTATGTGGTACAGTACCCGGATCACACTGACAGACGGAGCCCGTCATTACGGTATGTGGTGGAGTACTCGGATCACACTGACAGACGGATCCGGTCATTAAGGTATGTGATGCAGTACCCGGATCGCACTGACTGACGGATCCGGTCATTACGGTATGTGGTACAGTACCCGGATCACACTGACAGACAGAGCCGGTCATTATGGTATGTGGTACAGTACCCGGATCACACTGACAGACGGATCCGGTCATTACGGTATGTGGTACACTACCCGGATCACACTGACAGACGGTCATTACAGTATGTGGTACAGTACCCAGATCACACTGACAGACGGAGCCGGTCATTACGGTATGTGGTACAGTACCCGGATCACACTGACAGACGGATCCGGTCATTACGGTATGTGGTACAGTACCCGGATCACATTGACAGACGGAGCCGGTCATTACGGTATGTGGTACAGTACTCGGATCACACTGACAGACGGATCCGGTCATTACGGTATGTGGTACTGTACCCGGATCACACTGGCAGACGGAGCCGGTCATTACGGTATGTGGTACAGTACCCGGATCACACTGACAGACGGAGCCGGTCATTACGGTATGTGGTACACTACCCGGATCCACTAACAGACGGATCCGGTCATTACGGTATGTGGTACAGTACACTGATCACACTGACTGACGAATCCGGTCATTACGGTATGTGGTACAGTACCCAGATGACACTGACAGACGGAGCCGGTCATTACGGTATGTGGTACAGTACCCGGATCCATTGACAGATGGAGCCGGTCATTACGGTATGTGGTACAGTACCCAGATCACACTGACAGACGGAGCCGGTCATTACGGTATGTGGTACAGTACCCGGATCACACTGACAGACGGTCATTACAGTATGTGGTACAGTACCCGGATCACACTGACAGACGAAGCCGGTCATTACGGTATGTGGTACAGTACCCGGATCACACTGACAGACGGTCATTACAGTATGTGGTACAGTACCCGGATCACACTGACTGACGGATCCGGTCATTACGGTATGTGGTACAGTACTCGGATCACACTGACAGACGGATCCGGTCATTACGGTATGTGGTACTGTACCCGGATCACACTGGCAGACGGAGCCGGTCATTACGGTATGTGGTACAGTACCCGGATCACACTGACAGACGGAGCCGGTCATTAGGGTATGTAGTACACTACCCGGATCCACTGACAGACGGATCCGGTCATTACGGTATGTGGTACAGTACCCGGATCACACTGACTGACGAATCCGGTCATTACGGTATGTGGTACAGTACCCAGATCACACTGACAGACGGAGCCGGTCATTACGGTATGTGGTACAGTACCCGGATCACACTGACGGACGGATCCGGTCATTACGGTATGTGGTACAGTACCCGGATCCACTGACTCACGGAGCCGGTCATTACGGTATGTGGTACAGTACCCGGATCCACTGACTGACGGAGCCGGTCATTACGGTATGTGGTACAGTACCCAGATCACACTGACGGACGGATCCGGTCATTACGGTATGTGGTACAATACCCGGATCCACTGACTCACGGAGCCGGTCATTACGGTATGTGGTACAGTACCCGGATCCACTGACTGACGGAGCCGGTCATTACGGTATGTGGTACAGTACCCAGATCACACTGACAGACGGAGCCGGTCAATACGGTATGTGGTACAGTCCCCGGATCCACTGACTGACGGATCCGGTCATTACGGTATGTGGTACAGTACCCGGATCCACTGACTGACGGAGCCGGTCATTACGGTATGTGGTACAGTACCCGGATCACACTGACAGACGGTCATTACAGTATGTGGTGCAGTACCCGGATCAAACTGTCTGACGGAGCCGGTCATTACGGTATGTGGTACACTAACCGGATCACACTGACTGACGGAGCCAGTCATTACGGTATGTGGTACAGTACCCGCATCAAGCTGACTGACGGAGCCGGTCATTACGGTATGTGGTACACTAACCGGATCACACTGACTGACGGAGCCGGTCATTACGATATGTGGTACAGTACCCGGATCACACTGACAGCCGAATCCGATCATTACGGTATGTGGTACAGTACCTGGATCACACTGACAGACGGAGCCGGTCATTACGGTATGTGGTACAGTACCCGGATCACACTGACAGACGGTCATTACAGTATGTGGTACAGTACCCGGATCACACTGACAGACGGATCCGGTCATTACGGTATGTGGTACAGTACCCGGATCACACTGACAGACGGATCCGGTCATTACGTTATGTGGTACAGTACCCGGATCACACTGACTGACGGTCATTACAGTATGTGGTACAGTACCCGGATCACACTGACAGACGGATCCGGTCATTACGGTATGTGGTACAGTACCCGGATCACACTGACAGACGGAGCCGGTCATCACAGTATGTGGTACACTAACCGGATCACACTGACTGACGGAGCCAGTCATTACGGTATGTGGTACAGTACCCGGATCAAACTGTCTGACGGAGCCGGCCATTACGGTATGTGGTACACTAACCGGATCACACTGACTGACGGAGCCGGTCATTACGATATGTGGTACAATACCCGGATCACACTGACAGACGAATCCGATCATTACGGTATGTGGTACAGTACCTGGATCACACTGACAGACGGAGCCGGTCATTACGGTATGTGGCACAGTACCCGGATCACACTGACAGATGGTCATTTCAGTATGTGGTACAGTACCCGGATCACACTGACAGACGGATCCGGTCATTACGGTATGTGGTACAGTACCCGGATCACACTGACAGACGGATCCGGTCATTACGGTATGTGGTACAGTACCCGGATCACACTGACAGACGGTCATTACAGTATGTGGTACAGTACCCGGATCACACTGACAGACGGATCCGGTCATTACGGTATGTGGTACAGTACCCGGATCACACTGACAGACGGAGCCGGTCATTACGGTATGTGGTGCAGTACCCGGATCACACTGACAGACGGAGCCGGTCATTATGGTATGTGGTACAGTACCCGGATCACACTGAGTGACGGATCCTGTCATTACGGTATGTGGTGCAGTACCCGGATCACACTGACAGACGGATCCGATCATTACGGTATGTGGTACACTACGCGGGTCACATTGGCAGACGGAGCCGGTCATTACGGTATGTGGTACAGTACCCGGATCACACTGACAGACGGAGCCGGTCATTACGGTATGTGGTACAGTAACCGGATCACACTGACGGACGGATTCGGTCATTACTGTATGTGGTACACTACCCGGATCACACTGACAGACGGTCATTACGGTATGTGGTGCAGTACCCGGATCACACTGACTGACGTACCGGTCATTAAGGTCAGTGGTGCAGTACCCGGATCACACTGACTGACGGTCATTACGGTATGTGGTGCAGTACCCGGATCACACTGACTGACGTACCGGTCATTACGGTATGTGGTGCAGTACCCGCATCACACTGACTGACGGTCATTACCGTATGTGGTACAGTACCCGGATCACACTGACTGACGGATCCGGTCATTACGGTATGTGGTGCAGTACCCGGATCACACTGACAGACGGATCCGGTCATTAGGGTATGTGGTGCAGTACCCGGATCACACTGACAGACGGTCATTACGGTATGTGGTACAGTACCCGGATCACACTGACAGACGGATTCGGTCATTACGGTATGTGGTGCAGTACCCGGATCACACTGACAGACGGAGCCGCTCATTACGGTATGTGGTACAGTACCCGGATCACACTGACAGACGGATCCGGTCATTACGGTATGTGGTACAGTACCCGGATCACACTGACAGACGGATCCGGTCATTACGGTATGTGGTACCGTAACCGGATCACACTGACAGACGGTAATTACAGTATGTGGTACAGTACCCGGATCACACTGACAGACGGATTCGGTCATTACAGTATGTGGTACAGTACCCGGATCACACTGACAGACGGACATTACAGTATGTGGTACAGTACCCGGGTCACACTGACAGACGGATCCGGTCATTACAGTATGTGGTACAGTACCCGGATCACACTGACAGACGGATCCGCTCATTACGGTATGTGGTACAGTACCCGGATCACACTGACAGACGGAGCCGGTCATTACGGTATGTGGTACAGTACCTGGATCACACTGACAGACGGATCCGGTCATTACGGTATGTGGTACAGTACCCGGATTACACTGACAGACGAAGCCGGTCATTACGGTATGTGGTACAGTACCCGGATCACACTGACAGACGGTCATTACAGTATGTGGTACAGTACCCGGATCACACTGAGAGACGGATCCGGTCATTACGGTATGTGGTACAGTACCCGGATCACACTGACAGACGGTCATTACAGTATGTGGTGCAGTACCCGGATCAAACTGACTGACGGAGCCCTGTCATTACGGTATGTGGTACACTAACCGGATCACACTGACTGACGGAGCTAGTCATTACGGTATGTGGTACAGTACCCGGATCAAACTGACTGACGGAGCCGGTCATTACGGTATGTGGTACAGTACCCGGATCACACTGACAGACGGAGCCGGTCATCACAGTATGTGGTACACTAACCGGATCACACTGACTGACGGAGCCAGTCATTACGGTATGTGGTACAGTACCCGGATCAAACTGTCTGACGGAGCCGGCCATTACGGTATGTGGTACACTAACCGGATCACACTGACTGACGGAGCCGGTCATTACGATATGTGGTGCAGTACCCGGATCACACTGACAGACGGAGCCGCTCATTACGGTATGTGGTACAGTACCCGGATCACACTGACAGACGGATCCGGTCATTACGGTATGTGGTACAGTACCCGGATCACACTGACAGACGGATCCGGTCATTACGGTATGTGGTACCGTAACCGGATCACACTGACAGACGGTAATTACAGTATGTGGTACAGTACCCGGATCACACTGACAGACGGATTCGGTCATTACAGTATGTGGTACAGTACCCGGATCACACTGACAGACGGACATTACAGTATGTGGTACAGTACCCGGGTCACACTGACAGACGGATCCGGTCATTACAGTATGTGGTACAGTACCCGGATCACACTGACAGACGGATCCGCTCATTACGGTATGTGGTACAGTACCCGGATCACACTGACAGACGGAGCCGGTCATTACGGTATGTGGTACAGTACCTGGATCACACTGACAGACGGATCCGGTCATTACGGTATGTGGTACAGTACCCGGATCACACTGACAGACGAAGCCGGTCATTACGGTATGTGGTACAGTACCCGGATCACACTGACAGACGGTCATTACAGTATGTGGTACAGTACCCGGATCACACTGAGAGACGGATCCGGTCATTACGGTATGTGGTACAGTACCCGGATCACACTGACAGACGGTCATTACAGTATGTGGTGCAGTACCCGGATCAAACTGACTGACGGAGCCGGTCATTACGGTATGTGGTACACTAACCGGATCACACTGACTGACGGAGCTAGTCATTACGGTATGTGGTACAGTACCCGGATCAAACTGACTGACGGAGCCGGTCATTACGGTATGTGGTACATAGGATAAGATAAGATAAGATAAAGTTTTATTTAACCTCGGTATGTAAAAGTCAACAATAAACATTAGCACACGTGCTATTGACAGACAATGATAAAATGACATGAGCGGATGAGATATATATACATAAGACAATGAAAATATAACAATCTTTGCATCTCATAAAACCTTACCCATTAGCTATGTTACATAATGTGCACGAATTACAGTGACACAAGAACACATCCGAGGTTGACAGCGTTGTTTTAAATTCCTTGGCAGATTTGGCTAACTTCGTTTCCTTGTTGAGCATGTTCCATAGCTTGCTACCTTGATACTTCAATGAATTATGGTCATAAGCTGTTGTCTTAACGCGTGGCATACATATATTTGGCCCATTTTTTAAAATGTAATTGTTTTCCTTCACGTTATACATGTCATGAAGATAACTAGGCCCAATCTTGTTGATACTCTTGTAAACTTCTAATGATATGCAGCGCAATCGTTCAACATATAGCAATGGTCTACCCGCTCTCTTCCTCAACTCTGCGTATTCTGATCTAAAGTCATTAAACACATACCTCAATGCCCGCTCCTGTATCTTTTCAATCTTACGCATATTTTTCATATCACAAAAATGCCATACAACGGGACAATAATTAAAATGTGAAAGAATAAAAGCATGAAATAACGTAAGTTTGCTATCAACATCCATTAATTTAGAAACTCTAGCTAAAACATTGAGACTTTTTCCAGCCTTCTTGCATAAACTTGATATGTGGTTGCCGAAAGTTAACCTAGCGTCCAGTTGAATACCTAGTAGTGTTACTTCCTGTTGTGCTGCCAGTTCTGTTCCAGAAATCGAAAACGATCTGTGCTGACTTAATTCGTTTCTCTTTTCAAACACGATTGCCTGGTACTTACTTGGGTTCGCTTTCATGTAATTGTCGACGAACCACGTTGTTATCTCCGATAACGCCTTCTCTAGAGTTACTTTAACCTTCTTAAACTCCTTACCTTGAGCCGCCACAGTATTATCATCAGCATAATTATACTTATCGGTTCCCCGTGCGGTGGATACAAGCAGGTCATTCGTAAATACATTATACAGATGTGGACCAAAAACAGATCCCTGTGGTGCTCCTTTCTTGAGGGTAAGCCACTCGCTCCGATTATGTCCTAGTTTTACCCTCTGTTCGCGGTTCGTAAGATAGCTTGCAACTAGCGTACATGATTGTTTACTTATGCCATAAGCGTTCATCTTGGTAATCAATAATCTGTGTGGAAGACAATCGAATGCTTTTGAGAGATCCATTAGTATAGCTCCCATAACTTGATTATTATCTAATGCATTTTTGAAGTCTTCAACTAAGCGCATCAGTAGGCTTTGACAACTGTGTCCCTTTCTCAACCCAGATAGTCTGGGTGATAACCTGGGTTCCATAAAGGACATAAGCTGGTCACACAATATTTGTTCATATATCTTGGAGATACAGGGAAGAACACTTACCGGCCTGTAGTTTTCCTTATTTAAGTTGTCCTTCTTCTTGAAAATTGGTGTGACTTCAGCGTATTTTAGTTCTTTTGGAAACGTATTACAATTAATCGTCATATTTAACACACACCTTAATGGCTCACACAGGATGGCAGCTCCCAGCTTGATAAGCTTCGGATGTATCTTGTCGTAGCCACTAGCCTTCGACACGTCAATGCCTTTAAGTGCATTGTATATTTCGTGGCTACTTACTGCCCGAAAGTTAAAAGTTTCCGTTATACCTTGGTTACCTTCCTTTATAGCCATAACGGATTTATGATCTTTGTGATAAAGAAGAGTTTCGTCTATTGGTTGATCATCTGGTATGTCATCTAGTTGGCCTATGTCTTTGGCAACGTCTATGAAATATTGATTAAATATGTCACTTACCTTTGATGGATCTGATATTATTTCGTCTCGCTCTTTCAGTAACACGTTTCCGCTGCTTGCGTTTTTTCTTGATATCAGTGGTTTTACAACTTTCCAGAATTCCTTCCCGTTAGTCGTAGCTTCGCTACATTTCCCCTTTATGTACTTTTGCATGCTTACTTTCCGAAGACGTCCTATGAGATTCCTTTGCTTTCTGTATTTTTCCCTATTCTCTTGGCTACTCAATTGCTCGTACTTCCGTCTCAGCATATTTTTTACATTTATGGCTTTGCGAAGATGGCTATTCATATAGGGCACACAGTTATTCTTAACTACCCGTTGCTTGGTTGGTGCATGTCTATCAACGACCTCTTTGATCAATGTGCTACAAAACCAATATGAATCATCAACATCTTCAAAGACTTCACCTACATGAAAAGGTACCGATGCTAGATCGTCTTTGTATTTAATCTCATCAAAATGTTTAAAGCTTCGATAATAGACACGTTTCTGCTGCCTAATGGGAACTTCTATTTTCGTTGCTACGCAAACCATATGGTGAAAATCGCTGAGGCCCGTATCTATACATGATACATCTCGTAAGCGCTTCGACACATTTGTAATCACAACATCAATTAAGGTCGGTATTTTACCTTTGAAACAAGTTGGTGACTTAACGATATTTTTAGTACCATAGACCTCTAATACGTCATTCAGACAATTTTTATGGTTTAACATGTTTACATTTAAATCTCCCAACAGTACAAGGTTAACCTGTTCAGCAGCGATTGCATTCAGAAGGCTATCGATCTTTGTCACAAGTAATGCGTTTTTTACCTTCGGCTGCTTGTATACACTGAGAAAGAGCCACTTTTCAGCATTCAGCGTCACTTCTATTGCCAGGGATTCGATACGCCCCTTCTCGTCTTCATTAATTTCTATATCCTTGCGCCGCCGGTGTGGTATATCGTCTCTTACCTGCACCATTATGCCTCCAGAGCTGTCTGTATTATCATTTCGGTGGACCTTGTACCCATTTAAAGTAAATTGGCCTGCCGGAAAGCTATCGTCTAACTTAGTCTCTTGAATGAACAAGACATCTAATGCGCCTTTTCCCAGTGCTTGGCTAAGCGGTCCAAACTTATGTCGTACGCTGTTTATGTTAATGTGGGCTATCTTGAGATTTTTTACATTTCTCTGATGAAATGGCGCGAGCCCAAATAACTCTTCATCTTCGTTGGCTTCGATCGCTGCCACTAAATTCTCCTGTCGTTCGCTTACCTTTTCATGATTGCGGCAGTCCTGGACAGATGTGGGGTCGTACCTTACCTCATTATTCTTGGGTGTAGCTATTATGTCGGTAGGGGCACATGTATGATCCTCATTCATCATAAAAGGCTGATCAGGCCGGTACCTTACACTATCTGCAGCACGGCTTAAAATATCTTTTGACTCTTTTACCTTGCATGGTATCGTTAAAACATCACGTGACATGTCATCTTCCATAAAACAAAGCTCATCATTACAATGTGCAACATCTGTGTCGGTTAGATCGCTTAAAATATGGGCTTTACTGCCTAGTTGCCCAGTAAAATCACATTGACAGCTCCCCTCATTCATAAAATGTAAATCAGACTTGCTACATAATATTAAATCGTCAGTGGAGCCATCACTTAACATATCGGCCCTTCCTCCATTGCCGAATACCTATTTACAAAACTTGGCCTTGTGGCCCGAGCGACCACAAGTGTAACAAGTGACGTAGTGTCCATGTCGGCAGTTGTCGGTCACATGTCCTTCCTCCGCGCAGTAGTAACACCTAGGCTGGTCGTTCGTCTTCTCTGTCGCGCGGGATCTGTCTGTCGCCTCTCGTCGGGCTCGGTGCCGTCGCTCTACATGTGTCCACTCGCCTCCGTCACGGTGCCGTCCCTCTACCTGCGTCCTCTCGCCTCCGTCACGGTGCCGTCCCTCTACCTGCGTCCTCTCGCCTCCGTCACAGTGCCGTCGCTGTCCCCGCGTCCACTCGCCTCCGTCACGGTGCCGTCGCTGAACCTGGGTCCAGTCGTCTCCGTCACGGTCCCGTTCTCCGCGGTCGGCGATGCAATACGCAGGTCTCCTGTCTACTGTCGCGTTATGTCGTCGTCCTGGTCCCGTCGCCGGTCCGTCCTGATCCGTCCGGCTGCGTCCACGTCCGTCGTGGTCCTTGGGGTCTTACGGGGTCGGGTACAGACGTCTTTGTCCTTGTCCGCATCGTCTGGTGTCAACTTGAGCAGTTGGCAGAGTCTGTTCTGGCCCTTGCACGTCAGATGTGTCGCGTCATTCGTCATGTATCCGTCGTTGAAGGATCCGTCATTAAGCCTAAACAGGGGGGAGTTGTCGGTAAAGTCGCATCCCATGTCGTCGCATAGTCCTTGCAGGCCGGAGTTAACCATGTCGATGCGTTCCCTCATGTCCGTGCCAAGTCGTGGACAGATGGCAGACACCATCACGGAGGCAGCTTTGTCCTTGGCAGCCCGGATGAGCTTACTGAAGCGCTCCACGATGGTGTCCAGGGAAGCGCCGCGATTGGAGCAGTCGTTGCCCCCTCCCACGATGACAATGCGCTTGAACGTCTTGGGGATGGCCTTCAGTCGGTCCGTCAGGGTCGGAAGTGTCGCTCCAGAGACACTGATGACGCTCGTGTCCTTCAGCTTCCTCTCGTCAACGTCTCTGATGAGGCTTGTCCCGATGAGGAGCGTCTTGTCTGGCTGTCCGGCCCGTAGTGTTGTCCATGTCGTCTTCTGGATGTTGGCAGTCAGCTTGGCGTTTTCCCGTCTCACGTCTGAAACCTCCTTCGTCAGCTTGTCGCAGCGGTCGGTCTTGTCCTTTACGTCCTTCTGCAAGCCGCTGTTTCGGTCCTGCAGTCTGGTCAGTCGCTTGTTGACTGCCGTCAGGGTGGTCGTCAGTGTTGTCACCATGGCGTGGAGGCTCATGACAACACTGTAACACTAACCGGATCACACTGACTGACGGAGCCGGTCATTACGATATGTGGTACAGTACCCGGATCACACTGACAGACGAATCCGATCATTACGGTATGTGGTACAGTACCTGGATCACACTGACAGACGGTCATTACAGTATGTGGTACAGTACCCGGATCACACTGACAGACGGATCCGGTCATTACGGTATGTGGTACAGTACCCGGATCACACTGACAGACGGAGCCGGTCATTACGGTATGTGGTACAGTACCCGGATCACACTGACAGACGGTCATTACAGTATGTGGTACAGTACCCGGATCACACTGACAGACGGATCCGGTCATTACGGTATGTGGTACAGTACCCGGATCACACTGACAGAGGGAGCCGGTCATTACGGTATGTGGTGCAGTACCCGGATCACACTGACAGACGGAGCCGGTCAATACGGTATGTGGTACAGTACCCGGATCACACTGACAGACGGAGCCGGTCATTACGGTATGTGGTACAGTACCCGGATCACACTGACAGACGGATCCGGTCATTACGGTATGTGGTACAGTACCCGGATCACACTGACAGACGGAGCCGGTCATTACGGTATGTGGTACAGTACTCGGATCACACTGACAGACGGATCCGGTCATTACGGTATGTGGTACTGTACCCGGATCACACTGACAGACGGAGCCGGTCATTACGGTATGTGGAACAGTACCCGGATCACACTGACAGACGGAGCCGGTCATTACGGTATGTGGTACACTACCCGGATCCACTGACAGACGGATCCGGTCATTACGGTATGTGGTACAGTACCCGGATCACACTGACAGACGGATCCGGTCATTACGGTATGTGGTACAGTACCCGGATCACACTGACAGACGGATCCGGTCATTACGGTATGTGGTACAGTACCCGGATCACACTGACAGACGGATCCGGTCATTACGGTATGTGGTACAGTACCCGGATCACACTGACAGACGGATCCGGTCATTACGGTATGTGGTACAGTACCCGGATCACACTGACAGACGGATCCGGTCATTACGGTATGTGGTGCAGTACCCGGATTACACTGACAGCCGGATCTGGTCATTACGGTATGTGGTACAGTACCCGGATCACACTGACAGACGGATCCGGTCATTAGGGTATGTGGTGCAGTACCCAGATCACACTGACAGACGGTCATTACGGTATGTGGTGCAGTACCCGGATCAAACTGACAGACGGATCCGGTCATTACGGTATGTGGTACAGTACCCGGATCACACTGACTGACGGATCCGGTCATTACGGTATGTGGTACAGTACCCGGATCACACTGACAGACGGATCCGGTCATTACGGTATGTGGTACAGTACCCGGATCACACTGACAGACGGATCCGGTCATTACGGTATGTGGTACAGTACCCGGATCACACTGACAGACGGATCCGGTCATTACGGTATGTGGTGCAGTACCCGGATTACACTGACAGCCGGATCTGGTCATTACGGTATGTTGTATAGTACCCGGATCACACTGACAGACGGATCCGGTCATTACGGTATGTGGTACAGTACCCGGATCACACTGACTGACGGATCCGGTCATTACGGTATGTGGTACACTACCCGGATCACACTGACAGACGGAGCCGGTCATTACGGTATGTGGTGCAGTACCCGGATCACACTGACGGACGGATCCGGTCATTAGGGTATGTGGTACAGTACCCGGATCACACTGACAGACGGACCCGGTCATTACGGTATGTGGTACAGTACCGGGATCACACTGACAGACGGATCCGGTCATTACGGTATGTGGTGCAGTCCCCGGATCACACTGACAGACGGAGCCGGTCACTACGGTATGTGATACAGTACCCGAATCACACTGACAGACGGATCCGGTCATTACGGTATGTGGTACAGTACCCGGATCACACTGACAGACGGATCCGGTCATTACGGTATGTGGTACAGTACCCGGATTACACTGACGGACGGATCCGGTCATTAGGGTATGTGGTACAGTACCCGGATCACACTGACGGACGGATCCGGTCATTAGGGTATGTGGTACAGTACCCGGATCACACTGACAGACGGAGCCGGTCATTACGGTATGTGGTACAGTACCCGGATCACACTGACAGACGGATCCGGTCATTACGGTATGTGGTGCAGTCCCCGGATCACACTGACAGACGGAGCCGGTCACTACGGTATGTGATACAGTACCCGGATCACACTGACAGACGGATCCGGTCATTACGGTATGTGGTACAGTACCCAGATCACACTGACAGACGGAGCCGGTCATTACGGTATGTGGTACAGTACCCGGATCACACTGACAGACGGATCCGGTCATTAGGGTATGTGGTACAGTACCCGGATCACACTGACAGACGGAGCCGGTCATTACGGTATGTGGTACAGTACCCGGATCACACTGACAGACGGATCCGGTCATTAGGGTATGTGGTACAGTACCCGGATCACACTGACAGACGGAGCCGGTCATTACGGTATGTGGTACAGTACCCGGATCACACTGACAGACGGATCCGGTCATTACGGTATGTGGTGCAGTCCCCGGATCACACTGACAGACGGAGCCGGTCACTACGGTATGTGATACAGTACCCGGATCACACTGACAGACGGATCCGGTCATTACGGTATGTGGTACAGTACCCGGATCACACTGACAGACGGATCCGGTCATTACGGTATGTGGTACAGTACCCGGATCACACTGACAGACGGAGCCGGTCATTACGGTATGTGGTACAGTACCCGGATCACACTGACAGACGGTCATTACAGTATGTGGTACAGTACCCGGATCACACTGACAGACGGATCCGGTCATTACGGTATGTGGTACAGTACCCGGATCACACTGACAGACGGATCCGGTCATTACGGTATGTGGTACAGTACCCGGATCACACTGACAAACGGATCCGGTCATTACGGTATGTGGTGCAGTACCCGGATTACACTGACAGCCGGATCTGGTCATTACGGTATGTTGTACAGTACCCGGATCACACTGACAGACGGAGCTGGTCATTACAGTATGTGGTACAGTACCCGGATCACACTGACAGACGGACCCGGTCATTACGGTATGTGGTACAGTATCCGGATCACACTGACAGACGGATCCGGTCATTACGGTATGTGGTACAGTACCCGGATCACACTGACTGACGGATCCGGTCATTACGGTATGTGGTACACTACCCGGATCACACTGACAGACGGAGCCGGTCATTACGGTATGTGGTACAGTACCCAGATCACACTGACAGACGGAGCCGGTCATTACGGTATGTGGTACAGGACCCGGATCACACTGACGGACGGATCCGGTCATTAGGGTATGTGGTACAGTACCCGGATCACACTGACAGACGGAGCCGGTCATTACGGTATGTGGTACAGTACCCGGATCACACTGACAGACGGATCCGGTCATTACGGTATGTGGTGCAGTCCCCGGATCACACTGACAGACGGAGCCGGTCACTACGCTATGTGATACAGTACCCGGATCACACTGACAGACGGATCCGGTCATTACGGTATGTGGTACAGTACCCGGATCACATTGACAGAGGGAGCCGGTCATTACGGTACGTGGTGCAGTACCCGGATCACACTGACAGACGGAGCCGGTCATTACGGTATGTGGTACAGTACCCGGATCACACTGACAGCCGGAGCCGGTCATTACGGTATGTGGTACAGTACCCGGATCACACTGACAGACGGTCATTACAGTATGTGGTACAGTACCCGGATCACACTGACAGACGGTCATTACAGCATGTGGTACAGTACCCGGATCACACTGACAGACGGATCCGGTCATTACGGTATGTGGTACAGTACCCGGATCACACTGACAGCCGGAGCCGGTCATTACGGTATGTGGTACAGTACCCGGATCACACTGACAGACGGTCATTACAGTATGTGGTACAGTACCCGGATCACACTGACAGACGGTCATTACAGTATGTGGTACAGTACCCGGATCACACTGACAGACGGATCCGGTCATTACGGTATGTGGTACAGTACCCGGATCACACTGACAGACGGATCCGGTCATTACGGTATGTGGTACAGTACCCGGATCACACTGACAGACGGATCCGGTCATTACGGTATGTGGTGCAGTACCCAGATCACACCGACAGACGGTCATTACGGTATGTGGTGCAGTACCCGGATCACACTGACAGACGGAGCCGGTCATTACGGTATGAGTTACAGTACCCGGATCACACTGAGAGACGGATCCGGTCATTACGGTATGTGATGCAGTACCCGGATCACATTGACAGACGGAGCCGGTCATTACGGTATGTGGTACAGTACCCGGATCACACTGACAGACGGATCCGGTCATTACGGTATGTGGTACAGTACCCGGATCACACTGACTGACGGATCCGGTCATTACGGTATGTGGTACACTATCCGGATCACACTGACAGACGGATCCGGTCATTACGGTATGTGGTACAGTACCCAGATCACACTGACAGACGGAGCCGGTCATTACGGTATGTGGTACAGTACCCGGAACACACTGACGGACGGATCCGGTTATTAGGGTATGTGGTACAGTACCCGGATCACACTGACAGACGGACCCGGTCATTACGGTATGTGGTACAGTACCCGGATCACACTGACAGACGGATCCGGTCATTATGGTATGTGGTGCAGTACTCGGATCACACTGACAGACGGATCCGGTCATTATGGTATGTGATACAGTACTCGGATAACACTGACAGACGGATCCGGTCATTACGGTATGTGGTGCAGTACCCGGATCACATTGACAGACCGATTTGGTCATTACGGTATGTGGTACAGTACCCGGATCACACTGACAGACGGATCCGGTCATTACGGTATGTGGTGCAGTACCCGGATCACACTGACAGACGGTCATTACAGTATGTGGTACAGTACCCGGATCACACTGACCGACGGATCCGGTCATTACGGCATGTGGTACAGTACCCGGATCACACTGACCGACGGATCCGGTCATTACGGTATGTGGTGCAGTACCCGGATCACACTGACTGACGGATCCGGTCATTACGGTATGTGGTACACTACCCGGATCACACTGACAGACGGAGCCGGTCATTACGGTATGTAGTACAGTACCCAGATCACACTGACAGACGGAGCCGGTCATTACGGTACGTGGTACAGTATCCGGATCACACTGACAGACGGTCATTACGGTATGTGGTACAGTACCCGGATCACACTGACAGACGGAGCCGGTCATTACGGTATGTGGTACAGTACCCGGATCACACTGACAGACGGATCCGGTCATTACGGTATGTGGTACAGTACCCGGATCACACAGACAGACGGTCATTACAGTATGTGGTACAGTACCCGGATCACACTGACAGACGGAGCCGGTCATTACGGTATGTGGTACAGTACCCGGATCACACTGACAGACGGTCATTACAGTATGTGGTACACTAACCGGATCACACTGACAGACGGACCCGGTCATTACGGTATGTGGTACAATACCCGGATCACACTGACAGACGGATCCGGTCATTACGGTATGTGGTACAGTACCCGGATCACACTGACTGACGGATCCGGTCATTACGGTATGTGGTACACTACCCGGATCACACTGACAGACGGAGCCGGTCACTACGGTATGTGGTACAGTACCCAGATCACACTGACAGACGGAGCCGGTCATTACGGTATGTGGTACAGTACCCGGATCACACTGACGGACGGATCCGGTCATTAGGGTATGTGGTACAGTACCCGGATCACACTGACAGACGGAGCCGGTCATTACGGTATGTGGTACAGTACCCGTATCACACTGACAGACGGATCCGGTCATTACGGTATGTGGTGCAGTACCCGGATCACACTGACAGACGGAGCCGGTGATTACGGTATGTGGTACAGTACCCGGATCACACAGACAGACGGATCCGGTCATTACAGTATGTGGTACAGTACCCGGATCACATTGACAGACGGAGCCGGTCATTACGGTATGTGGTGCAGTACCCGGATCACACTGACAGACGGAGCCGGTCATTACGGTATGTGGTACAGTACCCGGATCACACTGACAGATCCTTCCAGACATTAGGGTATGTGGTGCAGTACCCGGATCACATTAACAGACGGAGCCGGTCATTACGGTGTGTGGTACAGTACCCGGATCAAACTGACAGACGGATCCGGTCATTACGGTATGTGGTACAGTACCCGGATCACACTGACTGACGGCTCCGGTCATTACGGTATGTGGTACACTATCCGGATCACACTGACAGACGGATCCGGTCATTACGGTATGTGGCACAGTACCCAGATCACACTGACAGACGGAGCCGGTCATTACGGTATGTGGTACAGTACCCGGTTCACACTGACGGACGGATCCGGTCATTACGGTATGTGGTACAGTACCCGGATCACACTGACAGACGGAGCCGGTCATTACGATATGTGGTACAGTACCCGGATCACACTGACAGACGGATCCGTTCATTATGGTATGTGGTGCAGTACCCGGATCACACTGACAGACGGAGCCGGTCATTACGGTATGTGATACAGTACTTGGATCACACTGACAGACGGATCCGGTCATTACGGTATGTGGTGCAGTACCCGGATCACATTGACAGACGGATTCGATCATTACGGTATGTGGTACAGTACCCGGATCACACTGACAGACGGATCCGGTCATTACGGTATGTGGTGCAGTACCCGGATCACACTGACAGACGGTCATTACAGTATGTGGTACAGTACCCGGATCACACTGACCGACGGATCCGGTCATTACGGTATGTGGTACAGTACCCGGATCACACAGACAGACGGATCCGGTCATTATGGTGTGTGGTGCAGTACCCGGATCACACTGACAGACGGATCCGGTCATTATGGTATGTGATACAGTACTCGGATCACACTGGCAGACGGATCCGGTCATTACGGTATGTGGTGCAGTACCCGGATCACATTGACAGACCGATTTGGTCATTACGGTATGCGGTACAGTACCCGGATCACACTGACAGACGGAGCCGGTCATTACGGTATGTGGTACAGTACCCGGTTCACACTGACGGACGGATCCGGTCATTACGGTATGTGGTGCAGTACCCGGATCACACTGACAGACGGATCCGGTCATTACGGTATGTGGTGCAGTACCCGGATCACACTGACAGACGGAGCCGGTCATTACGGTATGTGGTGCAGTACCCGGATCACACTGACAGACGGTCATTACAGTATGTGGTACAGTACCCGGATCACACTGACCGACGGATCCGGTCATTACGGTATGTGGTACATTACCCGGATCACACTGACCGACGGATCCGGTCATTACGGTATGTGGTGCAGTACCCGGATCACACTGACTGACGGATCCGGTCATTACGGTATGTGGTACACTACCCGGATCACACTGACAGACGGAGCCGGTCATTACGGTATGTGGTACAGTACCTGGATCACACTGACAGAGGGTCATTACAGTATGTGGTACACTACCCAGATCACACTGACAGACGGAGCCGGTCATTACGGTATGTGGTACAGTACCTGGATCACACTGACAGACGGATCCGGTCATTACGGTATGTGGTACAGTACCCGGATCACGCTGACAGACGGTCATTACAGTATGTGGTACAGTACCCGGATCACACTGACAGACGGAGCCGGTCATTACGGTATGTGGTACAGTACCCGGATCACACTGACAGACGGTCATTACAGTATGTGGTACACTACCCGGATCACACTGACAGACGGACCCGGTCATTACGGTATGTGGTACAGTACCCGGATCACACTGACAGACGGATCCGGTCATTACGGTATGTGGTACAGTACAAGGATCACACTGACTGACGGATCCGGTCATTACGGTATGTGGTACACTACCCGGATCACACTGACAGACGGAGCCGGTCATTACGGTATGTGGTACAGTACCCGGATCACGCTGACAGACGGTCATTACAGTATGTGGTACAGTACCCGGATCACACTGACAGACGGAGCCGGTCATTACGGTATGTGGTACAGTACCCGGATCACACTGACAGACGGTCATTACAGTATGTGGTACACTACCCGGATCACACTGACAGACGGACCCGGTCATTACGGTATGTGGTACAGTACCCGGATCACACTGACAGACGGATCCGGTCATTACGGTATGTGGTACAGTACAAGGATCACACTGACTGACGGATCCGGTCATTACGGTATGTGGTACACTACCCGGATCACACTGACAGACGGAGCCGGTCATTACGGTATGTGGTACAGTACCCAGATCACACTGACAGACGGAGCCGGTCATTACGGTATGTGGTACAGTACCCGGATCACACTGACGGACGGATCCGGTCATTAGGGTATGTGGTACAGTACCCGGATCACACTGACAGACGGAGCCGGTCATTACGGTATGTGGTACAGTACCCGGATCACACTGACAGACGGATCCGGTCATTACGGTATGTGGTGCAGTACCCGGATCACACTGACAGACGGAGCCGGTGATTACGGTATGTGGTACAGTACCCGGATCACACAGACAGACGGATCCGGTCATTACGGTATGTGGTACAGTACCCGGATCACATTGACAGACGGAGCCGGTCATTACGGTATGTGGTGCAATACCCGGATCACACTGACAGACGGAGCCGGTCATTACGGTATGTGGTACAGTACCCGGATCACACTGACAGATCCTTCCAGACATTAGGGTATGTGGTACAGTACCCGGATCACAATGACCGACGGAGCCGGTCATTACGGTATGTGGTACAGTACCCGGATCACACTGACAGATGGATCCGGTCATTACGGTATGAGTTACAGTACCCGGATCACACTGACAGACGGATCCGGTCATTACGGTATGTGGTGCAGTACCCGGATAACACTGACAGACGGATCCGGTCATTACAGTATGTGGTGCAGTACCCGGATCACATTGACAGACGGAGCCGGTCATTACGGTGTGTGGTACAGTACCCGGATCAAACTGACAGACGGATCCGGTCATTACGGTATGTGGTACAGTACCCGGATCACACTGACTGACGGATCCGGTCATTACGGTAAGTGGTACACTATCCGGATCACACTGACAGACGGATCCGGTCATTACGGTATGTCGTACAGTACCCAGATCACACTGACAGACGGAGCCGGTCATTACGGTATGTGGTACAGTACCCGGTTCACACTGACGGACGGATCCGGTCATTAGGGTATGTGGTGCAGTACCCGGATCACACTGACAAACGGAGCCGGTCATTACGGTATGTGATACAGTACCCGGATCACACTGACAGACGGATCCGGTCATTACGGTATGTGGTGCAGTACCCGGATCACATTGACAGACGGATTCAATCATTATGGTATGTGGTACAGTACCCGGATCACACTGACAGACGGAGCCGGCCATTACGGTATGTGGTACACTACCCGGATCACACTGACAGACGGTCATTACAGTATGTGTTACAGTACCCGGATCACACTGACAGACGGAGACGGTCATTACGGTATGTGGTACAGTACCCGGATCACACTGACAGACGGAGCCGGCCATTACGGTATGTGGTACAGTACCCGGATCACACTGACAGACGGAGCCGGTCATTACGGTACGTGGTACAGTATCCGGATCACACTGACAGACGGTCATTACGGTATGTGGTACAGTACCTGGATCACACTGACAGACGGAGCCGGTCATTACGGTATGTGGTACAGTACCCGGATCACACTGACAGACGGATCCGGTCATTACGGTATGTGGTACAGTACCCGGATCACACTGACAGACGGTCATTACAGTATGTGGTACAGTACCCGGATCACACTGACAGACGGAGCCGGTCATTACGGTATGTGGTACAGTACCCGGATCACACTGACAGACGGTCATTACAATATGTGGTACACTACCCGGATCACACTGACAGACGGACCCGGTCATTACGGTATGTGGTACAGTACCCGGATCACACTGACAGACGGATCCGGTCATTACGGTATGTGGTACAGTACCCGGATCACACTGACTGACGGATCCGGTCATTACGGTATGTGGTACACTGTCCGGATCACACTGACAGACGGATCCGGTCATTACGGTATGTGGTACAGTACCCGGGTCACACGGACTGACGGATCCGGTCATTACGGTATGTGGTACAGTACCCGGATTACACTGACAGACGGAGCCGGTCATTACGGTATGTGGTACAGTACCCAGATCACACTGACAGACGGAGCCGGTCATTACGGTATGTGGTACAGTACCCTGATCACACTGACAGACGGTCATTACAGTATGTGGTACAGTACCCGGATCACACTGACAGACGGTCATTACAGTATGTGGTACAGTACCCGGATCACACTGACCGACGGATCCGGTCATTACGGTATGTGGTACATTACCCGGATCACACTGACCGACGGATCCGGTCATTACGGTATGTGGTGCAGTACCCGGATCACACTGACTGACGGATCCGGTCATTACGGTATGTGGTACACTACCCGGATCACACTGACAGACGGAGCCGGTCATTACGGTATGTGGTACAGTACCTGGATCACACTGACAGAGGGTCATTACAGTATGTGGTACACTACCCAGATCACACTGACAGACGGAGCCGGTCATTACGGTATGTGGTACAGTACCTGGATCACACTGACAGACGGATCCGGTCATTACGGTATGTGGTACAGTACCCGGATCACGCTGACAGACGGTCATTACAGTATGTGGTACAGTACCCGGATCACACTGACAGACGGAGCCGGTCATTACGGTATGTGGTACAGTACCCGGATCACACTGACAGACGGTCATTACAGTATGTGGTACACTACCCGGATCACACTGACAGACGGACCCGGTCATTACGGTATGTGGTACAGTGCCCGGATCACACTGACAGACGGATCCGGTCATTACGGTATGTGGTACAGTACAAGGATCACACTGACTGACGGATCCGGTCATTACGGTATGTGGTACAGTACCCTGATCACACTGACAGACGGTCATTACAGTATGTGGTACAGTACCCGGATCACACTGACAGACGGTCATTACAGTATGTGGTACAGTACCCGGATCACACTGACCGACGGATCCGGTCATTACGGTATGTGGTACATTACCCGGATCACACTGACCGACGGATCCGGTCATTACGGTATGTGGTGCAGTACCCGGATCACACTGACTGACGGATCCGGTCATTACGGTATGTGGTACACTACCCGGATCACACTGACAGACGGAGCCGGTCATTACGGTATGTGGTACAGTACCTGGATCACACTGACAGAGGGTCATTACAGTATGTGGTACACTACCCAGATCACACTGACAGACGGAGCCGGTCATTACGGTATGTGGTACAGTACCTGGATCACACTGACAGACGGATCCGGTCATTACGGTATGTGGTACAGTACCCGGATCACGCTGACAGACGGTCATTACAGTATGTGGTACAGTACCCGGATCACACTGACAGACGGAGCCGGTCATTACGGTATGTGGTACAGTACCCGGATCACACTGACAGACGGTCATTACAGTATGTGGTACACTACCCGGATCACACTGACAGACGGACCCGGTCATTACGGTATGTGGTACAGTACCCGGATCACACTGACAGACGGATCCGGTCATTACGGTATGTGGTACAGTACAAGGATCACACTGACTGACGGATCCGGTCATTACGGTATGTGGTACACTACCCGGATCACACTGACAGACGGAGCCGGTCATTACGGTATGTGGTACAGTACCCGGATCACGCTGACAGACGGTCATTACAGTATGTGGTACAGTACCCGGATCACACTGACAGACGGAGCCGGTCATTACGGTATGTGGTACAGTACCCGGATCACACTGACAGACGGTCATTACAGTATGTGGTACACTACCCGGATCACACTGACAGACGGACCCGGTCATTACGGTATGTGGTACAGTACCCGGATCACACTGACAGACGGATCCGGTCATTACGGTATGTGGTACAGTACAAGGATCACACTGACTGACGGATCCGGTCATTACGGTATGTGGTACACTACCCGGATCACACTGACAGACGGAGCCGGTCATTACGGTATGTGGTACAGTACCCAGATCACACTGACAGACGGAGCCGGTCATTACGGTATGTGGTACAGTACCCGGATCACACTGACGGACGGATCCGGTCATTAGGGTATGTGGTACAGTACCCGGATCACACTGACAGACGGAGCCGGTCATTACGGTATGTGGTACAGTACCCGGATCACACTGACAGACGGATCCGGTCATTACGGTATGTGGTGCAGTACCCGGATCACACTGACAGACGGAGCCGGTGATTACGGTATGTGGTACAGTACCCGGATCACACAGACAGACGGATCCGGTCATTACGGTATGTGGTACAGTACCCGGATCACATTGACAGACGGAGCCGGTCATTACGGTATGTGGTGCAATACCCGGATCACACTGACAGACGGAGCCGGTCATTACGGTATGTGGTACAGTACCCGGATCACACTGACAGATCCTTCCAGACATTAGGGTATGTGGTACAGTACCCGGATCACAATGACCGACGGAGCCGGTCATTACGGTATGTGGTACAGTACCCGGATCACACTGACAGATGGATCCGGTCATTACGGTATGAGTTACAGTACCCGGATCACACTGACAGACGGATCCGGTCATTACGGTATGTGGTGCAGTACCCGGATAACACTGACAGACGGATCCGGTCATTACAGTATGTGGTGCAGTACCCGGATCACATTGACAGACGGAGCCGGTCATTACGGTGTGTGGTACAGTACCCGGATCAAACTGACAGACGGAGCCGGTCATTACGGTATGTGGTACAGTACCCGGATCACACTGACTGACGGATCCGGTCATTACGGTAAGTGGTACACTATCCGGATCACACTGACAGACGGATCCGGTCATTACGGTATGTCGTACAGTACCCAGATCACACTGACAGACGGAGCCGGTCATTACGGTATGTGGTACAGTACCCGGTTCACACTGACGGACGGATCCGGTCATTACGGTATGTGGTGCAGTACCCGGATCACACTGACAAACGGAGCCGGTCATTACGGTATGTGATACAGTACTCGGATCACACTGACAGACGGATCCGGTCATTACGGTATGTGGTGCAGTACCCGGATCACATTGACAGACGGATTCAATCATTATGGTATGTGGTACAGTACCCGGATCACACTGACAGACGGAGCCGGCCATTACGGTATGTGGTACACTACCCGGATCACACTGACAGACGGTCATTACAGTATGTGTTACAGTACCCGGATCACACTGACAGACGGAGACGGTCATTACGGTATGTGGTACAGTACCCGGATCACACTGACAGACGGAGCCGGCCATTACGGTATGTGGTACAGTACCCGGATCACACTGACAGACGGAGCCGGTCATTACGGTACGTGGTACAGTATCCGGATCACACTGACAGACGGTCATTACGGTATGTGGTACAGTACCTGGATCACACTGACAGACGGAGCCGGTCATTACGGTATGTGGTACAGTACCCGGATCACACTGACAGACGGATCCGGTCATTACGGTATGTGGTACAGTACCCGGATCACACTGACAGACGGTCATTACAGTATGTGGTACAGTACCCGGATCACACTGACAGACGGAGCCGGTCATTACGGTATGTGGTACAGTACCCGGATCACACTGACAGACGGTCATTACAGTATGTGGTACACTACCCGGATCACACTGACAGACGGACCCGGTCATTACGGTATGTGGTACAGTACCCGGATCACACTGACAGACGGATCCGGTCATTACGGTATGTGGTACAGTACCCGGATCACACTGACTGACGGATCCGGTCATTACGGTATGTGGTACACTGTCCGGATCACACTGACAGACGGATCCGGTCATTACGGTATGTGGTACAGTACCCGGGTCACACTGACTGACGGATCCGGTCATTACGGTATGTGGTACAGTACCCGGATTACACTGACAGACGGAGCCGGTCATTACGGTATGTGGTACAGTACCCAGATCACACTGACAGACGGAGCCGGTCATTACGGTATGTGGTACAGTACCCTGATCACACTGACAGACGGTCATTACAGTATGTGGTACAGTACCCGGATCACACTGACAGACGGTCATTACAGTATGTGGTACACTACCCGGATCACACTGACAGACGGACCCGGTCATTACGGTATGTGGTACAGTACCCGGATCACACTGACAGACGGATCCGGTCATTACGGTATGTGGTACAGTACAAGGATCACACTGACTGACGGATCCGGTCATTACGGTATGTGGTACACTACCCGGATCACACTGACAGATGGAGCCGGTCATTACGGTATGTGGTACAGTACCCGGATCACGCTGACAGACGGTCATTACAGTATGTGGTACAGTACCCGGATCACACTGACAGACGGAGCCGGTCATTACGGTATGTGGTACAGTACCCGGATCACACTGACAGACGGTCATTACAGTATGTGGTACACTACCCGGATCACACTGACAGACGGACCCGGTCATTACGGTATGTGGTACAGTACCCGGATCACACTGACAGACGGATCCGGTCATTACGGTATGTGGTACAGTACAAGGATCACACTGACTGACGGATCCGGTCATTACGGTATGTGGTACACTACCCGGATCACACTGACAGACGGAGCCGGTCATTACGGTATGTGGTACAGTACCCAGATCACACTGACAGACGGAGCCGGTCATTACGGTATGTGGTACAGTACCCGGATCACACTGACGGACGGATCCGGTCATTAGGGTATGTGGTACAGTACCCGGATCACACTGACAGACGGAGCCGGTCATTACGGTATGTGGTACAGTACCCGGATCACACTGACAGACGGATCCGGTCATTACGGTATGTGGTGCAGTACCCGGATCACACTGACAGACGGAGCCGGTGATTACGGTATGTGGTACAGTACCCGGATCACACAGACAGACGGATCCGGTCATTACGGTATGTGGTACAGTACCCGGATCACATTGACAGACGGAGCCGGTCATTACGGTATGTGGTGCAATACCCGGATCACACTGACAGACGGAGCCGGTCATTACGGTATGTGGTACAGTACCCGGATCACACTGACAGATCCTTCCAGACATTAGGGTATGTGGTACAGTACCCGGATCACAATGACCGACGGAGCCGGTCATTACGGTATGTGGTACAGTACCCGGATCACACTGACAGATGGATCCGGTCATTACGGTATGAGTTACAGTACCCGGATCACACTGACAGACGGATCCGGTCATTACGGTATGTGGTGCAGTACCCGGATAACACTGACAGACGGATCCGGTCATTACAGTATGTGGTGCAGTACCCGGATCACATTGACAGACGGAGCCGGTCATTACGGTGTGTGGTACAGTACCCGGATCAAACTGACAGACGGATCCGGTCATTACGGTATGTGGTACAGTACCCGGATCACACTGACTGACGGATCCGGTCATTACGGTAAGTGGTACACTATCCGGATCACACTGACAGACGGATCCGGTCATTACGGTATGTGGTACAGTACCCAGATCACACTGACAGACGGAGCCGGTCATTACGGTATGTGGTACAGTACCCGGTTCAAACTGACGGACGGATCCGGTCATTAGGGTATGTGGTGCAGTACCCGGATCACACTGACAAACGGAGCCGGTCATTACGGTATGTGATACAGTACCCGGATCACACTGACAGACGGATCCGGTCATTACGGTATGTGGTGCAGTACCCGGATCACATTGACAGACGGATTCAATCATTATGGTATGTGGTACAGTACCCGGATCACACTGACAGACGGAGCCGGCCATTACGGTATGTGGTACACTACCCGGATCACACTGACAGACGGTCATTACAGTATGTGGTACAGTACCCGGATCACACTGACAGACGGAGACGGTCATTACGGTATGTGGTACAGTACCCGGATCACAAGGACAGACGGAGCCGGCCATTACGGTATGTGGTACAGTACCCGGATCACACTGACAGACGGAGCCGGTCATTACGGTACGTGGTACAGTATCCGGATCACACTGACAGACGGTCATTACGGTATGTGGTACAGTACCTGGATCACACTGACAGACGGAGCCGGTCATTACGGTATGTGGTACAGTACCCGGATCACACTGACAGACGGATCCGGTCATTACGGTATGTGGTACAGTACCCGGATCACACTGACAGACGGTCATTACAGTATGTGGTACAGTACCCGGATCACACTGACAGACGGAGCCGGTCATTACGGTATGTGGTACAGTACCCGGATCACACTGACAGACGGTCATTACAGTATGTGGTACACTACCCGGATCACACTGACAGACGGACCCGGTCATTACGGTATGTGGTACAGTACCCGGATCACACTGACAGACGGATCCGGTCATTACGGTATGTGGTACAGTACCCGGATCACACTGACTGACGGATCCGGTCATTACGGTATGTGGTACACTATCCGGATCACACTGACAGACGGATCCGGTCATTACGGTATGTGGTACAGTACCCGGATCACACTGACTGACGGATCCGGTCATTACGGTATGTGGTACAGTACCCGGATTACACTGACAGACGGAGCCGGTCATTACGGTATGTGGTACAGTACCCAGATCACACTGACAGACGGAGCCGGTCATTACGGTATGTGGTACAGTACCCGGATCACACTGACGGACGGATCCGGTCATTAGGGTATGTGGTACAGTACCCGGATCACACTGACAGACGGAGCCGGTCATTACGGTATGTGGTACACTACCCGGATCACACTGACAGACGGAGCCGGTCATTACGGTATGTGGTACAGTACCCAGATCACACTGACAGACGGAGCCGGTCATTACGGTATGTGGTACAGTACCCGGATCACACTGACGGACGGATCCGGTCATTAGGGTATGTGGTACAGTACCCGGATCACACTGACAGACGGAGCCGGTCATTACGATATGTGGTACAGTACCCGGATCACACTGACAGACGGATCCGGTCATTACGGTATGTGGTGCAGTACCCAGATGACACTGACAGACGGATCCGGTCATTACGGTATGTGGTACAGTACCCGGATCACAGAGACAGACGGATCCGGTCATTACGGTATGTGGTACAGTACCCGGATCACATTGACAGACGGAGCCGGTCATTACGGTATGTGGTGCAGTACCCGGATCACACTGACAGACGGAGCCGGTCATTACGGTATGTGGTACAGTACCCGGATCACACTGACAGATCCTTCCAGACATTAGGGTATGTGGTACAGTACCCGGATCACAATGACCGACGGATTCGGTCATTACGGTATGTGGTACAGTACCCGGATCACACTGACAGATGGATCCGGTCATTACGGTATGAGTTACAGTACCCGGATCACACTGACAGACGGATCCGGTCATTACGGTATGTGGTGCAGTACCCGGATCACATTGACAGACGGAGCCGGTCATTACGGTGTGTGGTACAGTACCCGGATCACACTGACAGACGGATCCGGTCATTACGGTATGTGGTACAGTACCCGGATCACACTGACTGACGGATCCGGTCATTACGGTATGTGGTACACTATCCGGATCACACTGACAGACGGACCCGGTCATTACGGTATGTGGTACAGTACCCAGATCACACTGACAGACGGAGCCGGTCATTACGGTATGTGGTACAGTACCCGGTTCACACTGACGGACGGATCCGGTCATTAGGGTATGTGGTACAGTACCCGGATCACACTGACAGACGGAGCCGGTCATTACGGTATGTGGTACAGTACCCGGATCACACTGACAGACGGATCCGTTCATTATGGTATGTGGTGCAGTACCCGGATCACACTGACAGACGGAGCCGGTCATTACGGTATGTGATACAGTACTCGGATCACACTGACAGACGGATCCGGTCATTACGGTATGTGGTGCAGTACCCGGATCACATTGACAGACGGATTCGATCATTACGGTATGTGGTACAGTACACGGATCACACTGACAGACGGATCCGGTCATTACGTTATGTGGTGCAGTACCCGGATCACACTGACAGACGGTCATTACAGTATGTGGTACAGTACACGGATCACACTGACCGACGGATCCGGTCATTACGGTATGTGGTACAGTACCCGGATCATACTGACCGACGGATCCGGTCATTACGGTATGTGGTACAGTACCCGGATCACACTGACAGACGGAGCCGGTCATTACGGTATGTGGTGCAGTACCCGGATCCACTGACAGACGGAGCCGGTCATTACGGTATGTGGTACAGTACCCGGATCACACTGACAGACGGAGCCGGTCATTACGGTATGTGGTGCAGTACCTGGATCACACTGACTGACGGATCCGGTCATTACGGTATGTGGTACACTACCCGGATCACACTGACAGACGGAGCCGGTCATTACGGTATGTGGTACAGTACCCGGATCACACTGACAGACGGTCATTACGGTATGTGGTACAGTACCCGGATCACACTGACAGACGGAGCCGGCCATTACGGTATGTGGTACACTACCCGGATCACACTGACAGACGGTCATTACGGTATGTGGTACAGTACCCGGATCACACTGACAGACGGAGACGGTCATTACGGTATGTGGTACAGTACCCGGATCACACTGACAGACGGAGCCGGCCATTACGGTATGTGGTACAGTACCCGGATCACACTGACAGACGGTCATTACAGTATGTGGTACAGTACCCGGATCACACTGACAGACGGAGCCGGTCATTACGGTATGTGGTACAGTACCCGGATCACACTGACAGACGGAGCCGGTCATTACGGTATGTGGTGCAGTACCTGGATCACACTGACTGACGGATCCGGTCATTACGGTATGTGGTACACTACCCGGATCACACTGACAGACGGAGCCGGTCATTACGGTATGTGGTACAGTACCCGGATCACACTGACAGACGGTCATTACGGTATGTGGTACAGTACCCGGATCACACTGACAGACGGAGCCGGCCATTACGGTATGTGGTACACTACCCGGATCACACTGACAGACGGTCATTACGGTATGTGGTACAGTACCCGGATCACACTGACAGACGGAGACGGTCATTACGGTATGTGGTACAGTACCCGGATCACACTGACAGACGGAGCCGGCCATTACGGTATGTGGTACAGTACCCGGATCACACTGACAGACGGTCATTACAGTATGTGGTACAGTACCCGGATCACACTGACAGACGGAGCCGGTCATTACGGTATGTGGTACAGTACCCGGATCCACTGACAGACGGAGCCGGTCATTACGGTATGTGGTACAGTACCCGGATCACACTGACAGACGGATCCGGTCATTACGGTATGTGGTACAGTACCCGGATCACATTGACAGACGGAGCCGGTCATTACGGAATGTGGTACAGTACCCGGATCACACTGATAGACGGATTCGGTCATTACGGTATGTGGTACAGTACCCGGATCACACTGACAGACGGAGCCGGTCATTACGGTATGTGGTGCAGTACCCGGATCCACTGACAGACGGAGCGGGTCATTACGGTATGTGGTACAGTACCCGGATCACACTGACTGACGGATCCGGTCATTACGGAATGTGGTGTATTAAGCAGAACAAAACCTAACCACCCAACCTCCCACCCCCGCGCCTGTACCAAGATGTCTTCCCACATCCTCCTCTACCACCCCCCCCCCGCCCCCTTATTATACTGAGATGTTGGCTTTAACACATGTTGCCACCTGTAGGGGGAAGCTAAGGAGTTAATTTGTCACATCTGATGTCCGCTCAACCGCCAGTTGGAGTTAATTAAAGTTGCTCCTTACGCCACCAAAACGACCGAGCCAGTTTGTCTGGCGCTTCACGTTTAAACAGCACTGGCTTCATATTTAACCCTTTTCTGAGACTGATTTGCATGCACGTGGGCCGCAAGATGGCGCTGTGGGCATTGGCATCAGCCGACTGGCTTTAATCAGGATCTGTGGCCTCTATTTGCCCCTGACAGTGATTGTGTTATTTTGTCCTGTTTTGAATGGATGGAGCCTACAAGACAGTGGCAAGGGAAGCCCGAGAAGGTCGGGGGACGGGGTCGGGGGTGGATGGGGCCCCGGGGAGGGGTAGTGTTGTGGGGAGGGGGTGTATACGGACTGCCGCAGCATGCACGCAGGATGGGGCAGTTGGCCTTTTGCCATCTGCAATTCTTCGTGGCCTATACATCTTACTCAGCCTCCGCGGCCGGGGGTCCCCACCCCGCCGCCCCTCCCTCTCCCACTCACTGACCCACACACCCCCATCCTGCCAGACCAGACCATCCTCCTTTGGAAATTCCCAAACATCGTGGGTACCTTTTTTTTATTCCGGTTCTTGTATCTGGCGGCACAGGGCGGGCGTCCTGCCGACTGCTCTCTGGGCGTCCCTCCCCCCACCCCATATCGATGCCACAGTATTGTTGGTTCCCAATCCCTCCTCATCGCCCGGGAATCCATATAAAAACTCGGACTCCCGACCCGATGAAAACTCCAGGCCTCATCGGGGGTATCCAAGAGTCCCCCCAACCCTTCCCCCTCCCCCCTCCCCCGCGCCCCCTCCCCCGCCCCATTCCGCCGCCCCTCAAGCCCCCTCTCTCGGGCCATCACCGAGCGCCTCTCCACCCTATCTCCCGACCGCCCCCTCCCGACCAACCCCTCCCGACCACCCCTGCCCGCCCCCGCCCACTCCCTGCGGACGGACAGAATGGCAGAGATTTGCCTGACTTTCTAAAGACATCGGCAAATTGTCCAGAAAGCCGTAAGATTTATGCGCCAAGCGGGGCGGCGATGGTCGGTGGTTGTCGAGCCCTGCGCGCGTCCGGGTGGCGACTGTTTGCCCATTGATAATTCATAGGGTCCACTGAGTGAAGAAATGACTAATAGTCTGCCCCAACCTGCCCCGTCTAGGCACTAATGAATTTTCATCATTCCTACCCCAGCAATCCAGTTGCGTGGAAAATCATGTCCTCCGCCCCCATACCCCATAATGTGGCCCCCACCCCGCCACCTCCCCACGTCCCACGTCACACCATGGAACCCACCCCGCCACCTCCCTGTCCCCACGTCACACCACGGAACCCACCCCGCCACATCCCTGTCCCCACGTCACACCACGGAACCCACCCCGCCACCTCCCTGTCCCCACGTCACACCACGGAACCCACCCCGCCACATCCCTGTCCCCACGTCACACCACGGAACCCACCCCGCCACCTCCCTGTCCCCACGTCACACCTAGGAACCCACCCCGCCACATCCCTGTCCCCACGTCACACCATGGAACCCACCCCGCCACCTCCCTGTCCCGACGTCACACCATGGAACCCACTCCGCCACCTCCCCTGTCCCCACGTCACACCATGGAACCCACCCCGCCACATCCCTGTCCCCACGTCACACCACGGAACCCACCCCGCCACCTCCCTGTCCCCACGTCACACCTAGGAACCCACCCCGCCACCTCCCTGTCCCCACGTCACACCATGTAACCCACCCCGCCACCTCCCTGTCCCGACGTCACACCATGGAACCCACTCCGCCACCTCCCCTGTCCCCACGTCACACCATGGAACCCACCCCGCCACATCCCTGTCCCCACATCACACCACGGAACCCACCCCGCCACCTCCCTGTCCCCACGTCACACCATGGAACCCACCCCGCCACCTCCCCTGTCCCCACGTCACACCATGGAACCCACCCCGCCACCTCCCTGTCCCCACGTCACACCATGGAACCCACCCCGCCACCTCCCTGTCCCCACGTCACACCAAGGAACCCACCCCGCCACCTCCCCTGTCCCCACTTCACACCATGGAACCCACCCCGCCACCTCCCTGTCCCCACGTCACACCATGGAACCCACCCCGCCACCTCCCTGTCCCCACGTCACACCATGGAACCCACCCCGCCACCTATCCTGTCCCCACGTCACACCATGGAACCCACCCCGCCACCTCCCCTGTCCCCACGTCACACCATGGAACCCACCCAGCCGACTCCCTGTCCCCACGTCACACCATGGAACCCACCCCGCCACCTCCCCTGTCCCCACGTCACATCATAGAACCCAGCCCGCCACCTCCCCTGCCCCCACGTCACACCATGGAACCCACCCCGCCACCTCCCCTGTCCCCACGTCACACCATGGAACCCACCCCGCCACCTCCCTGTCCCCACGTCACATCATGGAACCCACCCCGCCACCTCCCCTGTCCCCACGTCACACCATGGAACCCACCCCGCCACCTCCCCTGCCCCCACGTCACACCATGAAACCCACCCCGCCACCTCCCCTGTCCCCACGTTACACCATGGAACCCACCCCGCCACCTCCCTGTCCCCACGTCACACCATGGAACCCACCCCGCCACCTCCCCTGTCCCCACGTCACATCATGGAACCCAGCCCGCCACCTCCCCTGCCCCCACGTCACACCATGGAACCTACCCCGCCACCTCCCCTGTCCCCACGTCACACCATGGAACCCACCCCGCCACCTCCCTGTCCCCACGTCACACCATGGAACCCACCCCGCCACCTCTCTGTCCCCACGTCACACCATGGAACCCACCCCGACACCTCCCTGTCCCCACGTCACATCATGGAACCCAGCCCGCCAACTCCCCTGTCCCCACGTCACACCATGGAACCCACCCCGCCACCTCCCCTGTCCCCACGTCACACCATGGAAGCCACCCCGCCACCTCCCTGTTCCCACGTCACACCACGGAACCCACTCCGCCACCTCCCCTGTCCCCACGTCACATCATGGAACCCAGCCCGCCACCTCCCCTGCCCCCACGTCACACCATGGAACCCACCCCGCCACCTCCCCTGTCCCCACGTCACACCATGGAACCCACCCCGCCACCTCCCCTGTCCCCACGTCACACCATGGAACTCATACCACCACCTCCCTGTCCCCACGTCACACCATGGAACCCACCCCGCCACCTCCCCTGTCCCTACGTCACACCATGGAACCCACCCCGCCACCTCCCCTGTCCCCACGTCACACCACGGAACCCACCCCGCCACCTCCCTGTCCCCACGTCACACCATGAAACCCACCCCGCCACCTCCCCTTTCCCCACGTTACACCATGGAACTCACCCCGCCACCTCCCTTGTCCCTACGTCACACCATGGAACCCACCCCGCCACCTCCCCTGTCCCCACGTCACTCCACGGAACCCACCCCGCCACCTCCCTGTCCCCACGTCACACCATGGAACCCACCCCGCCACCTCCCTGTCCCCACGTCACACCATCGAACCCACCCCGCCACCTCCCCTGTCCCCACGTCACACCATGGAACCCACCCCGCCACCTCCCCTGTCACAACGTCACACCATGGAACCTACCCCGCCACCTCCCCTGTCCCCACGTCACATCATGGAACCCAGCCCGCCACCTCCCTGTCCCCACGTCACACCATGGAACCCACCCCGCCACCTCCCCTGTCCCCACGTCACACCATGGAACCCACCCCGCCACCTCCCTGTCCTCACGTCACACCATGGAACCCACCCCGCCACCTCCCCTGCCCCGACGTCACACCATGGAACCCACCCCGCCACCTCCCCTGTCCCCACGTCACACCATGGAACCCACCCCACCACCTCCCTGTCCCCACGTCACACCATGGAACCCACCCCGCCACCTCCCCTGTCCCCACGTCACACCATGGAACCCACCCCGCCACCTCCCCTGTCCCCACGTTACACCATGGAACCCACCCCGCCACCTCCCTGTCCTCACGTCACACCATGGAACCCACCCCGCCACCTCCCCTGCCCCGACGTCACACCATGGAACCCACCCCGCCACCTCCCTGTCCCCACGTCACACCACGGAACCCACCCCGCCACCTCCCTGTCCCCACGTCACACCATGGAACCCACTCCGCCACCTCCCCTGTCCCCACGTCACACCACGGAACCCACCCCGCCACCTCCCCACGTCACACCATGGAACCCACCCCGCCCCCTCGCCTGTCCCCACGTCACACCATGGAACCCACCCCGCCACCTCCCATGTCCCCACGTCACACCACGGAACCCACCCCGCCACCTCCCCACGTCACACCATGGAACCCACCCCGCCACCTCCCTGTCCCCACGTCACACCATGGAACCCACCCCGCCACCTCCCATGTTCCCACGTCACACCACGGAACCCACCCCGCCACCTCCCCACGTCACACCATGGAACCCACCCCGCCCCCTCCCCTGTCCCCACGTCACACCACGGAACCCACCCAGCCACCTCCCCACGTCACACCATGGAACCCACCCCGCCACCTCCCTGTCCCCACGTCACACCATGGAACCCACCCCGCCACCTCCCATGTTCCCACGTCACACCACGGAACCCACCCCGCCACCTCCCCACGTCACACCATGGAACCCACCCCGCCCCCTCGCCTGTCCCCACGTCACACCACGGAACCCACCCCGCCACCTCCCCACGTCACATCATGGAACCCACCCCGCCCCCTCGCCTGTCCCCACGTCACACCATGGAACCCACCCCGCCACCTCCCTGTCCCCACGTCACACCATGAAACCCACCCCGCCACCTCCCATGTTCCCACGTCACACCACGGAACCCACCCCGCCACCTCCCCACGTCACACCATGGAACCCACCCCGCCCCCTCGCCTGTCCCCACGTCACACCATGGAACCTACCCCGCCACCTCTCCACGTCACACCATGGAACCCACCCCGCCACCTCCCCTGTCCCCACGTCACACCATGGAACCCACCCCGCCACCTCCCCTGTCCCCACGTCACACCATGGAACCCACCCCGCCACCTCCCTGTCCCCACGTCACACCATGGAACCCACCCCGCCACCTCCCTGTCCCCACGTCACACCATGGAACCCACCCCGCCCCCTCGCCTGTCCCCACGTCACACCATGGAACCCACCCCGCCCCCTCGCCTGTCCCCACGTCACACCACGGAACCCACCCCGCCACCTCCCCACGTCACACCATGGAACCCACCCCGCCCCCTCGCCTGTCCCCACGTCACACCATGGAACCCACCCCGCCACCTCCCTGTCCCCACGTCACACCATGGAACCCACCCCGCCACCTCCCTGTCCCCACGTCACACCATGGAACCCACCCCGCCACCTCCCTGTCCCCACGTCACACCATGGAACCCACCCCGCCACCTCCCTGTCCCCAATTCACACCATGGAACCCACCCCGCCACCTCCCCTGTCCCCACGTCACACCATGGAACCCACCCCGCCACCTCCCCACTTCACACTATGGAACCCAGCCCGCCACCTCCCTGTCCCCACGTCACACCACGGAACCCACCCCGCCTCCACCCCACGTCACACCATGGAACCCACCCCGCCCCCTCGCCTGTCCCCACGTCACACCAGTGAACCCACCCCGCCACCTCCCTGGCCCCACGTCACACCACGGAACCCACCCCGCCACCTCCCCACGTCACACCATGGAACCCACCCCGCCACCTCCCTGTCCCCACGTCACACCATGGAACCCACCCCGCCACCTCCCATGTTCCCACGTCACACCACGGAACCCACCCCGCCACCTCCCCACGTCACACCATGGAACCCACCCCGCCCCCGCGCCTGTCCCCACGTCACACCACGGAACCCACCCCGCCACCTCCCCACGTCACACCATGGAACCCACCCCGCCACCTCGCTGTCCCCACGTCACACCATGGAACCCACCCCGCCACCTCCCATGTTCCCACGTCACACCACGGAACCCACCCCGCCACCTCCCCACGTCACACCATGGAACCCACCCCGCCCCCTCGCCTGTCCCCACGTCACACCACGGAACCCACCCCGCCACCTGCCCACGTCACACCAAGGAACCCACCCCGCCCCCTCGCCTGTCCCCACGTCACACCATGGAACCCACCCCGCCACCTCCCTGTCCCCACGTAACACCATGGAACCCACCCCGCCACCTCCCTGTCCCCACGTCACACCATGGAACCCAGCCCGCCACCTCCCTGTCCCCACGTCACACCACGAAAACCACCCCGCCACCTCCCCACGTCACACCATGGAACCCACCCCGCCCCCTCGCCTGTCCCCACGTCACACCATGGAACCTACCCCGCCACCTCCCTGTCCCCACGTCACACCATGGAACCCACCCCGCCACCTCCCATGTTCCCACGTCACACCACGGAACCCACCCCGCCACCTCCCCACGTCACACCATGGAACCCACCCCGCCCCCTCGCCTGTCCCCACGTCACACCACGGAACCCACCCCGCCACCTCCCCACGTCACACCATGGAACCCACCCCGCACCCTCGCCTGTCCCCACGTCACACCATGGAACCCACCCCGCCACCTCCTTGTCCCCACGTCACACCATGGAACCCACCCCGCCACCTCCCTGTCCCCACGTCACACCATGGAACCCACCCCCGCCCCCTCGCCTGTCCCCACGTCACACCACGGAACCCACCCCGCCACCTCCCTGTCCCCACTTCACACCATGGAACCCACCCCGCCACCTCCCATGTTCCCACGTCACACCATGGAACCCACCCCGCCACCTCCCTGTCCCCACGTCACACCATGGAACCCACCCCGCCCCCTCGCCTGTCCCCACGTCACACCATGGAACCCACCCCGCCACCTCCCCACGTCACACCATGGAACCCACCCCGCCACCTCCCTGTCCCCACGTCACACCATGGAACCCACCCCGCCACCTCCCTATCCCCCGTCACACCATGGAACCCACCCCGCCACCTCCCTGTCCCCACGTCACACCATGGAACCCACTCCGCCACCTCCCCTGTCCCCACGTCACATCATGGAACCCAGCCCGCCACCTCCCCTGTCCCCACGTCACACCATGGAACCCACTACGCCACCTCCCCTGTCCCCGCGTCACACCATGGAACCCACCCCGCCACCTCCCTGTCCCCACGTCACACCATGGAACCCACCCCGCCACCTCCCCTGTCCCCACGTCACACCATGGAACCCACCCCGCCACCTCCCTGTCCCCACGTCACACCATGGAACCCACCCCGCCACCTCCCCTGTCCCAACGTTACATCATGGAACCCACCCCGCCACCTCCCCTGTCCTCACGTCACACCATGGAACCCACCCCGCCACCTCCCCTGTCCCCACTTCACACCATCGAACCCACCCCGCCACCTCCCCTGTCCCCACGTCACACCATGGAACCCACCCCGCCACCTCCCCTGTCCCCACGTCACACCATGGAACCCACCCCGCCACCTCCCCACTTCACACCATGGAACCCACCCCGCCACCTCCCCTGTCCCCACGTCACACCATGGAACCCACCCCGCCACCTCCCCTGTCCCCACGTCACATCATGGAACCCAACCCGCCACCTCCCCTGTCCCCAGTTCACAGCATGGAACCCACCCCGCCACCTCCCTGTCCCCACGTCACACCACGGAACCCACCCCGCCACCTCCCTGTCCCCACGTCACACCATGGAACCCACCCCGCCACCTCCCTGTCCCCACGTCACACCACGGAACCCACCCCGCCACCTCCCTGTCCCCACGTCACACCATGGAACTTACCCCGCCACCTCCCCTGTCCCCACGTCACAGCATGGAACCCACCCCGCCACCTCCCTGTCCCCACGTCACACCATGGAACCCACCACGCCACCTCCCTGTCCCCACGTCACACCATGGAACCCAACCCGCCACCTCCCCTGTCCCCACGTCACACCATGGAACCCACTCCGCCACCTCCCCTGTCCCCACGTCACACCACGGAACCCACCCCGCCACCTCCCTGTCCCCACGTCACACCATGGAACCCACCCCGCCACCTCCCTGTCCTCACGTCACACCATGGAACCCACCCCGCCACCTCCCTGTCCCCACGTCACACCATGGAACCCACCCCGCCACCTCCCTGTCCCCACGTCACACCATGGAACCCATACCACCACCTCCCCCCGTCACACCATGGAATCCCCCCCGCCACCTCCCTGTCCCCCGTCACACCATGGAACCCACCCCGCCACCTCCCTGTCCCCACGTCACACCATGGAACCCACCCCGCCACCTCCCTGTCCCCACGTCACACCATGGAACCCATACCACCACCTCCCGACGTCACACCATGGAACCCACCCCGCCACCTCCCTGTCCCCCGTCACACCATGGAACCCACCCCGCCACCTCCCCTGTCCCCACGTCACACCATGGAACCCACCCCGCCACCTCCCTGTCCCCACGTCACACCATGGAACCCACCCCGCCACCTCCCTGTCCCCAATTCACACCATGGAACCCACCCCGCCACCTCCCCTGTCCCCACGTCACACCATGGAACCCACCCCGCCACCTCCCCACTTCACACCATGGAACCCACCCCGGCACCTCCCCTGTCCCCACGTCACACCATGGAACCCACCCCGCCACCTCCCCTGTCCCCACGTCACATCATGGAACCCACCCCGCCACCTCCCCTGTCCCCAGGTCACAGCATGGAACCCACCCCGCCACTTCCCTGTCCCCACGTCACACCACGGAACCCACCCCGCCACCTCCCTGTCCCCACGTCACACCATGGAACCCACCCCGCCACCTCCCTGTCCCCACGTCACACCACGGAACCCACCCCGCCACCTCCCTGTCCCCACGTCACACCATGGAACCCACCCCGCCACCTCCCTGTCCCCACGTCACACCATGGAACCCACCCCGCCACCTCCCTGTCCCCACGTCACAGAATGGAACCCATACCACCACCTCCCCCCGTCACACCATGGAACCCACCCCGCCACCTCCCCTGTCCCAACGTTACATCATGGAACCCACCCCGCCACCTCCCCTGTCCTCACGTCACACCATGGAACCCACCCCGCCACCTCCCCTGTCCCCACTTCACACCATCGAACCCACCCCGCCACCTCCCCTGTCCCCACGTCACACCATGGAACCCACCCCGCCAGCTCCCCTGTCCCCACGTCACACCATGGAACCCACCCCGCCACCTCCCCACTTCACACCATGGAACCCACCCCGCCACCTCCCCTGTCCCCACGTCACACCATGGAACCCACCCCGCCACCTCCCCTGTCCCCACGTCACATCATGGAACCCACCCCGCCACCTCCCCTGTCCCCAGGTCACAGCATGGAACCCACCCCGCCACCTCCCTGTCCCCACGTCACACCACGGAACCCACCCCGCCACCTCCCTGTCCCCACGTCACACCATGGAACCCACCCCGCCACCTCCCTGTCCCCACGTCACACCACGGAACCCACCCCGCCACCTCCCTGTCCCCACGTCACACCATGGAACTTACCCCGCCACCTCCCCTGTCCCCACGTCACAGCATGGAACCCACCCCGCCACCTCCCTGTCCCCACGTCACACCACGGAACCCACCCCGCCACCTCCCTGTCCCCACGTCACACCATGGAACCCACCACGCCACCTCCCTGTCCCCACGTCACACCATGGAACCCAACCCGCCACCTCCCCTGTCCCCACGTCACACCATGGAACCCACTCCGCCACCTCCCCTGTCCCCACGTCACACCACGGAACCCACCCCGCCACCTCCCTGTCCCCACGTCACACCATGGAACCCACCCCGCCACCTCCCTGTCCTCACGTCACACCATGGAACCCACCCCGCCACCTCCCTGTCCCCACGTCACACCATGGAACCCACCCCGCCACCTCCCTGTCCCCACGTCACACCATGGAACCCATACCGCCACCTCCCCCCGTCACACCATGGAATCCCCCCCGCCACCTCCCTGTCCCCCGTCACACCATGGAACCCACCCCGCCACCTCCCTGTCCCCACGTCACACCATGGAACCCACCCCGCCACCTCCCTGTCCCCACGTCACACCATGGAACCCATACCACCACCTCCCGACGTCACACCATGGAACCCACCCCGCCACCTCCCTGTCCCCCGTCACACCATGGAACCCACCCCGCCACCTCCCCTGTCCCCACGTCACACCATGGAACCCACCCCGCCACCTCCCTGTCCCCACGTCACACCATGGAACCCACCCCGCCACCTCCCTGTCCCCAATTCACACCATGGAACCCACCCCGCCACCTCCCCTGTCCCCACGTCACACCATGGAACCCACCCCGCCACCTCCCCACTTCACACCATGGAACCCACCCCGCCACCTCCCCTGTCCCCACGTCACACCATGGAACCCACCCCGCCACCTCCCCTGTCCCCACGTCACATCATGGAACCCACCCCGCCACCTCCCCTGTCCCCAGGTCACAGCATGGAACCCACCCCGCCACCTCCCTGTCCCCACGTCACACCACGGAACCCACCCCGCCACCTCCCTGTGTCCACGTCACACCATGGAACCCACCCCGCCACCTCCCTGTCCCCACGTCACACCACGGAACCCACCCCGCCACCTCCCTGTCCCCACGTCACACCATGGAACCCACCCCGCCACCTCCCTGTCCCCACGTCACACCACGGAACCCACCCCGCCACCTCCCCTGTCCCCACGTCACAGCATGGAACCCACCCCGCCACCTCCCTGTCCCCACGTCACACCACGGAACCCACCCCGCCACCTCCCTGTCCCCACGTCACACCACGGAACCCACCCCGCCACCTCCCTGTCCCCACGTCACACCATGGAACTTACCCCGCCACCTCCCCTGTCCCCACGTCACACCACGGAACCCACCCCGCCACCTCCCCTGTCCCCACGTCACAGCATGGAACCCACCCCGCCACCTCCCTGTCCCCACGTCACACCACGGAACCCACCCCGCCACCTCCCTGTCCCCACGTCACACCACGGAACCCACCCCGCCACCTCCCTGTCCCCACGTCACACCATGGAACTTACCCCGCCACCTCCCCTGTCCCCACGTCACAGCATGGAACCCACCCCGCCACCTCCCTGTCCCCACGTCACACCACGGAACCCACCCCGCCACCTCCCTGTCCCCACGTCACACCATGGAACCCACCCCGCCACCTCCCTGTCCCCACGTCACACCATGGAACCCACCCCGCCACCTCCCCTGTCCCCACGTCACACCATGGAACCCACTCCGCCACCTCCCCTGTCCCCACGTCACACCACGGAACCCACCCCGCCACCTCCCTGTCCCCACGTCACACCATGGAACCCACCCCGCCACCTCCCTATCCTCACGTCACACCATGGAACCCACCCCGCCACCTCCCTGTCCCCACGTCACACCATGGAACCCACCCCGCCACCTCCCTGTCCCCACGTCACACCATGGAACCCATACCACCACCTCCCCCCGTCACACCATGGAATCCCCCCCGCCACCTCCCTGTCCCCCGTCACACCATGGAACCCACCCCGCCACCTCCCTGTCCCCACGTCACACCATGGAACCCACCCCGCCACCTCCCTGTCCCCACGTCACACCATGGAACCCATACCACCACCTCCCGACGTCACACCATGGAACCCACCCCGCCACCTCCCTGTCCCCCGTCACACCATGGAACCCACCCCGCCACCTCCCCTGTCCCCACGTCACACCATGGAACCCACCCCGCCACCTCCCTGTCCCCACGTCACACCATGGAACCCACCCCGCCACCTCCCTGTCCCCAATTCACACCATGAAACCCACCCCGCCACCTCCCCTGTCCCCACGTCACACCATGGAACCCACCCCGCCACCTCCCTGTCCCCACGTCACACCACGGAACCCACCCCGCCACCTCCCTGTCCCCAATTCACACCATGGAACCCACCCCGCCACCTCCCCTGTCCCCACGTCACACCATGGAACCCACCCCGCCACCTCCCCACTTCACACCATGGAACCCACCCCGCCACCTCCCCTGTCCCCACGTCACACCATGGAACCCACCCCGCCACCTCCCCTGTCCCCACGTCACATCATGGAACCCACCCCGCCACCTCCCCTGTCCCCAGGTCACAGCATGGAACCCACCCCGCCACTTCCCTGTCCCCACGTCACACCACGGAACCCACCCCGCCACCTCCCTGTCCCCACGTCACACCATGGAACCCACCCCGCCACCTCCCTGTCCCCACGTCACACCACGGAACCCACCCCGCCACCTCCCTGTCCCCACGTCACACCATGGAACCCACCCCGCCACCTCCCTGTCCCCACGTCACACCATGGAACCCACCCCGCCACCTCCCTGTCCCCACGTCACACCATGGAACCCATACCACCACCTCCCCCCGTCACACCATGGAATCCCCCCCGCCACCTCCCTGTCCCCCGTCACACCATGGAACCCACCCCGCCACCTCCCTGTCCCCACGTCACACCATGGAACCCACCCCGCCACCTCCCTGTCCCCACGTCACACCATGGAACCCATACCACCACCTCCCGACGTCACACCATGGAACCCACCCCGCCACCTCCCTGTCCCCCGTCACACCATGGAACCCACCCCGCCACCTCCCCTGTCCCCACGTCACACCATGGAACCCACCCCGCCACCTCCCTGTCCCCACGTCACACCATGGAACCCACCCCGCCACCTCCCTGTCCCCAATTCACACCATGGAACCCACCCCGCCACCTCCCCTGTCCCCACGTCACACCATGGAACCCACCCCGCCACCTCCCCACTTCACACCATGGAACCCACCCCGCCACCTCCCCTGTCCCCACGTAACACCATGGAACCCACCCCGCCACCTCCCCTGTCCCCACGTCACATCATGGAACCCACCCCGCCACCTCCCCTGTCCCCAGGTCACAGCATGGAACCCACCCCGCCACCTCCCTGTCCCCACGTCACACCACGGAACCCACCCCGCCACCTCCCTGTCCCCACGTCACACCATGGAACCCACCCCGCCACCTCCCTGTCCCCACGTCACACCATGGAACCCACAACGCCACCTCCCTGTCCCCACGTCACACCATGGAACCCACCCCGCCACCTCCCCACGTCACACCATGGAACCCACCCCGCACCCTCGCCTGTCCCCACGTCACACCATGGAACCCACCCCGCCACCTCCCTGTCCCCACGTCACACCATGGAACCCACCCCGCCACCTCCCTGTCCCCACGTCACACCATGGAACCCACCCCGCCCCCTCGCCTGTCCCCACGTCACACCACGGAACCCACCCCGCCACCTCCCTGTCCCCACTTCACACCATGGAACCCACCCCGCCACCTCCCATGTTCCCACGTCACACCATGGAACCCACCCCGCCACCTCCCTGTCCCCACGTCACACCATGGAACCCACCCCGCCCCCTCGCCTGTCCCCACGTCACACCATGGAACCCACCCCGCCACCTCCCCACGTCACACCATGGAACCCACCCCGCCACCTCCCTGTCCCCACGTCACACCATGGAACCCACCCCGCCACCTCCCTATCCCCCGTCACACCATGGAACCCACTACGCCACCTCCCCTGTCCCCACGTCACATCATGGAACCCAGCCCGCCACCTCCCCTGTCCCCACGTCACACCATGGAACCCACTACGCCACCTCCCCTGTCCCCGCGTCACACCATGGAACCCACCCCGCCACCTCCCTGTCCCCACGTCACACCATGGAACCCACCCCGCCACCTCCCCTGTCCCCACGTCACACCATGGAACCCACCCCGCCACCTCCCTGTCCCCACGTCACACCATGGAACCCACCCCGCCACCTCCCCTGTCCCAACGTTACATCATGGAACCCACCCCGCCACCTCCCCTGTCCTCACGTCACACCATGGAACCCACCCCGCCACCTCCCCTGTCCCCACTTCACACCATCGAACCCACCCCGCCACCTCCCCTGTCCCCACGTCACACCATGGAACCCACCCCGCCAGCTCCCCTGTCCCCACGTCACACCATGGAACCCACCCCGCCACCTCCCCACTTCACACCATGGAACCCACCCCGCCACCTCCCCTGTCCCCACGTCACACCATGGAACCCACCCCGCCACCTCCCCTGTCCCCACGTCACATCATGGAACCCACCCCGCCACCTCCCCTGTCCCCAGGTCACAGCATGGAACCCACCCCGCCACCTCCCTGTCCCCACGTCACACCACGGAACCCACCCCGCCACCTCCCTGTCCCCACGTCACACCATGGAACCCACCCCGCCACCTCCCTGTCCCCACGTCACACCACGGAACCCACCCCGCCACCTCCCTGTCCCCACGTCACACCATGGAACTTACCCCGCCACCTCCCCTGTCCCCACGTCACAGCATGGAACCCACCCCGCCACCTCCCTGTCCCCACGTCACACCACGGAACCCACCCCGCCACCTCCCTGTCCCCACGTCACACCATGGAACCCACCACGCCACCTCCCTGTCCCCACGTCACACCATGGAACCCAACCCGCCACCTCCCCTGTCCCCACGTCACACCATGGAACCCACTCCGCCACCTCCCCTGTCCCCACGTCACACCACGGAACCCACCCCGCCACCTCCCTGTCCCCACGTCACACCATGGAACCCACCCCGCCACCTCCCTGTCCTCACGTCACACCATGGAACCCACCCCGCCACCTCCCTGTCCCCACGTCACACCATGGAACCCACCCCGCCACCTCCCTGTCCCCACGTCACACCATGGAACCCATACCGCCACCTCCCCCCGTCACACCATGGAATCCCCCCCGCCACCTCCCTGTCCCCCGTCACACCATGGAACCCACCCCGCCACCTCCCTGTCCCCACGTCACACCATGGAACCCACCCCGCCACCTCCCTGTCCCCACGTCACACCATGGAACCCATACCACCACCTCCCGACGTCACACCATGGAACCCACCCCGCCACCTCCCTGTCCCCCGTCACACCATGGAACCCACCCCGCCACCTCCCCTGTCCCCACGTCACACCATGGAACCCACCCCGCCACCTCCCTGTCCCCACGTCACACCATGGAACCCACCCCGCCACCTCCCTGTCCCCAATTCACACCATGGAACCCACCCCGCCACCTCCCCTGTCCCCACGTCACACCATGGAACCCACCCCGCCACCTCCCCACTTCACACCATGGAACCCACCCCGCCACCTCCCCTGTCCCCACGTCACACCATGGAACCCACCCCGCCACCTCCCCTGTCCCCACGTCACATCATGGAACCCACCCCGCCACCTCCCCTGTCCCCAGGTCACAGCATGGAACCCACCCCGCCACCTCCCTGTCCCCACGTCACACCACGGAACCCACCCCGCCACCTCCCTGTGTCCACGTCACACCATGGAACCCACCCCGCCACCTCCCTGTCCCCACGTCACACCACGGAACCCACCCCGCCACCTCCCCTGTCCTCACGTCACACCATGGAACTTACCCCGCCACCTCCCCTGTCCCCACGTCACAGCATGGAACCCACCCCGCCACCTCCCTGTCCCCACGTCACACCACGGAACCCACCCCGCCACCTCCCTGTCCCCACGTCACACCATGGAACCCACCCCGCCACCTCCCTGTCCCCACGTCACACCATGGAACCCACCCCGCCACCTCCCCTGTCCCCACGTCACACCATGGAACCCACTCCGCCACCTCCCCTGTCCCCACGTCACACCACGGAACCCACCCCGCCACCTCCCTGTCCCCACGTCACACCATGGAACCCACCCCGCCACCTCCCTATCCTCACGTCACACCATGGAACCCACCCCGCCACCTCCCTGTCCCCACGTCACACCATGGAACCCACCCCGCCACCTCCCTGTCCCCACGTCACACCATGGAACCCATACCACCACCTCCCCCCGTCACACCATGGAATCCCCCCCGCCACCTCCCTGTCCCCCGTCACACCATGGAACCCACCCCGCCACCTCCCTGTCCCCACGTCACACCATGGAACCCACCCCGCCACCTCCCTGTCCCCACGTCACACCATGGAACCCATACCACCACCTCCCGACGTCACACCATGGAACCCACCCCGCCACCTCCCTGTCCCCCGTCACACCATGGAACCCACCCCGCCACCTCCCCTGTCCCCACGTCACACCATGGAACCCACCCCGCCACCTCCCTGTCCCCACGTCACACCATGGAACCCACCCCGCCACCTCCCTGTCCCCAATTCACACCATGAAACCCACCCCGCCACCTCCCCTGTCCCCACGTCACACCATGGAACCCACCCCGCCACCTCCCTGTCCCCACGTCACACCACGGAACCCACCCCGCCACCTCCCTGTCCCCAATTCACACCATGGAACCCACCCCGCCACCTCCCCTGTCCCCACGTCACACCATGGAACCCACTCCGCCACCTCCCTGTCCCCACGTCACACCACGGAACCCACCCCGCCACCTCCCTGTCCCCACATCACACCATGGAACCCACCCCGCCACCTCCCTGTCCCCACGTCACACCATGGAACCCACCCCGCCACCTCCCTGTCCCCACATCACACCATGGAACCCACCCCGCCACCTCCCTGTCCCCACGTCACACCATGGAACCCACCCCGCCACCTCCCTGTCCCCACATCACACCATGGAACCCACCCCGCCACCTCCCTGTCCCCACATCACACCATGGAACCCACCCCGCCACCTCCCTGTCCCCACGTCACACCATGGAACCCACCCCGCCACCTCCCTGTCCCCACGTCACACCACGGAACCCACCCCGCCACCTCCCTGTCCCCACATCACACCATGGAACCCACCCCGCCACCTCCCTGTCCCCACGTCACACCATGGAACCCACCCCGCCACCTCCCTGTCCCCACATCACACCATGGAACCCACCCCGCCACCTCCCTGTCCCCACATCACACCATGGAACCCACCCCGCCACCCCCCTGTCCCCACATCACACCATGGAACCCACCCCGCCACCTCCCTGTCCCCCGTCACACCATGGAACCCACCCCGCCACCTCCCTGTCCCCCGTCACACCATGGAACCCACCCCGCCAACTCCCTGTCCCCCGTCACACCATGGAACCCACCCCGCCACCTCCCTGTCCCCACATCACACCATGGAACCCACCCCGCCACCTCCCCCGTCCACCCCACTGACCTCTCTGACCCCCCACCCGTTATTCTTCTCTCTGACCCACCCACTCGTTAGTTCTCCCTCTGTTCCCCCACCCGTCAGTTCTCCCCCTGCTGCCCCCACCCACCGGTTAGCCCTCGCTCTGTCCCCCACCCATTGGTCCTCTTTCTGACCCCCCCCCGCCCCAACCGGTAGTTCTCCCTCTGACCCCCCCCGCTACACTCGTTAATCCCCCCTAACCCCCCTCTACCCGTTACCGTTAGTCATATCCCTGCCCTCCCCCCGTCAGTTCGCCCCCTGCCTACCCCCCACCCGTCAGCCCTCCCTCTGACCCCCCCACCCATTAGTCTTCTCTCTGACCCCCCACCCGTCAGCCCTCCCTCTGACCCCCCCACCCGTCAGCCCTCCCTCTGACCCCCCTACGAAACCAGCCCTCCCTCTGACCCCCCACCGGTTAGTTCTCCCTCAGAGCCCCCTACCAACCAGCCCTCCCTCTGACCCCCCTACCAACCAGTCCTCCCTCTGACCCCCCACCGGTTAGTTCTCCCTCTGACCCCCCTACCAACCAGTCCTCCCTCTGACTCCCCCACTCGTTAGTTCTCCCTCTGACCCCCCTACCAACCAGCCCTTCCTCTGACCCCCCACCCGTTAGTTCTCCCTCTGACCCCCCACCCGTTAGGTCTCCCTCTGACCCCCCTACCAACCAGTCCTCCCTCTGACCCCCCACCGGTTAGTTCTCCCTCTGACCCCCCTACCAACCAGTCCTCCCTCTGACCCCCCCACTCGTTAGTTCTCCCTCTGACCCCCCTACCAACCAGTCCTCCCTCTGACCCCCCACCGGTTAGTTCTCCCTCTGACCCCCCTACCAACCAGCCATCCCTCTGACCCCCCCATCCGTTAGTTCTCCCTCTGACCCCCCTACCAACCAGCACTCCCTCTGACCCCCGACCCGTTAGTTCTCCCTCAGAGCCCCCTAACAACCAGCCCTCCCTCTGACTCCCACACCCGTCAGCCCTTCCTCTGACCCCCCCACCCGTTGGCCCTCCCTCTGACCCCCGACCCGTTAGTTCTCCCTCAGAGCCCCCTAACAACCAGCCCCCCCTCTGTCCCTTCACCCGTTGGTTCTCCCTCTGACCCCCCTACCAACCAGCCCTCCCTCTGACTCCCACACCCGTCATCCCTTCCTCTGACCCCCCCACCCGTTGGCCTTCCTTCTGACCCCCCTACCAACCAGCCCTCCCTCTGACCCCCGACCCGTTAGTTCTCCCTCAGAGCCCCCTAACAACCAGCCCTCCCTCTGACTCCCACACCCGTCAGCCCTTCCTCTGACCCCCCCACCCGTTGGCCTTCCTTCTGACCCTCCTACCAACCAGCCCTCCCTCTGGCCCCCCACCCGTTAGTTCTCCCTCTGACCCCCCTACCAACCAGCCCTCCCTCTGACCCCCGACCCGTTAGTTCTCCCTCAGAGCCCCCAAACAACCAGCCCTCCCTCTGACTCCCACACCCGTCAGCCCTCCCTCTGACTCCCACACCCGTCAGCCCTTCCTCTGACCCCCCCCCCACCCGTTGGCCCTCCCTCTGACCCAACTACCAACCAGCCCTCCCTCTGACTCCCACACCCGTCAGCCCTTCCTCTGATCCCCCCCCCACCCGTTGGCCCTCCCTCTGACCCCCCTACCAACCAGCTCTCCCTCTGACCCCCACCCGTTAGTTCTCCCTCTGACCCCCCTACCAACCAGCCCTCCCTCTGGCCCCCCACCCGTTAGTTCTCCCTCTGACCCCCCTACCAACCAGCCCTCCCTCTGTCCCTCCACCCGTCAGCCTTCCCTCTGACCTCCCTACCAACCAGCCCTCCCTCTGGCCCCCCACCCGTTAGTTCTCCCTCTGACCCCCCTACCAACCAGCCCTTCCTCTGACCCCCCCACCTGTTGGTCCTCCCTCTGACCCCCCTACCAACCAGCCCTCCCTCTGACCCCCGACCCGTTAGTTCTCTCTCAGAGCCCCCAAACAACCAGCCCTCCCTCTGACTCCCACACCCGTCAGACCTTCCTCTGACCCCCCCACCGCCCACCCGTTGGCCCTCCCTCTGACCCCCCTACCAACCAGCCCTCCCTCTGACCCCCGATCCGTTAGTTCTCCCTCTGACCCCCCTACCAATCAGCCCTTCCTCTGACCCCCCCACCCGTTGGCCCTCCCTCTGACCCCCCTACCAACCAGCCCTCCCTCTGACTCCCACACCCGTCAGCCCTTCCTCTGACCCCCCTACCAACCAGCCCTCCCTCTGACCCCCGATCCGTTAGTTCTCCCTCTGACCCCCCTACCAATCAGCCCTTCCTCTGACCCCCCACCCGTTGGCCCTCCCTCTGACCCCCCTACCAACCAGCCCTCCCTCTGACCCCCGATCCGTTAGTTCTCCCTCTGACCCCCCTACCAATCAGCCCTTCCTCTGACCCCCCACCCGTTGGCCCTCCCTCTGACCCCCTACCAACCAGCCCTCCCTCTGACCCCCTACCAACCAGCCCTCCCTCTGACCCCCGACCCGTTAGTTCTCCCTCAGAGCCCCCTAACAAACAGCCCTCCCTCTGACTCCCACACCCGTCAGCCCTTCCTCTGACCCCCCCACCCGCTGGCCCTCCCTCTGACCCCCTACCAACCAGCCCTCCCTCAGACCCCCCACCCGTTGGTTCTCTCTCTGACCCCCCTACCAACCAGTCCTCCCTCTGACCCCCACCCGTTAGTTCTCCCTCTGACCCCCCTACCAACCAGCCCTCCCTCTGACTCCCACACCCGTCAGCCCTTCCTCTGACCCCCCCACCCGCTGGCCCTCCCTCTGACCCCCTACCAACCAGCCCTCCCTCAGACCCCCCACCCGTTGGTTCTCTCTCTGACCCCCCTACCAACCAGTCCTCCCTCTGACCCCCACCCGTTAGTTCTCCCTCTGACCCCCCTACCAACCAGCCCTCCCTCTGACTCCCACACCCGTCAGCCCTTCCTCTGACCCCCCCACCCGCTGGCCCTCCCTCTGACCCCCTACCAACCAGCCCTCCCTCTGATCCCCACCCGTTAGTTCTCCCTCTGACCCCCCTACCAACCAGTCCTCCCTCTGACCCCCCACCCGTTAGTTCTCCCTCTGACCCCCCCCCCCATCCGTTAGTTCTCCATCTGACCCCCTACCAACCAGCCCTCCCTCTGTCCCTCCACCCGTCAGCCTCCACCCCTACCAACAGCCCTCCCTCTGTCCCTCCACCCGTCAGCCTCCACCCCGTCAGCCTCCACCCCTCCCAACCAGCCCTCCCTCTGTCCCTCCACCCGTCAGCCCTCCCTCTGTTCCTCCACACGTCAGCCTTCCCTCTGACCCCCCCACCCGTTAGTTCTCCCTCTGACCCCCCTACCAACCAGCCCTCCCTCTGTCCCTCCACCCGTCAGCCTTCCCTCTGACTCCCCTACCAACCAGCCCTCCCTCTGGCCCCCCACCCGTTAGTTCTCCCTCTGACCCCCCTACGAACCAGCCCTCCCTCTGTCCCTCCACCCGTCAGCCTTCCCTCTGACCCCCCTACCAACCAGCCCTCCCTCTGGCCCCCCATCCGTTAGTTCTCCCTCTGAACCCCCTACCAACCAGCCCTCCCTCTGACCCCCCACCCGTTAGTTCTCCCTCTGACCCCCCTACCAACCCGCCCTCCCTCTGACACCCCTACCCGTTAGTCTTTCCCCAGACCCCCACCACCACCCGTTAATCAGCCTCCTGCCCCCCTCCCTCTCAACCGTTAGTCCTCCCTCTAGCCGCTGCCCGTCCCCACTAGCGGAGACAGACACAGGTTTCCTGGCGAGGGACAGGGTCGGCCACCGGCGACGCCTCCAGTAATTGGGGTGCAGCGGTCAGGCCTGATTGCCATTCCTCACACATGTGCCATTATGTAATAATTGCACTGGGTCGTGGCCGCCCCCCAGCCCCCCCCCCCCCTCCGGCTGTGATAGAGGGGCTTGGAGGCCGGGAGGGGCTGACCAGCCAGGGGGACACTTCCAACACAACCAATTCAGTTCTGTTTAATCCAATAACAGTTACTCATACAGCAATCAGTTTCCATGAGAAACTTTTCAAATTTGGAAATGTAGTTAGTTTCTTAGTGTATACGAACAGACCGTTTGTGCGCAATATATAACAAGGAATGTTGTTGAACACCTCTTTGAGCCACAACTGGCAAATTCTGTGGGAAAGTGTGGCTTTCCGTGTGTACTACGTCATCAACATTAGGAAATCGCTGCTGTGTTTTACCTTCTTAATCTTTGTCTTAACTATATTTTGCGCAGAGTTGTCATACAAAGTAAGATAATGTGTCCAAGACCAGCAGCCTGGAAGGGATGGGGGAGGGAGGGGGGGGGGCTGTTTTAGGGGCGGCGATGGGCAGGTGTCATTAGCTTCCGACGCTCAAAACAGGCGATGCAACATTAAGCTTAGGAAGGGGAGGGGATGGGGGAGGGGCGTGTAGAATGGCGGCTGCGTGTGGGCCGGAGACAGGAGCATACGATACGCCGGTGGTGAGGGAGGTGGGGGGGGGGGGGTAGAAGACGCGAGGGTTAGATGGGCGGGAGGTACCGGTGGGAGAGGGGATACGGGCCGGCGGGAGACGGGCTGGGGGAGGGGGGGACGGAGTGGGTGGGAGAATGGGGGGCGGTGGAAGACGTGGGGCGATGGGAGAGAGGAGGGGGCGGTAGGAGAGGCAGGGACGGTGGGGGGTGGGGAGAGGGGACAGACCGGTAGGAGAGTGGGGCTGTGTGAGACGGGGGAGGCCCGGGGCAGAGAGTGGAGGCCAGCGAGAGAGAGGGGGGTGTGCGGGGAGGGCTGGCTGGCGAGAGAGGGGGGGGCCAGAGGAGGGGGGGGGCGGTGCCGAGAGAGGAGGGCGGGGGGGGGCAGGCCGGTGGGAGAGGATGGGGGCCAGCGAGAGAGAGAGGGGGTGGGGGGCGGGGGGGAGACAAGGATGGGGTAGGGGCAGGTGGGCGGGGAGGGTTGGCTGGCGAGACAATACTGCCTTTCATCAAGGTCACCGACACTCATTTTTTTTAAAGCGGTTATAAAGAGACAAAAAATCCACTCGACTTTAATAAATGGTTTCATAAAGAGAGAGGACATCTTCGCATTTGTCGCCGGCTGGCCCCAAGTGAAGCCTGACACGGACAGCCCAGTCCACTGCTCTCATGCCTGTCACCGTAATTACAATGCCCACAGCGGCCCCACTGCCACCCACCCCGGCATAAATCAAGTAAAACTACAGACGGCCTCCTCCTGAAGTCTATTGTTTTTACCCTCGGCTGCGGCACCGCCTCCCTTCTGCATGCAAATGGCCATTTACAAAATTAATGGCGATTAAGATGCTCTTATTAGTAACGTAACAAGAAAAAAGGGACTTCGTCGCGGAAGGTTTTTCTTCATTTTGGAGACAGATTAAATCTGCCGCGGCTTGCTCGGCCCGATTATCTGCGGACCCGGGCTCCATAAACCGGGCGTCTTAACAAATGTCCTGGCCGAGTTGTGCTGGCACTACCTTGAAATCAGCCCACCGATATCATCGGGGCATCTTTTATCACACGGCTCAAGATTTAGCGAGCCCGGCGTAGAGACCGTGTCACAGCTACCTTCGGGGCAGATCCCGCCACGGGATTGTCGGCCACCAGGAGAATGCTACTCCTTTAATCTGACAACAAATGGCCAGCGCCACACACGGAAAAAACTTTCATCAACAGAAACCGTAATTTTAAAGATGAGGCAGATATTACGCGTCTCAACATTTTTTGCTCTGGCTCTCTCTTTCTGTCATTCTCTCCCTCTCTCTCTCTCCATTTTTCTCTCTTCTATGTCCGTCTCCTCTCTCTCTCTGATGTTGTCTCTTAACTGAGGTTTTTGACTGATGCTATTTATTTACGAGGATTACATAGGAATCTGTCCAGTGAGGGCTCACATCTTCATCTTGCCTGGCCAGCGGCAGCGTAATCCCATCTCGCTGGTAGCCGGGTAAAGAAATCAGGGGCCGCGACTAGCCATCAGACAATGGAGTTGTTAGACGGCGGATTTATGATTTAATCATTGGAAGTGGCATTAATTGAGAATGCTGGTCGCCGGGGCGTGATTCGACACACTGCTGGTGCAAGGCTTGTGACGTCATGTCATGGGACAGACACATTGCTGGTGCAAGGCTTGTGACGTCATGTCATGGGACAGACACACTGCTGGTGCAAGGCTTGTGACGTCATGTCATGGGACAGACACACTGCTGGTGCAAGGCTTGTGACGTCATGTCATGGGACAGACGCATTGCTGGTCTAAGGCTTGTGACGTCATGTCATGGGACAGACACACTGCTGGTGCAAGGCTTGTGACGTCATGTCATGGGACAGACACACTGCTGGTGCAAGGCTTGTGACGTCATGTCATGGGACAGACACACTGCTGGTGCAAGGCTTGTGACGTCATGTCATGGGACAGACGCATTGCTGGTCTAAGGCTTGTGACGTCATGTCATGGGACAGACACACTGCTGGTGCAAGGCTTGTGACGTCATGTCATGGGACAGACACACTGCTGGTGCAAGGCTTGTGACGTCATGTCATGGGACAGACACACTGCTGGTGCAAGGCTTGTGACGTCATGTCATGGGACAGACACATTGCTGGTGCAAGGCTTGTGACGTCATGTCATGGGACAGACACACTGCTGGTGCAAGGCTTGTGACGTCATGTCATGGGACAGACACACTGCTGGTGCAAGGCTTGTGACGTCATGTCATGGGACAGACGCATTGCTGGTCTAAGGCTTGTGACGTCATGTCATGGGACAGACACACTGCTGGTGCAAGGCTTGTGACGTCATGTCATGGGACAGACACACTGCTGGTGCAAGGCTTGTGACGTCATGTCATGGGACAGACGCATTGCTGGTCTAAGGCTTGTGACGTCATGTCATGGGACAGACACACTGCTGGTGCAAGGCTTGTGACGTCATGTCATGGGACAGACGCATTGCTGGTCTAAGGCTTGTGACGTCATGTCATGGGACAGACACACTGCTGGTGTAAGGCTTGTGACGTCATGTCATGGGACAGACGCATTGCTGGTCTAAGGCTTGTGACGTCATGTCATGGGACAGACACATTGCTGGTGCAAGGCTTGTGACGTCATGTCATGGGACAGACACACTGCTGGTGCAAGGCTTGTGACGTCATGTCATGGGACAGACGCATTGCTGGTCTAAGGCTTGTGACGTCATGTCATGGGACAGACACACTGCTGGTGCAAGGCTTGTGACGTCATGTCATGGGACAGACGCATTGCTGGTGCAAGGCTTGTGACGTCATGTCATGGGACAGACACATTGCTGGTGCAAGGCTTGTGACGTCATGTCATGGGACAGACACACTGCTGGTGCAAGGCTTGTGACGTCATGTCATGGGACAGACACACTGCTGGTGCAAGGCTTGTGACGTCATGTCATGGGACAGACACATTGCTGGTGCAAGGCTTGTGACGTCATGTCATGGGACAGACACACTGCTGGTGTAAGGCTTGTGACGTCATGTCATGGGACAGACACATTGCTGGTGCAAGGCTTGTGACGTCATGTCATGGGACAGACACACTGCTGGTGCAAGGCTTGTGACGTCATGTCATGGGACAGACGCATTGCTGGTCTAAGGCTTGTGACGTCATGTCATGGGACAGACACACTGCTGGTGCAAGGCTTGTGACGTCATGTCATGGGACAGACGCATTGCTGGTCTAAGGCTTGTGACGTCATGTCATGGGACAGACACACTGCTGGTGTAAGGCTTGTGACGTCATGTCATGGGACAGACGCATTGCTGGTCTAAGGCTTGTGACGTCATGTCATGGGACAGACACACTGCTGGTGCAAGGCTTGTGACGTCATGTCATGGGACAGACGCATTGCTGGTCTAAGGCTTGTGACGTCATGTCATGGGACAGACACACTGCTGGTGTAAGGCTTGTGACGTCATGTCATGGGACAGACACACTGCTGGTGTAAGGCTTGTGACGTCATGTCATGGGACAGACACACTGCTGGTGTAAGGCTTGTTGACGTCAGGTCATGGGACAGACACACTGCGTGATGTCACTGTCATGTCAGAGGACAAACACACCGCGTGACGTCACCAGCGGACACAAACACAAACACAACAGGTGACGTCATAGGCGGACACAAACAAAAACACACCCCGTGAAGTCACCGGCGGACACAATCACAACACGTGACGTCACCGGCATACACAAGCACAAACACACCGCGTGACGTCACCACCGGATTCAGACATAACACGTGATCACCAATTCATTGAAAGTGGAAACTGAAACCAAACAGTCACCCCGACCAGGTCCACCCGTCACTTCGACTCACACTACACGTCAAACAGTCACCCCGACCAGGTCCACCCGTCATTATGACGTAAACTCTTCGATTTTACAGCATCTATCACTTCGTTGGTTTGTTAAGACGAAAATTTCGATTTTCGTCTTATGTCGGTGTGTTCGGTTAGTCTGTCTGTTTGTGTCTGTGTGTGTCTGTCTGTCTGTCTGTGTGTGCATTATCCTTCGAATGCCTTGAGATGCGGAATGGCAATCGCCAGGCTAAGTTCGTAGATGGGCCATGTAGGTCAAAGGTCAAGGTCACAGGAATTTTTCGCAATTCGCTTAACCATTGAAAGATAGGACCAAAAAACGTAAAAATCGCTATAACGTTCGCAGTTTCCATTTAATCACGCTGAAAATTATTTCACATATTGGGCCCTTTAGTACCTTTTATATCGTCTTTCATTTGTGCAAATCGCCCAAATAGTTTTTCCGCTAAAAAATCCCAAACTTTAACATGGGACCCTACGGGAGCTTTTGGCGGGAACATGTCCCCCTCAATAGCTCCATGAAGGGGACATGTCAGAAAAACGAAAAAAAATTCGCTGTGACTGCATAAATGCAGGTAGATGACTCATATGTGGTGGAATATGTACCCATAATACTGACATCATGTATGCCAAATACCATCAAAATCGAACCAGTAGTTTCGACGCTGGCAAATAATCACACTTTAACATGGCCAAGCCCATTATAAAGCCTCGATACGCCAAATGACTGACGGCGTGGTGACGTTTCGGCCTATAACCCCGTCGATATTGCATGTACATAGTCGCAGTCGGTACTAACAGGTTCAAGTTGCACCTATCACCCGATGTTCGTCTTTCTCAAGCTATGCTTGACAATCTCGTTAAGACGAAAATCTACGATTTTCGTCTTATGTCGGTGTGTTCGGTGTGTCTGTCTGTCTGTCTGTCTGTCTGTCTGTCTGTTTGTCACATGACACATTATCTGTCGCATGCACACTACACATCAAACAGTCACCCCGACCAGGTCCACCCGTCGTATTCTATGTCACCTCGACCCACACTACACATCAAACAGTCACCCTGACCAGGTCCACCCGTTATATTCTATGTCACCTCGACCAACACTATGCATCAAACAGTCACCCCGACCAGGTCCACCCGTCATATTCTATGTCTCCTCGACCCACACTACACATCAAACAGTCACCCTGACCAGGTCCACCCGTCATATTCTATGTCACCTCGACCCACACTATGCATCAAACAGTCACCCGGACCAGGTCCACCCGTCATATTCTATGTCACCTCGACCCACACTACACATCAAACAGTCACCCCGACCAGGTCCACCCGTCATATTCTATGTCACCTCGACCCACACTACACATCAAACAGTCACCCCGACCAGGTCCACCCGTCATATTCTATGTCACCTCGACCCACACTACACATCAAACAGTCACCCCGACCAGGTCCACCCGTCATATTCTATGTCTCCTCGACCCACACTACACATCAAACAGTCACCCCGACCAGGTCCACCCGTCATATTCTATGTCTCATCGACCCACACTACACATCAAACAGTCACCCCGACCAGGTCCACCCGTCATATTCTATGTCACCTCGACCCACACTACACATCAAACAGTCACCCCGACCAGGTCCACCCGTCATATTCTATGTCACCTCGACCAACACTACACATCAAACAGTCACCCCGACCAGGTCCACCCGTCATATTCTATGTCACCTCGACCCACACTACACATCAAACAGTCACCCCGACCAGGTCCACCCGTCATATTCTATGTCACCTCGACCCACACTACACATCAAACAGTCACCCCGACCAGGTCCACCCGTCATATTCTATGTCACCTCGACCCACACTACACATCAAACAGTCACCCCGACCAGGTCCACCCGTCATATTCTATGTCTCCTCGACCCACACTACACATCAAACAGTCACCCCGACCAGGTCCACCCGTCATATTCTATGTCACCTCGACCCACACTACACATCAAACAGTCACCCCGACCAGGTCCACCCGTCATATTCTATGTCACCTCGACCCACACTACACATCAAACAGTCACCCCGACCAGGTCCACCCGTCATATTCTATGTCACCTCGACCCACACTACACATCAAACAGTCACCCCGACCAGGTCCACCCGTCATATTCTATGTCACCTCGACCCACACTACACATCAAACAGTCACCCCGACCAGGTCCACCCGTCATATTCTATGTCACCTCGACCCACACTACACATTAAACAGTCACCCCGACCAGGTCCACCCGTCATATTCTATGTCACCTCGACCCACACTACACATCAAACAGTCACCCCGACCAGGTCCACCCGTCATATTCTATGTCTCCTCGACCCACACTACACATCAAACAGTCACCCCGACCAGGTCCACCCGTCATATTCTATGTCTCCTCGACCAAAACTACACATTAAACAATCACCCCGACCAGGTCCACCCGTCATATTCTATGTCACCTCGACCCACACTATGCATCAAACGGTCACCCCGACCAGGTCCACCCGTCATATTCTATGTCACCTCGACCCACACTACACATCAAACAGTCACCCCGACCAGGTCCACCCGTCATATTCTATGTCACCTCGACCCACACTACACATCAAACAGTCACCCCGACCAGGTCCACCCGTCATATTCTATGTCTCCTCGACCAAAACTACACATCAAACAGTCACCCCGACCAGGTCCACCCGTCATATTCTATGTCTCCTCGACCAAAACTACACATTAAACAGTCACCCCGACCAGGTCCACCTGTCATATTCTGTCACCTCGACCCACACTACACATCAAACAGTCACCCCGACCAGGTCCACCCGTCATATTCTATGTCACCTCGACCCACACTACACATCAAACAGTCACCCCGACCAGGTCCACCCGTCATATTCTATGTCACCTCGACCCACACTACACATCAAACAGTCACCCCGACCAGTTCCACCCGTCATATTCTATGTCACCTGGACCCACATTACATCAAACAGTCACCCTGACCAGGTCCACCCGTCATATTCTGTCCCCTGGACATGAGGGTGGGGGGGGGGCGTTGTGTCGGGTTGGTCGGCCCACGCATATCTCTCGCTTGTGGCGGCCTGTGTCACTTTGTAAGTGGCGGTCGATGGCGGTGTTTAGTCGGGGAATAACTTTCGTACGGGGCGGGGTGGGTATCAATAATCTACGGCCTTCCCGCCCATCAAGTTACAGGGCTGAGTGGTGGCAGACACTGAGCACGCGCAGTAATTACACCTACCCCCTGAGTGATGACATCGTTTGGCACGCGACAGACCTGGGGACACTTGCCTAATGAGAGAGGACTCCCCGGCCATTGTTAACTGCGTGGGCCGCCCAGGCCGCCACTGTCGGACAACGTCAGGCTTAACGAACTGGAACCAGTGGCTGAACCACCATTAATCATGTTGATCTCTTCATATATGCAGCTACCAGCCCCTGTGAGGGTCGGGATCACAGCCGTTTTGTGTCCATGCTGTGGCGTCCCCCTGGCTGCATGATATAGAATGCCCATTAAGAGACACAGAAGAAGACTGTAAAGCGATGCAAATACAGGACAAACGCTGAGCATTAGCTTCGCAACCAAAGCCGGTGACGACTGATTTAAATAAGTGGCTCCATCTGCTGGGCTGGTAGAGGCCCGTTCCGCGGACCCTCGGGTTAGGCTCATTGCACATCCTCAATATTTAAAACGAGTCACTATATTTTTGTGTTTGTTATCACTGGACATAAACGATGATATAAGCAATGCCTTTTCCTCCGCTAGAGCCTCATCAAAGCCACGGCCATTAATCAGCGATGACCGACCATTGGACTCATAACACAGTGGCACATGGCGTAGAAGTGATGTTGTTTTTAGCAATGTGACCGAGCGGGGAAGGGCAGAACACACACTGAATGACCTGTGTCAGGTATCATTATTGTGCGGACTGTTTCATGCCGACTGCGATTCATAAATAGGTAAGTCGATTGAGGCACAAACTTGGAGTGAATCATGAATGAATCATGCATCCCTTCGGCGTCTTGACTAAACGTTGTGGATTTAACGGTTAATTCACGACACACTTTGTTGTATTACGTTCGTCACCTTTCAGTCGTTTTGTACAGCAAAATCAATGTTATATATTGATTCCGCGTTTGCATTATATAGCTTTTGTATCCAGGGAGAACACAGAAAAATGGGGGTACAGGGTGCACGTGCCGACACCCCCTGCCCCTGCTCCCATCCACCCGCTGCCCTACCCACACCACACGTCCGTCTAAAGTAACGACCCATGCTACAACCAATATTTTACCCTTCAAAGGAAAAGTGTTAAACAAACTATTAAGTACATCAACAAAAGTGACTAACATTTAAAGTGATTCTGAAGCCCATGACACGTCAAGCCGATCATATTGGCGTTGGAGGAACAGAGAACGTGGGGCAGGATATTGGGTCAGGTATGAACCCGGTTCTCCGTGCTCCGCGCCATCTTGATCTGCCCACACCGTACTTCTTTGTCGGGGGTGCACTATTCGGGCCAAGGCCTCTGACCAAGTACTTAGGCTGCGGCAGTGGTGAGCTGCCGTCTGGCCTGCGCAGACCACTCCATCATGAAGGTGTGTTTAACCCTATGCCAGTCGTGCTGTGTGCGGTGTATACCCCTCGCCCACCGACCCGCTCTGAAAGCCGGGGTGCCAAGGGGATGAGCTTGGCGTATAGGCGAGTGTCCACCCGGGTCTGACATACCTAACTAATACCCAACTCAACTCAACGAAACCTTTCACTTTTGAGCTTATTACACAACCCACGAGAACAAGAATTTGTACTTGCGATGACAATAGTGTCACACTTCTTGCAAGGATACCTATTAGTATACAGTTTCAATATCACTGTAAGAGGTGCAGGGTGCAGGGTAGGGGTGGATGACTTGGGGTAGAAAATGGGATACGCTTCAGTCTGAAGTTGGGCTGGGGTGGAGGGTAGGGGTGGATGACTTGGGGTAGAAAATGGGATACGCTTCAGTCTGAAGTTGGGCTGGGGTGGAGGGTAGGGGTGGATGACTTGGGGTAGATAATGGGATACGGTGCAGTGTGAAGGCGGGCTGGGGTGGAGGGTAGGGGTGGATGACTTGGGGTATATAAAGGGATGCGGTGCAGTGTAAAGGCGGGCTGGGGTGCAGGGTAGGGGTGGATGACTTGGGGTAGAAAATGGGATACGCTTCAGTCTGAAGTTGGGCTGGGGTGGAGGGTAGGGGTGGATGACTTGGGGTAGATAATGGGATACGGTGCAGTGTGAAGGCGGGCTGGGGTGGAGGGTAGGGGTGGATGACTTGGGGTATATAAAGGGATGCGGTGCAGTGTAAAGGCGGGCTGGGGTGGAGGGTAGGGGTGGATGACTTGGGGTAGATAAAGGGATGCGGTGCAGTGTGAAGGCGGGCTGGGGTGGAGGGTAGGGGTGGATGACTTGGGGTAGATAATGGGATGCGGTGCAGTGTGAAGGCGGGCTGGGGTGGAGGGTAGGGGTGGATGACTTGGGGTAGATAATGGGATGCGGTGCAGTGTGAAGGCGGGCTGGGGTGGAGGGTAGGGGTGGATGACTTGGGGTAGATAATGGGATGCGGTGCAGTGTGAAGGCGGGCTGGGGTGGAGGGTAGGGGTGGATGACTTGGGGTAGATAAAGGGATGCGGTGCAGTGTAAAGGCGGGCTGGGGTGGAGAGTAGGGGTGGATGACTTGGGGTAGATAAAGGGATGCGGTGCAGTGTGAAGGTGGGCTGGGGTGGAGGGTAGGGGTGGATGACTTGGGGTAGATAAAGGGATGCGGTGCAGTGTAAAGGCGGGCTGGGGTGGAGAGTAGGGGTGGATGACTTGGGGTAGATAATGGGATGCGGTGCAGTGTGAAGGCGGGCTAGGGTGGAGGGTAGGGGTGGATGACTTGGGGTAGATAATGGGATGCGGTGCAGTGTGAAGGCGGGCTAGGGTGGAGGGTAGGGGTGGATGACTTGGGGTAGATAATGGGATGCGGTGCAGTGTGAAGGCGGGCTAGGGTGGAGGGTAGGGGTGGATGACTTGGGGTAGATAATGGGATGCGGTGCAGTGTGAAGGCGGGCTGGGGTGGAGGGTAGGGGTGGATGACTTGGGGTAGATAAAGGGATGCGGTGCAGTGTAAAGGCGGGCTGGGGTGGAGAGTAGGGGTGGATGACTTGGGGTAGATAATGGGATGCGGTGCAGTGTGAAGGCGGGCTAGGGTGGAGGGTAGGGGTGGATGACTTGGGGTAGATAATGGGATGCGGTGCAGTGTGAAGGCGGGCTGGGGTGGAGGGTAGGGGTGGATAACTTGGGGTAGATAATGGGATGCGGTGCAGTGTGAAGGCGGGCTGGGGTGGAGGGTAGGGGTGGATGACTTGGGGTAGATAAAGGGATGCGGTGCAGTGTAAAGGCGGGCTGGGGTGGAGAGTAGGGGTGGATGACTTGGGGTAGATAATGGGATGCGGTGCAGTGTGAAGGCGGGCTAGGGTGGAGGGTAGGGGTGGATGACTTGGGGTAGATAATGGGATGCGGTGCAGTGTGAAGGCGGGCTGGGGTGGAGGGTAGGGGTGGATGACTTGGGGTAGATAAAGGGATGCGGTGCAGTGTAAAGGCGGGCTGGGGTGGAGGGTAGGGGTGGATGACTTGGGGTAGATAAAGGGATGCGGTGCAGTGTAAAGGCGGGCTGGGGTGGAGAGTAGGGGTGGATGACTTGGGGTAGATAATGCAATGCGGTGCAGTGTGAAGGCGGGCTGGGGTGGAGGGTAGGGGTGGATGACTTGGGGTAGATAAAGGGATGCGGTGCAGTGTAAAGGCGGGCTGGGGTGGAGAGTAGGGGTGGATGACTTGGGGTAGATAATGGGATGCGGTGCAGTGTGAAGGCGGGCTAGGGAGGAGGGTAGGGGTGGATGACTTGGGGTAGATAAAGGGATGCGGTGCAGTGTGAAGGCGGGTTGGGGTGGAGAGTAGGGGTGGATGACTTGGAGTAGATAAAGGGATGCGGTGCAGTGTGAAGGCGGGCTGGGGTGGAGGGTAGGGGTGGATGACTTGGGGTAGATAAAGGGATGCGGTGCAGTGTAAAGGCGGGCTGGGGTGGAGAGTAGGGGTGGATGACTTTGGGTAGATAATGGGATGCGGTGCAGTGTGAAGGCGGGCTAGGGTGGAGGGTAGGGGTGGATGACTTGGGGTAGATAAAGGGATGCGGTGCAGTGTAAAGGCGGGCTGGGGTGGAGAGTAGGGGTGGATGACTTGGGGTAGATAATGGGATGCGGTGCAGTGTGAAGGCGGGCTAGGGTGGAGGGTAGGGGTGGATGACTTGGGGTAGATAAAGGGATGCGGTGCAGTGTGAAGGCGGGTTGGGGTGGAGAGTAGGGGTGGATGACTTGGAGTAGATAATGGGATGCGGTGCAGTGTGAAGGCGGGCTAGGGTGGAGGGTAGGGGTGGATGACTTGGGGTAGATAAAGGGATGCGGTGCAGTGTAAAGGCGGGCTGGGGTGGAGAGTAGGGGTGGATGACTTGGGGTAGATAATGGAATGCGGTGCAGTGTGAAGGCGGGCTGGGGTGGAGGGTAGGGGTGGATGACTTGGGGTAGATAAAGGGATGCGGTGCAGTGTAAAGGCGGGCTGGGGTGGAGAGTAGGGGTGGATGACTTGGGGTAGATAATGGGATGCGGTGCAGTGTGAAGGCGGGCTAGGGTGGAGGGTAGGGGTGGATGACTTGGGGTAGATAATGGGATGCGGTGCAGTGTGAAGGCGGGCTGGGGTGGAGGGTAGGGGTGGATGACTTGGGGTAGATAATGGGATACGGTGCAGTGTGAAGGCGGGTTGGGGTGGAGAGTAGGGGTGGATGACTTGGGGTAGATAATGGGATGCGGTGCAGTGTGAAGGCGGGCTAGGGTGGAGGGTAGGGGTGGATGACTTGGGGTAGATAATGGGATGCGGTGCAGTGTGAAGGCGGGCTGGGGTGGAGGGTAGGGGTGGACGACTTGGGGTAGATAATGGGATACGGTGCAGTGTGAAGGCGGGCTGGGATGGAGGGTAGGGGTGGATGACTTGGGGTAGATAAAGGGATGCGGTGCGGTGTGAAGGCGGGCTGGGGTGGAGGGTAGGGGTGGATGACTTGGGGTAGATAAAGGGATGCGGTGCAGTGTGATAGGGGGCTGGGGTGGAGGGTAGGGGTGGATGACTTGGGGTAGATAAAGGGATGCGGTGCAGTGTGATAGGGGGCTGGGGTGGAGGGTAGGGGTGGATGACTTGGGGTAGATAAAGGGATGCGGTGCAGTGTGAAGGCGGGCTGGGGTGGAGGGTAGGGGTGGATGACTTGGGGTAGATAAAGGGATACGGTGCAGTGTGAAGGCGGGCTGGGGTGGAGGGTAGGGGTGGATGACTTGGGGTAGATAAAGGGATGCGGTGCAGTGTGAAGGCGGGCTGGGGTGGAGGGTAGGGGTGGATGACTTGGGGTAGATAATGGGATGCGGTGCAGTGTGAAGGCGGGTTGGGGTGGAGGGTAGGGGTGGATGACTTGGGGTAGATAATGGGATGCGGTGCAGTGTGAAGGCGGGCTGGGGTGGAGGGTAGGGGTGGATGACTTGGGGTAGATAATGGGATGCGGTGCAGTGTGAAGGCGGGCTGGGGTGGAGGGTAGGGGTGGATGACTTGGGGTAGATAAAGGGATGCGGTGCAGTGTGAAGGCGGGCTGGGGTGGAGGGTAGGGGTGGATGACTTGGGGTAGATAATGGGATGCGGTGCAGTGTGAAAGCGGGCTGGGGTGGAGGGTAGGGTGGATGACTTGGGGTAGATAAAGGGATGCGGTGCAGTGTGAAGGCGGGCTGGGGTGGAGGGTAGGGGTGGATGACTTGGGGTAGATAATGGGATGCGGTGCAGTGTGAAGGCGGGCTAGGGAGGAGGGTAGGGGTGGATGACTTGGGGTAGATAAAGGGATGCGGTGCAGTGTGAAGGCGGGTTGGGGTGGAGAGTAGGGGTGGATGACTTGGAGTAGATAAAGGGATGCGGTGCAGTGTGAAGGCGGGCTGGGGTGGAGGGTAGGGGTGGATGACTTGGGGTAGATAAAGGGATGCGGTGCAGTGTAAAGGCGGGCTGGGGTGGAGAGTAGGGGTGGATGACTTTGGGTAGATAATGGGATGCGGTGCAGTGTGAAGGCGGGCTAGGGTGGAGGGTAGGGGTGGATGACTTGGGGTAGATAAAGGGATGCGGTGCAGTGTAAAGGCGGGCTGGGGTGGAGAGTAGGGGTGGATGACTTGGGGTAGATAATGGGATGCGGTGCAGTGTGAAGGCGGGCTAGGGTGGAGGGTAGGGGTGGATGACTTGGGGTAGATAAAGGGATGCGGTGCAGTGTGAAGGCGGGTTGGGGTGGAGAGTAGGGGTGGATGACTTGGAGTAGATAATGGGATGCGGTGCAGTGTGAAGGCGGGCTAGGGTGGAGGGTAGGGGTGGATGACTTGGGGTAGATAAAGGGATGCGGTGCAGTGTAAAGGCGGGCTGGGGTGGAGAGTAGGGGTGGATGACTTGGGGTAGATAATGGAATGCGGTGCAGTGTGAAGGCGGGCTGGGGTGGAGGGTAGGGGTGGATGACTTGGGGTAGATAAAGGGATGCGGTGCAGTGTAAAGGCGGGCTGGGGTGGAGAGTAGGGGTGGATGACTTGGGGTAGATAATGGGATGCGGTGCAGTGTGAAGGCGGGCTAGGGTGGAGGGTAGGGGTGGATGACTTGGGGTAGATAATGGGATGCGGTGCAGTGTGAAGGCGGGCTGGGGTGGAGGGTAGGGGTGGATGACTTGGGGTAGATAATGGGATACGGTGCAGTGTGAAGGCGGGTTGGGGTGGAGAGTAGGGGTGGATGACTTGGGGTAGATAATGGGATGCGGTGCAGTGTGAAGGCGGGCTAGGGTGGAGGGTAGGGGTGGATGACTTGGGGTAGATAATGGGATGCGGTGCAGTGTGAAGGCGGGCTGGGGTGGAGGGTAGGGGTGGACGACTTGGGGTAGATAATGGGATACGGTGCAGTGTGAAGGCGGGCTGGGATGGAGGGTAGGGGTGGATGACTTGGGGTAGATAAAGGGATGCGGTGCGGTGTGAAGGCGGGCTGGGGTGGAGGGTAGGGGTGGATGACTTGGGGTAGATAAAGGGATGCGGTGCAGTGTGATAGGGGGCTGGGGTGGAGGGTAGGGGTGGATGACTTGGGGTAGATAAAGGGATGCGGTGCAGTGTGATAGGGGGCTGGGGTGGAGGGTAGGGGTGGATGACTTGGGGTAGATAAAGGGATGCGGTGCAGTGTGAAGGCGGGCTGGGGTGGAGGGTAGGGGTGGATGACTTGGGGTAGATAAAGGGATACGGTGCAGTGTGAAGGCGGGCTGGGGTGGAGGGTAGGGGTGGATGACTTGGGGTAGATAAAGGGATGCGGTGCAGTGTGAAGGCGGGCTGGGGTGGAGGGTAGGGGTGGATGACTTGGGGTAGATAATGGGATGCGGTGCAGTGTGAAGGCGGGTTGGGGTGGAGGGTAGGGGTGGATGACTTGGGGTAGATAATGGGATGCGGTGCAGTGTGAAGGCGGGCTGGGGTGGAGGGTAGGGGTGGATGACTTGGGGTAGATAATGGGATGCGGTGCAGTGTGAAGGCGGGCTGGGGTGGAGGGTAGGGGTGGATGACTTGGGGTAGATAAAGGGATGCGGTGCAGTGTGAAGGCGGGCTGGGGTGGAGGGTAGGGGTGGATGACTTGGGGTAGATAATGGGATGCGGTGCAGTGTGAAAGCGGGCTGGGGTGGAGGGTAGGGTGGATGACTTGGGGTAGATAAAGGGATGCGGTGCAGTGTGAAGGCGGGCTGGGGTGGAGGGTAGGGGTGGATGACTTGGGGTAGATAAAGGGATGCGGTGCAGTGTGAAGGCGGGCTGGGGTGGAGAGTAGGGGTGGATGACTTGGGGTAGATAATGGGATGCGGTGCAGTGTGATAGGGGGCTGGGGTGGAGGGTAGGGGTGGATGACTTGGGGTAGATAAAGGGATGCGGTGCAGTGTAAAGGCGGGCTGGGGTGGAGAGTAGGGGTGGATGACTTGGGGTAGATAATGGGATGCGGTGCAGTGTGAAGGCGGGTTGGGGTGGAGGGTAGGGGTGGATGACTTGGGGTAGATAAAGGGATGCGGTGCAGTGTGAAGGCGGGCTGGGGTGGAGGGTAGGGGTGGATGACTTGGGGTAGATAATGGGATGCGGTGCAGTGTGAAGGCGGGTTGGGGTGGAGGGTAGGGGTGGATGACTTGGGGTAGATAAAGGGATGCGGTGCAGTGTGAAGGCGGGCTGGGGTGGAGGGTAGGGGTGGATGACTTGGGGTAGATAATGGGATGCGGTGCAGTGTGAAGGCGGGCTGGGGTGGAGGGTAGGGGTGGATGACTTGGGGTAGATAAAGGGATGCGGTGCAGTGTGAAGGCGGGCTGGGGTGGAGGGTAGGGGTGGATGACTTGGGGTAGATAATGGGATGCGGTGCAGTGTGAAGGCGGGCTGGGGTGGAGGGTAGGAGTGGATGACTTGGGATGCCGCCAATCCACCTGCCGTTATTACGTTTTCCGCGGGAGAGCCACTGTAAGATGTTGATTGCTCCACACTGTACACACAAAAAAGACATCTTGGCGCACGGAAGGCCTGTCGATGGCGTTGCTTAGCAGCGCACTCACCGGGTTTTTTTCATGGACAAAGGAGTTTCCTCAATTGCGACAGTTACGGAAGATAAGAAACGTTCTTTATTCGGTTTCCCAAACTATATTCCTATTAACTCTTTTATGTTGATGGCATAAGTCAGGAAATGAGATTCCACGGCGCGCATGCGCATAGTTGCCTGCGCCCCGGCATCCTGTCGTTCTGGCCACGTGACTGGCTGCGTGCCGGGCGCGGGGTCAGGCTCCTTTATACCTGGGGAGGGAGGGACGAACGGAAGCTTACACATCAACTGCTGTGAGTTACAACAAGCAAGGGAGATCTTGCAATAAAGTATATTGATATGGGATGTTCAACAATAAGAAACGTATGCGCTATGTTCAAATCGTATCAGCTCGCTGTAGGCGCATATATCGAACATAAGTTTCCTTTATTCCCACTATAAAGCGCAAATTATAAATAACGAGATGATGTGTTCGGTCGAAGAGATCATAAATAATGGATCATAAGTTATGATATATCTATATAGAAAATAAAATAAGGGCGAAGCAAAGCAAGCTTTACATCGAAACCTGAAAGAAACGAAACTAACAACACAGTGAAAGACAAGAGTCAACCACATGTACATGTACAACATGATGTAGAAGATATTTAATACACCTTATTAGCACAAAGGTATATATAGACTAATGACTCAAATTGACATGGGTATTCGTGTGTGGTGCGGTGTGGGCCTCAATACTGGGGGAAGACGTGAATCTCATCAAAATCTGTATTGAAACGGAATCTGCAAGGCGAAAATATGTAATTGTTGTCCCTCGACATCATGCCATAATTGTAAGAATTGGTATGTAGACCAACCATACAGTTCCAATATACAGTATATAGTTCAAAGGTCAAGGTCACAGGGACGTTCACGCTTGTACGTGATTATTGAGAGCGAGATGCTCTCACAGTGTCGAGCCTCGTGCCTCTTTCACTGACCGATCTTCCGTAGAGGCCAACGCTAGGAACATGTAGCCTGGTGAAGTCAAGCGGCTCATACAACAACCTTCCAGCTACATTATTTTCTAAATCTTTTCGAGAAACGTCGTAAACATATTGTCTGACTGTGAATGAGAAAGTCATACTTTCCACACACGGTGCACCAGCTTGGCCGAAGCATGAGCTACAGCTACAGACAGTTTACTGTCTAGAAAACTGTGACTTGGGTATCTTGACGAGTTTGATGCGTTCGCTTAGGACCTCCTCTGTGGTCGTCCTGCATCTGTTACAAGGACCACAGTTCGAGTCTTCCATGTTATCCTGTTCTGGACACTCACAGTCCGGTGGGTTGGGACATGGAGACATTGCGTCAGCATTTCCATCTTGTCTACCCGGCCTATATTCCGCTATAAAGTTGGGCTGGCCTGTATGCACACACGCCGATCAGTGGCGGGTTAGCTTAACTTACACCATGGAATAACATGAACGTGGTATGCACAAAGGAGGATTAATTCAATCCAGGCCTAAAGTTATCCCCGATGGTTTACATGCTCGGCTAAGTGACAGTCGCACTGCATACATGACTGCTAGATTTAACATCTTGGCCAATTGGCTTCAATTGTTAAATAATTGATAAATAATATCAATATAAAATTACCTTTCGACTGATTAGGTTTTTTAGGCCCAATAAGATCATATTATGGAATTACCAATTGGTTTGGTGGGGGCATTTATAATATATGGTTGGGACGGAGTGACAACAAAATGTGACAAATAATGAAAGGCATTACCTAATATCTGGCAGTAACATTGACTCTGTAAATAACCTTTGCCATCTCTATGTCATGAGCCTGCCTCAATTTCCAGCAGTTATTTCTTACAACTGCGCCAACTCTGCGCGTGACCGTTTGTTCGTCACTTCTTTTTCTTCTCAACTTCAGACAATTTCCATACAGATAAGATAAAAGGGGTAAAAATTCGCGCGAGCGTTACTAATGTTCGCTTTTAAATTTCACGAAAAGGTTAAACGATGTCATGCAAGTGTTACATATTTCCGTGTGGTAAATTACAACAGGGTAGGAGGATGTCGTGCTCATGTTACCTGTGATGGTCCAGGGTAGGGGGATGTCGTGCTCATGTTACCTGTGATGGTCCAGGGTAGGAGGATGTCGTGCTCATGTTACCTGTGATGGTCCAGGGTAGGAGGATGTCGTGCTCATGTTACCTGTGATGGTCCAGGGTAGGAGGATGTCGTGCTCATGTTACCTGTGATGGTCCAGGGTAGGAGGATGTCGTGCTCATGTTACCTGTGATGGTCCAGGGTAGGAGGATGTCGTGCTCATGTTACCTGTGATGGTCCAGGGTAGGAGGATGTCGTGCTCATGTTACCTGTGATGGTCCAGGGTAGGAGGATGTCGTGCTCATGTTACCTGTGATGGTCCAGGGTAGGAGGATGTCGTGCTCATGTTACCTGTGATGGTCCAGGGTAGGGGGATGTCGTGCTCATGTTACCTGTGATGGTCCAGGGTAGGAGGATGTCGTGCTCATGTTACCTGTGATGGTCCAGGGTAGGAGGATGTCGTGCTCATGTTACCTGTGATGGTCCAGGGTAGGGGGATGTCGTGCTCATGTTACCTGTGATGGTCCAGGGTAGGAGGATGTCGTGCTCATGTTACCTGTGATGGTCCAGGGTAGGAGGATGTCGTGCTCATGTTACCTGTGATGGTCCAGGGTAGGAGGATGTCGTGCTCATGTTACCTGTGATGGTCCAGGGTAGGGGGATGTCGTGCTCATGTTACCTGTGATGGTCCAGGGTAGGAGGATGTCGTGCTCATGTTACCTGTGATGGTCCAGGGTAGGAGGATGTCGTGCTCATGTTACCTGTGATGGTCCAGGGTAGGAGGATGTCGTGCTCATGTTACCTGTGATGGTCCAGGGTAGGAGGATGTCGTGCTCATGTTACCTGTGATGGTCCAGGGTAGGAGGATGTCGTGCTCATGTTACCTGTGATGGTCCAGGGTAGGAAGATGTCGTGCTCATGTTACCTGTGATGGTCCAGGGTAGGAGGATGTCGTGCTCATGTTACCTGTGATGGTCCAGGGTAGGAGGATGTCGTGCTCATGTTACCTGTGATGGTCCAGGGTAGGGGGATGTCGTGCTCATGTTACCTGTGATGGTCCAGGGTAGGAGGATGTCGTGCTCATGTTACCTGTGATGGTCCAGGGTAGGGGGATGTCGTGCTCATGTTACCTGTGATGGTCCAGGGTAGGAGGATGTCGTGCTCATGTTACCTGTGATGGTCCAGGGTAGGAGGATGTCGTGCTCATGTTACCTGTGATGGTCTAGGGTAGGAGGATGTCGTGCTCATGTTACCTGTGATGGTCCAGGGTAGGAGGATGTCGTGCTCATGTTACCTGTGATGGTCCAGGGTAGGAGGATGTCGTGCTCATGTTACCTGTGATGGTCCAGGGTAGGAGGATGTCGTGCTCATGTTACCTGTGATGGTCCAGGGTAGGAGGATGTCGTGCTCATGTTACCTGTGATGGTCCAGGGTAGGAGGATGTCGTGCTCATGTTACCTGTGATGGTCCAGGGTAGGAGGATGTCGTGCTCATGTTACCTGTGATGGTCCAGGGTAGGAGGATGTCGTGCTCATGTTACCTGTGATGGTCCAGGGTAGGGGGATGTCGTGCTCATGTTACCTGTGATGGTCCAGGGTAGGGGGATGTCGTGCTCATGTTACCTGTGATGGTCCAGGGTAGGAGGATGTCGTGCTCATGTTACCTGTGATGGTCCAGGGTAGGAGGATGTCGTGCTCATGTTACCTGTGATGGTCCAGGGTAGGGGGATGTCGTGCTCATGTTACCTGTGATGGTCCAGGGTAGGGGGATGTCGTGCTCATGTTACCTGTGATGGTCCAGGGTAGGGGGATGTCGTGCTCATGTTACCTGTGATGGTCCAGGGTAGGAGGATGTCGTGCTCATGTTACCTGTGATGGTCCAGGGTAGGAGGATGTCGTGCTCATGTTACCTGTGATGGTCCAGGGTAGGGGGATGTCGTGCTCATGTTACCTGTGATGGTCCAGGGTAGGGGGATGTCGTGCTCATGTTACCTGTGATGGTCCAGGGTAGGAGGATGTCGTGCTCATGTTACCTGTGATGGTCTAGGGTAGGGGGATGTCGTGCTCATGTTACCTGTGATGGTCCAGGGTAGGGGGATGTCGTGCTCATGTTACCTGTGATGGTCCAGGGTAGGGGGATGTCGTGCTCATGTTACCTGTGATGGTCCAGGGTAGGAGGATGTCGTGCTCATGTTACCTGTGATGGTCCAGGGTAGGAGGATGTCGTGCTCATGTTACCTGTGATGGTCCAGGGTAGGAGGATGTCGTGCTCATGTTACCTGTGATGATCCAGGGTAGGAGGATGTCGTGCTCATGTTACCTGTGATGGTCCAGGGTAGGAGGATGTCGTGCTCATGTTACCTGTGATGGTCCAGGGTAGGAGGATGTCGTGCTCATGTTACCTGTGATGGTCTAGGGTAGGAGGATGTCGTGCTCATGTTACCTGTGATGGTCCAGGGTAGGAGGATGTCGTGCTCATGTTACCTGTGATGGTCCAGGGTAGGAGGATGTCGTGCTCATGTTACCTGTGATGGTCCAGGGTAGGAGGATGTCGTGCTCATGTTACCTGTGATGGTCCAGGGTAGGAGGATGTCGTGCTCATGTTACCTGTGATGGTCTAGGGTAGGAGGATGTCGTGCTCATGTTACCTGTGATGGTCCAGGGTAGGAGGATGTCGTGCTCATGTTACCTGTGATGGTCCAGGGTAGGAGGATGTCGTGCTCATGTTACCTGTGATGGTCCAGGGTAGGGGGATGTCGTGCTCATGTTACCTGTGATGGTCCAGGGTAGGAGGATGTCGTGCTCATGTTACTATAACAAGTATAGACATTTAACAGGAACGGCCATTCACACACCACGATACATCGCATGGTCTGAGAGACTTACGGTCTGTGACCAGGGTAAATAGACACCACGATAGATCGCATGGTCTGAGAGACTTACGGTCTGTGACAAGGGTAAATAGACACCACGATACATCGCATGGTCTGAGAGACTTACAGTCTGTGACAAGGGTAAATAGACACCACGATACATCGCATGGTCTGAGAGACTTACAGTCTGTGACAAGGGTAAATAGACACCACGATACATCGCATGGTCTGAGAGACTTACAGTCTGTGACAAGGGTAAATAGACACCACGATACATCGCATGGTCTGAGAGACTTACAGTCTGTGACCAGGGTAAATAGACACCACGATAGATCGCATGGTCTGAGAGACTTACGGTCTGTGACAAGGGTAAATAGACACCACGATACATCGCATGGTCTGAGAGACTTACAGTCTGTGACAAGGGTAAATAGACACCACGATACATCGCATGGTCTGAGAGACTTACAGTCTGTGACAAGGGTAAATAGACACCACGATACATCGCATGGTCTGAGAGACTTACAGTCTGTGACAAGGGTAAATAGACACCACGATACATCGCTTGGTCTGAGAGACTTACGGTCTGTGACAAGGGTAAATAGACACCACGATACATCGCATGGTCTGAGGGACTTGCAGTCTGTGACAAGGGTAAATAGACACCACGATACATCGCATGGTCTGAGAGACTTACAGTCTGTGACAAGGGTAAATAGACACCACGATACATCGCATGGTCTGAGAGACTTACAGTCTGTGACAAGGGTAAAAAGACACCACGATACATCGCATGGTCTGAGAGACTTACGGTCTGTGACAAGGGTAAATAGACACCACGATACATCGCATGGTCTGAGAGACTTACAGTCTGTGACAAGGGTAAATAGACACCACGATAGATCGCATGGTCTGAGAGACTTACAGTCTGTGACAAGGGTAAATAGACACCACGATACATCGCATGGTCTGAGAGACTTACAGTCTGTGACAAGGGTAAATAGACACCACGATACATCGCATGGTCTGAGAGACTTACAGTCTGTGACAAGGGTAAATAGACACCACGATAGATCGCATGGTCTGAGAGACTTACAGTCTGTGACAAGGGTAAATAGACACCACGATACATCGCATGGTCTGAGAGACTTACAGTCTGTGACAAGGTTAAATAGACACAACGATACATCGCATGGTCTGAGGGACTTACGGTCTGTGACAAGGGTAAATAGACACCACGATACATCGCATGGTCTGAGAGACTTACAGTCTGTGACAAGGGTAAATAGACACCACGATACATCGCTTGGTCTGAGAGACTTACAGTCTGTGACAAGGGTAAATAGACACCACGATACATCGCATGGTCTGAGGGACTTACGGTCTGTGACAAGGGTAAATAGACACCACGATAGATCGCATGGTCTGAGAGACTTACAGTCTGTGACAAGGGTAAATAGACACCACGATACATCGCATGGTCTGAGGGACTTACAGTCTGTGACAAGGGTAAATAGACACCACGATAGATCGCATGGTCTGAGAGACTTACAGTCTGTGACAAGGGTAAATAGACACCACGATACATCGCATGGTCTGAGAGACTTACAGTCTGTGACAAGGGTAAATAGACACCACGATACATCGCATGGTCTGAGGGACTTACAGTCTGTGACAAGGGTAAATAGACACCACGATAGATCGCATGGTCTGAGAGACTTACAGTCTGTGACAAGGGTACATAGACACCACGATAGATCGCATGGTCTGAGAGACTTACAGTCTGTGACAAGGGTAAATAGACACCACGATAGATCGCATGGTCTGAGAGACTTACAGTCTGTGACAAGGGTAAATAGACACCACGATACATCGCATGGTCTGAGAGACTTACAGTCTGTGACAAGGGTAAATAGACACCACGATACATCGCATGGTCTGAGAGACTTACAGTCTGTGACAAGGGTAAATAGACACCACGATACATCGCATGGTCTGAGGGACTTACGGTCTGTGACAAGGGTAAATAGACACCACGATACATCGCATGGTCTGAGAGACTTACAGTCTGTGACAAGGGTAAATAGACACCACGATAGATCGCATGGTCTGAGAGACTTACAGTCTGTGACAAGGGTAACTAGACACCACGATAGATCGCATGGTCTGAGAGACTTACAGTCTGTGACAAGGGTAAATAGACACCACGATACATCGCTTGGTCTGAGGGACTTACAGTCTGTGACAAGGGTAAATAGACACCACAATACATCGCATGGTCTGAGGGACTTACAGTCTGTGACAAGGGTAAATAGACACCACGATACATCGCATGGTCTGAGGGACTTACAGTCTGTGACAAGGGTAAATAGACACCACGATACATCGCATGGTCTGAGAGACTTACAGTCTGTGACAAGGGTAAATAGACACCACGATACATCGCATGGTCTGAGAGACTTACAGTCTGTGACAAGGGTAAATAGACACCACGATACATCGCATGGTCTGAGAGACTTACAGTCTGTGACAAGGGTAAATAGACACCACGATAGATCGCATGGTCTGAGGGACTTACGGTCTGTGACAAGGGTAAATAGACACCACGATACATCGCATGGTCTGAGAGACTTACAGTCTGTGACAAGGGTAAATAGACACCACGATACATCGCATGGTCTGAGAGACTTACAGTCTGTGACAAGGGTAAATAGACACCACGATACATCGCATGGTCTGAGAGACTTACAGTCTGTGACAAGGGTAAATAGACACCACGATACATCGCATGGTCTGAGAGACTTACAGTCTGTGACAAGGGTAAATAGACACCACGATACATCGCATGGTCTGAGAGACTTACAGTCTGTGACAAGGGTAAATAGACACCACGATACATCGCATGGTCTGAGGGACTTACGGTCTGTGACAAGGGTAAATAGACACCACTATACATCGCATGGTCTGAGGGACTTACGGTCTGTGACAAGGGTAAATAGACACCACGATAGATCGCATGGTCTGAGAGACTTACAGTCTGTGACAAGGGTAACTAGACACCACGATAGATCGCATGGTCTGAGAGACTTACAGTCTGTGACAAGGGTACATAGACACCACGATAGATCGCATGGTCTGAGAGACTTACAGTCTGTGACAAGGGTAAATAGACACCACGATAGATCGCATGGTCTGAGAGACTTACAGTCTGTGACAAGGGTAAATAGACACCACGATACATCGCATGGTCTGAGAGACTTACAGTCTGTGACAAGGGTAAATAGACACCACGATACATCGCATGGTCTGAGAGACTTACAGTCTGTGACAAGGGTAAATAGACACCACGATACATCGCATGGTCTGAGGGACTTACGGTCTGTGACAAGGGTAAATAGACACCACTATACATCGCATGGTCTGAGGGACTTACGGTCTGTGACAAGGGTAAATAGACACCACGATAGATCGCATGGTCTGAGAGACTTACAGTCTGTGACAAGGGTAACTAGACACCACGATAGATCGCATGGTCTGAGAGACTTACAGTCTGTGACAAGGGTAAATAGACACCACGATACATCGCTTGGTCTGAGGGACTTACAGTCTGTGACAAGGGTAAATAGACACCACAATACATCGCATGGTCTGAGGGACTTACAGTCTGTGACAAGGGTAAATAGACACCACGATACATCGCATGGTCTGAGGGACTTACAGTCTGTGACAAGGGTAAATAGACACCACGATAGATCGCATGGTCTGAGAGACTTACAGTCTGTGACAAGGGTACATAGACACCACGATAGATCGCATGGTCTGAGAGACTTACAGTCTGTGACAAGGGTAAATAGACACCACGATACATCGCATGGTCTGAGAGACTTACAGTCTGTGACAAGGGTAAATAGACACCACGATAGATCGCATGGTCTGAGGGACTTACGGTCCGTGACAAGGGTAAATAGACACCACGATACATCGCATGGTCTGAGAGACTTACAGTCTGTGACAAGGGTAAATAGACACCACGATACATCGCATGGTCTGAGAGACTTACAGTCTGTGACAAGGGTAAATAGACACCACAATACATCGCATGGTCTGAGAGACTTACAGTCTGTGACAAGGGTAAATAGACACCACGATACATCGCATGGTCTGAGAGACTTACAGTCTGTGACAAGGGTAAATAGACACCACGATACATCGCATGGTCTGAGGGACTTACGGTCTGTGACAAGGGTAAATAGACACCACGATACATCGCATAGTCTGAGGGACTTACGGTCTGTGACAAGGGTAAATAGATACCACGATACATCGTATGGTCTGAGAGACTTACGGTCTGTGACAAGGGTAAATAGACACCACGATACATCGCATGGTCTGGGGGACTTACGGTCTGTGACAAGGGTAAATAGACACCACGATACATCGCATGGTCTGAGGGACTTACGGTCTGTGACAAGGGTAAATAGACACCACGATACATCGCATGGTCTGAGGGACTTACAGTCTGTGACAAGGGTAAATAGACACCACGATACATCGCATGGTCTGAGAGATTTACAGTCTGTGACAAGGGTAAATAGACACCACGATACATCGCATGGTCTGAGGGACTTACGGTCTGTGACAAGGGTAAATAGACACCACGATAGATCGCATGGTCTGAGAGACTTACAGTCTGTGACAAGGGTAAATAGACACCACGATACATCGCATGGTCTGAGAGACTTACAGTCTGTGACAAGGGTAAATAGACACCACGATACATCGCATGGTCTGAGAGACTTACAGTCTGTGACAAGGGTAAATAGACACCACGATACATCGCTTGGTCTGAGAGACTTACAGTCTGTGACAAGGGTAAATAGACACCACGATACATCGCATGGTCTGAGGGACTTACGGTCTGTGACAAGGGTAAATAGACACCACGATAGATCGCATGGTCTGAGAGACTTACAGTCTGTGACAAGGGTAAATAGACACCACGATACATCGCATGGTCTGAGGGACTTACAGTCTGTGACAAGGGTAAATAGACACCACGATACATCGCATGGTCTGAGAGACTTACAGTCTGTGACAAGGGTAAATAGACACCACGATACATCGCATGGTCTGAGAGACTTACAGTCTGTGACAAGGGTAAATAGACACCACGATACATCGCATGGTCTGAGGGACTTACAGTCTGTGACAAGGGTAAATAGACACCACGATAGATCGCATGGTCTGAGAGACTTACAGTCTGTGACAAGGGTACATAGACACCACGATAGATCGCATGGTCTGAGAGACTTACAGTCTGTGACAAGGGTAAATAGACACCACGATAGATCGCATGGTCTGAGAGACTTACAGTCTTTGACAAGGGTAAATAGACACCACGATACATCGCATGGTCTGAGAGACTTACAGTCTGTGACAAAGGGTAAATAGACACCACGATACATCGCATGGTCTGAGAGACTTACAGTCTGTGACAAGGGTAAATAGACACCACGATACATCGCATGGTCTGAGGGACTTACGGTCTGTGACAAGGATAAATAGACACCACGATAGATCGCATGGTCTGAGAGACTTACAGTCTGTGACAAGGGTAAATAGACACCACGATAGATCGCATGGTCTGAGAGACTTACAGTCTGTGACAAGGGTAACTAGACACCACGATAGATCGCATGGTCTGAGAGACTTACAGTCTGTGACAAGGGTAAATAGACACCACGATACATCGCTTGGTCTGAGGGACTTACAATCTGTGACAAGGGTAAATAGACACCACAATACATCGCATGGTCTGAGAGACTTACAGTCTGTGACAAGGGTAAATAGACACCACGATACATCGCATGGTCTGAGAGACTTACAGTCTGTGACAAGGGTAAATAGACACCACAATACATCGCATGGTCTGAGGGACTTACAGTCTGTGACAAGGGTAAATAGACACCACGATACATCGCATGGTCTGAGGGACTTACGGTCTGTGACAAGGGTAAATAGACACCACGATACATCGCATGGTCTGAGAGACTTACAGTCTGTGACAAGGGTAAATAGACACCACGATACATCGCATGGTCTGAGAGACTTACAGTCTGTGACAAGGGTAAATAGACACCACGATACATCGCATGGTCTGAGAGACTTACAGTCTGTGACAAGGGTAAATAGACACCACGATACATCGCATGGTCTGAGAGACTTACAGTCTGTGACAAGGGTAAATAGACACCACGATACATCGCATGGTCTGAGGGACTTACGGTCTGTGACAAGGGTAAATAGACACCACGATACATCGCATAGTCTGAGGGACTTACGGTCTGTGACAAGGGTAAATAGATACCACGATACATCGTATGGTCTGAGAGACTTACGGTCTGTGACAAGGGTAAATAGACACCACGATACATCGCATGGTCTGAGAGACTTACAGTCTGTGACAAGGGTAAATAGACACCACGATACATCGCATGGTCTGAGGGACTTACAGTCTGTGACAAGGGTAAATAGACACCACGATACATCGCATGGTCTGAGGGACTTACGGTCTGTGACAAGGGTAAATAGACACCACAATACATCGCATGGTCTGAGAGACTTACAGTCTGTGACAAGGGTAAATAGACACCACGATACATCGCATGGTCTGAGGGACTTACGGTCTGTGACAAGGGTAAATAGACACCACGATACATCGCATGGTCTGAGGGACTTACGGTCTATGACAAGGGTAAATAGACACCACGATACATCGCATGGTCTGAGGGACTTACGGTCTGTGACAAGGGTAAATAGACACCACGATACATCGCATGGTCTGAGGGACTTGCAGTCTGTGACAAGGGTAAATAGACACCACGATACATCGCATGGTCTGAGGGACTTACGGTCTGTGACAAGGGTAAATAGACACCACGATACATCGCATGGTCTGAGGGACTTACGGTCTGTGACAAGGATAAATAGACACCACGATACATCGCATGGTCTGAGGGACTTACGGTCTGTGACAAGGGTAAATAGACACCACGATACATCGCATGGTCTGAGAGACTTACAGTCTGTGACAAGGGTAAATAGACACCACGATACATCGCATGGTCTGAGAGACTTACAGTCTGTGACAAGGGTAAATAGACACCACAATACATCGCATGGTCTGAGAGACTTACAGTCTGTGACAAGGGTAAATAGACACCACGATACATCGCATGGTCTGAGGGACTTACGGTCTGTGACAAGGGTAAATAGACACCACGATACATCGCATGGTCTGAGGGACTTACGGTCTGTGACAAGGGTAAATAGACACCACGATACATCGCATGGTCTGAGAGACTTACAGTCTGTGACAAGGGTAAATAGACACCACGATACATCGCATGGTCTGAGAGACTTACAGTCTGTGACAAGGGTAAATAGACACCACAATACATCGCATGGTCTGAGAGACTTACAGTCTGTGACAAGGGTAAATAGACACCACAATACATCGCATGGTCTGAGAGACTTACAGTCTGTGACAAGGGTAAATAGACACCACGATACATCGCATGGTCTGAGGGACTTACGGTCTGTGACAAGGATAAATAGACACCACGATACATCGCATGGTCTGAGGGACTTACGGTCTGTGACAAGGGTAAATAGACACCACGATACATCGCATGGTCTGAGAGACTTACAGTCTGTGACAAGGGTAAATAGACACCACGATACATCGCATGGTCTGAGAGACTTACAGTCTGTGACAAGGGTAAATAGACACCACAATACATCGCATGGTCTGAGAGACTTACAGTCTGTGACAAGGGTAAATAGACACCACGATACATCGCATGGTCTGAGGGACTTACGGTCTGTGACAAGGGTAAATAGACACCACGATACATCGCATGGTCTGAGGGACTTACGGTCTATGACAAGGGTAAATAGACACCACGATACATCGCATGGTCTGAGGGACTTACGGTCTGTGACAAGGGTAAATAGACACCACGATACATCGCATGGTCTGAGGGACTTGCAGTCTGTGACAAGGGTAAATAGACACCACGATACATCGCATGGTCTGAGGGACTTACGGTCTGTGACAAGGGTAAATAGACACCACGATACATCGCATGGTCTGAGGGACTTACGGTCTGTGACAAGGATAAATAGACACCACGATACATCGCATGGTCTGAGGGACTTACGGTCTGTGACAAGGGTAAATAGACACCACGATACATCGCATGGTCTGAGAGACTTACAGTCTGTGACAAGGGTAAATAGACACCACGATACATCGCATGGTCTGAGAGACTTACAGTCTGTGACAAGGATAAATAGACACCACGATACATCGCATGGTCTGAGGGACTTACGGTCTGTGACAAGGATAAATAGACACCACGATACATCGCATGGTCTGAGAGACTTACAGTCTGTGACAAGGGTAAATAGACACCACGATACATCGCATGGTCTGAGAGACTTACAGTCTGTGACAAGGGTAAATAGACATCACGATACATCGCATGGTCTGAGAGACTTACAGTCTGTGACAAGGGTAAATAGACACCACGATACATCGCATGGTCTGAGAGACTTACAGTCTGTGACAAGGGTAAATAGACACCACGATACATCGCATGGTCTGAGAGACTTACGGTCTGTGACAATGGTAAATAGACACCACGATACATCGCATGGTATGAGGGACTTACAGTCTGTGACAAGGGTAAATAGACACCACGATACATCGCATGGTATGAGGGACTTACGGTCTGTGACAAGGGTAAATAGACACCACGATACATCGCATGGTCTGAGGGACTTACAGTCTGTGACAAGGGTAAATCGACACCGCGATACATCGCATGGTCTGAGGGACTTACAGTCTGTGACAAGGGTAAATAGACACCGCGATACATCGCATGGTCTGAGGGACTTACAGTCTGTGACAAGGGTAAATAGACACCACGATACATCGCATGGTCTGAGGGACTTACGGTCTGTGACAAGGGTAAATAGACACCGCGATACATCGCATGGTCTGAGGGACTTACAGTCTGTGACAAGGGTAAATAGACACCGCGATACATCGTATTTCTTCGCTTTAGTTCCCGCAATCGAAATCGTCCTTCGTTAGTGATTAGGACACGACTGGAAGGGTTCTGCCACAAACGGTGTAGATCTATTTTGCATGACGTATTCACAATGGTTTACGTCATGAAAATCGACATTGTCGGAAATGCAGCAGTTTAGTGACTTATGCCTAGAGTGTGATAACGTCTTACGCTGAACCGCTAGGTCACGACGGCAGAGAACTCAATCATAACGCAACCGTGGCGCGACACCGCAGTGAAACGCGACCAGGATGCGGACGAAACCCATAGCTTGGTGACATGGTGAGGGCAAGCAGACTAGCTATCGTTATTTACCAGCACTGGGATCAGCCAAATGAGGGAGGATTGGGAATTTATAAATGACGCTAAACGCTGACACGGCAGACAAAAATCTCCTGCGACTATGTGGAACATAGTCCAGTATGCCTTCTACTTCAAACCAATCGTAATCATTATTTTCCGCGCGAGCGCGCTATTCCGTCAACTACTTATAGCATTGGTTAATTTAAAGCCGTCAATACAGCGATATCAACCTACAAAGTGGCATTAAGCATAATGTTTTAAATTAATTAATGCATTAACTGATATTTATATAAATTATTTACTAGAACTTGGCGTGACGCTAATTTGTCTCATCACCCATCAACATCGTCAGATACAGCTCTCCGGTCATACCTCAAATACATTTGTCAGATACAGCTCTCCGGTCCGACCTCAGATACATCGTCAGATACATCGTCAGATACAGCGTCAGATACAGCTCTCCGGTCATACCTCAAATACATTTGTCAGATACAGCTCTCCGGTCCGACCTCAGATACATCGTCAGATACATCGTCAGATACAGCGTCAGATACAGGTCTCAGGTCTGACCTCAGATACATCGTCAGATACAGCTCTCCGGTCCGACCTCAGATACATCGTCAGATACATCTTCAAATACAACGTCAGATACATCGTCAGATACATCGTCAGATACATCGTCAGATACATCGTCAGATACAGGTCTCCGGTCTGACCTCAAATACATCGTCAGATACATCTTCAAATACAACGTCAGATACATCGTCAGATACATCGTCAGATACAGCGTCAGATACATCGTCAGATACAGCGTCAGATACAGGTCTCCGGTCTGACCTCAGATGCATCGTCAGATACATCTTCAAATACAACGTCAGATACATCGTCAGATACAGCGTCAGATACATCGTCAGATACAGCGTCAGATACAGGTCTCCGGTCTGACCTCAGATACATCGTCAGATACATCGTCAGATACATCGTCAGATACGTCGTCAGGCACATGGTCAGATGTTCCGCTTTTGTACAGGGCGATGTGTACCGCCTACGTACAGGGCGATATTTTCCTCCTTCGTACATGGCAATGTGTTCCGGCTTCGTACAGGACGATGTGTTTCGCCTTTGTACAGGACGATGTGTTTCGCCTTCGTACAGGACGATGTGTTCCGCCTACGTTCAGGGCGATGTGATCCGCCTTCGTACATGTTGATCTGTTTCGTCTTCGTACAGAACGATGTGTTCCGCCTTTGTACAGGGTGATGTGTTCCGCCTTCCTACATGGCGATGTTTTCCGCCTTCCTACGGGGCGATGTGTTCCGCCTTCGTACAGGGATATGTTTTCCGCCTAGGTACGGGGCTATGTGTTCCGCCTTTCTTCAGGGTGATGTGTTCCGCCTTCGTACAGGGCGATGTGTTTCGCCTACGTGCAGGGCGATATGTTCCGCCGTCCTACATGGCGATGTGTTCCGCCTTCATACATAGCGATGTGTTTCGCCTTCGGACAGAGCGATGTGTTCCGTCTTCGTACAGGGCGATGTGTTCCGCCTTCCTACGTGGCAATGTGTTCCGCCTTCCTACGGGGCGATGTGTTCCGCCTTCGTACAGGGATATGTTTTCCGCCTAGGTACGGGGCTATGTGTTCCGCCTTTCTTCCGGGCGATGTGTTCCGCCTTCGTACAGGGCGATGTGTTTCGCCTACGTGCAGGGCGATATGTTCCGCCGTCCTACTTGGCGATGTGTTCCGCCTTCATACATAGCGATGTGTTTCGCCTTCGGACAGAGCGATGTGTTCCGCCTTCCTACGTGGCAATGTGTTCCGCCTTCCTACAGAGCGATGTTTTCCACCTTCCTAAAGAGCGATGTGTTTCGGCTTCGTACAGGGCGATGTGTTTCGCCTACGTGCAGGGCGATATGTTCCGCCGTCCTACATGGCGATTTCTTTCGCCTTCCTACATGACGATGTGTTTCGCCTTCCTACATGACGATGCGTCCCGCCATCCTACAGAGCGATGTGTTCCACCTTCCTACAGGGCGATGTGTTCCGAGTGGTCTCTCAGCCGTACTCTATGGCCGAGAGACAATAAACCCTATTTGGGACGGAACCTTGGAGAAAAGTAAGCTGTCGGATAAGGATATATGAGTTAAACATACATGGACACTGTGGAGTATGTCAGAAACTGGGCATACTTCATCAACAAAAGGAAAAAGGCGGCGGAACAGTTCTTCTGATTGTAGCACCCAGGCGACGCCATTACGCAGACGTCGAACCCACAGCGTGGAAGGCCGAAACGTGCAAGGCACATTGGAAAAGTGGCTGACCAACGGTCACGCCTCGGTGAGGCTACGCTCTGCTAGCGAGAGTGACGGATCGACGGAGTGTACAACGGACAAGTGTTCTGACAGGTACGAAGTCACAGCTGTTAGCCCGCAGGGCGCTGAAACAATGGAGGAAATAAAGTCACTGCTGTTGGAATTAAAAGAAGATCAGGCAAAACTGCGCCAGTCGCGGGAACAGAGAATCTCTAATATGGAAAGCCAATTGAATGTCAGATTGACGAAGGATTTTAAGAATCTTCGAGACTTTGTTGATCTGGAACTTGCCCAAGTCTATAACAAAATGGATACGTTTGAGAAGAGGCTGAAGGCGATAGAAGCAACGGCGTCACCCGCGCGAAAGCCATTTGATCCAGACTATAGCGTCATTGCAGTGAACCTGAAAGAGGAGCCGGGGGAGAATCTAATAGACAAAATTGAAGAGTTAATTCGCAACGGTCTTGGTCTGAGAGACATTGCAGCGCAGCGAGTAGCGAGACTGCCCTCTATAAACAATAAACCGGGAGTCGTTAAAATAGAATTCACCACAACCGACGATAAAATTGCAGTCCTACGTGCGAAGACAAATCTCAAGGACGATAATCAGTACAGGCGAGTGTTCTTCAGGAGGCGTATGCACCATACAGAGCGCTTAGTTCATTTGAACTTTGCTAAAATCCTCAAGGAAATGCCGAACGGACATAAGTACAGAATAAGCGGTAGTGGCCGGGTGGCGACGAAAGACAGCGGCGGGAGGAACAAGAATGAGTCGTCTGCTATCGCATCCTCTGGTCCAGACTCTGAAAAGAACACGTAGGATGGCGCCCCGCCCCCACCCTCGACTCTGACGGAGTCCACCTGGAACATCAACGGATTCACTGAGTTAAACAAACTGTTAAGGCAGTCAGTCATCAACAGTGTATCGAGTGATATTTTTTGCTTAAATGAAAAAACTCCGAGTGGCTCACCCGAAAACTTAAAGCTAAAGGCAGGATATCCCCAACTTGGGCAATGTTTAACAACACTCTACACACCAAAATAAAAGATGACCATTTTTGTACCCGTAATACGAAGTACGCACGGACTCTATTTAAAGATAAATGGGGCCGTAATAATTTCTTATGCCAATTAGATAAGGACTTTAAAATAATCCATCTAGTATCGGTCAACCCATATGACCCTCCATGAACGAGACCTCAACAATCAACAGGCCTTTAACCTGTAGCCCATGGCAACGAGGAGCCGATAACCACATCCTTCTTAACCACTAGGACCCCATAAGGTAGCTTTAAACAGCGATTTTAACCCATATACAAAATACCAGCAGGATACGCAGGCCCAGAAATGAAGCAACCCCCCCCCCCTCCCCCGCCACATGCCCTCCAAGCCCAATTAATCCCCCCCCCCCTTCCACGCACATGCCCAACAGTCCCCTGATATAATAAATACGGAGAAATTATAACATGTATTACCTTTCAGCCGCCCACAACAATGGAAAAACGTGAATTCAGAATTACAGAATGCATTAATCAATAGCCGAGTCCATGCCCAACACAGCCCCCTGAAAATAAAGCAAAACTGTAGGTGGAAACATTACAGCATGCATTAATCAATAGCCGAGTCCATGCCCAACACAGCCCCCTGAAAATAAAGCAAAACTGTAGGTGGAAACATTACAGCATGTATCCCCACTTCCCCCAACAGCCCCCTGATATATTGATGTATTCCTCGTTATATATTTCTATCCCTTCCACAGGGATGATACACATATATACGAAAATGTATTCCCACGTAGACATTTCGATGTGACCCCGCTTTACGGCTGTTATATACTTTTATGTACCATGTTGTCGAATTGTTGATTTGAAATAAAACACAAATAACAGAGGTAAAATGCATGAGAAGGCGACCAAGGGCTCCGGTGGAGTCGGAGTACTCGTAAAAGATACGCTCTTAGCAGAATTTAAATGTCAGGTAATTGATAAAGCGGAAGGTATTCTGGGAATTGAGTTAACGCATAGATGTAACGGTTTCCGTTTGGTGTTGTTCGCTTGCTATCTCCCGCCTGAGAACTCTACTTGGGGTAAAGATGCTTCAGCCTTCTTGTCACATCTAATGGCTGAGGTATATTTACACAATGAGGCCGATATGATCATTGATTTGCGGTGATCTAAATGCGCGAGTTGGTTAGGAGCAAGATGTCATTGAAGGTGTTGATGATGTGCCGATTCTGGAATACCTTAAAAACGCTCGGCCCTAGAAAAATGAATGCCGTGCCACTAAAAGTTAAAATGGAAGATGGCCACTATGCTACAGACCCACATGTGGTGTTAGATAAATGGCGTGACGAGTTCACAACCCTCTACAATAATAATAATCAGTGTGAAGATGGTAACGACCTTTACCTAGAGGCAATGGCTTATAAGGACTTTTTAGAGAGATCTGGTCAGTGGCCAACGAATAGGGATATAAACCGCGACATTGAACTTAGTGAGGTACGGCTGGTAACGTCCAGACTGAAGACTCGAAAAACGGTGGGGGTAGACGGTATCCCTAACGAGGTGCTCAAACACAGTAACATTTTAAAATGTCTGCAAGTGTAGTTTCAGCGATGTTTCGACTTCGGTATGGCTCCGACGTTGTGGGCGCGTGCTATAATCAAGCCTATCCCAAAGAGTGCACTGGTGGACCCATGTGTGCCGCTGAATTATGGAGCCATAGGCCTTATTTCATGTATAGAAAAGGTGTGCTCAGCGGTTCTCAGCAGAAGGATCACGCATTACAGTGATGAAGCTGATATTCTTGTAGAAGAGCAAAACGGATTCAGGAGTCATAGGAACTGTCTTGAACATATCTACAGCCTGAATAGCATCGTTAATGGTCGAAAAACCAGCGGGCCCTCAACATTTGCAGCTTTCATTGACATGGAGAAAGCCTTCGACCGTACAGACCGGAATCTATTATGATTAAGACTATTACAATAGAACATAGATGGCAAGGCTTATTTGGCTGTCCGCTCTTTGTATCGTGATACACAAGCATCGATAAGGGTAAATGAATTATATACACAGTGGCTTAATGTCAGTTACGGCGTCCGCCAAGGTGACACCCTTTCACCCACTCTTCTAATCTATATATCAATGATTTAGCTGTTAAACTGAAAGCACTAGTTGGTGGAATTAAGGTTGGCAATGAAACAGTATCCATCCTTCTATATGCTGATGACATTGTACTCCTGGCGGAAAGTGAAGATAAGTTGCAGCAGATGTTAAGTTTTACATGTGAATGGTGCAAAAAGTGGAAACTAAGCCTTAATATAAATAATTCAGGTATCGTTCACTTCCGGCCAGGTAGGCGTAGACGAAGCATGTTTGAATTTTATTTCGGGAATTAGAGGATATTGCTTGTCAGTAACTATAAATATCTAGGAGTCATATTTGACGAGCACTGGTTGTTCCTTGAGTGTTCTACGGTGCTAGTAGCCCTGAAGAACCCAGGCCTCGCTACCGCTCGGCCAGGGTCCTGAAGTGCAGCCTGCAAATCCTCAGCGATTTGAGACCCCTCCATTGTAATGGGACTAGTGTCACTTTGTGGGTGAATACCACGTCCAATCCTTATTATATTTGAATTCTACATACCTTAAACTATCTATTTACGTATAGTTTGTTTCTTTAAAGAACTGTTGGTGTCCACAATACCGGCGATATTCCGCATTTCATTCGTAACATGCGCGCAGCCATTCGAAGTGACAAGCGGCAACTTTGTCAACAGATGACGCTACAGGGCGGAAGCGACAAATTTCCCGGTTTTACCGGTAATTTATACTATACACACTGGGGATGATTAATCTATTTGAAGCTAAGGAGGTATGTAATCTTGATGTATGTGGTACCCGTCTAACAGACCTGCAGAATATTGAATGGAAAGAAAGCTTGATTCAGGGTCATAAAATCAGGATGAGATACTTTCCGATACAGGTTTTCACGTTGACTACTACTGAGTATAGTAGTCAACGCGAAAACCTGTATCGGAAAGTATCTCATCCTGATTGATAGTAGTCAACGTGAAAACCTGTATCGGAAAGTATCTCATCCTGATTTTATGGCCCTGTCTAACTTTGATAAATTGACTCATCTAATACAAAACTACTGGAAGGAGGTAGCGCAATTTTTAAGCTACGTTCAGGGCGATGTGTTCCGCCTTCGTACATGGCAATCTGTTTCGTCTTCGTACAGGACGATGTGTTCCGCCTTCCTACATGACGATGTTTTCCGCCTTCCTACGGGGCGATGTGTTCTGCCTTCGTACAGGGATATGTTTTCCGTCTACGTACAGGGCGATGGGTTCCGCCTTTCTTCAGGGCGATGTGTTCCGCCTTCGTACATGGCGATGTGTTCCGCCTACGTACAGGGCGATATGTTCCGCCTTCGTACAGGGCGATGTGTTCCGCCTTTGTACATGGCGATGTGTTCTGCCTACGTGCAGGGCGATATGTTCCGCCGTCCTACATGGCGATGTGTTCCGCCTTCGTACATAGCGATGTGTTTCGCCTTCGGACAGAGCGATGAGTTCAGTCTTCGTGCAGGGTGATGTGTTTCGCCTTCCTACTTGACGATGCGTTCCGCCTTCGTACAGGGCGATGTGTTTCGCATGCGTACATGCTGATGTATTTCACCTATGTACACGGCAATCGGTTACGCCGACCCATAATAGGGTCACATGATCTCGAGTTCGAAGTCAGATACAAGTTTTGGGTTGAAGTAAGAACTGAAACGAAATGATTTGATGTATTTGTGTTGTTTTTGTGATGAATGATGAATGGGTCTGGATTCGAACCCAGGACCAGCTTTAGATGCGGACAGAACAAGCGCGGGTTATACAGGTTTTGGGTTTGAGTTCAAGTGCGAGCCCTGCTAATTAATGATTGCAGTCTAGGATTTTGCTTTAAAAAGTGTGGAAGGTCACATTTTCAGACTAAATAATTTGAGGATTGCTGCCATAAGTAAATGCACATAAAAAAAGTGCCCCATCGGGAATTGAAGGCTCAATACGACGAGACGTCCGCCGCGCTAGCTACTGACCGAGCAACCGGGGCAATCATATTATAGGGAATGCTGTGTTTGAACGCGCCCGTCCCGCGACCCCACTCGCCCAAAGTTCACTGTTGGCATAGTGACTTTAAAGTGTTCGTGCCAGGATTTTGTTCAGTTCAGAGTTAACTTTGTTTAGGGAAGACAAACACATAAGAATTTGCTTAAACGGGACTAGCAAAAATGAGGTCCGGCGGGTTTAATTCTGGGAGCATTGCATCTGAGCGTTAGTTAGAAATTCCCCAATGATGTCAAAAGATTGACAGGTGAGCTCTGATGCAGTGCAAAGACATCTGTTGTTGAGGGCGTTTGTTGTTCTCATGGTTGAGTGCTTTTCTTTGAGTTCAAGCCAATGAGCAGAGAGAATCTGAGTCTCAATCTAAAAGCACATGAGTTTTGACGTCACTTTCCTCGGTTCCATAATTTAAATCGGCATGTGCGAAAACAAGTGGAAAAAGTATTCTCTTCTACTATTTGGGGCGTTATAGTTCGATAATATAAGCGTGGAAACACAGAAGATTAATATGAGCTGAAGTTGTTTTGGCGTGGCACTAACTGTTTAAATGCAACATTAACAAGATTCTCTTTTCCTCTTCAGATAAAGTCTCGAAGTAATTTGTTTCATTTCTCGATAAATCCGGTCATTACTACATGTACTATGAATTTGATACTTGACCCCATGTTGATTTAAATATAATAATCGCCGTATACTGATAATTGTAGGCGATTGGAACCAGAATACTTATATATTCTGGGAATGGTCACACTGCCACACTACATGTCGTGTGTGAGGCCGATACGTAATTGTCTAGAGAGTGACAGCCGCACTACATGTCGTGTGTGAGGCCGATCTGACGTGAGCGCCTAGAGTGACAGCCGCACTACATGTCGTGTGTGAGGCCGATCTGACGTGAGCGCCTAGAGTGACAGCCGCACTACATGTCGTGTGTGAGGCCGATCTGACGTGAGCGCCTAGTGACAGCCGCACTACATGTCGTGTGTGAGGCCGATCTGATGTGAGCGCCTAGAGTGACAGCCGCACTACATGTCGTGTGTGAGGCCGATACGTAAGTGTCTAGAGTGGCAGTCGCACTACATGTCGTGTGTGAGGCCGATCTGACGTGAGCGCCTAGTGTGACAGCCGCACTACATGTCGTGTGTGAGGCCGATCTGACGTGAGCGCCTAGAGTGACAGCCGCACTACATGTCGTGTGTGAGGCCGATCTGACGTGAGCGCCTAGAGTGACAGCCGCACTACATGTCGTGTGTGAGGCCGATCTGACGTGAGCGCCTGGAGTGACAGCCGCACTACATGTCGTGTGTGAGGCCGATCTGACGTGAGCGCCTAGAGTGACAGCCGCACTACATGTCGTGTGTGAGGCCGATCTGATGTGAGCGCCTAGAGTGACAGCCGCACTACATGTCGTGTGTGAGGCCGATACGTAAGTGTCTAGAGTGGCAGTCGCACTACATGTCGTGTGTGAGGCCGATCTGACGTGAGCGCCTAGTGTGACAGCCGCACTACATGTCGTGTGTGAGGCCGATCTGACGTGAGCGCCTAGAGTGACAGCCGCACTACATGTCGTGTGTGAGGCCGATCTGACGTGAGCGCCTAGAGTGACAGCCGCACTACATGTCGGGTGTGAGGCCAATCTGACGTGAGCGCCTAGTGTGACAGCCGCACTACATGTCGTGTGTGAGGCCGATCTGACGTGAGCGCCTAGAGTGACAGCCGCACTACATGTCGTGTGTGAGGCCGATCTGACGTGAGCGCCTAGAGTGACAGCCGCACTACATGTCGTGTGTGAGGCCGATCTGACGTGAGCGCCTAGAGTGACAGCCGCACTACATGTCGTGTGTGAGGCCGATACGTCAGTGTCTAGAGTGACAGCCGCACTACATGTCGGGTGTGAGGCCAATCTGACGTGAGCGCCTAGTGTGACAGCCGCACTACATGTCGTGTGTGAGGCCGATACGTAATTGTCTAGAGAGTGACAGCCGCACTACATGTCGTGTGTGAGGCCGATCTGACGTGAGCGCCTAGAGTGACAGCCGCACTACATGTCGTGTGTGAGGCCGATCTGATGTGAGCGCCTAGAGTGACAGCCGCACTACATGTCGTGTGTGAGGCCGATCTGACGTGAGCGCCTAGAGTGACAGCCGCACTACATGTAGTGTGTGAGGCCGATCTGACGTGAGCGCCTAGAGTGACAGCCGCACTACATGTCGTGTGTGAGGCCGATCTGATGTGAGCGCCTAGTGTGACAGCCGCACTACATGTCGTGTGTGAGGCCGATCTGATGTGAGCGCCTAGAGTGACAGCCGCACTACATGTCGTGTGTGAGGCCGATCTGATGTGAGCGCCTAGAGTGACAGCCGCACTACATGTCGTGTGTGAGGCCGATCTGACGTGAGCGCCTAGAGTGACAGCCGCACTACATGTCGTGTGTGAGGCCAATCTGATGTGAGCGCCTAGAGTGACAGCCGCACTACATGTCGTGTGTGAGGCCGATCTGACGTGAGCGCCTAGAGTGACAGCCGCACTACATGTCGGGTGTGAGGCCGATACGTAAGTGTCTAGAGTGACAGCCGCACTACATGTCGTGTGTGAGGCCGATCTGACGTGAGCGCCTAGAGTGACAGCCGCACTACATGTCGTGTGTGAGGCCGATCTGACGTGAGCGCCTAGAGTGACAGCCGCACTACATGTCGTGTGTGAGGCCGATCTGACGTGAGCGCCTAGAGTGACAGCCGCACTACATGTCGTGTGTGAGGCCGATCTGACGTGAGCGCCTAGAGTGACAGCCGCACTACATGTCGTGTGTGAGGCCGATCTGACGTGAGCGCCTAGAGCGACAGGCGCACTACATGTCGTGTGTGAGGCCGATCTGACGTGAGCGCCTAGAGTGACAGCCGCACTACATGTCGGGTGTGAGGCCGATCTGACGTGAGCGCCTAGAGCGACAGGCGCACTACATGTCGTGTGTGAGGCCGATCTGACGTGAGCGCCTAGTGTGACAGCCGCACTACATGTCGTGTGTGAGGCCGATCTGACGTGAGCGCCTAGAGTGACAGCCGCACTACATGTCGTGTGTGAGGCCGATCTGACGTGAGCGCCTAGAGTGACAGCCGCACTACATGTCGTGTGTGAGGCCGATCTGACGTGAGCGCCTAGAGTGACAGCCGCACTACATGTCGTGTGTGAGGCCGATCTGACGTGAGCGCCTAGAGTGACAGCCGCACTACATGTCGTGTGTGAGGCCGATACGTAAGTGTCTAGAGTGACAGGCGCACTACATGTCGTGTGTGAGGCCGATACGTAAGTGTCTAGAGTGACAGCCGCACTACATGTCGTGTGTGAGGCCAATCTGACGTGAGCGCCTAGAGTGACAGCCGCACTACATGTCGTGTGTGAGGCCGATCTGACGTGAGCGCCTAGTGTGACAGCCGCACTACATGTCGTGTGTGAGGCCGATACGTAAGTGTCTAGAGTGACAGCCGCACTACATGTCGTGTGTGAGGCCAATCTGACGTGAGTACCTAGTGTGACAGCCGCACTACATGTCGTGTGTGAGGCCGATCTGACGTGAGCGCCTAGAGTGACAGCCGCACTACATGTCGTGTGTGAGGCCGATCTGACGTGAGCGCCTAGAGTGACAGCCGCACTACATGTCGTGTGTGAGGCCGATCTGACGTGAGCGCCTAGAGCGACAGGCGCACTACATGTCGTGTGTGAGGCCGATACGTAAGTGTCTAGAGTGACAGCCGCACTACATGTCGTGTGTGAGGCCAATCTGACGTGAGCGCCTAGAGTGACAGTCGCACTACATGTCGTGTGTGAGGCCGATCTGACGTGAGCGCCTAGAGTGACAGCCGCACTACATGTAGTGTGTGAGGTCGATCTGACGTGTCTGTATACCCCGTCAACCCAGCTCGAGTTTCAGCCCCAAATATCGCCACTGTAAGAGATTAGGCGCCCAGGTACCACCATCTAAGTGTGTCACAGAAAAACGCGTAATGTGTTTATTACAGAGTTAAAACTATGTACATATCATGACAATGACCACTCAGAGAGACGCAGTAGGACAGCCAAGTGAAAAACACATCAAGTTTCACAAATCGCCTTTGTTCCAAAACCTGGAGACATGATTAGTCTTCCTGTATAAACAACAAGTCGGGATTTAATTGGCAGCAAAACGGTTCACCAATCAGTTGATGTTGATGAATTAGTAACATCATATACATCACGGATATCTAGTATTAATTACTTCTGGAGATAAAGGAAGGAGGAATAATTTCAGGGAACAAACCACGTATCGTATTCGGGTGATGACACTGAGATACACCAGCTGTATCCGCCTTGTGTCGAGCGACATGCAAGCAGCAGGCCTGTGTCGAGCGACATGCAAGCAGCAGGCCTGTGTCGAGCGACATGCAAGCAGCAGGCCTGTGTCGAGCGACATGCAAGCAGCAGGCCTGTGTCGAGCGACATGCAAGCAGCAGGCCTGTGTCGAGCGACATGCAAGCAGCAGGCCTGTGTCGAGCGACATGCAAGCAGCAGGCCTGTGACTGACTGCTCACACAAAATAGGGATCAACTGCATAACAAGTAGGTGAAAAATAGGGATGTACATGTATACGAAAGAAGTCAGGCATTTTAAAGAAAGAAGATGGCTGTGCTCAGCCAACAGTCGGCAAGGCGACGATTATGACGTCAGGAGATGGCTGTACTCAGCCAACAGTCGGCAAGGCGATGATTATGACGTCAGCAGATGGCTGTGATCGGTCAACAGTCGGCAAGGCAACACTTATGACGTCAGGTCAGTAGTTGACGAGCCGCCGCTGATCCCCGCCTCGCGGGGGGCACGGGGAGTGGCCCCCCGAGAAGCCTCCCGGGTAGCCTCTCTGGGGGCCTCGTTGGGGGCCTCTTGGGGGGCCTCGCTCTCGGTCAGGGCGCCCACGGTGGCTAAAACACAATAAGCTCAAGGTAAACAGCATGGTCTCCTGTATTCTAATCATTCTAATTCTATCGCCTTATAAGAGATAATACACCGCAAACCTATATCAATGCCATAATCCTACATTAAGATGTCCCCGTTTCAGCCAGGCACAAGACCACCCTTCATTCTACATGGAGGCTGAAGACTAGTGACTCCCCAACACTTACGAATGTTGCCTGTGATCTGAATAGCTGCGCGGCGACCTTGCCCTTGGGTCGTCCTGGTCCCTGGAGTAGTGGCGGGACCTGGATCCCCGGTCGTAGCCCCTGTCTCGCTCTCGCTCCCCGCCATCCGGACCCCAAGGTCGGCGCTCCCAGTCCCTGCCTCCTTCCGCACCCCGGCCTCCGTCCGCACCCCCTCGGGCGCGGTCCCGACCCCTGTCACCCTCCCTCTCCCTCTCGGCGTCCCGGCCCCGGGGCCAGTCCCTGGCGGGGTGCTTCTCCCGGGCGGGCGGGCTGCGGCCCGGCCTCTCCCGCTCCCGCTCCCGGTCCCACTGGCCGTCCCGCCTCCCGCCTCGGGACTCCCTCCCCGGCGGCGGCGGCGGCGGCGGCGGCGGGTCTCTCGGGGCCCGGGGCGGCTCGGGGGACCTCGACCTGCTGAGGCCCCCCCTACTGGAGCCGGCGGGGGGAGGCCGCCACGTCTCCTCCCAGGCGGGGCTGTCGGGGTCAAGGTCCTTGTGTCGCTTCTCGCGCTCCCGGCGCCTCAGCTGGATGGCCATCGCTCGCAGCTCCTCTTCGCGGTCCTGGAGGGAAGCAGACGAGAGACACGTCACACACAGGTCAAACCGATCACTGGTACAGCGGGGGGGGAGGGGGGGGGCAACCAACATGGCGTGGTACCCCCCTACTGTACTGTACCAACTTGCCTATGGACAATGCTGTCCGCAGTGAGACTCACTGTTATACGGATGGTCTACATTTACCGTAAGTACCTAAATGGTTTAATGCAGTGACTCAGGTCTCACCTGTCTCTCGCGCTCAGCCAACGTCATCTTCTGTCGTCGTGTCTTTAGGTCGGCCTTGTCTGTCAACCGAAAGCTAGTTATAACAGCTGACGACCACAAGTGATACTCAACCTAGGAGCAAAATCCAAAATCAATCAATGGATTTGACTGGCGTCTAACGGTATCTATAGCTATATCATGCCATGAAAGTAATCATGGAGCGAAACTTGATCTCATATAACACTTGTAACAGCTACATGAATATTAACACAAACAAGGAAGGGACCCGTCTGTAACATCTACTACATTAACACAAGCAAGGAAGGGACCCGTCTGTAACAACTACTACATTAACACAAAAAAAGGAAGGGACCCGCCTGTAACGGCTACTACATTAACACAAGCAAGGAGGGGACCCGCCTGTAACGGCTACTCCATTAACACAAGCAAGGAAGGGACCCGCCTGTAACAGCTACTACATTAACACAAGCAAGGAAGGGACCCGCCTTTAACAACTAATACATTAACACAAGCAAGAAAGGGACCCGCCTGTAACGGCTACTACATTAACACAAGCAAGAAAGGGACCCGCCTGTAACGGCTAATACATTAACATAAGCAAGGAAGGGACCCGCCTGTAACAGCTACATTAACACAAGCAAGGAAGGGATCCGCCTGTAACGGCTACTACATTAACACAAGCAAGGAAGGGACCCGTCTGTAATGGCTACTACATTAACACAAGCAAGGAAGGGGCCCGTCTGTAACGGCTACTACATTAACACAAGCAAGGAAGGGACCCGTCTGTAACGGCTACTACATTAACACAAGCAAGGAAGGGACCCGCCTGTAGCAACTACTACATTAACACAAGTAAGGAAGGGACCCGCCTGTAACAACTACTACATTAACACAAGCAAGGAAGGGACCCGTCTGTAACGGCTACTACATTAACACAAGCAAGGAAGGGACCCGCCTGTAACGGCTACTACATTAACACAAGTAAGGAAGGGACCCGCCTGTAACAACTACTACATTAACACAAGCAAGAAGGGGACCCGCCTGTAACAGCTACTACATTAACACAAGCAAGGAAGGGACCCGCCTGTAACAGCTACTTAACTACATTAACACAAGTAAGGAATGAACCCGCCTGTAACTGCCACTACATTAACACAAGCAAAGCAGGGACCCGCCTGTAACAGCTACATTAACACAAGCAAGGAATGGACCCGCCCGTAACAGCTACATTAACACAAGTAAGGAATGGACCCGCCTGTAACAGCTACATTAACACAAGTAAGGAATGGACCCGCCTGTAACTGCCACTACATTGACACAAGCAAGGAAGGGACCCGCCTGTAACAGCTACTTAACTACATTAACACAAGCAAGGAAGGGACCCGCCTGTAACGGCTACTAGATTAACACAAGCAAGGAAGGGACCCCCCTTTAACAACTACTACATTAACACAAGCAAGAAAGGGACCCGCCTGTAACGGCTACTACATTAACACAAGTAAGGAAGGGACCCGCCTGTAACAACTACTAAATTAACACAAGCAAGGAAGGGACCCGCCTGTAACGGCTACTACATTAACACAAGCAAGGAAGGGACCGGCCTGTAACAACTACTACATTAACACAAGCAAGGAAGGGACCCGCCTGTAACATCTACTACATTAGCACAAGCAAGGATGGGACCCGCCTGTAACAACTACTAAATTAACACAAGCAAGGAAGGGACCCGCCTGTAACGGCTACTACATTAACACAAGCAAGGAAGGGACCCGCCTGTAACAACTAATACATTAACACAAGCAAGGAAGGGACCCGCCTGTAACAGCTACTACATAAACACAAGCAAGGAAGGGACCCGCCTGTAACGGCTACTACATAAACACAAGCAAGAAAGGGACCCGCCTGTAACGGCTACTACATTAACACAAGCAAGAAAGGGACCCGCCTGTAACAGCTACTACATTAACACAAGCAAGAAAGGGACCCGCCTGTAGCAACTACTACATTAACACAAGCAAGAAAGGGACCCGCCTGTAACGGCTACTACATTAACACAAGTAAGGAAGGGACCCGCCTGTAACAACTACTAAATTAACACAAGCAAGGAAGGGACCCGCCTGTAACGGCTACTACATTAACACAAGCAAGGAAGAGACCGGCCTGTAACAACTACTACATTAACACAAGCAAGGAATGGACCCGCCTGTAACATCTACTACCTTAGCACAAGCAAGGAAGGGACCCGCCTGTAACAACTACTAAATTAACACAAGCAAGGAAGGGACCCGCCTGTAACGGCTACTACATTAACACAAGCAAGGAAGGGACCCGCCTGTAACAACTAATACATTAACACAAGCAAGGAAGGGACCCACCTGTAACAGCTACTTAACTACTTCCTACATTAACACAAGCAAGGAAGGAAGGGAACTTAGTACTTGAGCCAAATCCAGCTGACAACTTGGACAACCATGACTACATGCAGACAAATAGCATGCAAACTAATTGCTTAATACTTGAGCCAAAGCCAGCTCGGCACTACCTTGACAGCTTGCAGCTCAACAGTCCACCTTTGCTAGAAGATGCGCTACTCACATTGCTTGTTCAGGGCCTTTTGCATCCTCTGCTTCATACGTTCCGCCGGGGTTTGGCTTCCCTACACACAAAAACCAGAGTCAATACATGCGTAAATACTACTGTAGCTTACAGAAGTCAAGGATTTTTCGTACACCGTTAATTGACAAACAAGTGGAAAACACGATGTTTATTAAGTAGATTAAAACATTCATACGAAAGTTCCATAATGGTTTAATGATAAACGCCACATTTAGTTCAAAATCCGTCTTGGTAAACTTCCTCATAACGTCATAGCATGTCGATGCTTGCTAATCTACACATTCGACTGTAATTGTCAAAGCATCGTTGCGTAAAAACATTTATTGTGACAGCAAAACAAAAAAGATATTACTGACTTTGGATGGCTGGCCATGAACTTTACCAAGCATTGTGTGCTGCGTGTCCCTGGAAAGAACGAAGGAAGTCGTACGTAAATATGTACACACCCCGGGGTCAGACCCCCGTATAAACAACACACATGTACACACCCCGGGGTCAGACCCCCGTATAAACAACACACATGTACACACCCCGGGGTCAGACCCCCGTATAAACAACACACATGTACACACCCCGGGGTCAGACCCCCGTATAAACAACACACATGTATTCAGCCCGGGGTCAGACCCCCGTATAAACAACACACATGTACACACCCCGGGGTCAGACCCCCGTATAAACAACACACATGTATTCACCCCGGGGTCAGACCCCCGTATAAACAACACACATGTACACACCCCGGGGTCAGATCCCCGTATAAACAACACACATGTATTCAGCCCGGGGTCAGACCCCCGTATAAACAACACACATGTACACACCCCGGGGTCAGACCCCCGTGTAAACAACACACATGTACACACCCCGGGGTCAGACCCCCGTATAAACAACACACATGTATTCAGCCTGGGGTCAGACCCCCGTATAAACAACACACATGTATTCAGCCCGGGGTCAGACCCCCGTATAAACAACACACATGTATTCAGCCCGGGGTCAGACCCCCGTTTAAACAACACACATGTACACACCCCGGGGTAAGACCCCCGTATAAATAACACACATGTATTCACCCCGGGGTAAGACCCCCGTATAAACAACACACATGTACACACCCCGGGGTCAGACCCCCGTATAAACAACATACACATGTATTCAGCCCGGGGTCAGACCCCCGTATAAACAACACACATGTACACACCCCGGGGTAAGACCCCCGTATAAACAACACACATGTACACACCCCGGGGTCAGACCCCCGTATAAACAACATACACATGTATTCAGCCCGGGGTCAGACCCCCGTATAAACAACACACATGTATTCAGCCCGGGGTCAGACCTCCGTATAAACAACATACACATGTATTCACCCCGGGGTAAGACCCCCGTATAAACAACACACATGTATTCACCCCGGGGTCAGACCCCCGTATAAACAACATTGACCTGTATTTACCCCGGGGTAAGACCCCCGAATAAACAACACACATGTATTCACCCCGGGGTCAGACCCCCGTATAAACAACATACACATGTATTCAGCCCGGGGTCAGACCCCCGAATAAACAACATACATGTATTCACCCCGGGGTCAGACCCCCGAATAAACAACATACACATGTATTCACCCCGGGGTCAGACCTCCGTATAAACAACATACACATGTATTCAGCCCGGGGTCAGACCCCCGTATAAACAACATACACATGTATTCAGCCCGGGGTCAGACCCCCGTATAAACAACATGCACATGTATTCACCCCGGGGTCAGACCCCCGTATAAACAACACACATGTATTCACCCCGGGGTCAGAGACCCCCGCATAAACAACATACACATGTATTCACCCCGGGGTCAGACCTCCGTATAAACAACATACACATGTATTCAGCCCGGGGTCAGACCCCCGTATAAACAACACACATGTATTCACCCCGGGGTCAGACCCCCGTATAAACAACACACATGTATTCACCTCGGGGTAAGACCCCCGTATAAACAACACACATGTATTCACCCCGGGGTCAGACCCCCGTATAAACAACACACATGTATTCACCTCGGGGTAAGACCCCCGTATAAACAACACACATGTATTCACCCCGGGGTCAGACCCCCGTATAAACAACATTGACCTGTATTTACCCCGGGGTAAGACCCCCGAATAAACAACACAATTGTATTCACCCCGGGGTCAGAACCCCGTATAAACAACATACACATGTATTCACCCCGAGGTCAGACCTCCGTATAAACAACATACACATGTATTCAGCCCGGGGTCAGACCCCCGTATAAACAACACACATGTATTCACCCCGGGGTCAGACCCCCGTATAAACAACACACATGTATTCACCTCGGGGTAAGACCCCCGTATAAACAACACACATGTATTCACCCCGGGGTCAGACCCCCGTATAAACAACACACATGTATTCACCTCGGGGTAAGACCCCCGTATAAACAACACACATGTATTCACCCCGGGGTCAGACCCCCGTATAAACAACATTGACCTGTATTTACCCCGGGGTAAGACCCCCGAATAATCAACATACACATGTATTCACCCCGGGGTCAGACCCCCGAATAAACCACACACATGTATTCACCCCGGGGTCAGACCCCCGAATAAACAACATACACATGTATTCACCCCGGGGTCAGACCCTCGTATAAACAACACACATGTATTCACCCCGGGGTCAGACCCCCGTATAAACAACACAATTGTATTCACCCCGGGGTCAGAACCCCGTATAAACAACATACACATGTATTCACCCCGGGGTCAGACCCCCGAATAAACCACACACATGTATTCACCCCGGGGTCAGACCCCCGAATAAACAACATTGACCTGTATTTACCCCGGGGTAAGATCCCCGTATAAACAACATACACATGTATTCACCCCTGGGTCAGACCCCCGAATAAGCAACATACATGTTTGCTTTATAGAAAAAACAGAGACCCACTTCTTCATTGTCAAGCAAGCATCATGAACGTAAATGTTTAGCTCTAAGCAAAATGATATCATACGAGCCATGCAAAGCAATTCCACATTTTGTCACCCAACAACCAAACAAAATGGCCCTATACACTATGTTGTGTGGAAACATAACATTGGATTTATGTAACACTGTTTTAAAGCGCAGAAAATTCACCTTCACTTATATATCGTGGGCCAAAACAGGCCACAAGAGGTCACTTTCACTTATATGTCATGGGCCACAAAATTCATCCTAGCCTACCTTCGGCTGGAGTCGTTTGCCTGGCTGCTGCCGCGGCTGTCGCTGCCTGGGCCCTCGCCGCCGCTGTGGGCGCCGTCGCTGTCGCCGCTGGTGGTGCTGGTGGCGCTGGCGTTGGAGGACAGGCTGGGTCGGCGGTAGCGCTTGATCGGCTGGGGCGAGGCGCTGCGCCGCTCAGACCGCCGGGACCGGGAGCCACTGCGAGATCGCGACCGCGACCGCGAGAACGACCGCGAGAACGACCCGGACCGCGAGCGACTGCTGCAATGACGTCACAACAGGTCACCTTCACTTATATATCATGGGCCACAAGAGGTCACCTTTACTTATATATCATGGGCCACAGGAGGTCACCTTCACTTATATATCATGGGCCACAGGTCACCTTCACTTATATATCATGGGCCACAAGAGGTCACCTTCACTTATATATCATGGGCCACAAGAGGTCACCTTCACTTATATATCATGGGCCACAACAGCCCACCTTCACTTATATATCATGGGCCAAAACAGGTCACTTTCACTTATATATCATGGGCTACAACGGGTCACCTTCATTTAAATATCATGGGCCACAACAGGTCACCTTCACTTAAATATCATGGGCTACAACAGGCCCCAACAGGTCACCTGCACTTATATATCATGGGCCACAACAGGTCACTTTCACTTATATATCATGAGCATGTAGATAAGTGGCCTGTATTCTCGTACAGGCCACAAGAGGTCACCTTCACTTATATATCCTGGGCCACAACAGGTCACTTTCACTTATATATCATGGGCATGTATATAAGTGGCCTGTATTCTCGTACAGGCCACAAGAGGTCACCTTCACTTATATATCCTGGGTAATTAACAGGCTGAAAAATCCCCCAAAAATCCCAAAAGTCTGGCGTAGGTATTAATTCATATAATAACATAGGGCCAGGCAATGGGAGGAACTAATGCGGGGATGTAGTGCATTGTCATGCTAGTCGGGCTCGGCTTGGTGATTGTATGTTCTAGATCTCTGATGAGCCAATATGGAGATCACTGCCAATGCAGGCAGGCGGTCCTAAATGAATGTATCACAAAGATGGGGCTAAGGGCAGCAGTCGGAAAGCTATGGGTCGATGGCATCATGCTGCAAGAGAGTCAACACACCTAGAGTACGACCGACGCGACCTTGATCGAGAGCCCCGCCTGGGCCTGGAGAGCGACCTTGACCTTGACCGGGAGCCCCGCCTAGGCCTGGAGAGTGACCTTGACCTTGATCGAGACCCCCGTCTGGGCCTGGAGAATGACCTTGACCGGGAATACGACCGTGCTCTCGAGTTCGACCGTCGACCGCTATATCGCCGGCGAGGCGACCTTGACCTTGACTTGCTAGATGATGACCTGGACCGTTTTCTTCGTTCGACTGAGGGTTTTTCTGGAACCGCGGTTGCCGAGGTCTTTCGTCTGGGCGAGCGCTTTAACCTAGCGATTAGAAGTGTACACAGACGTGAGGAAAGTGTTTAGAACAACCATCACCCAGAGGCACTAAGCATATGGTAGTTTAAAGTATTCAATCAGTCGACACGAGGGCGAGGCCGACAGACAGCCTGCAGGAGACAGTATCCGGGCGGCGAGTCACAGGCGCACCTACCTGGTCTGGGCGTACCGGCAAGATTAGCTGATAGCAACTAAGTTTCCTACTTCCTATCATTGGTACTCCGTGTCAACACGCAAGCTGTTACGCAGGGGTTTTACTCAGCCACCTGTGCACAAATTGCGTGTTTATGACGTCAGTGTTCGTCAATTTCAAGTTGTTCAGATGCAAACAAATAATGTACATAATTTCGGCAATTTGGCCCATTTCTTTTCGCGCCTCCTTCTCATCCATTGAGGCGAAAGTGAGACGCAGATGGTCCCATAACTACCATAAGCCGAATGTCGCTTTGTACTTTTCTGCGTTTGCTTTGTCTTTTGGTTCGTATTTGGATTTGTGTGTGGGCTACCGGCGGACACTGTAAGTAGCCCTGACGATGGGCAGGAAGGGCGTGAAAAGCAAAATGCCACCGACCGGGACGCGGACACGGAGCTTTGTGCCTGTAACTGGGGCGGCAAGGTGGGGCCCTGCACGGGGCCGCCTTCGTCAGAACTCTCCCCGCCGAAACTCGTGATGAACAGCAGCGGCGCGCCCTCTGCCGGTGACCTTGACCGTGACCTCGAGGATGAGGAGCTGCAAGACACAATGAATCCTCCTGTGATCTACCGTCTCTGGCTGCAGTGACATCGTCACGGGGTGGGCAATGAACGGGTTAGGGCATTACAAGGGGGCCGGAACAATCTTTACATCTTAGCCATCACCAGTGGCCTATTGCACGTACATAGTTTAGCCGGCTACGGTGCTCAGTTGACTAAAATCCATTATCATTTACATAGTAACTATTGACCACTAAACCCCGTAGTTGGCTACACTGCGTTCGTGAAATTCGTCACAGGGGCTGTTGGCTGCAAATGTTGGTGAGATGTCCAACAGATGGTCAAATTGACTTATACCGTCTAATCGAAACTGGGATTGGATATTAAAAAGTCTAACCGCTATTTAAATCTGGTAGCATCCGATGTTTTTCAATCTAGCAACACATATTTAAGACTATACTCACTCCTTCTTGTATGGCTCGTACTTCGGACTGTCTCTTGCGGCATAGCTGGAGCAGACATGACACAGCAATACGGGAGTTAGGCCCATATGTATATCACACGTTCAAAGATCAAAGAATGAATTGACGTTCTAGGAGCACATTGACTCAACTCAACTTAACAGGTGCACCATTTTGAGATAGAACTGGGCTGGCACCACGACATGGGCTTAACAGGTGCAGTATATTCATGTATAACTGGGCTGGCACCACGACATGGGCTTAACAGGTGCAGTATATTCATGTATAACTGGGCTGGCACCACGACATGGGCTTAACAGGTGCAGTATATTCATGTATAACTGGGCTGGCACCACGACATGGGCTTAACAGGTGCAGTATATTCATGTATAACTGGGCTGGCACTACGACATGGGCTTAACAGGTGCAGTATATTCATGTATAACTGGGCTGGCACCACGACATGGGCTTAACAGTTGCAGTATATTCATGTATAACTGGGCTGGCACCACGACATGGGCTTAACAGGTGCAGTATATTCATGTATAACTGGGCTGGCACCACGACATGGGCTTAACAGGTGCAGTATATTCATGTATAACTGGGCTGGCACCACGACATGGGCTTAACAGGTGCAGTATATTCATGTATAACTGGGCTGGCACCACGACATGGGCTTAACAGGTGCAACATATTCAGGTTACATGCAATACATAGGAGGCAGTTGCTTCCATACACCATCACGTGGGTGTGTCCTGCAACTAAGTCTCCTCACGAAGGCAGGAATGACATGTGGCTATTTCCCCTCAAGGTCAAATGCTGACAACAACTGTTATCAACCATGGCTGAATCAGCCAAAAGAAAGAAAAATGTACAGAATATTCATAAACACACAAATGATGCACTCAACGATTACAGTGTCGCTCGAATTACTTATTTGCTCAGTAACCCAGTAAATGTATATCCCAGACCAATCTCAAACAAAAGAGTCAGTTCCTATGTCCATGTCCAGGCCCACCATCAGTCGTAACGTTGTTTCAAGTTTTCGGGGAGTACCGGTAGTTACCTAGGTGGGCTTGAAGGTCGATCCTTCAGTCTCTTCTCTTTGAAAGCTCTTCGTTCTCGACGAGATTTACGACCCTACAACAAGGAACACAGATTCAACGGAGTCTCTGGCATCAGAATCACAGACAAAGGAACGCAGGTTCAGTGGTGAGTCTGTGGCACTAGAGACTGGGGAATGCCCATGTTAGAATGAATGAAGGGCCACATCGCGTTGACGCTTGCCTGGGTCAGCAGAGCTGACGCGATGGGATATGCGTACTTCATGTTCATTGCACCGCTTGTGATCTGCATGCTTCACGTCTCCTCACAAACATGCCGGCAGCAGGGTAAAACAACGTTCTTTAATTTATTTCGGTGTCACACTGAACATTTTCTTCTGAAGTAACAGTTTCTCCTGACATAACATTATCTCCCGACATAACTTTCTCCTGGCATATCCCTTTTTTCAAATTCCCTGATGTTTGCCTGCATGGAATGTTAGGGATATGGCGAGAGTGCGGCTTGGTGTTCACAGGATGAACGCTGGGTCCTAACACAAGACGTGAGCGCAGTGCTGGAAGAGGTGCGAGACTTGAGTAATGGGGTAAACTGTCTTGACAGAGAAAGCAATAAACCAGAGGAGCGGTAGTAGCCTTGAGGATTACAGCGGGAAGAACACGCTGATATGTACGGGGTGAAAGAAATGAAATGTTTAGGCCTCTATCGTAACGTGTGAATCCGTCAGCGTTGCATGGAATATTTATTTATAATGAATTTCTCCGTGTATCCGTGAGGGTGACCCTTCACCTTGCCTGGATGATATCCCCCCGTGTATCCGTGAGGATGACCTTCATCTTGCCTGGCTGATAGCCCCCGTGTATCCGTGAGAACGACCTTCACCTTGCCTGGTTGATACCCCCCCCCCCGTGTATCCGTGAGAACGACCTTCATCTTTCCTGGTTGATATTCCCCCCCCCCCCGTGTATCCGTTAGGACGACCTTCACCTTGCCTGGCTGATAGCCCCCCGTGTATTCGTGAGAACGACCTTCACCTTGCCTGGTTGATAGCCCCCGTGTTTCCGTGAGGATGACCTTCACCTTGCCTGGCTGATAGCCTCGTGTATCCGTGAGGACGACCTTCACCTTGCCTGGTTGATAGCCCCCCTCCCCCGTGTATCCGTGAGGCCGACCTTCACCTTGCCTGGTTGATAGCCCCCCTCCCCCGTGTATCCGTGAGGAAGACCTTCACCTTGCCTGGTTGATAGCCCCCCTCCCCCGTGTATCCGTGAGGCCGACCTTCACCTTGCCTGGTTGATAGCCCCCCCTCCCCCGTGTATCCGTGAGGACATAGACACGATACATAGATCAACACTTACGGAGAACTGGGCTTTTTCTTCCTCCAGGAGCTTGGCGAGTCGAAGAGCCTCCGCTTCCTCTTTATCCAGCTGCAGAGCGCTTAAAGTAAACATTGGCGTGAACCTTTACAGAGAGCTAATAAATAAAGACATACTTTAACAATTGAATTGATAATTCAATACTTTATAGTTATATAGTATATATATATGCCAGTCACACTCAACGCTAGAGAGACAAACGGTCAACAGTTTCGGCAAGCAACAATTTCCAGAAGCAACTTTATCCTAATGATTAGAACAGCCGCAGGATATACTGAAATACAGGAAGAGGGGCTAACACACATACAGCTACAGGTACTGTCACGAGACACGGGGTTTCTGTGTCGCCGGTACGGTTGATAACCTTGGCTACGGGTTGACAATCCGAGTGCGTTTGAACGAGATGTTTAACTTCAATCCTATTTGATGCTATATTTATCAATGGTGGTGCGAATGGTACGCTGCCCCCTACCATATCATTCTCCTAATTTCATCCCGTATTGGAGGGCCCCCCTCGGGGCATCTTATTTATTATTTACAGTCCAGACCTTTCGTCCAGCAGCTTACCATTCATAGTCGAGGCCTTTCATCCCGTACTGGAGGGAGGCTTCGTTCAACATTTGCGCCTGTTCATCAGTCAAGTTGTAGATATCAATTATGTTATCTGTAAACAACAATGATATTTGAAGAAAAACAAAGGGAAATCAGAACGGTAATCACGGTAATCTCAAGAAAGCTTTCTAGTATTAACCCAGGGTCCATGGAGCCTGTGCCATTGTATGTATACAGTCTAAAGATACCTTCCTGGTTAACAGTGGCGGATAACCCAGGGTCCATGGAGCCTGTGCCATTGTATGTATACAGTCTAAAGATACCTTCCTGGTTAACAGTGGCGGATAACCCAGGGTACAGGGAGCCTGTGCCATTGTATGTATACAGTCTAAAGATACCTTCCTGGTTAACAGTGGCGGATAACCCAGGGTCCATGGAGCCTGTGCCATTGTATATATACAGTCTAAAGATACCTTCCTGGTTAACAGTGGCGGATAACCCAGGGTCCATGGAGCCTGTACCATTGTATGTATACAGTCTAAAGATAGCTTCCTGGTTAACAGTGGCGGATAACCCAGGGTCCATGGAGCCTGTGCCATTGTATGTATACAGTCTAAAGATACCTTCCTGGTTAACAGTGGCGGATAACCCAGGGTACATGGAGCCTGTGCCATTGTATGTATACAGTCTAAAGATAGCTTCCTGGTTAACAGTGGCGGATAACCCAGGGTACAGGGAGCCTGTGCCATTGTATGTATACAGTCTAAAGATAGCTTCCTGGTTAACAGTGGCGGATAACCCAGGGTACAGGGAGCCTGTGCCATTGTATGTATACAGTCTAAAGATAGCTTCCTGGTTAACAGTGGCGGATAACCCAGGGTACAGGGAGCCTGTGCCATTGTATGTATACAGTCTAAAGATAGCTTCCTGGTTAACAGTGGCGGATAACCCAGGGTACATGGAGCCTGTGCCATTGTATGTATACAGTCTAAAGATACCTTCCTGGTTAACAGTGGCGGATAACCCAGGGTCCATGGAGCCTGTGCCATTGTATGTATACAGTCTAAAGATACCTTCCTGGTTAACAGTGGCGGATAACCCAGGGTCCATGGAGCCTGTGCCATTGTATGTATACAGTCTAAAGATACCTTCCTGGTTAACAGTGGCGGATAACCCAGGGTACATGGAGCCTGTGCCATTGTATGTATACAGTCTAAAGATACCTTCCTGGTTAACAGTGGCGGATAACCCAGGGTCCAGGGAGCCTGTGCCATTGTATGTATACAGTCTAAAGATACCTTCCTGGTTAACAGTGGCGGATAACCCAGGGTCCATGGAGCCTGTGCCATTGTATGTATACAGTCTAAAGATACCTTCCTGGTTAACAGTGGCGGATAACCCAGGGTCCAGGGAGCCTGTGCCATTGTATGTATACAGTCTAAAGATACCTTCCTGGTTAACAGTGGCGGATAACCCAGGGTCCATGGAGCCTGTGCCATTGTATGTATACAGTCTAAAGATACCTTCCTCGTTAACAGTGGCGGATAACCCAGGGTACATGGAGCCTGTGCCATTGTATGTATACAGTCTAAAGATAGCTTCCTGGTTAACAGTGGCGGATAACCCAGGGTCCATGGAGCCTGTGCCATTGTATGTATACAGTCTAAAGATACCTTCCTGGTTAACAGTGGCGGATAACCCAGGGTACATGGAGCCTGTGCCATTGTATGTATACAGTCTAAAGATACCTTCCTCGTTAACAGTGGCGGATAACCCAGGGTACATGGAGCCTGTGCCATTGTATGTATACAGTCTAAAGATACCTTCCTGGTTAACAGTGGCGGATAACCCAGGGTACATGGAGCCTGTGCCATTGTATGTATACAGTCTCAAGATAGCTTCCTGGTTAACAGTGGCGGATAACCCAGGGTCCATGGAGCCTGTACCATTGTATGTATACAGTCTAAAGATACCTTCCTGGTTAACAGTGGCGGATAACCCAGGGTACATGGAGCCTGTGCCATTGTATGTATACAGTCTAAAGATAGCTTCCTGGTTAACAGTGGCGGATAACCCAGGGTACAGGGAGCCTGTGCCATTGTATGTATACAGTCTAAAGATAGCTTCCTGGTTAACAGTGGCGGATAACCCAGGGTACAGGGAGCCTGTGCCATTGTATGTATACAGTCTAAAGATAGCTTCCTGGTTAACAGTGGCGGATAACCCAGGGTACAGGGAGCCTGTGCCATTGTATGTATACAGTCTAAAGATAGCTTCCTGGTTAACAGTGGCGGATAACCCAGGGTACATGGAGCCTGTGCCATTGTATGTATACAGTCTAAAGATACCTTCCTGGTTAACAGTGGCGGATAACCCAGGGTCCATGGAGCCTGTGCCATTGTATGTATACAGTCTAAAGATACCTTCCTGGTTAACAGTGGCGGATAACCCAGGGTCCATGGAGCCTGTGCCATTGTATGTATACAGTCTAAAGATACCTTCCTGGTTAACAGTGGCGGATAACCCAGGGTACATGGAGCCTGTGCCATTGTATGTATACAGTCTAAAGATACCTTCCTGGTTAACAGTGGCGGATAACCCAGGGTCCAGGGAGCCTGTGCCATTGTATGTATACAGTCTAAAGATACCTTCCTGGTTAACAGTGGCGGATAACCCAGGGTCCATGGAGCCTGTGCCATTGTATGTATACAGTCTAAAGATACCTTCCTGGTTAACAGTGGCGGATAACCCAGGGTCCAGGGAGCCTGTGCCATTGTATGTATACAGTCTAAAGATACCTTCCTGGTTAACAGTGGCGGATAACCCAGGGTCCATGGAGCCTGTGCCATTGTATGTATACAGTCTAAAGATACCTTCCTCGTTAACAGTGGCGGATAACCCAGGGTACATGGAGCCTGTGCCATTGTATGTATACAGTCTAAAGATAGCTTCCTGGTTAACAGTGGCGGATAACCCAGGGTCCATGGAGCCTGTGCCATTGTATGTATACAGTCTAAAGATACCTTCCTGGTTAACAGTGGCGGATAACCCAGGGTACATGGAGCCTGTGCCATTGTATGTATACAGTCTAAAGATACCTTCCTCGTTAACAGTGGCGGATAACCCAGGGTACATGGAGCCTGTGCCATTGTATGTATACAGTCTAAAGATACCTTCCTGGTTAACAGTGGCGGATAACCCAGGGTACATGGAGCCTGTGCCATTGTATGTATACAGTCTAAAGATACCTTCCTCGTTAACAGTGGCGGATAACCCAGGGTACATGGAGCCTGTGCCATTGTATGTATAGTCTCAAGATACCTTCCTGGTTAACAGTGGCGGATAACCCAGGGTACATGGAGCCTGTGCCATTGTATGTATACAGTCTAATAATACCTTCCTGGTTAACAGTGGCGGATAACCCAGGGTACATGGAGCCTGTGCCATTGTATGTATACAGTCTCAAGATACCTTCCTCGTTAACAGTGGCGGATAACCCAGGGTACATGGAGCCTGTACCATTGTATGTATACAGTCTAAAGATAGCTTCCTCGTTAACAGTGGCGGATAACCCAGGGTACATGGAGCCTGTGCCATTGTATGTATACAGTCTAAAGATACCTTCCTGGTTAACAGTGGCGGATAACCCAGGGTCCATGAGCCTGTGCCATTGTATGTATACAGTCTAAAGATACCTTCCTCGTTAACAGTGGCGGATAACCCAGGGTCCATGGAGCCTGTGCCATTGTATGTATACAGTCTAAAGATAGCTTCCTGGTTAACAGTGGCGGATAACCCAGGGTCCATGGAGCCTGTGCCATTGTATGTATACAGTCTAAAGATACCTTCCTGGTTAACAGTGGCGGATAACCCAGGGTACATGGAGCCTGTGCCATTGTATGTATACAGTCTAAAGATACCTTCCTGGTTAACAGTGGCGGATAACCCAGGGTCCATGGAGCCTGTACCATTGTATGTATACAGTCTAAAGATACCTTCCTGGTTAACAGTGGCGGATAACCCAGGGTACATGGAGCCTGTGCCATTGTATGTATACAGTCTAAAGATAGCTTCCTGGTTAACAGTGGCGGATAACCCAGGGTACAGGGAGCCTGTGCCATTGTATGTATACAGTCTAAAGATAGCTTCCTGGTTAACAGTGGCGGATAACCCAGGGTACAGGGAGCCTGTGCCATTGTATGTATACAGTCTAAAGATAGCTTCCTGGTTAACAGTGGCGGATAACCCAGGGTACAGGGAGCCTGTGCCATTGTATGTATACAGTCTAAAGATAGCTTCCTGGTTAACAGTGGCGGATAACCCAGGGTACATGGAGCCTGTGCCATTGTATGTATACAGTCTAAAGATACCTTCCTGGTTAACAGTGGCGGATAACCCAGGGTCCATGGAGCCTGTGCCATTGTATGTATACAGTCTAAAGATACCTTCCTGGTTAACAGTGGCGGATAACCCAGGGTCCATGGAGCCTGTGCCATTGTATGTATACAGTCTAAAGATAGCTTCCTGGTTAACAGTGGCGGATAACCCAGGGTACATGGAGCCTGTGCCATTGTATGTATACAGTCTAAAGATACCTTCCTGGTTAACAGTGGCGGATAACCCAGGGTCCAGGGAGCCTGTGCCATTGTATGTATACAGTCTAAAGATACCTTCCTGGTTAACAGTGGCGGATAACCCAGGGTCCATGGAGCCTGTGCCATTGTATGTATACAGTCTAAAGATACCTTCCTGGTTAACAGTGGCGGATAACCCAGGGTCCAGGGAGCCTGTGCCATTGTATGTATACAGTCTAAAGATACCTTCCTGGTTAACAGTGGCGGATAACCCAGGGTCCATGGAGCCTGTGCCATTGTATGTATACAGTCTAAAGATACCTTCCTCGTTAACAGTGGCGGATAACCCAGGGTACATGGAGCCTGTGCCATTGTATGTATACAGTCTAAAGATAGCTTCCTGGTTAACAGTGGCGGATAACCCAGGGTCCATGGAGCCTGTGCCATTGTATGTATACAGTCTAAAGATACCTTCCTGGTTAACAGTGGCGGATAACCCAGGGTACATGGAGCCTGTGCCATTGTATGTATACAGTCTAAAGATACCTTCCTCGTTAACAGTGGCGGATAACCCAGGGTACATGGAGCCTGTGCCATTGTATGTATACAGTCTAAAGATACCTTCCTGGTTAACAGTGGCGGATAACCCAGGGTCCATGGAGCCTGTACCATTGTATGTATACAGTCTAAAGATAGCTTCCTGGTTAACAGTGGCGGATAACCCAGGGTACATGGAGCCTGTGCCATTGTATGTATACAGTCTAAAGATACCTTCCTCGTTAACAGTGGCGGATAACCCAGGGTACATGGAGCCTGTGCCATTGTATGTATACAGTCTAAAGATACCTTCCTCGTTAACAGTGGCGGATAACCCAGGGTACATGGAGCCTGTGCCATTGTATGTATACAGTCTAAAGATACCTTCCTGGTTAACAGTGGCGGATAACCCAGGGTACATGGAGCCTGTGCCATTGTATGTATAGTCTCAAGATACCTTCCTGGTTAACAGTGGCGGATAACCCAGGGTACATGGAGCCTGTGCCATTGTATGTATACAGTCTAATAATACCTTCCTGGTTAACAGTGGCGGATAACCCAGGGTACATGGAGCCTGTGCCATTGTATGTATACAGTCTCAAGATACCTTCCTCGTTAACAGTGGCGGATAACCCAGGGTACATGGAGCCTGTACCATTGTATGTATACAGTCTAAAGATAGCTTCCTCGTTAACAGTGGCGGATAACCCAGGGTACATGGAGCCTGTGCCATTGTATGTATACAGTCTAAAGATACCTTCCTGGTTAACAGTGGCGGATAACCCAGGGTCCATGAGCCTGTGCCATTGTATGTATACAGTCTAAAGATACCTTCCTCGTTAACAGTGGCGGATAACCCAGGGTCCATGGAGCCTGTGCCATTGTATGTATACAGTCTAAAGATAGCTTCCTGGTTAACAGTGGCGGATAACCCAGGGTCCATGGAGCCTGTGCCATTGTATGTATACAGTCTAAAGATACCTTCCTGGTTAACAGTGGCGGATAACCCAGGGTACATGGAGCCTGTGCCATTGTATGTATACAGTCTAAAGATACCTTCCTGGTTAACAGTGGCGGATAACCCAGGGTCCAGGGAGCCTGTGCCATTGTATGTATACAGTCTAAAGATACCTTCCTGGTTAACAGTGGCGGATAACCCAGGGTCCATGGAGCCTGTGCCATTGTATGTATACAGTCTAAAGATACCTTCCTGGTTAACAGTGGCGGATAACCCAGGGTCCATGGAGCCTGTGCCATTGTATGTATACAGTCTAAAGATACCTTCCTGGTTAACAGTGGCGGATAACGCAGGGTACATGGAGCCTGTGCCATTGTATGTATACAGTCTCAAGATACCTTCCTGGTTAACAGTGGCGGATAACCCAGGGTCCATGGAGCCTGTGCCATTGTATGTATACAGTCTAAAGATACCTTCCTCGTTAACAGTGGCGGATAACCCAGGGTCCATGGAGCCTGTGCCATTGTATGTATACAGTCTCAAGATACCTTCCTGGTTAACAGTGGCGGATAACCCAGGGTCCATGGAGCCTGTGCCATTGTATGTATACAGTCTAAAGATACCTTCCTCGTTAACAGTGGCGGATAACCCAGGGTCCATGGAGCCTGTGCCATTGTATGTATACAGTCTCAAGATACCTTCCTCGTTAACAGTGGCGGATAACCCAGGGTCCATGGAGCCTGTGCCATTGTATGTATACAGTCTCAAGATACCTTCCTCGTTAACAGTGGCGGATAACCCAGGGTCCATGGAGCCTGTGCCATTGTATGTATACAGTCTCAAGATACCTTCCTGGTTAACAGTGGCGGATAACCCAGGGTCCATGGAGCCTGTGCCATTGTATGTATACAGTCTCAAGATACCTTCCCCGTTAACAGTGGCGGATAACCCAGGGTCCATGGAGCCTGTGCCATTGTATGTATACAGTCTCAAGATACCTTCCTGGTTAACAGTGGCGGATAATCCAGGGTCCATGGAGCCTGTACCATTGTATGTATAGTCTAAAGATAGCTTCCTGGATAACAGTGGCGGATAATCCAGGGTTCATGGAGCCTGTACCATTGTATGTATAGTCTAAAGATACCTTTCTGGTTAACAGTGGCGGATAATCCAGGGTACATGGAGCCTGTGCCATTGTATGTATACAGTCTCAAGATACCTTCCTCGTTAACAGTGGCGGATAACCCAGGGTACATGGAGCCTGTGCCATTGTATGTATACAGTCTAAAGATAGCTTCCTGGTTAACAGTGGCGGATAACCCAGGGTACATGGAGCCTGTGCCATTGTATGTATACAGTCTAAAGATACCTTCCTGGTTAACAGTGGCGGATAACCCAGGGTCCATGGAGCCTGTGCCATTGTATGTATACAGTCTAAAGATAGCTTCCTGGTTAACAGTGGCGGATAACCCAGGGTACATGGAGCCTGTGCCATTGTATGTATACAGTCTAAAGATACCTTCCTGGTTAACAGTGGCGGATAACCCAGGGTCCATGGAGCCTGTACCATTGTATGTATACAGTCTAAAGATACCTTCCTGGTTAACAGTGGCGGATAACCCAGGGTACATGGAGCCTGTACCATTGTATGTATACAGTCTAAAGATACCTTCCTGGTTAACAGTGGCGGATAACCCAGGGTCCATGGAGCCTGTGCCATTGTATGTATACAGTCTAAAGATAGCTTCCTGGTTAACAGTGGCGGATAATCCAGGGTACATGGAACCTGTACCATTGTATGTATACAGTCTCAAGATACCTTCCTGGTTAACAGTGGCGGATAACGCAGGGTACATGGAGCCTGTGCCATTGTATGTATACAGTCTAAAGATACCTTCCTGGTTAACAGTGGCGGATAACCCAGGGTCCATGGAGCCTGTACCATTGTATGTATACAGTCTAAAGATACCTTCCTGGTTAACAGTGGCGGATAACCCAGGGTCCATGGAGCCTGTACCATTGTATGTATACAGTCTAAAGATACCTTCCTGGTTAACAGTGGCGGATAACCCAGGGTCCATGGAGCCTGTACCATTGTATGTATACAGTCTAAAGATACCTTCCTGGTTAACAGTGGCGGATAACCCAGGGTCCATGGAGCCTGTGCCATTGTATGTATAGTCTAAAGAAACCTTCCTGGTTAACAGTGGTGGATAATCCAGGGTACATGGAACCTGTACCATTGTATGTATACAGTCTCAAGATACCTTCCTGGTTAACAGTGGCGGATAACCCAGGGTCCATGGAGCCTGTGCCATTGTATGTATAGTCTCAAGATACCTTCCTGGTTAACAGTGGCGGATAATCCAGGGTACATGGAACCTGTACCATTGTATGTATACAGTCTCAAGATACCTTCCTGGTTAACAGTGGCGGATAACCCAGGGTCCATGGAGCCTGTGCCATTGTATGTATACAGTCTAAAGATACCTTCCTCGTTAACAGTGGCGGATAACCCAGGGTCCATGGAGCCTGTGCCATTGTATGTATACAGTCTAAAGATACCTTCCTCGTTAACAGTGGCGGATAACCCAGGGTACATGGAGTCTGTACCATTGTATGTATACAGTCTAAAGATACCTTCCTCGTTAACAGTGGCGGATAACCCAGGGTCCATGGAGCCTGTGCCATTGTATGTATACAGTCTAAAGATACCTTCCTCGTTAACAGTGGCGGATAACCCAGGGTACATGGAGCCTGTGCCATTGTATGTAAAGTCTAAAGATACCTTCTTGGTTAACAGTGGCGGATAACCCAGGGTATATGGAGCCTGTACCATTGTATGTATACAGTCTAAAGATACCTTCCTGGTTAACAGTGGCGGATAACCCAGGGTACATGGAGCCTGTGCCATTGTATGTATACAGTCTAAAGATACCTTCCTGGTTAACAGTGGCGGATAACCCAGGGTACATGGAGCCTGTACCATTGTATGTATACAGTCTAAAGATACCTTCCTCGTTAACAGTGGCGGATAACCCAGGGTCCATGGAGCCTGTGCCATTGTATGTATACAGTCTAAAGATACCTTCCTCGTTAACAGTGGCGGATAACCCAGGGTACATGGAGCCTGTACCATTGTATGTATACAGTCTCAAGATACCTTCCTCGTTAACAGTGGCGGATAACCCAGGGTACATGGAGCCTGTACCATTGTATGTATACAGTCTAAAGATACCTTCCTCGTTAACAGTGGCGGATAACCTAGGGTCCATGGAGCCTGTGCCATTGTATGAATACAGTCTAAAGATACCTTCCTCGTTAACAGTGGCGGATAACGCAGGGTACATGGAGCCTGTGCCATTGTATGTATACAGTCTAAAGATACCTTCCTCGTTAACAGTGGCGGATAACCCAGGGTCCATGGAGCCTGTGCCATTGTATGTATAGTCTAAAGAAACCTTCCTGGTTAACAGGGGCGGATAATCCAGGGTACATGGAACCTGTACCATTGTATGTATACAGTCTCAAGATACCTTCCTGGTTAACAGTGGCGGATAACCCAGGGTCCATGGAGCCTGTACCATTGTATGTATAGTCTAAAGATACCTTCCTGGTTAACAGTGGCGGATAATCCAGGGTACATGGAACCTGTACCATTGTATGTATACAGTCTCAAGATACCTTCCTCGTTAACAGTGGCGGATAACCCAGGGTACATGGAGCCTGTACCATTGTATGTATACAGTCTCAAGATACCTTCCTCGTTAACATTGGCGGATAACCCAGGGTACATGGAGCCTGTACCATTGTATGTATAGTCTAAAGATACCTTCCTGGTTAACAGTGGCGGATAACCCAGGGTACATGGAGCCTGTACCATTGTATGTATACAGTCTAAAGATACCTTCCTGGTTAACAGTGGCGGATAACCCAGGGTACATGGAACCTGTACCATTGTATGTATACAGTCTAAAGATACCTTCCTCGTTAACAGTGGCGGATAACCCAGGGTCCATGGAGCCTGTACCATTGTATGTATACAGTCTAAAGATACCTTCCTGGTTAACAGTGGCGGATAACCCAGGGTACATGGAGCCTGTGCCATTGTATGTATACAGTCTAAAGATACCTTCCTGGTTAACAGTGGCGGATAACCCAGGGTCCATGGAGCCTGTACCATTGTATGTATAGTCTAAAGATACCTTCCTGGTTAACAGTGGCGGATAATCCAGGGTACATGGAACCTGTACCATTGTATGTATACAGTCTCAAGATACCTTCCTGGTTAACAGTGGCGGATAACCCAGGGTCCATGGAGCCTGTACCATTGTATGTATAGTCTAAAGATACCTTCCTGGTTAACAGTGGCGGATAACCCAGGGTACATGGAGCCTGTACCATTGTATGTATACAGTCTAAAGATACCTTCCTCGTTAACAGTGGCGGATAACCCAGGGTACATGGAGCCTGTACCATTGTATGTATACAGTCTAAAGATACCTTCTTGGTTAACAGTGGCGGATAACCCAGGGTATATGGAGCCTGTACCATTGTATGTATACAGTCTAAAGATACCTTCCTGGTTAACAGTGGCGGATAACCCAGGGTACATGGAGCCTGTGCCATTGTATGTATACAGTCTAAAGATACCTTCCTCGTTAACAGTGGCGGATAACCCAGGGTACATGGAGCCTGTGCCATTGTATGTATACAGTCTAAAGATACCTTCCTGGTTAACAGTGGCGGATAACCCAGGGTCCATGGAGCCTGTACCATTGTATGTATACAGTCTAAAGATAGCTTCCTGGTTAACAGTGGCGGATAACCCAGGGTACATGGAGCCTGTGCCATTGTATGTATACAGTCTAAAGATACCTTCCTCGTTAACAGTGGCGGATAACCCAGGGTACATGGAGCCTGTGCCATTGTATGTATACAGTCTAAAGATACCTTCCTCGTTAACAGTGGCGGATAACCCAGGGTACATGGAGCCTGTGCCATTGTATGTATACAGTCTAAAGATACCTTCCTGGTTAACAGTGGCGGATAACCCAGGGTACATGGAGCCTGTGCCATTGTATGTATAGTCTCAAGATACCTTCCTGGTTAACAGTGGCGGATAACCCAGGGTACATGGAGCCTGTGCCATTGTATGTATACAGTCTAATAATACCTTCCTGGTTAACAGTGGCGGATAACCCAGGGTACATGGAGCCTGTGCCATTGTATGTATACAGTCTCAAGATACCTTCCTCGTTAACAGTGGCGGATAACCCAGGGTACATGGAGCCTGTACCATTGTATGTATACAGTCTAAAGATAGCTTCCTCGTTAACAGTGGCGGATAACCCAGGGTACATGGAGCCTGTGCCATTGTATGTATACAGTCTAAAGATACCTTCCTGGTTAACAGTGGCGGATAACCCAGGGTCCATGAGCCTGTGCCATTGTATGTATACAGTCTAAAGATACCTTCCTCGTTAACAGTGGCGGATAACCCAGGGTCCATGGAGCCTGTGCCATTGTATGTATACAGTCTAAAGATAGCTTCCTGGTTAACAGTGGCGGATAACCCAGGGTCCATGGAGCCTGTGCCATTGTATGTATACAGTCTAAAGATACCTTCCTGGTTAACAGTGGCGGATAACCCAGGGTACATGGAGCCTGTGCCATTGTATGTATACAGTCTAAAGATACCTTCCTGGTTAACAGTGGCGGATAACCCAGGGTCCAGGGAGCCTGTGCCATTGTATGTATACAGTCTAAAGATACCTTCCTGGTTAACAGTGGCGGATAACCCAGGGTCCATGGAGCCTGTGCCATTGTATGTATACAGTCTAAAGATACCTTCCTGGTTAACAGTGGCGGATAACCCAGGGTCCATGGAGCCTGTGCCATTGTATGTATACAGTCTAAAGATACCTTCCTGGTTAACAGTGGCGGATAACGCAGGGTACATGGAGCCTGTGCCATTGTATGTATACAGTCTCAAGATACCTTCCTGGTTAACAGTGGCGGATAACCCAGGGTCCATGGAGCCTGTGCCATTGTATGTATACAGTCTAAAGATACCTTCCTCGTTAACAGTGGCGGATAACCCAGGGTCCATGGAGCCTGTGCCATTGTATGTATACAGTCTCAAGATACCTTCCTGGTTAACAGTGGCGGATAACCCAGGGTCCATGGAGCCTGTGCCATTGTATGTATACAGTCTAAAGATACCTTCCTCGTTAACAGTGGCGGATAACCCAGGGTCCATGGAGCCTGTGCCATTGTATGTATACAGTCTCAAGATACCTTCCTCGTTAACAGTGGCGGATAACCCAGGGTCCATGGAGCCTGTGCCATTGTATGTATACAGTCTCAAGATACCTTCCTCGTTAACAGTGGCGGATAACCCAGGGTCCATGGAGCCTGTGCCATTGTATGTATACAGTCTCAAGATACCTTCCTGGTTAACAGTGGCGGATAACCCAGGGTCCATGGAGCCTGTGCCATTGTATGTATACAGTCTCAAGATACCTTCCCCGTTAACAGTGGCGGATAACCCAGGGTCCATGGAGCCTGTGCCATTGTATGTATACAGTCTAAAGATAGCTTCCTGGTTAACAGTGGCGGATAACCCAGGGTACATGGAGCCTGTGCCATTGTATGTATACAGTCTAAAGATACCTTCCTGGTTAACAGTGGCGGATAACCCAGGGTCCATGGAGCCTGTACCATTGTATGTATACAGTCTAAAGATACCTTCCTGGTTAACAGTGGCGGATAACCCAGGGTACATGGAGCCTGTACCATTGTATGTATACAGTCTAAAGATACCTTCCTGGTTAACAGTGGCGGATAACCCAGGGTCCATGGAGCCTGTGCCATTGTATGTATACAGTCTAAAGATAGCTTCCTGGTTAACAGTGGCGGATAATCCAGGGTACATGGAACCTGTACCATTGTATGTATACAGTCTCAAGATACCTTCCTGGTTAACAGTGGCGGATAACGCAGGGTACATGGAGCCTGTGCCATTGTATGTATACAGTCTAAAGATACCTTCCTGGTTAACAGTGGCGGATAACCCAGGGTCCATGGAGCCTGTACCATTGTATGTATACAGTCTAAAGATACCTTCCTGGTTAACAGTGGCGGATAACCCAGGGTCCATGGAGCCTGTACCATTGTATGTATACAGTCTAAAGATACCTTCCTGGTTAACAGTGGCGGATAACCCAGGGTCCATGGAGCCTGTACCATTGTATGTATACAGTCTAAAGATACCTTCCTGGTTAACAGTGGCGGATAACCCAGGGTCCATGGAGCCTGTGCCATTGTATGTATAGTCTAAAGAAACCTTCCTGGTTAACAGTGGTGGATAATCCAGGGTACATGGAACCTGTACCATTGTATGTATACAGTCTCAAGATACCTTCCTGGTTAACAGTGGCGGATAACCCAGGGTCCATGGAGCCTGTGCCATTGTATGTATAGTCTCAAGATACCTTCCTGGTTAACAGTGGCGGATAATCCAGGGTACATGGAACCTGTACCATTGTATGTATACAGTCTCAAGATACCTTCCTGGTTAACAGTGGCGGATAACCCAGGGTCCATGGAGCCTGTGCCATTGTATGTATACAGTCTAAAGATACCTTCCTCGTTAACAGTGGCGGATAACCCAGGGTCCATGGAGCCTGTGCCATTGTATGTATACAGTCTAAAGATACCTTCCTCGTTAACAGTGGCGGATAACCCAGGGTACATGGAGTCTGTACCATTGTATGTATACAGTCTAAAGATACCTTCCTCGTTAACAGTGGCGGATAACCCAGGGTCCATGGAGCCTGTGCCATTGTATGTATACAGTCTAAAGATACCTTCCTCGTTAACAGTGGCGGATAACCCAGGGTACATGGAGCCTGTGCCATTGTATGTATAGTCTAAAGATACCTTCTTGGTTAACAGTGGCGGATAACCCAGGGTATATGGAGCCTGTACCATTGTATGTATACAGTCTAAAGATACCTTCCTGGTTAACAGTGGCGGATAACCCAGGGTACATGGAGCCTGTGCCATTGTATGTATACAGTCTAAAGATACCTTCCTGGTTAACAGTGGCGGATAACCCAGGGTACATGGAGCCTGTACCATTGTATGTATACAGTCTAAAGATACCTTCCTCGTTAACAGTGGCGGATAACCCAGGGTCCATGGAGCCTGTGCCATTGTATGTATACAGTCTAAAGATACCTTCCTCGTTAACAGTGGCGGATAACCCAGGGTACATGGAGCCTGTACCATTGTATGTATACAGTCTCAAGATACCTTCCTCGTTAACAGTGGCGGATAACCCAGGGTACATGGAGCCTGTACCATTGTATGTATACAGTCTAAAGATACCTTCCTCGTTAACAGTGGCGGATAACCTAGGGTCCATGGAGCCTGTGCCATTGTATGTATACAGTCTAAAGATACCTTCCTCGTTAACAGTGGCGGATAACGCAGGGTACATGGAGCCTGTGCCATTGTATGTATACAGTCTAAAGATACCTTCCTCGTTAACAGTGGCGGATAACCCAGGGTCCATGGAGCCTGTGCCATTGTATGTATAGTCTAAAGAAACCTTCCTGGTTAACAGGGGCGGATAATCCAGGGTACATGGAACCTGTACCATTGTATGTATACAGTCTCAAGATACCTTCCTGGTTAACAGTGGCGGATAACCCAGGGTCCATGGAGCCTGTACCATTGTATGTATAGTCTAAAGATACCTTCCTGGTTAACAGTGGCGGATAATCCAGGGTACATGGAACCTGTACCATTGTATGTATACAGTCTCAAGATACCTTCCTCGTTAACAGTGGCGGATAACCCAGGGTACATGGAGCCTGTACCATTGTATGTATACAGTCTCAAGATACCTTCCTCGTTAACAGTGGCGGATAACCCAGGGTACATGGAGCCTGTACCATTGTATGTATAGTCTAAAGATACCTTCCTGGTTAACAGTGGCGGATAACCCAGGGTACATGGAGCCTGTACCATTGTATGTATACAGTCTAAAGATACCTTCCTGGTTAACAGTGGCGGATAACCCAGGGTACATGGAACCTGTACCATTGTATGTATACAGTCTAAAGATACCTTCCTCGTTAACAGTGGCGGATAACCCAGGGTCCATGGAGCCTGTACCATTGTATGTATACAGTCTAAAGATACCTTCCTGGTTAACAGTGGCGGATAACCCAGGGTACATGGAGCCTGTGCCATTGTATGTATACAGTCTAAAGATACCTTCCTGGTTAACAGTGGCGGATAACCCAGGGTCCATGGAGCCTGTACCATTGTATGTATAGTCTAAAGATACCTTCCTGGTTAACAGTGGCGGATAATCCAGGGTACATGGAACCTGTACCATTGTATGTATACAGTCTCAAGATACCTTCCTGGTTAACAGTGGCGGATAACCCAGGGTCCATGGAGCCTGTACCATTGTATGTATAGTCTAAAGATACCTTCCTGGTTAACAGTGGCGGATAACCCAGGGTACATGGAGCCTGTACCATTGTATGTATACAGTCTAAAGATACCTTCCTCGTTAACAGTGGCGGATAACCCAGGGTACATGGAGCCTGTACCATTGTATGTATACAGTCTAAAGATACCTTCCTCGTTAACAGTGGCGGATAACCCAGGGTCCATGGAGCCTGTACCATTGTATGTATACAGTCTAAAGATACCTTCCTGGTTAACAGTGGCGGATAACCCAGGGTACATGGAGCCTGTACCATTGTATGTATACAGTCTAAAGATACCTTCCTCGTTAACAGTGGCGGATAACCCAGGGTCCATGGAGCCTGTACCATTGTATGTATACAGTCTAAAGATACCTTCCTGGTTAACAGTGGCGGATAACCCAGGGTACATGGAGCCTGTGCCATTGTATGTATACAGTCTAAAGATACCTTCCTGGTTAACAGTGGCGGATAACCCAGGGTCCATGGAGCCTGTGCCATTGTATGTATACAGTCTCAAGATACCTTCCTGGTTAACAGTGGCGGATAACCCAGGGTCCATGGAGCCTGTGCCATTGTATGTATACAGTCTCAAGATACCTTCCTGGTTAACAGTGGCGGATAACCCAGGGACAGACCAACACGTTTTGACAAGTTAACTCACCGAGATCGATCTCCTCATCAGAGCTGGCTTCGTCCTCTTCCTCCACCTTTTCGTCCGGTTCTTCGACGTTTCTGTCGTTGGTGCTATCTTCATACGTGTAGCCAATGGCCACTTTCTTATCGGATTGCCTGGAAGATAAATTATATTTTAAACCGCCGATTTTAGTTTGTACCCACCACATCAGAACAAGATAAACTTAGCGGATATGCCCTCACACTGGCAATACATGCTAAGCACGCTAGTTTCCTAAAAGTGTATGATCTGTAAAGCTTTCTCGATCGACATCCATCCATCAATGCTTAATTTCACTGTACGTATGTGTAAATCGAAAACACGTGCTCTTGGTTGTGCTCGGGGATCTGTGACGTCAGATGTGGTACCGACCCAGCACCATACTCTTGACAACGAGTCTGTTTGGTTCCCTACAGACGGCATTATGAGCCCCATTTTGTGGTCAATCGTTACTATTTGGGCATTATAACTCAGGGATGTTAGCGGGTAAACACATGACAATAATACGAGCCAAGGTGGTTTAGGCGTGTTACTAACTGTTGAGATATGGTTTAGAATATTAAATAGTTACCAACATGCTGCACAAATAGCCAGTGAACCTCCCCCCCACTCCCCTATGCCGAATCATGGACTTTGATGATAAAAAGGTAGCCATCCAAAAGCTATCGCCGAACACATTAAACAACATACTCCAACAAATGTGGCTTACTTTTTTTTGTCGTCCTCCGCTTTCTTGTTGTCCACTGCTCCGTACAACTCGTCCATGTAGATCTGGCGCAGGCACTGCTCTTCAGGCACTGTAACACGCACCAGACAACGATCATCGTCCAGTAATAGGAGATACACTAGAGTGACGTGGTGCTCTTCGGGCACTGTAACACGCACCAGACAGCGATCACCGTCCAGTAATAGGAGATACACTAGAGTGACGTGGTGCTCCTCAGGCACTGTAACACGCACCAGACAGCGATCATCGTCCAGTAATAGGAGATACACTAGAGTGACGTGGTGCTCTTCAGGCACTGTAACACGCACCAGACAGCGATCATCGTCCAGTAATAGGAGATACACTAGAGTGACGTGGTGCTCTTCAGGCACTGTAACACGCACCAGACAGCGATCATCGTCCAGTAATAGGAGATACACTAGAGTGACGTGGTGCTCTTCAGGCACTGTAATACGCACCAGACAGCGATCATCGTCCAGTAATAGGAGATACACTAGAGTGACGTGGTGCTCTTCAGGCACTGTAACACGCACCAGACAGCGATCACCGTCCAGTAATAGGAGATACACTAGAGTGACGTGGTGCTCTTCAGGCACTGTAACACGCACCAGACAGCGATCATCGTCCAGTAATAGGAGATACACTAGAGTGACGTGGTGCTCTTCAGGCACTGTAACACGCACCAGACAGCGATCATCGTCCAGTAATAGGAGATACACTAGAGTGACGTGGTGCTCTTCAGGCACTGTAACACGCACCAGACAGCGATCACCGTCCAGTAATAGGAGATACACTAGAGTGACGTGGTGCTCTTCAGGCACTGTAACACGCACCAGACAGCGATCATCGTCCAGTAATAGGAGATACACTAGAGTGACGTGGTGCTCTTCAGGCACTGTAACACGCACCAGACAGCGATCACCGTCCAGTAATAGGAGATACACTAGAGTGACGTGGTGCTCTTCAGGCACTGTAACACGCACCAGACAGCGATCATCGTCCAGTAATAGGAGATACACTAGAGTGACGTGGTGCTCTTCAGGCACTGTAACACGCACCAGACAACGATCATCGTCCAGTAATAGGAGATACACTAGAGTGACGTGGTGCTCTTCAGGCACTGTAACACGCACCAGACAACGATCATCGTCCAGTAATAGGAGATACACTAGAGTGACGTGGTGCTCTTCAGGCACTGTAACACGCACCAGACAGCGATCACCGTCCAGCAATAGGAGATACACTAGAGTGACGTGGTGCTCTTCAGGCACTGTAACACGCACCAGACAGCGATCACCGTCCAGCAATAGGAGATACACTAGAGTGACGTGGTGCTCTTCAGGCACTGTAACACGCACCAGACAGCGATCATCGTCCAGTAATAGGAGATACACTAGAGTGACGTGGTGCTCTTCAGGCACTGTAACACGCACCAGACAGCGATCACCGTCCAGCAATAGGAGATACACTAGAGTGACGTGGTGCTCTTCAGGCACTGTAACACGCACCAGACAGCGATCACCGTCCAGCAATAGGAGATACACTAAGAGTAACGTGGTGCTCTTCAGGCACTGTAACACGCACCAGAGACAGCGATCATCGTCCAGTAATAGGAGATACACTAAGAGTGACGTGGTGCTCTTCAGGCACTGTAACACGCACCAGAGACAGCGATCATCGTCCAGTAATAGGAGATACACTAGAGTGACGTGGTGCTCTTCAGGCACTGTAACACGCACCAGAGACAACGATCATCGTCCAGTAATAGGAGATACACTAGAGTGACGTGGTGCTCTTCAGGCACTGTAACACGCACCAGAGACAACGATCATCGTCCAGTAATAGGAGATACACTAAGAGTAACGTGGTGCTCTTCAGGCACTGTAACACGCACCAGAGACAGCGATCATCGTCCAGTAATAGGAGATACACTAAGAGTGACGTGGTGCTCTTCAGGCACTGTAACACGCACCAGAGACAGCGATCATCGTCCAGTAATAGGAGATACACTAGAGTGACGTGGTGCTCTTCAGGCACTGTAACACGCACCAGAGACAGCGATCATCGTCCAGCAATAGGAGATACACTAAGAGTAACGTGGTGCTCTTCAGGCACTGTAACACGCACCAGAGACAGCGATCATCGTCCAGTAATAGGAGATACACTAAGAGTAACGTGGTGCTCTTCAGGCACTGTAACACGCACCAGAGACAGCGATCATCGTCCAGCAATAGGAGATACACTAGAGTGACGTGGTGCTCTTCAGGCACTGTAACACGCACCAGACAACGATCATCGTCCAGCAATAGGAGATACACTAAGAGTAACGTGGTGCTCTTCAGGCACTGTAACACGCACCAGAGACAGCGATCATCGTCCAGCAATAGGAGATACACTAGAGTGACGTGGTGCTCTTCAGGCACTGTAACACGCACCAGACAACGATCATGGTCCAGCAATAGGAGATACACTAGAGTGACGTGGTGCAAAGGAGGTCTATAGCTATATCGACCAAATAAACATTAACCCAAATTGTATTACGACTTACACGTAGAGTTCTGTCATGTGTGGCGCTTCGCATATAGCAATGCCTAGCCTGTGAATATTTTCATGAAAATTTCGACACATGATCTGACAGATACGGCAATGCAGTCAGACAATATATGCGCCTACAATGATTTCACTTGATATCCGTACGCAATAAGAAAATAAATACATCATTTCCATTGAAAGCGATTTGATATCTTTTATGCTGTGAGTAGTTTTAAACCATGCCAGGGACACAACTATTCACCTACGAGAAATTAACTGTAACGATTTGTCCTTTACATGACCGCTAGCACTGAACACTTGGATACATGGAGTGTCAGTCAAATACTTAAAGGTAAGCGACAAACAAAAATTTTGAAAAACGTAGAGAGCAAGCTTCGGTTCTTTTTAGCCTAAACGGACATCCAAGTGACCGAAACGAAAACACGGCTGCTTTTCTTACTTACCGTACGGACTACTATCCTACTAGTTAAAGGGAACCGCCAGCCTGGCCTCTAACGCTGATTTACAGATTTATATAATACTCAATTGTCTTTCCTCCAAATTACAGAATTTTTCGTCCTATCTATAGCTCACAATAAAATTTAGAAGTGACCGCCGGGCACGATTTCGCCGCCTACCCAGGCGGCAGCCCTTTTTGGAGGTGTGTCCGCGATTGACCAATCAGGAGGCGATACTCTAATTTATTCAAACCGGCAATTACGCCTATTGTGTGAGCAAAACAAGAGCGCGTAATCATCGCTAATATAAAGAGCTGCGATTCTAACTCCAATCATGGCATTGTTGCGAAATCAATTGGCGCAAGACGTATATCAATTTATTTGGATGGTACTTTTCCATGAAATACTAAGATCATGGTCTACTGCGCGGCTTGGAACTGCCGCTGTTCATCTGTAAATCGCGGCCCTGATCTCTCTGTCCGCGAGTGATAACATAAGGCGGTGCCACATGAATAGTCACAATACGCGTCACTGCTCCCGGCAAAATGGCGCTCTGCTTGACATTGCTGGGGGCGGGTTGCTTTAATTTTGTTCTCCTTACCAGTCGGCCGAAACGAAGCGTTAACACTCGCCAATTTAATTTAAAGATGTGAACTTTCGGTGCAGATCGCGATTAAATTAGGTTGGACACCCGCTTTAACATACCTTTCGTATGAGATAAAAAATGGGTTCCGAAGCTAAACGGGTCTTTGCTATGTACGGTAAACAACTGATCAAAATTATACTGGTACAGTAGATTAAAGGGTTTTCGAAATTTGAAACACCACATCAGAGCAGGGTAAAAAAATTACAGAAGCTTTAAGAGAGACCAAAAAGAAAAAGCTACATAAGAAGCGAGAAAAAACCCGAAGCGATTCTTCTGCGGTATGCTAACAAGTTGATAAATATGCCGGAACTAAATGAAACATGTTAATAAAAGTACAAATAGAAATGAACACAAGTCCAGAAAGGTCAATAGTCCAGGTCCAATGTGATAACCAACACCAAACAATGCACTCTTGCGAAATGATGTTAATTAAAGCACATGTTTTATACTGCTCAAGCTCTACAACTTTATATAAAAGACAACCTCGAGAAACTCACCTCCAACCACTTCGTTTTGAACAAGAATCCTGTAGCGTTCATAACTAGCTTTCCTCTCCTCCTCTTCTTCTTGCTTTGTGGGTCTGAAAGTCGTAGTACTTGCAGAAATCCCATCAGCGATTCTCTCACACTCTATGGCTTCATACTTCCCAACGACAAATTAATATTACAAATAGGCAGTGCTAGCACACTATGATTAGTGATTACAAGCAATGTTAACACACAAGCAGTGCTTACAGACCATGATTACAAACAGTACCGGTACTTGAATATTAGCATTACAAAAACGTAAAGCGCTGGCACACTTATATTAAAACAACGCGTGTGTACTTATATTACAAACAAAACTGGTACATTTATAGTACAAACAACGCTGGTACACTTATATTAAAACAAAGATTACAGTGATAACACCACGATTACAGTGACGACACTAAGATTACAACCAGTATTGGTGTACTAAAACCTACTGCGCAGAAGAGTAAGTAGACACTTTACTTACTCAGGTGTAGAACTCCGTATTTCCGGAATGAAGTCTAGATGAGCTCTCACATCAAAACGATCAATGATGATATTATGATCCCCTTGCCACGGCATTCTGATTAGTAACAACGCATGTGGGACACTATGACACTAAACACCTTGGGTGACACATTTGATTCACGCAGTTTAGCTTACACTATTACCATATACAAAAATACTTTAGCAGTACTTGTCACAAACAGTAACCATTCTTCCCTTACTGGTGACACATGTGTGAAACATTTCGTTATGTTACAGGTTACAAAAACATGAAGCAGTACTTGAATCAATCTCCACTCACTGGCTCTGAGGTCCCTCCGCCGCCAGCGCCACTGAGTGTTCCCAGTGAATTTTAGACGGCCGACCATAGACACGCATGAACTGAGTTGGATCTTGTCTCTGGAAGTTAAATTCCACAAGTCTCTTTAACCTATCCGTAGTCGGTGTGAACAAAACTCTTCTGATATGTTGACATTCAATATAATCGGTAATACCTATGATCAATTGCTAAACAATAAAGAGCAAGTTTATAACTGGTGTAACACATCATCATTTTTATACGTATATAATTATTATATATATTGCAGCAAATACGTACCAACATAGAGAATACTAAACGTTAATCTATATAAAAATGAACAATATTTATTAAAAAATGTAATAAATGATTCTTACAATTCTTTCATAATACTGTCTCCTACGATCGGCCCTCTTTTTGTAGTCTACCATCATGACACGAATTTTTCGCTCTTGCTTTCTTGCCTCGTGCCACATCGTGATGTTTCTCTGGAATCTGTTGTCAATGTTTTACCTGAAACAACAGTTTTAGAGTAAACATCAATCAATTTCAAGAGTCCAGATGAAACATGTGTTACTTGCAAGAGTGAAGATGACAGAATGCAAAACCAATTACTAGTACCTATTGATCTGCAGGTCGGCCTGCTTACTAACTGAATTTGGAATGCTGATTGAAATGAGATGCATTGCAAAATTGAGTCAGTACCATAAAAACTAGCTTATATCCAGCTTTGTTAAAGCCACTACATACATCAGTTTTCCACCCATATCATGACTTTGAAATCTTTTTTTTAAAACACACTGGACATATCAGTTTTGCTTGCTATCCAATCTTTCAGTTCAATGGAGTTTCACAAATGTGAAATAAATTAAATAGTTATTATAACCTGTGGACATTGTATTCTCTGTCCATAAGCAATTGTTGAAATGTTAATGAAAATACAATGGCCCAAAGGGGTAGCCAAATTCATCATGGCTACTATACAGCATAATAACAAGGGTGAAAATTTGTCATCTGAGACTATGTTCAAAAGCCTTTAATTTACACTTTCTTAACTCAGGGACCCCTACTCCAACTCAATCTATATTGTATAGTCAGATCAAAATATGAGTTTGAAGCAAATGCCCACCATATTTTCTACTATTCAGTCAATTTTCTTCTACCCCTCATCCAGGATACCTACAATTAAAGACTGGATTGGCTAAAAAGCTAGTGTTCATGTGATTGGTTCATGATTTTGCTGTCAGTCACATACAATCATAGTACGGTAGCCATACATTACCATTACAAGCAAGCTGCTTGCAGGCCTTATGTAAGAGTCATCTATGGCTAGAACTTAATCAGCATTAATGGGGCAGAGGGTGGCGCAGGATGACACACACACAGTGTTGAGGGGGTGGGGTGGGAGGTGGTGTTAGGGCGAGACATGCGTGAAGTAATACATCTTAGCAATGTATCTTAGCTCCATCATGTAGCCTTGTACAATATAAGTGCCACAAGCTTGGGCCTGGGATTAAATATACTGTAAACAGCCTTTTGGAACCTGTTGTACAGAAAGTGCTGGTGTTGCCAAAATAATTGATCAGAATTTCATCAGGGTAACTTGATACAGCTGCCGTCCTCCCACTACCGGTAACTATAATAGGTTAATCGGCCACTTGAAACTATTGATAGAGTGACAGTGATTTATAAAGGCAGTAAATGCCAGGAGAGCCAGCCACTGGTGTGACACTTGATAAAAGAAGCTATGGAAGAGAGAGAGGTGAATGTTGTCACCGGTAGCTATTGCAAATCATTGTATAAAAAATTGACACTAAAGTCTTGGTTAGCCTTGTTTTATATCGTAGTTTTTCACAAAATGGGTCTGGGTGCATGCCAACCCAGTGTTAAGATCAAAGTCTGGATGCAGCTTCTAAAAGGCAGTTTATTGTAGCAACCTTGCAACATGCCTACTTCCACTTCTCTTGCTTGCATGTTCGCTGACTTGCATTCAATATCAACTTAAATTTTTAAATTGAGATGGGCATTCAATGCCTTCGAGTCACATTTCTTGTAATTTTGCATTCCATTTTTTCTTTTTCTAGAAAGTCATGCTTTGTTGCTGCATCAACTGGTAAATATCTTCCAGCCTATCAATTATTCAAGTCTCGACGTTTGCGCCATTGGCCACAGTGGATATGCCATATAGATCTCACACTGGACACATATAAGAGCAGCAGTAAAATGCTGGTTATATTGCTTAGATGTGCACAGCACGCCTTCACCTAACTGTAATAATGAAGGTGAATATTTTAATTTAATGATTTCAACAAATGCTCAAGTGGTCCTGGTTTACTTAGCTGATAGGCAACAGTGAAATCACTAATCATTTAAACAGCAGGCAGTAAGTGCTGCGGCTGTTCTGTCTGGGGAGTATGCCTATTTTGACTGCTGTCCTGGGACCATTAGTTAATTTGACCACAAGGGGATGTGATATCTCGGCCCAGGCCCGGTGGATAAAAGACACCAAGCCCCTCGGGCCAAATGGGAAGTTCCCTTTGGCCTAATGCGTAAGGTGTTCGCTCTGGATGCGAAGGTTGATGGTTCAAATCCCACCAGGGGCGGGGAGTAGTAACTTTCAGCGTCCATTCAGGCCTGGGACCAGAAATACTACATTTGGTGCCAATGGAGACAAACCTGGGTTGTCGGACCCACCCGGAGCCACAGGATATGGCCAGCATCCGGTTTGACGGGTGGTTCATGGTGGTGGTGGTCACTGCGAGGTCGCAGTCTATTGGGGAAAGGGTGGAGTGTGATATCTCGGCCCAGGCCCGGTGGATAAAAGACACCAAGCGCCAGTGGGAAGTTCCCTTTGGCCTAATGCGTAAGGTGTTCGCTCTGGATGCGAAGGTTGATGGTTCGAATCCCGCCAGGGGTGGGGAGTAGTAACTTTCAGCGTCCATTCGGGCCTGGGACCAGAAATACTACAGGGAGACTAGGCCTCCAAGAGACCCCCTCTCCCATTGCCTAGTGCATATATATGTAAATAGAACAAAATATGAACTAACACCATATCTAGTACTGTTGTATCTCAGTACTGGTCCGAGGCGACATATAAGACCAAAAACAACCTGCTCCAACAGGATTATCCCTTTGGCGCATTGCATTTGACGTTTCACTTCGAACCTTCCTGGAAAGCGAGATGTCAATGGGTCACTTCCAAGCCATGGCAGGTACTAAAACATTCCTGGTCAGTTTTTGAACCTTGATCCCTGTATACAGGGGTAGGCTAGCAGTTAGCTAGACAATTCAGATGTTACAGTTTAAATAGGCGGATAATAGATTATTACACCAGCCCCATCCGAATATAGCTGGCTGTAACATTTGAAAGTTCAAGCTAATGGCCAGTATGTCTGTGGCACAGATATAATAAATCAGTAGAGGAACGGGGCTAGAGGGAAGGGGGAGGAGGGGATACCACTGCATATGCAAAATACATATGGTTTGCATATGCTGTGGGGCCTACAACCCCCCTCCATCCACTGATTTAGTACATGCCTGTGGCTAGTAATAGTACCGTAAATGACCTATTAGAAGCTGCATACATATTAGAAGCCGCACCCCAACTTTGGCCTAAAAACCGGGTTGGCCGGCGCCCAGAACCATTTCCGGAAAACTATATATTATAAGCCGCACCCCGACTTTGGCCTTCCGACCCCCCCCTCCCCCCCACCGGCCCGCCCTCCATTCCTGCTTAATCCATCTGGCCAACCAAGCCACTTAATTGTTTATACAAGCAGTCGCGACCACTAACAGCATTCGCCTCTCCCTCTCCGATCGCACCTCTTATCAAGTGTCACACCAGTGGCTGGCTCTCCTGGACCTTACAAAACCAATTAATTATTTATATAAGCAGTCGCGACTACTAACAACATTCACCTCTCCCTCTCCGATCGCTGCTCTTATCAAGTGTCACACCAGTGGAATTTGTGGATGATTGAAGGCGACAAGGCCTACAACGCTGGAGAGAAAATCAAACCACCGACCAGAGATATGGTGGTTCAGTGGGTGGCTGAATCCTGGGCGGCCATCCCCAAGGATATGATTTCCCACAACTTTAAGAAATGCTCTATCACCAACGCACTTGACGGCAGCGAGGACGACTCGCTGTTCAGCCGATGATGAAGATTTCTGGGGGTTTGTGGAGGGAACGGACTATTGACATTTGAAATGGATGATCTCCCGACTTGTTGACGTGTGCGACATTGTGATACATTATGATGCAATATATGTTTTGTTGAATCATATGACGTTATGATGCAATAAATTATTTTAGCAACATCAGTAATTTTCGCATTACTCCCCCCCCCCCCCCCCACCCCGCCTTGTCCTGCCACGCTCACTTGAAATCGGCAAAAGGCCCTATTATAAGCCGCACCCTGACTTCCGAATAAAACCCGGGAATTTGACCCTCCAACTTCCTAATATAAGCTGCGGCTTCTAATAGGTCATTTACGGTAATACTGGAACCACAATATGGTCTTATTGGTTTTTGCATGAAAGTAGGCCTAACCTGCTAACATCCAGTGGCAATATATTATGTAATTACTGGCATGGCAAATTTTGTCTGTTTTATCTGTTTGTATGAAAGTAAGCATAATCATTTTGTGGATATTTTGGCATCCTGTAGCTGTGAATTCGATTCTTAAAAAGACTTTTCAGCAAAATTCTGTTGAGACTTTTTGGGCTAGCCTACAATTGGCCACCTATGACTACTAGTCAGCTGATAGTATACTATAAGGTGGTGTTTTTATGCCTGGCAATGAAATAAGCTTATGTAGCCTTGTACAATACAAGGCTACGTTTCCATGCACTCAATTGTAACATTTGTAAATTTTAAAAAGTTGTTAAACTTATGCCTATCGGCAAAACAGCAAAACCGCCACAACTGACCTGCGAGTGGCGACTTTGAATTTGATTTGACTTGTTTCTTTGATTGATGAAATATGCAACCCAAATATTTCCTGTTACATATTATCAGATTATCCAGGTAGCAAATCACCCAGTTACACGCTTACTCTACAAACGGGAGACATCCATTCCAGTCTGCATGTAGTTACAATATGACAAGAAACTTGATGTGAGCCAGACACGCCAGATAACCACCGGGTAAATGCAAAGCCACAGCCAGAAATATGGTAAATATCACGTGTAAAATGTAAGCTGGTACCAGGTGAAAACAAAGCGAGTATGGTAGGGGGTGAAGGGAGCGAGGAACCAGGCACTTGCCAAGCTGAGCTTTTATTCGCTAGGGGGCGCAGCGTCCGACGGTGAGATTTTGTTGCAGGTTTAGCAACGCGATATATATTCGGGTTGGTTGGACTTGGGGGTTGGGCTTTTGGGTTTTGGCTAAGATAGGTTGGGCTTGGAGTTGGGCTAACATAGCGCTGTGCATCATGCATGCACAATGATCAATCACTTTATATTGGCACAGACGACAATATCAAAGGCGCAAGCGACTGGAAATGAAATAACACTCGCCTGGCATAGAGTGCGGCACGGAATAAAGTATATATATAAGCACATTTGTATCGCAAGCCGTTTTAATAAAAAATCACCAATTTAAGATATCTTTAAATAATTAAAGATTTCTTTAAATGAATTTAAGATATCTGAATTGTTAATGTGGATATGTAGAAATCTCATCAATTTATGTTGAGAAAAAATACATGAGTCACATCCATAATTGAATTTAAGATATCTTAAAAGCAATTATGGATATGTCAAGTGTAATTATGGATATGTCAAATTCAATTATGGATATGTCAAATTCAATTATGGATATGTCAAATTCAATTATGGATATGTCAAATTCAATTATGGATATCTCATGTGCAATTATGGATATGTGACGCATCTATTTTTTCTCAACTTAAATAGGTGGGATTTCTACATATCCAAATTAACAATTCAGATATCTTAAATTCTTTTAAAGATATCTATAAATGCCACCTTTAAAGATATCTTAAAAGGAATTATTGATATCTTAAAAGGAATTATTGATATCTTAAATACAATTCTAGATATCTAGAATTCAATTTTAGATATCCAAATAGAGGGCGCCACTGATGTCAAATAAAGTTGCTACATGCCGAAAACATTTATATTGACTTCCGGCAAGATGTCTGCGGCACGAGGTCTGCTGTGCGGTGACGCTGGTCGACTGGCTCTGCTTCTTGGGCCCTTTGCGTGTCTCCATGTATTAAAATGCGCTCCGCCTCCTGCAGCGACCGCAACACTATCATAAACACCCCCAGTTCCAGACTCCGTACTTCGCGCAGCCATGATAAGAGTGAAGGTGAAGGACGGATTCTTCTTTCCGGTAATTACAGAAACACATGGTGGCGCCCTCTATTAAGATATCTAGAATTGTATTTAAGATATCTAAAATTGTATTCAAGATATCTAAAATTGTATTCAAGATATCTTAATTTCATTTCAAGATAAGCAAAATAGTGTCAGCTTTTCAGATATCTTTAATTCAATTTTAGATATCTTGAATACTATTTCAGATATCTAAATATAAACGAAATATGGAGATGTGGTAACTATTTAAAGATATCTAAAATTGAATTAAAGATATCTAAAATTGAATTAAAGATATCTAAAATTGAATCACAGATATCTAAAAATGAATTAAAGATATCTAAAATTGAATTAAAGATATCTAAAATTGAATTAAAGATATCTAAAATTGTAATAAGGATATGTGGCATTGTATTAAAGATATGTATAATAGGTGATTTTTTATTAAAACGGCTTGCGATACATTTGACACGTGAAATTGCCATAGGAATACTCGCTTTATGTAAGGCAAACTAGGCTAATCTCGACCCCTTAGGACACAAAAACGTCTGTTTTCTTTTATAATGGGAAATTAATTTATTTTTTGTTCAAACAGTATCAAGTGGTATTCAAATAATATGATTCCATAAAAAAACGAAAACATAGACAGTTTATGGGGAGTGCTCATTTTCGGAAAGGCAGTGGGGCCATGGTCGAACCTCGATCCCCGTGGTCGAACCTCGACCTCCTGGGATACGTGGGTGACCTAATCTGCACATCGTGCTCTACTGCCCAACGATAAATAAAACAATCCCTTGGAACTATATTTATTAGTCTTATTACACGGGTAGCCATAACGCAAATATAGAATACTTCATGGGCACCATCCCCGGGGAATGCCATATTGGGACCGGATGCGTTACGGTGCCAAAATAAATTCTTTATGTTACAACACATCATAAAAAATTATATTAGTTTACGTCAGAATAGATTACGTCTATGTCTATGTCTAGATTACGGAAGCAGGACAGGACAGTTATTGTTGCATGTAATTGTTACCATCAACCGCTAAAAAATGATATATTTGTATGACATATATTGTTAGAAAATTATGTTGAATTAAAAAGGGGGTCGAGGTTAGACCATGTTCGGGAAAAGGGTGGGCGGGTAACCTTGGTCTCTCCCAAGGTCAAGGTCGATCTGGGGAAGAACTGTCATTATGTCACACCTGTTGTAAACATCGTCTGCTGTCACTCTTTATTATACAATAAGATAATACTCAGTGTTAATCAGGCATACTACTTGTTTTTTAAACTCACGTGTCTTAACTTTTGAGATAAGCTGCACAAACACCTGTTAATGTAAGGTTACATGAATTATTTAATTCAAATTTGATAAAAAAATACATACATATAATCCAGAATCTGTGTCTAGTTATCAGGGGCATCCATAAGATTGTGATCGAAAAATCAATTCGGCGAAAAAATATCGATTGGTGACGTAATCTACCAAATAGCGCATGGGGGTCGAGGTTACTGAAGGATCGAGATTAGCCCACGTTGCCTTATATTCAAAAGTGAAATGTTCGTTACTGTCGCAATTTAGAATTTGTACAAATGGGTTACTTAAAACGAACCAAAGAAGATTCAAAAATATAATCCCGTGAGTATTTCTGTCGATGGCCTCTAAATTCAGTCCAGCTCATAATAGTGATCACAACGTTATAACCAAATAGGCCTGTACGTATGTTAGACGTCATAGTGACGAAAACGTCATACCACACGGCCTGCGCCATCTGGGAGCAAATGTACAGTTTCACACTGTGCCTGGATCGCCGTGGCTATTGACGGGGGCTATGAGGCAGTAACTATTCAGCTTCAGATATATATATATAAGTGCTTTGAATTCATAAATGATGAAATATACCGGGTATCGCCCCTCCCCCCCCCCCCCCCCTCCTCCCCCCGGATCTATTCTACTTCTACTACTCTTCGAAACCTTAGATTTCCATCTTTCCTGCGCCGTATTCGCGCATTTCGGCCTCCAAGAGGTAATTAACTGTCAATCAATCACTTCTTTGACCCCCAAGTGGTCCTGTCCCGTCTCCCTCAGAAACGTTACGCAGGGTATTGTGGGCGATAACCGGGATGGTTGAAGTCAGACTTAAAGCTGTGTATTTCATCATACCAAGGTATGACGTATTCGTCGCTATGACGTTTTGGGTTCTAACTTACGTATCCCACATTGAAATGTTGCTGGTTCAGTCAATTTTGGGTGGGAGAGCGTTTGATGGCCCACTAAAAAAGAGAAACACAAAGCAAATCCCGCAATATATACTGTCATGGTTTCAAAACATTGTAGAAGAAACATATATAAAGTGTCTTATAATTCCTCTAGACTTTAAATAATTTAAATAACATATATATTCGCAGAGAAATGTAGGATGCGTTAACACACTTAATTAGACCTAAAATTAGTATAGAGGAAGTCAAAGATTCTGGGCTGTTGCCATCTAAGATTAACACTGAAAGAAAGTAAGAACTCAGTCGATACTGGCTCGAGAGAAAGTTTTGATGACATGACACAATCAAAGATAAGTCAAACGTACCCCAAACATCAATCAGATGCGGAATATACTGCGCCTTGGCGCAATTGAGTGCCCCCAGGCAAACCCGCTTCTCTAGAGGCACAACGGTAACAGTGTTAAAATCCTTCGACGTTAGTAGGGAATCGACTGTAGCTTTTATTAGAATGTGGGCGCGTACAATAATAGTGCTTACGTATTCTAGATAGGCCCTTCTCAAAATTTATGCATGCGGCACCAGAACGAGGCTGCCCACGCAGCAACGTGAAGCGTCTGTGGCAACATGGCGCACTGATGTGTTCCCTACTGTGTCAATGGCAGCTGAAAACGGCTTCCACCAATTGCCCAAGGACAAAAAAATACGCCAAGAATGGATGGTAATAATCCGAAGTAATGGTGGGCCTAATTTTTAGGTATTCGTTCACTTATTGCCACTGTTATTTGAAGAGAATAGTCGAATGTATCGCCTAAAATGTAGTATACTTGGAATACAACACTGACCCTACATTGCACAGTCACTAACAGTAACACGTCGTCGCTTGGCAAGGCCTACCGGTATCCTATCTGGATATTGCATGGTCTAGTGAAGATGACATTGAAACCAGATGGCCCTTCCAGATCCCGCCTTGTCCAAGGCCAATGATAGTCCCAATTTTGTTTCTTGGCTTTGTGTGATAGATTTATTTTTTACCCTTGACACTAAACAGTGAGGTATGACGCATGGATTGACTCAACAACAACAACTCAGTAGCTTGAAAAGAGCTAAATGAAGAAGTTCAATCATTATTTGATTATTTAAAGTGGTTTAAACTAAATGAGAAACACATAATTTAATGGCGTGTCCTATGTGTCAGTTGGCCTTATCTCAAATTAATGGGGCAGTCTCCACCTCCATACAGTCACCTCTCTGGGGCCATCTCTTTCTTGGGGGGATTACCCCATGGAGTACTGTGGTGGGGATATGTTAATACATGTAATTCTGCATGTATTTACTATTCCTCTTTCTGACAGATTACAACTAGCACTAATGTGCTGGGAGCCATTTACCAAAGACGATTTTAATTGGAGCGCTTAAGAAAGACGTGGTGCCGTTCCCTCCAGACTCACGTCAAGATTGGGTGCATAATAGAGTGAACATTACTGTGGTTTATATCGTCCGCATATATTCTTACCCACTATATAACATATGGGAGCTAGAAAAAAAACATCGTGCTGTAAACAAAACATATCAACATGATTAGGTGTGTTTCTCATGACATTGTAGGACCCACATACATACACAGCCGACACATATACCACTGAAGCTGTCCAAGAGAAGCGTCAAGTGATAGAAGAAATCTGACACAGGTGCAAATGAAAAGCAATTCCCCGGAAAGAAATACAAGAACTTCAGTCAAACTTGGCTGAAGAGAACAAAGACATTGAATTGATGAGAAAATAAATCGTCATTGGGGGTTTTGGACTTTGACAATGGTATGATAATCTTTTCTTACAGGCTTTTCTAATTACCATGTGGCTCGAACCGTCAGCCCAGCTTCTTCAGGTTGCAAAGACTCCCTGCAATATATGCCTACAACCGGCATCCATTGCTTGAACGATAATAATTAATGCAATTATAATGTAACACGAAGCATTATTATTATTGCAATAGTAATATTTTTAATTCGAATATTAATTGATCAAGTTCCCTTTATCGTCTCAACCCGATTTATTTATTAGCCATAGCTAGACGATCCGTGGAGTGCCCCCCAGATTTTAGATGTCCCATTACAAGCTTCTGGATCACGCTGTTGTCATCAGCCTCAGTGTACTTTTTCAAATGCCAGGCTCGTGTACTGAAGGGTATCTTGGGAAGTTTGGGAATACGCCAGGACTTGCTTTCATGACAGTTTCATAAAGAAACAAACTTGCCTCTCATGTTATGGATATAAACTTCGTTTAACTAGCCTTTGCTGGTGTGGTTATGTCCGGACGATTTACTCCATTTTGTGACATATTCTTCAACAAATGTAAACATATAGCCAGGAACGATAAAAAGTCACGATCGCTCTGTGTAACCGACGGATTATGCGAAACACCCGAGAGCTAGGTTAGTGCCAGTCGCCATGTTATAGCGCCGCATGCAGTAGGACCGTTCTGGATTATTCATGAGATAATATTAAGAAGGGTCTATACCTTGTTCTATCTTCTCACATCAAGAAAGTTTGTTTATTCCATGGGAAATCGGACAGCAGCCTATCCCGGAACCATTAAATAGGTAGGCCTTCACCCTCCCGATACCATGGAGGAGGAAGCCACGCAGATTGTCTGTTCTGTTCTACAGTAGGACTTCGCATGAAAGCTGGTTCCGATGCCGGTCGGACACCTTATCGGGGGTGAAATCGCGCCATTAGGGGCAGTCCGACCATCCTCAGTCCTGCTTAGAGCAACAGACAGAGACATTATTCGGGTCGGACACCTTATCACGGGTGAAATCACGCTGTGATAATGTGTCCGACCATCCTCAGTCCTGCTGTAAGCACTTATAGGGCCCACTCGAGGACCTCCCCCCATTTGAGGCCCACTCGAGAGGCGCCACCCCCCACCCCTCAACTTGTGGCCCACTCCTAGTGGCGGATCTAGGGGGGGGGGGGTTAGGGGGGAACATACACTGTTAAAGTCCGGTTCTCCCAGCCCCCCCCCCCCACCCGGTCGCAAGTTTTCAGAGAGCAACACCCCTCACCCCTCTTGGGAACCTGAACATACACTGTTAGGGCCCCTGAGGAAGGGTAGCCATGTCGCGTGTCGATTTAAAAAAAAGGTCCATGTCGCGTGTCGATTTTAAGAAAACGTCCATGTCGTGTGTCGATTTGAAGAAAAGTTCCATGTCGCGTGTCGCTAAGTCTTATGTCGCATGTCGATTCTAAGAAAACCCCAATGTCGCGTTGTCGATTTTAAAAATCGCTGTGTCGCCGTGTCGAAAAAGCCCCTCTGAGCACGCCCTCCGCACCCTGCCCCCCCCCCCCCGGTCGCAAGTTTTTCAGAGAGCACACCCCTCGGTCGGAAGTTTTCAGAGAGCACCCCCCCCCCCTTGGCAACTTCCTAGATCCGCTCCTGCACTCCATTGTGTTGCACACTTTGGCACGCATGTGGATGCTCAAAACTCCTGTCACGAGATGAATGTATTGTAAAGTTCTTTCGCCGGGCCACACAGTAAATTCCAACACATGTCGTTTCTTTTCTGAATTTTATTTCGCTAAAATATTCCATGTATCAATCTTCTCTCTGGTTTTCTAGTTCTAGTCCTAGCTCAAGTTCTCGCTCCTTCCTAGCTCTCCCTCTACTCGCTGTCCCCCTCTATTTATACATCCTTACATCGGGTCCTCTCCCCTCCCTCAAGTTGGGGGTACCATCCCAACTTGGGGCCTCTCCCCTCCCCTAAGTTGGGGGTACCACCTCAACCCAGGGATTCACCCCTCCCCCAAGTTGGGGGTACCACCCCAACCCAGGGATTCACCCCCTCGCTAAGTTGGGGGTACCACCCCAACCCGGAGACTCGCCCCTCCCCTAAGTTGGGGGTACCACCCCAACCCAGGATTCACCCCCTCGCTAAGTTGGGGGAACCACCCCAACCCGGAGACTCGCCCCTCCCCTAAGTTCGGGGTACCACCCCAACCCAGGATTCACCCCCTCGCTAAGTTGGGGGTACCACCCCAACCTTGGAGCTTGTCACCACCCTCTCCCGAGAGCGTCCGCCTGTCGCTGCCACTCACTCCCGGTGACCCCCCCGGTTGACCCCGACCTACTTGTCGACCCCCACCCATTGCTCGACCCCGCCGTCCACCACCGCTCTACGTACTGCTGCTATTCTCATTAACACTGAAACCTACGTCTAGCCCTATCAAATCTCTCTACACTATCTCCCACTAGCCTTGGCATCTCCCGATGACATGACACATACTTTTGACAACTCATGCACAAAATACAATTAACATAGTTCGTTCGTAAGATGTCATCATCTAGCCGCGCCGTCGATCACACAGTCAGATCAGTAGACCGGCCTATGTCCACCGCCTGTTGTCGTTGAGTGGGGTTGTATCTCTCAAACTTTAAACTCAAACTTGGCCTCACACCTGATGGCGGTCCTGGCCCGGGGGAAGGGCTGTCCCGTCGCCGCGTTTCATCCTGCGCCGCTCCCCGAAGCAGCTTGTACCCGCATTATCAATGGTAGCTGGTGTGGATCTCCCACCAAAGGACAGACCTGGGCCTTCCAACCGCTGGTCCGCGTCATCCCGCTTCCGTTGCTGGCTTCCGTTCTCGGCCGATCTCCCACGTAAGGCTGGTGCCGACCCTCGGGGTGCCACATCACGCTTTATGCGCCTCAAACCCCGCCAAATAGATCCACTACACCTTCGGACTCGACTAAACGAACCCTCCTCCTGGCCATCTCTCGCCCTCTGGCCGCTGGGTCCCACCCGCCGACCTAGGCAGCTCAGCCAGACCATGACCATAGCCACTACACGCGCCCACCCAGAGCGCGCCACCTTCCCGTCGCCGACCCGTATTGCTGATGCCTGAGACACGCTGACCCTCTGAGCTCCTAGCGGCTTCACGTCATCCAACTCACAGGATGACGACCGTGGTCGGTGCCTTTGCAAACCAACATCACATCCGCCGCAAGGTAACTCGGTCAGCACCTTGTCTCCATCGAAGCAATCACACTCGCTCGGGTCGCACGGTATCCGTGACAACGCATCTGCGTCGCCGGGCTTTATGTCTTGGTGACGGACTACATCCCGCTGCCTTGTCCTTCTCGACATATTGCAGACCGGCACCTTATCCGTCGTTAGTGACAATCTCCCACTTAAAGATTGATGCGGGTACTCGGACATTCCGCCCTTTTCCCCACGCGTCACTCTTCGACATCCAGCCCGGTCCCGCGGCAGCACAGGTTTACTCCTCGGCTCGTGGCTCTCCTTCGCGGTGGATCTCTCCCCTAAAGCCGGAGTAGGCTCACGGGGTTTCACATCGCGCTCCCTGTGCGTCATACCCCGCCACTTGACCTGACTCCAACGACAGAGCCGCCACACCCAGCCACGTCCCTCGGCGCCACACCTCACAACCTCCTGGCAGCCAAATCCCACCCAGGACATGACGCCGCACCACCACACAAACACAAACAGCACAACAAACACAAACAGCACAACAAACACAAACATCACAACAAACACACTTCTCCTTGCGGGGCGCGCCTCGTCTGCGCCGTACGCCCGCGTTTTCGGCACCTGCGACACGCCGACCCTCCGTGCCTTTAGTGGTATATCCTCATCTACTTCCCTGAAGGACGACCCCAACTCGTACCTTCCTACACAATCCTTCGCAACCAGGGCCGACGACTGGCCGGTAGGGCCGGCCTCTTCTAGTTTCCCTGGTGGAAGGTGGAGTCGCTGGCCGGCCGCTCGCCGCGCCGCTCGCCGCGCCGCTCGCCGCGCCGCTCGCCGCGCCGCTCGTAGTGGAGCAGATAAGGGTGTTTTTTTAGCGGAATCGTTCACATTGTGAGACAAGCACCAAATTTGGCATAGACGTTCCCCTGGGACTAGTTTTCTAAAAAAGCCCGTTGGCCACTCAAATTTCCGAAATGGCGGCCATTTTTTAAGATGGCCGCCATTTTCACCATAAAAATACGATTTTCGCTGTTAAAGTTGACTGAGTAGTCCGACTTTAATGATTTTTGATGTCGATTTATGTGTTATAGACCACGCTAAAACCGAATTGCAGATCTTAAAATCAAAATGGCTGCCATTTTTGAAGATAAGATGGCCGCCAATTTCATCATAAAAATACGATTTTCGCCGTTAAAGTTCAATGAGTAGTCCGACTTTAATGATTTTGATGTCGATTTATATGTTTTAGACCACGCTAAAAACGAATTTCCAGGTCTTAAAATCGAAATGGCTGCCATTTTTGAAGATAAGATGGCCGCCAATTTCATCATAAAAATATGATTTTCGCCATTAAAGTTGACTGAGTAGTCCGACTTTAGTTATTTTGATGTCGATTTATATGTTTTAGACCACGACAAACCCGAATTAGCAGATCTTAAGGTCATCAGAGAACTGTTATACCATTTCAATATCGTTTATTTCCAAAAAGTACATATATAGAGTCATACAATATTACAAGATGAATACCAGTTTAACATAGAATAAAATAAAATGTCCCGCACTATTTAAAGGATACTAAGTAAAGTGCCCTTGATCTGCACAGAAACCGTGTCTATGTTTTGGCGCTAACAGAATGCCAATATGCACTTAATTATCATTTATTCTGTCCATATGAGGCCATATGCCCGATAAGATAACTATTATCTATGGCATGCGTTGCCCACGTGTCATTCTTGGGAGTTAATATGATCCACTGAAACTATCCACGACAATGCGGGCTAGTTCTCACATCTGCAACTGCACAAAGCTGTGCAGAGTAAAACCAAAACGATAGCACTTGCACCTGCTACAGCATTCTGTTTTGCAGCCACATTTTGTCATCTGTGCAATTGGTGGAAGCTTTGTCCAGAAGGTCTGCCACGTTTCACCTTGTTTCGTCCATCCCTAGTCAGCAGAACTTCGTGTATCAGTCTCGCACGCTGCCTGGCCCCATATGCACCCTGCCTGGTTTAAGATCTGGAAATTTGGTTTTGGCGTGGTCTAAAACATATAAATCGACATCAAAATCATTAAAATCGGACCACTCAGTCTACTTTAACGGCGAAAATCGTATTTTTATGGTAAAATGGCGGCCATCTTGAAAAATGGTAGCCATTTTGATTTTAAGATCTGGAAATTCGGTTTTGGCGGGGTCTAAAACATATAAATCGACATGAAAATCTTTAAAGTTGGACTACTCAGTCAATTTTAACGGCGAAAATCGTATTTTTATGATGAAAATGGCGGCCATCTTAAAAAATGGCCGCCATTTTGCATTTTTAAGTGGCTAACGGGCTTTTTTTATAAACTAGACCCAGGGGAACGTCCTTGCCAAATTTGGTGCTTGTCTCACAAACTGAACGATTTTTTCACTTATCTGCTCCACTATCGCCGATCTCCTCGCCGTCACTCCCTCTCGGACAGGAGCGGGCGTAGTGGCCCAGCTCCTGACAAACGAAGCACCGCACCTCGGCCATCGGGGCGCCCGTTGCTGCCGCCAGCCTTGCTTCGGCCCGCTGTTCCGCCGAATCGGCCCGCTCCCGCCGAATCGGCCCGCTGTTCCGCCGAATCGGTCTGGCGCTTAGCCGCTGCCACTATATCCCCGGCCTCCGCCACGGCGATATCCTTTAGACGCCTTTGCTCTGCTAATTCTGACCTAAGCGCCTCCATCTCGCCCCTAAGCGCCCTTTCCGCAGCGGAGGCGGCAGCCTCCTCGCTCCCCTCGGGTTCCCGTTCCTTATTGTCCCTTTTTGGCGGCATCTTCGATATTTCTTATGTCAGCCCCTTCAGCAGATGAAAACAGGGTCAGCACACACCGGCTTCGTGGATGACCAACTGCACATTCATATCCTTGTGATTCTTCAATAGATGTACGAAGATGCGCATCGCTATCTTGCAAACGTCAGTAAATTATCGTTCCACGCAAGGACATTCGTGAGGAAATTCCAGCCTAGGCAGCAAAGCAAAGCACTCGCTGCACTCAAACGCGTTGATGACCAACATTTTCCTGCTAATCCTCAGGTAAAAACCAATCCAAGTATCCACTGCGTGTTAAAGTTCCGATCCCACTTCTGACACCAATTTGTAAAGTTCTTTCGCCGGGCCGCACAGTAAATTCCAATACATGTCGTTCCTTTTCTGAGTTTTATTTCGCTAAAATATTCCATGTATCAATCTTCTCTCTGGTTTTCTAGTTCTAATCCTAGCTCTAGTTCTCGCTCCTTCCTAGCTCTCCCTCTACTCGCTGTCCCCCTCTATTTATACATCCTTACATCGGGTCCTCTCCCCTCCCTCAAGTTGGGGGTACCACCCCAACTTGGGGCCTCTCCCCTCCCCTAAGTTAGGGGTACCACCCCAACCCAGGGATTCACCCCTCCCTCAAGTTGGGGGTACCACCCCAACCCAGGGATTCACCCCCTCGCTAAGTTGGGGGTACCACCCCAACCCGGAGACTCGCCCCTCCCCTAAGTTGGGGGTACCACCCCAACCCAGGATTCACCCCCTCGCTAAGTTGGGGGTACCACCCCAACCCGGAGACTCGCCCCTCCCCTAAGTTGGGGGTACCACCCAAACCCAGGGATTCACCCCCTCGCTAAGTTGGGGGTACCACCCCAACCCGGAGACTCGCCCCTCCCCTAAGTTGGGGGTACCACCCCAACCCAGGATTCACCCCCTCGCTAAGTTGGGGGTACCACCCCAACCTTGGGGCTTGTCACCACCCTCTCCCGAGAGCGTCCGCCTGTTGCTGCCACTCACTCCCGGTGACCCCCCCGGTTGACCCCGACCTACTTGTCGACCCCCACCCACTGCTCGACCCCGCCGTCCACCACCGCTCTACGTACTGCTGCTATTCCCATTAACACTGAAACCTACGTCTAGCCCTATCAAATCTCTCTACAGTATTGTTGTCAAAGCTAAGGTAAAGCTAGCCCATGAGAGACCCTTCTGAATTATCCTAGCTACGTATAAAACACCATTACTGGCACTGTTATTAGGCCTAGTAAACCCTTACAAAAATGAAATCACTATTGACACTAAGGTATAGCTCAGTTTCGACCTAGTGAGTCGCGTTTCTCAGCGGCCCTTCATTGCTTCAATTTAAATTATGTTAGTCAAATGATATCTTCCAGACAACATCGCCCGAGGGACCGCTTCTTATTGTCACTTTGTCCCTCAGGATAGATATTTTCCTATTGATAATTGTGGATCTCGTGGCATTTCATTTACCACGAGACCCACGCTTATGTTCTCCACTCTACCATAATCAGCGAGTTCCTAATGACGAATAACACCCGGACAAGTTATCACAGCACGCGGCATTTCCATCGGATGCGCATGCGCTGCGCACGCGCATTAGACCCCCGGACACTTTAAGTTGCATGTGGAGCTCTTTCCCGCCAAAACTAAAGAAGTCAAAATACAAATAAGAATCAGTCCTTGAATCATTCAAGATTGGTTTTGTCTATACTCCACCCATGCCAGACTGCCAAATAGTGTCTCTTTGCCTTGCCCGTGATATCAACTTACCACAAATTTTCATTTCAGTGGTAAACATCATCAGTTTGTGTGCTTCGCGAGGCTTTGTTATAAGTAGCAGTGCCGCGACAGAGTCCTGTGGTGTCGCGGGATAGACACGTTTGCCACACCACAGCCGAAACGGCGAGGTTTATCAGGTTTCTGAATTTATGAAATGGAACAATCGAGTTTTCTGCAAATCTTGATATAAATTTCACCTGGGCTTAGTCGGGAAACAACTCGACATGCAACTTTAATCACGCCGGACAGATTATCATGCTACACCGGACATTACAATGCTGGACACGGAATGCATTACGCCAGAGAACAATTAGATGCATATAGCTGCGCTAGGAGCCTTGTAACGTACATTTTCAATATAAATGACATGACATCATATATGTAGCATGTTTTGCCTTAAATATAGGACTTAACTTGAAACGGCATTGTCAAAATTTGCCCAAAATGACATGCTCACGGGAAAACACCGAAACGCATATTTAAGTAAATGAATTTTTAATTAAACATTCTCACCGTCATTTGCACCGTGTTATTGTAAATGAGAGATGTATACGACTGATCAATCCCCCAAGAAAAGCAGATTTATATCAAACATGTTGGAGTCCATTGTATAGGCGACTATACGTCGTTAAATTTTATTAAATATTATAAAATGTGAGAGCAACATCTTCATTGCAACCGACCTTTATTTATCCAACTTTATAACTTAGCGGAATCATGGTTTATCAATAAATGGGTTCGTTCATTTTACATTGAATTATTGCAATTCTTACGGATCTTTCATTTACGTTTATCAATTAAAATACAGACGTCGTGTGGAAGACTTTAAATGTAAAATAAGACGGTATGCACAAAGTGGATATTATGGGTGTCTATTAAGAAGGTTATCAGTGATCATCAGCTCTTTCCTTTCAGACGCCAGCATGAAATAGGCCTACTCACACATGTCAACACTCATGCTTCTATCTTCATCCACATTTCATGGGGGAGGAGACCAGTTGACCTGTTTATTCCATGGGAAATCGGACAGCAGCCTATCCCGGAACCATTAAATAGGGAGGCCTTCACCCTCCCGATACCATGGAGCCATACTTAAAGAGACCGTCAAGCGTCCAACTGGAACATTTAAAGACCGACGACGACATGCACTATCGACTGAGTTATAGGGCTATAAAGTCTCGTTCGCTTAGACTTCCGGTTTACTCATTTGTGGGACAAACAAACGAAGCACGTGTTCGGAACGAGTTTAGAATCTCTGCTCACCCTGGTATCCTGACTATCTGTGAAGTAGGCGTGACGTGTATGTTACGCAAAGAGAGAGACTGGGAACCAGACTACCTGCGCAAAAGCCAGGCGCCGAGGGCTGGGTCTATTGCGGAAAACCTAGCGATATGATTAAGAATATTTAAGAAATATAGCTTCACAAAACGGAGAGATAACATATTTTTTATTCGTTTGCGCCATCACAATGACGAATATTTGTTACGACGGGACAATACGGCTGAGAAATTAACGCTTTTTTGCATTTAGTACGAACACAAGGCATTATGACGTCACACGGATTCTCCCCGGTGACAACGTTGGCGCAACGCTTCAAACAGAAAACTTACAAAAATGAAGAAACTTGGTTTTTTCGTGATCCAAAAGTGATACGGAAACATCCAACTGGTCTTATTTTATCTATACCATGTGGTTTAATGACGCATCCGTGTGTTGTTACTCCATGCACTGCACATTTTGACAGCGGAATGGTTAAGTCGATCACTTGCTCTCGCCATTTTTCTTACCGCGGAGGCACGCGAAACTCTGTGACGTCACTCGCTATTTGAGGAACTTCCGAACGCCCGGGTGCAGGGCTAAATTTAGGACGTTATTTTTAGCTTTCGAGTGTTTTGAAGACGGCTTTTTCCTTGTATATTCCCAAAGTTCTGCGCTTCATCGCCTACAAATATGTTAACGTATGTTAGGGCCCAAAACGTCATAGTGACGAAAACGTCAGATCACACGGTCTGAGCCATCTAGGAGTAAATGTACAGTTTCACACTGTGCCTCGATCGCAGTGTCTGTTGACGGGGGCTATGAATATATGAGGCAGTGCAGTCGGTGAAGTATCATTGACCTGCAGGAAGAACTACTCCAGGTTGGTACAGTCGGTGAAGTATCATTGACCGGCAGGAGGAAGTAGTCCAGGTTGGTGCAGTCGGTAAAGTATCATTGACCGGCAGGAGGAACTACTCATTATTGACAAGATATCATCTCCACTTGCGCCTCGTACATACATGGGCATTTTCTTTAACGCAATGTGACCCACGAGAAGCCAATGTGACCCACGAGAAAGCAATATGACCGACGGAAAGCAATGTGATCCACGAGAAGGTAATGTGACCTACGGGAAGGCAATGTGACCCACGGGAAGGCAATGTGACCCACGGGAAGGCAATGTGACCCACGAGAGTAGTAGGAAGGGGCACGGTTTGATGTAACTTTCCTTGGGGGTAACGCTTCTTGGGGGTAACGCTTTTGCCGGCGCGAATGCGCGGCGGTCTCCCATCGCCACCTGGCGCGTGAATGGCAACTCCCCCCCCCCCACCTATGCACATCACCCTTCCTCCCCTCCCCTGTTCACGCCCCCCCCCCACCTATGCACATCACCCTTCCTCCCCTCCCCTGTTCACGCCCCCCCCCCCTACCTCATCCACTGCCCCCCCACCCTCCGATTTAGTAACTCTTCAGTTTCAGATATATTTAAGTGCTTTCATAAAAGATGGAATATGGGTAGCGCCCCCGCCCCCTTCCTCCGGGTCCATCCCTTGGAACCTTCTATTCTAAGAAACCTTAGATTTCCTTATTTTCCTGCGCCTTAATTCGCAAATTTCGGCCTCCAAGAGGTCTCTAATTGTCAATCAATCAAACCTTTAGCCCCGAGTGGCCCCGCCCTGTCTCCTTCAGAAACGCCACGCAGGGTTGTGTGAGCGATAACCGGGATGGTTCAAATTAAACTTTAAACTATATTTCATTCTACCAAGGTATGACGTTTTGGTCACTATGACGGTTTGGGTTCTAACAAACGTATATCTCCCATAACCATGTTTAGGTAAATGGTACTCATAGTCTTTAGAATAAACCTGGAAAGAAATTGACTTATAGCTGCCTATACTTCAACATAGAGCACGTGTGTTTGTTTGTCCCCAAAACTGAAGTCTCGCGGCCCGATCGTGAGAAATTTCACCTGACGCAGATCCGGATTGAACACCTAGAATCTGAATTTGACCCTTAGAATCTGTGTTCGACTCCTAGTATCCCGATTGACCTTACTGATCCTGATTTGACCCTTAGGATCCCGATTTGACACTTAGGATCCACATTGATCCAGATGGACCTCTTGGATCCGGATTCGATCCCTAGTATCCCAATTTGACCCCTAAGATCCGGATGGACTCTTCAGATCCCGTTCTGCAAACTGAACAGAATCAAAATCAAATGTATTTGTCAGGTATGGTACCAGTGGGACAGTAAATGCTAAACAGTGGTGTATTTAACGCCAAACTGCGAATTTATCTTTGATTAGATTAATTTCAATTTTCGCGCATGAAGGATAATTCTGATGCTTAAATAGGGCTATACAGTTCTCGCGATCGGGCCGCGAGACTTCAGTTTTGGGGACAAACAAACACACGTGCTCCATGTTGAAGCATAGGCAGCTGGAAGTCAATTTCTTTCCAGGTTTATTCTAAAGACTATGAGTACCATTTCACTAAACATGGCTATGGGAGATATACGTTAAAATATCTGGAGGCGATGAAGCGCAGAACTTTGGGAATATACAAGGAAAAATCCGTCTTCAAAACACTCGAAAGCTAAAAATAACGTTCTAAATTTAGCCCTGCACCCGGGCTTTCGCAAGTTCACCAAACAGAGAGTGACGTCACAGAGTTTCGCGTGCCTCCGCGGTAACAAAAATGGCGAGAGGAAGTGAGCGACTTAACCATTCCGCTGTCAAAATGTGCAGTGCATGGAGTAACAACACACGGGTGCGTCATTAAAAAACATGGTAAAGATAAAATAAGACCAGTTGGATGTTTTCGTATCATTTTTGGATCACGAAAAGACCAAGTTTCTTCATTTTTTAAGTTTTCTGTTTGAAGCGTTGCGCCAACGTTGTCACCAGGGAGAATCTGTGTGACGTCATAATGCCTCGTTTTCGTAGGAAATGCAAAAAAACGTTAGTTTCTCAGTCGTATTGTCCCGTCATAACAAATATTCGTCACTGTGATGGCGTAAACGAATAAAAAATATGTCATCTATCCGTTTTGTGAAGCTATATTTCTTAAATATTCTTAATCATTGCGCTAGGCTTTCCGCAGTGGACCCACCCCTCGGCGCCTGGCTTTTGCGCAGGTAGTCTGGTTCCCAGTCTCTCTCTTTGCGTAACATACACGTCACGCCTACGTCACAGATAGTCAGGATACCAGTGTGCGCAGAGATTCTAAACTCGTTCCGAACACGTGCTTCGTTTGTTTGTCCCCAAAATGAGTAAACCGGAAGTCTAATCGAACGAGACTTTATAGCCCTATTTGACGTGGGACAGAGATGGCTCAAGCGTAACGCCCTCTGTCGGGAGATCGGGGATAAAAGTGCTGGGAGCGCCACTATGCGGTGGAGTTTGGTCTCGCCAGCGTTTGATAGTATAGCGTCCTTTAAGTGAAACACCTATTATCAGTCAAATTGAAAACTCATTCGCGACTTGTCGCATTATTTTACGTGAAGTCTTTATGTGCTTAACTTAATAAGAACAACGTGGTAAGCAGTGAATCGTCTTTGTCATTGTGGCATCGTCTTGAGGCACAACATGAGATGAAGTGTTACAATAGATAAAGACAGCGGAGTGGATGTACGGTGGCCTCAAATGAACAGTCAAAATTCCCGGACCTGGCCTTTGTGATCCTTTATGTCTTTCCCCGTGTAAGGTTTAAAATTCGTGGACACAACTTGTAGACAACTGCGTAGGCAAACCTGGAGAAAGTACATGTAACAATGTGATGACCAAACAAAATGTACAAAAAGAATATCCAAGAACATTTGTCCGTGGATATGACGAGAGAGTTTATTCGCAGTCAACGAAACCAACTTTCAAAATTAGTTCTACGGCTTTAATATTGTATCCATCCGCGTATTTGTGAAAGTCAATTTATTTGGTTTCTTTTGTGAGAAACAAATCATGTCTCGTATAATTAGTTTTGCTAATTCTTTATGGTTTTAATTCTGCGATCTATGATGGCACTTTACACGCAGTAGTTTGACACGTCGCTACAGTGTAGTTCTATGTTTTACCGCGTAACGATGTGAAGTCGGTTGTATGTCCTGGGGCACTGGGAAACAGAACGCGTGTGGAGAGGAGAATAAGTCGAATAAACGTCCCTAAAAGGTATACTGCTACTTCCAGTAGGTTGCAGTGCATTAGGATATCACTGGTATTCGATCGTTTTTTTCTAGTAGCATGGTTGTTGGAGACAGAAACATGGACGAGGGACGAAATGGCAGACGTTCTCGCGGGCCGAGCCCGAACGGCCATCTGTCAGACGACAGCAGCGCCACCGACGATTCTGACCACGGTATGTCCCCGAGAGAGAAATATATGAACAACTTATTCATGTAAACAATAATTTACTCAGTGCGTTCAGCTTGTGCGACTGCATTCTCAGGCTCAGCGTATGCGCTATGCCAAAGTAACATATTTGATTTACTTTCAGAAAACGGGATGCGTGTCGGATCAGACTACCAAGCCAAGATTCCAGAGTTTAATCCTGGTGGGTGAAAATCGAACTGTACCTTCCAACATTTTATTCTTGCACTTGAACCAGCCTGGGCTATTTGTCATCTTAGTACACCAGTTTGACAAACTTGATACACATCTAAAAGGTATAAGCATCTAGATACTATTCATTTATTTTTTACCTGAAACTTAGATATTCTGGGATTGAGTTGCAATTTTGTATATAACTTAACCATTTTTATTTGTAATGTAGTCTAATAAGCTTAGATCCAGATCTTTTAAAGTAGGAACTTAAGAAGTTCAGAGATTATAATTTTTTCAAGACAAAGATTAAAATAGCAGGGTTCCCACAGGTCAGGGAAAACAAGGAAAATGGAGAAGAAAAAAAATCCCTGCAGGGAAAAATCAGGGAATTTCATTTTCAAGACAAAATCAGGGAAAAATCAGGGAATTTCAGAAGCCTAGATCACATTTTGATAACTTCACATTACTAATATCTGGAAGATTAAGAATTCCCTGCCTTACATGGTTATTAATATCATAATATGTAAATGGTTATTAATATTCTAGTATGTAAATGGTTATTAATATTTTAATATCTAAATGATTATTAATATTCTAACATAAATGGTTAATTATATTCTAATATGTAAATGATTATGGGTATGATCTTGTTTACTTATACAATGGCGCCATGTATGACATAAGTGCTCTTGCTATAATTTAAGAAGTTCATACTCTAAGAATCTACATTGAGACATGATTTATAGGCTGTGAACTTTTCCAATTCGTCGTTCGCTTTGTTTCAAAAGAAATTTTTACCTAATTTACTACTGGTGGGTTTACATACAACCCAAAATATAGAAGTTGTCACGGTTAGCAAATATTTTTTTTTTTAAGTTACCATGTTTTTATGCAAAATAGACATGTAGTTAAAAACAATATCAGTAAAAACGGTCAGGCATTAATTACTGATTCAATATCTGAGCAATGTTTTCACTGTTTTGTTAATTTATATATTTCACTATTTGGCTGCAAATAAGATATTTAGCAGACAGTTATATTTTAAGAGGACGCAAAAGATGAGTAAAAGAGGGGAATTAATTGTCTTGTGAGTTCTAAGACTGTAGTTAGAATTGTGTGCCAAGTCAAGAAATGTTCCTTGCATTGCACTGCTGTGGGTGATTTGTGGGAAACAAACTTTGTTCTCAAGTAGAACGTTGCATGCCTCCTTCAACAAAGTTGTCACTTGAACCTTACCTTGAGGAATTTTAATTAATCTGGCTATTTCTGTATCGAAATGTGTGCACCATTTGTGAAATACATAATCCTTGATATACCGGTAATCCCGAAAGACTTCACGTCCTTCGCTGCATGATGATTGTAATCCTGGGGGCGTACTTAATATGTTGCTGTGGGAAGGGAGGTTCCGCAGGAAAGCACCCTTTTTTCACCACCAAAATCCACTCGGTCTGGGTGCTTGACCGGCAAAATCGGCTTTACTGCCAAAATATGCTTGGTCTAGGTTTTTTGCCCCCAAAACCTGCCAGGCCGAAATCTACACGGAAGGGGTATTTGTTCGTGGCAAGCCCCTGCTCTATGAACGCATATCATTTTGACCACACCCCCCACCCCCACCCAGTCCCCGGTCGCAAGTTTTCAAATATCCATTCTATAGTGGTGTATCTTCTTTAACATAAATGTCCGCTCCCTCGGGCATCAAGGGCCATCCGCAGAACCCCCCCACCAGAATTGTGTAAGAGTGCTGCCCAATAATTAAGGGCTATTATTTGGTCTGTGCGGCTACAAGGGGAGGGTGAAGGCCACGTGTTTTTTAGTTACTCTGAAAAACTTTCAATGGGGTCAGGGAGAAATCAGGGAAAAATCAGGGAATTCGTTTTTGTGTGTCCTGTGGGAACCCTGAATAGGTTTGACATTTATTTACACAATATTAAAATGATACAAAACCGAATTAAGAGTAATTTAAGTCACTCTAGGTTGTTTTTATATTGTAGGTATTGTATATTATGTTTGAGGCATAGCTCTATGCCTAATTTTAATACCCCAGACTAATTTTAATTTATTCATAAATGTTTGCCTCGTCTGTTATCTAAAAAGGTATTCAGTATTAACCTAAATTGTATTCAATTCTAAACTGTTATATATTAACTGTTATTTATATACCATAATTTCTGGTATATAAGTCTCACCTTTTTTCCTCATGGCTGGGGTATGTGACTAATTACACCGGTGCAACTTATATATGAAACAAGTCCAAGCTTGTCTCTTGGCACCACCCTCCCCATTCCTGGCAACCCCCCCAACCTGGCTGGCCAGGAGATCGGTATTAGGCAAATACTGAAATTTCTTTTTCCTTATAAATAACTTTTTCTATTTGTTTGTTTAAAAACTGGTAATTTGTATCAATAACATCCTGATGACAGATTGATTAGTAAAATGTATAATAAAATGAAGCAAAAAATTAAAATAATAACAAAAGTGAATCTCTAAGGCTGCCTAAATTAATCTTCTTAATGTCTTAGAATTGCATAGTAGCATAGAGGATTTTATTCGAAAAGTGATGACTGTACACTTGCCTGTGCATGGACTTCCACAGTTCTACCTTGCGGAAGCTGGACTTGATATTCTGCCCACCATTGTTAACTATTGCCGTAATTGCATTTAACACAGTGCTCCCACACTGTTTGTTGTCAAAGGCCATAACAACTGAAAGATCCATGTTTCTTTTTGGCTTGGAGCACAGTTTCAGTGGCACTGGCTTAACACCCGCTGTATACAGTAGACCAATAAAGTGGGCAAGTCAATTAGCAGGGTGCGCACAGGCTTGAAAAGTGCTTGAATTTTGACTGATGACTGGAAAAGGTCATAAAAACAGAAATGGGCCTTGAGGTCAATCCATGGTACTTGAATTTGCTTGAAAATAGCGTTACAATGAAAAGTACTTCTGGGCTCGCGCTAGGATATTTTTTTCATTAGCCAATTTGGCTAATTCCGTGGAAAAACATTAGCCAATATTTGTTCGAGAATTATCTGGTTCCATTTGTTGAAAAAAACATGAAGAAAAATGTGTTTGTAGTTGAAATTTTATATTCGCCATTTTGGCGAGTGTCCAGGAAGTTCTTATCGTCAAATCCTGAATTTTCTCGCCAAATGGCTATTGGCGAATGCTAACGCGAGCCCAGTACTTGATTTCAAACTGGACTGGGCACTGGCAAAGACCCAAGAAAAAATCAAACAAAAGCTGACTGGAATTGAAGAAGTAGCAACTAATAAAAGTAAAGTGATTAACTCCAATAAATGCTGTTGGTTGGTAATAAATAAACATGGACACTGCCTTCTTGTTGTCATTCCTTATTTCCACATATGAAAGATTGTATGCATAAAATTAAGTCCCAAGTTTTGCAATTTGTATGCTTAAACTAAATCAGAAAATGTAAAAATTGTCCTTGAAAAGTCCTTGAATTTGTCTAGTGCTGGCCTTAAAAAGGCTTGAATTTGATGGAACCTTGCCTGTATGAACCCTGATTAGGCATTGTTTATATAGGTGGTTGATGTGTTGCATGGTCATTTAAGCCGCGTTGCATTTGTAGGGAGGGAGTAGAGTGATCTAGGGGTCCCATCATCATCGTTGGCAGGGTGTCGATTGCTTGACTCGTAGAGTCGTGGTTCATGGTTTGGGAAGTGGCAGTCGATGGTATATCTTGATACATCTGCTGCCATGGACTGTGGGCCATTAAGAAAGTTGATAACAGCTAACAGTTGACCAAAAAAGTGGGCAAGTCAATAAGGCATTGTTTCTACAGGCTGTTGACAGTTCAAATGTCCTGATTTTATTATTGCTGCTATTTGCATCCGATAGATATTAAAATATCATAAACAAAAAATACTTGCTGTTGAGAAATGTACCTCTGAATCTGGTTCCAAGACAACTTCCTTGATTCAAAGGGCTCCAACGTTAGTTGTATGGTCTGATAGTTATGGTAGTGATATTGAAGATACACATACATGGAGGCCATGTGATATCTGGTTAAACATGCAAAACAAAATCGTGTTCTGGAAGTTGACGCTTTAGACTGTAGCTAACAGGAAAGAGATTTAATAACCTCTGCCTTGGTAGCTGACAACATGCGCTGTAAAGAAAAATTGGATTGTTGCACTGGTAAAACATGTAAATATGATAAACTTATTGATAAGATACTTTACCATATAACTTATTGATAAGATACTTTACCATATAACTTATTGATAAGATACTTTACCATATAACTTATTGATAAGATACTTTACCATATAACTTATTGATAAGATACTTTACCATATAACTTATTGATAAGATACTTTACCATATAACTTATTGATAAGATACTTTACCATATAACTTATTGATAAGATACTTTACCATATAACTTATTGATAAGATACTTTACCATATAACTTATTGATAAGATACTTTACCATATAACTGATGTTAGCTCATAATACACTGGGTAGGAACACACTACACAATGTATACATGTATTAAATCCTACATGTACTAACAAACTGGACAATCTCTTATTACAGAACTTACAAACAATTATTATAGTATGTCATTGTACCTCAATATTTTGCATGCTTTAATTCACTATTGTTATGATGTTTGTTCCTTTCCTTGTCTAGGAGCCAAGGCCGATTCCAAGCTTGATGCTATGCTTGTTTGGGCTCCTCATCCTGATGTGCCAGAACCTATGTGTAAGTACTCCACAGTTGAGTAAATCTTTAACCAGTGTCTATCAGTCCTATAGAGAGAAGTCTTCTCCCCAGTCTTTATCGTTCTCCAGTCCCCATGCCTGGGAGTGGCTGCATGTTGAGGTTTTAACATGGCATCAGTGTTTAGTATGGTTACTTTCTGATTGCTACTATATGCTGCTGAGACTGAAAATTGCCATGGTTGACTCGACACTCTTGTACAGTGATGTTCATTACCATAGTTACAGTATCTTGCTGGTTGTTGCCATGGTTGTAAGTTAAGCTCGTTTAACCATTGTCTCACTAGTTTAAATGTATGCTGATGATTGTTACTAAAGTTGTTATTTGATAAATCCTTGGCACACACTGCGAACATTGTTTTTTTATTACTTGTATCATTTTAGTGGATGAATATTCAACAGTAGCTAAGGAAAAACATGGCTATAATACTGAACAGGTAAGTGCATATTACCGGTAATTCATTATATTTTTTATTTGTTAAATATGGATCGATTTCATGATATGCTTATAGTTAGTTTATGGCGATTCCCGCGGGGTACAATGTACAGTTTTGGTCTGAACATATCAGGCACATCACCTCTACATTTTTCACAAATTATTGTCACACCTAACGTTATTACGTGGTAAACATTGTTCGTTTTACGATTCACGTTCTTGTATTCTAGGCATTGGGAATGCTTTTCTGGCACAAGCACAGCGTAGACAAAGCCCTTACAGACTTGGCCAACTTCACACCTTTCCCAGATGAATGGACAGTTGAAGACAAAGTACTTTTTGAACAAGCTTTTAGTTTCCACGGCAAGAGCTTCCACAGGATAAGACAAATGGTAAAATGCTTAATATGCCTATTCAAATCGTCGCTACTAAATATCATCTTGCGCGCATAGCGTGGATAAAAAAGTTAACACGGATATCTCGATAACAGTGGTGTCATTTAAAAAAGTTAACCTGTGTAACATGGTGAATCCTATTTATCGCCATAATAGATGAGGAGCTGTCATAATCCATGTGTCACCACAATATATGCGGCGCCGCCCTAATCTATCATGATGTCTTATCTTTGGTACTAGTAATAAGTCCGTGTAAAATGTGATGATAATACTGAAGTAAAAGTAATTATTATAATTAATATAGAATTAATATTTGTTTGGTTGTTTTTTTAGCTACCGGACAAGTCGATTGCCAGTCTAGTCAAGTACTATTATTCGTGGAAGAAGACTCGGTCTCGGACGAGTCTGATGGACCGCCAGGCCCGCAAGCTGGCTCACCGCCGTCAGGAGAGCGAGGACGAGGTGGGCGGCAGCGGCAACAGTGACAGCGACTTCGAGAACACGCGAGAAAACGGGGTAAGTAAGCCAACGCAGACTGGTTTTGATACGTACTACAATAGTTTTTTTTTTTTTTTTAATTTGTTAAAAAAAATTGGAAAGACTCATGTAACAAAATCCCACAATATAGAACAAACTGTAATAATGTGTATGTCTGGCCTTTCACTTGAGTGAACGTGAATAGAAATGTAGTTACCGACGATTAATAAACTTGACCTTAACCTTTCTTTTTTTAAAGAGCAGAAACAATTGTTTCCTGGTGAATGGTGCGCTGATAAAAATCCGGAAATGTTACAACAAATTAAACGTTACTACGACTGTTATATCAACTTCACATCTTCTAACTGCAGAGAAAAATATAACAACGTACAGTGTTTACCGCGTCTTGTGAAGTCTGGCACAGTTTGCCATACTAGCCGAATATGTGTCACAATTTGGTGTAGCTGAATATATAGATATATGTATATATATGTATTTAATTGTTGGTGAACAGAGGGAGGAGTCTAAGAACTCGCTACGCACCAGTCTGGGCGCCAAGAAGCCGGACAGCCATGCGCGGTTAAAGAACAAGCGTCGGCCGCCACGTGGCATGTTCCTCAACAGTGACGACCTTGTGGCCGTGCTGAGCGGACCGCCCGGCCAGGCTGAAGCCATTCTCAAACAACTCGATGCCGAGCTCGTCTCACTCAAGCGACAGGTCAGCGGCTTGGTGGTTGGTCGGTCTCTACACGACCGTAGTCACTTTTCGAAAAAGAATGTCGGAATTGCTCTAAACATTGAACGATCAGTCCGCCTGAAGGCTACGGTGGGTGGTGGGACGGACGCAAGCTAGATATATGCAGCTATGCGGTGAACACCTTTCTTTTGATTGGCGCGTTGTCACGATTTTTGTGTACATCATTGTAGTAGATGGATCGGACGGCGGCCATACGGCGATGGCTTGCTGCCAGGAGCTCACTTCGCGAAATATAGTTCTCGTATGACTCCATTACTGTATCTTCACCAGCCGCCATGTAGTGAGGGGAACCGTATAAGGAAGTAAAAGGTCTTTCGTTTACAGTTAGAGATTACTTCAGTGTCACCTGTCACTAGCAATACACCGGAAACAAGTTGTTTCAAACACACATAACTGTCCGACGGTGGCATGTATAACTGAGCTTTCATACATATGGATGGGCCACAATCCATGCAGATTGTTTTTGAGCTCCTGTGATGAATAATGCTTTTCACATCTCGTTTTTAAACATATATATTTTTACATTTTAGGTTCAGAATAACAAACAGCTCATCAGCATGCACAAACAGAAGACCGTATCGGGCATTGACAGCTGGAGGAACCCGGATGTAAGTATTACACTTGTCGTATGAGGACAGTGTACACTGACACGCAATGTAACTGTGTACACTGACCGACAATGTAAGTGGTGTCTGGTGTAGTGTACACTGGGCTAGGGGCAAAGTAACTGAAATAAATTTTGGGGCAGTGTAACTGAAGGGTCAGTGTACACTGTCTATAGACTATAGACAAGAGTCTATAGACAGTGTACACTGTCTAGGGGTATTGTGCACTGTAGTTAAGGGGCAGTGTAGGCTTATAGGTCTAGAGGGACTGTGACTCATTGGGATATGCAGACAAAGGTTGAAGTGAATGGCGTTGAATTTTGCTTTCGTGGGGTCTGCAGACCAAGGTTCTAAGTTAGGTGAAACTCTATACACCCTGAACGTTTATGAGCCAGTATCATTTATGGAATATGAAAATGTGTGATGCTCGGTTTGGGTATTTCATCATGATGTCCGTGCTTACGATCTGGTCCTCCCGTGGTCCACGGATGAACCGACATTACGTGGAGGTTACACACAGGTGTACAACTGGGGGCCCCATTAAAGAGAAACTTGTTATGATCTATACGAAATATACATTGTACATGTTTGCTATCGTGTGCCTCCCTGTGTGTGTGTGACCGGGCTATACTGTTTGGTATCGTGTGCCTCCCTGTGTGTGTGACCGGGCTATACTGTTTCTATTACGTTCAGGCCAGTCTGCGAATCAACGCGCGGTGGACCAATGAAGAGCTGCTGCTGGCGGTACAAGGTGATTTCCCGCCGACGCTCGAGCCTAGTCCTTCGTTCGCACATGTTCACATGTATAAACCTCATTTATGATCTCAATCAGAGGTACGACGCTTCGTGAAAGACGATATGTGTACGGCGTGTAGTTTTACTATATTTGATACTTTGTTAGCATGATGTGGTTGGGAAGGACTGAAGGATCCATGGGGTGTCAATACATGTGTGTCCTGCTTGTAGGTGTACGACGCTATGGCAAGAACTTCACGGCAATCGCGGAGGTTATCGGTAACAAAACAGAGGCGCATGTGCGCGGCTTCTTCGTCAACTACAGGCGCCGCTACAACCTCGATGAAGTGCTGCAAGAGTATCAACAGGAATATGGCTGCCAGAACGCCAAGGGCGACGAGGAGGAGGTGGGTTTAGAATGGGCTGACGGCTGGCAGAACGCCAAGGGCGACGAGGAGGAGGTGGGTTAAGAATGGGCTGACGGCTGCCAGAACGCCAAGGGCGACGAGGAGGAGGTGGGTTTAGAATGGGCTGGCGGCTGCCAGAACGCCAAGGGTGACGAGGAGGAGGTGGGTTAAGAATGGGCTGACGGCTGCCAGAACGCCAAGGGCGACGAGGAGGAGGTGGGTTAAGAATGGGCTGACGGCTGCCAGAACGCCAAGGGCGACGAGGAGGAGGTGGGTTAAGAATGGGCTGACGGCTGGCAGAACGCCAAGGGCGACGAGGAGGAGGTGGGTTAAGAATGGGCTGACGGCTGCCAGAACGCCAAGGGCGACGAGCAGGAGGTGGGTTTAGAATGGGCTGACGGCTGCCAGAACGCCAAGGGCGACGAGGAGGAGGTGGGTTAAGAATGGGCTGGCGGCTGGCAGAACGCCCAGGGCGACAAGGAGGAGGTGGGTTTAGAATGGGCTGGCGGCTGCCAGAACGCCAAGGGCGACAAGGAGGAGGTGGGTTTAGAATGGGCTGGCGGCTGCCAGAACGCCAAGGGCGATAGGGGGATTACGTTGGAAATGGAGAAAACATAAACCGAAGATGGGGAACTACATGTACTTTATTAGTTGGTCTTGTGTGCTTGCCAAGTGTGGAAGGAGAAAAATACAAGAACAAAATCTTGATTGACCAATCAAATTCTAAATTCTTAATGTAATTTGACATATGAAGAAAATCAAGTTTTTATGTCATGAAATCGTTAGATAAATAATTAGGGAATAAACGTGGGGATGGCCCGCCACCCAATGGCTGACGGCTGCCAGGGTAACCGGTGCGGGTGTCTGGGTTCGGCTGCTGTGCCGGTTGGTGTCGTGCTAGTGTGCCCGGCTGTGTCTTGTGTCAGCGACTGGATGTCCCGCGCTCTGCTTACAGATGGGGGTCGAGAACCCGAAGGAGGAAGACTCCAGCAGCCAGTCCTCGCAGCCCTGCCAGACTGCGGCCAATGGGGGGACGGACCCGCCGGCCGGCTGCCCCGGCGGCACGACCACGGCCCCGCCCCCGCTGCTAAAAGAGGCCTTGACAAGCCAGTCGGACCCCGCCGCCTGTCGCGACCCGCCCGCCGGGGCCACGCTCAAGCCGCCTACACTACAGCAGCAGCACCATCAGCCACCCAGGTACGGTAGCCACAGCGGGGCCACCCGACCTCATTCTTCAGGCCCATAATAGCTGAAAGACATACAGTGGTATCCGTAGTTTGGTCGGAGTATTTGGTGACACTTCGGTATGTTTACAGTCACTCATATTGCAATATTTTCACTCAAAAACTTGACAAATGTTTGAATGAAGTGATGTCGGTTTAGGTTCCTAATGTATTAGTACGTATATATATATGGTATCCTATATATGCCAGGGCATGTTGATAAGACTTTTTTTTCTAACATGGTGCATTTCCTGCGGGAAAGTGTGACTTATTAGTGTGTATTATTACGTCATCAAAATTCGGCCATCGCTGCCTCAAGACACTGTGTCCAGGGGGTTTCTCTAACAGAGCGCTGTAATTGCTGTATCAGCAGCTTCAATGCTGTTTGGGGCTCAGTGACTTGTTGAATCGCTGCACACGTCCAATATATCACACGATTTTACAACTGTCTGTACCTGGAGTTCTTATGGTTATAATGGGGTCTGTTTCAGAATGACTCTGTCGCCCTCCGGTAGGACAGTGCTACAGCAGCCTCCCCCTCTCATCAGGCCCAACAACGTGCCGCCCACTCTACCAACTCTCGCCAAATAGCCGCGATATTTACACCTGAAAAACGAATATGGAGCCCGCACGGGAAGCGCCGTTACATGGGGGTCTGAGGTTGTAGAAACCGGTCCACCGACCACCGCCTCCGTTTGGCGGCGTCCTCACGCCACAGAAAGGTTGTAGAAACCAGTCCAGCGACCACCGCCTCTGTTGGGCGATGTCCTGAGGTTGTAGAACCCGGTTACAGAGGTTGTAGAAACCGGTCCAGCGACCCCCGCCTCTGTTTGGCGAGAGAGGTTGTAGAAACCGGTCCAGCGACCCCCGCCTCTGTTTGGCGAGAGAGGTTGTAGAAACCGGTCCAGCGACCCCCGCCTCTGTTGGGCGATGTCCTGACGCCACAGAGAGGTTGTAGAAACCGGTCCAGCGACCCCCGCCTCTGTTGGGCGATGTCCTGACGCCACAGAGAGGTTGTAGAAACCGGTCCAGCGACCCCCGTCTCTATTTGGCGACAGAGGTTGTAGAAACCGGTCCAGCGACCACCGCCTCTGTTTGGCGAGAGAGGTTGTAGAAACCGGTCCAGCGACCCCCGCCTGTTTGGCGACAGAGGTTGTAGAAACCGGTCCAGCGACCACCGCCTCTATATGGCGGCGTCCTCACGCCAGTCTCACTTTACCAACCTTCGAACACCCACCAGACATTATGGCATTGGCAAGGGGCGAACTGCTTGACACCAGTTTATATACGAGTACAAGAGATCGCGTGTATTGTCTTTGCCAACGTGGCGAGGTTTGTAGGTTAATTGAGTGAACAATAATAGCCTTTTTCATACCAGCCAGATCATCACCCATGGTTACCAGATGGCAAAATGTCGCTCCGTTTCACTTAATTCACCACTCAGTTGTTACGAAGTGTTTATTATATAAGTTCAACGGGATTTTATTGATTTCGTGTTGTGCATCTTAAAAATATTTTTGGTGGGGAAAATGTTTAATTAGTTTTCGCCGCTACTCCATTGATGAAAGGCCGCCATATATCTGCTTGTTGTACACTGAATGCCGCGCCACCGGAATGTCCTCTCAACAAGTCCTCGTTTCCAAGTGAAAGGCTTTAAGAGTGGTTATATGAAGAGGATCAGGAATTTTGTGTGTAGAAAATGGACAACTTATTGTATTACCAGTAGTCGCATGAACGTTGTGTAAGTTATTGCTCAAATAATTTGTTTTGTATCTATACTTGGTATCTTTGTCGGGATATAAATATTCTGTCCAAATCTGAGACGTTCCGTTGTCTTCATTAATACCTTTCCATGGAGTTGGACATCTTGAAAAAAGCCACAAGAAAAGTATAGTGTAGTGCTTTGTAACCACAGGTTTATTTATCAGAAGGCCGTGTTAATACAAAACACTGGAGTTGTGATAGCCCCACGCAGGTCGTTAGGTGGCAGCACACATTCAGCTAATTTAAATGCCACGCACACGAGGAGCTGACCTCTGGCGGCGCCGGTTACCAACTTTACGCGCACTACAAAGTTGTAAGATGGCTACAACCCAACCAATCAAACCCTTATCTTCAAGCATTTAGAAATGGACTAATATGTTATTAATAACCTGGCGAGAAAACGCCAGTGAAAAATGTTTATATAGTGAGAACACAGAACAGATTAGATAACGTACGTACAATGTGGCTTTCTGTTTTGCAATTGGAATTGTACAAATACAAGCGAAAAATCGCGTTGTTCAAGTTAAGTGTTTCACAAAAAAAATATTAGAATGCAATGCAAGGCAAATCGACATGATTGTATCCGCTACAAAATTAATGACAAAACGGAAAGCAAAAAAAGGAGTCTACCGATTGGTTACTTTCCAACCTTCGAACCAACCGGTACCGGTCCGGGCCACTTTCAGAGATTTTTTCTCCCATTCTGTTATGTGTACTATTTAAATGTCCAGTAATGTACTAACCAGCATCATGCAGCTGATAACTCGACCGTTGGAAGTTGGATGGTGTTTAATAGCGATCACTGACTAGTGTTAATGAATGCGGATTTACACATCTACACATCTAGCGACGAATCGAAACCAGTCTAACCCTGGTTACTTTTTTTAGTCAAGGCCATATATACTTAAAGCCACTGCTTTTCGTGTCTTCCTTCTTGTAGGGATACATATATAGATGAAGCATACATGTCAAATGCTATCGGTACTTAAAGCTAGGCCAATTAAAATTGGAGGCCAGGATCTACTTACGGCAGGCACAGTTAATGTTCATTGCACGGACTACAAACCTTAAATATCTCTAGATCGGTTAGCACATCTACGCACAACTAAATTGCACTAACTTCCATAAACAATAGGATATACAGACGATGCGTGACGAGTGACAAAGACCCTCGGCAACAAAAATAAACTGAGGTCTTATCATTAAGTTTATTGAAGACTGAAAGCTTCCGTCTAAGTGCAATTGTACATACATGCAAAAACTTATTTAAAAAAGTACCCCATCCTGTGTTATCTGTCTATATATGAAGCGGTTTCACATGTTGGTGACTCCGCTTGGGGGTGGGGAGATTGGTGGTGGGAACGCTCGCTCGCCATTGACCGAACGTGCCCAGCGCACTGCAGTAACTGCCAAACCTGGCTACCATGCTCCCCACACCCCGACAACTGTCACCAACACACATAGCGCCATCTAGCGACCCACACACCACATAGCAACGTCTCCAGCCACCCGGCCGTCCGGCCCTGAAGCCGTGTAACTGAACAGGCGGCGGGCGCAGTCTACAATGCCTCTAGCGGCAAACATAGCCAAAATCTACTTTGCTACCTGTATGTACATAGGTTTTCCCTTCCAATACACCTCACCAGTGATCTGCACTACACAAACGATTAGACTGAAACCCCACAGCCCACACCGTGCACACAATAGGGCAAAAGTACGCGGCCGGCCCAAGGCAGTTTAGCAACTCTTCTAGCGGGGTGTCCAATAGCAGCGCCCTGAAAGTAATGGCTTGAAGCCATCGCAGGGGCTCGGCACAATGATTACGTGCGCACTAGCGGGAACGCGAGAATTACGTACACACTGGTGGAGAGCGAGAACTACGTGCACACACTGACGGGGAGCGCATTACGTGCACACGGGCGGAGCAGTGTTCACTCCATAATGTGGAGAATGTAACACACACGTTGTTCAAAAGGACCCCTTAAACATTCTTGTGGTACATTCTTAAAACGGCTCCAGGCGTTAGAGAACGAGGTCGTCTATAAAATATAAACACTGCTTAATCCGGCGAGTAGTGCCAACACGAGTTTAGACAAGACTAGAGAAATAGCGTGATAAGGGCCTATACGACGTACTCTTATTTAAAAGGTCAGCACCAGAGAGACAGCCAGAGAAACTGGTGCTTAGCGCTGTGCAAGCGCGGCGCAGGCAACAGGCAAGCAGGGGGGGGGGGGGGGGGGGGTTATATATATACACAGGCTCAATGCCGGGACCAGCTACATCAAGAGATAGTACCACCTAAACAATAGGCTTTCATCAGGCATAGTGTCGAGTGGAAAGGGGTTCACTAAAGCTACCATTAGATAAGTTTTGTAGTAGTTCAAGAGGACTTGCTTTTCTAACCATAATAGCAACTACTCTTCGTAGTAATAGTCCCAGACAAGGCAATGATGCTCGCCTGAGCCCCGGTGGTGGGTGGGGAGGGCTGACCGTTGTCAGGCTGTCGGGGTTCTTTCTCTTGTGCCGCAGGGCCTTGGATACGCAGTGATGGGCATTGGGTGCGGCTGACCACGCCCACAATGAGTCTAGGGCCAGCTATCTCGGCCTGTCTATCTCCGTCACCGTAACACACAGCGACCAGGCGTTCTACTTCTTCTTGCCCAGGGTGAAGAAGCTGCGTTTCTTGTCGGCGGGTTTGTCGGCGCCTGACGGCAGGGTCTGGGCGCGGGACGGCGAGCCCACATCGCCGCCGCCAGTCACCTCGTTGATCTTGCTGTTCCAGGTAGTCATCTCCTCCTGTAAACACACACAAACACACAGCGGGCGTCACTCATACTGAACTCCACGTTACACGGCACCAGCGGCAGCACTTCGCCATCACACATACAGGCCTGCATCACATTATCTACATCAAGTATTCATGGTCATTATTAATCAAAACCAACAAATTCAGACGACCGATGCTTTTAGTTGCGTCACATGCACATTGGAGCCACTGTTTACTGATTAATCTCGTTCAGTAAGACCTACTGACGTACAGAAATCAATGCCAAAGCGAGCAGATTGCCTGCACACAGGTGACGGTTAGTGTACGTACCTCATCTTTGCAGTGGAAGAGGAACTCCCCGCCGTTGGGCAGCTTGAGGCGGAAGACGAATGGCCGCTTGACGTAGTCGCTGGCTACGGCAGCAGACACGCCCTCCAGCTCCACGGGCGGCTCGTGGCGTAGGTAAGTGGCTGGGTCCTGGGCAGAGAGACACACACCGCGTCAGTCACCTGTCTACATCTCACACCACTACACGTCTCTCTGGCAGGCCGACTCACTCCACAGAAACTTAACCCGTCTACATCTCACACCACTACACGTCTCTCTGGCAGGCCGACTCACTCCACAGAAACTTAACCCGGCTACATCTCACACCACTACACGTCTCTCTGGCAGGCCGACTCACTCCCCAGAAACTTAACCCGGCTACATCTCACACCACTACACGTCTCTCTAGCAGGCCGACTCACTCCACAGAAACTTAACCCGGCTACATCTCACACCACTACACGTCTCTCTAGCAGGCCGACTCACTCCACAGAAACTTAACCCGTCTACATCTCACACCACTACACGTCTCTCTAGCAGGCCGACTCACTCCACAGAAACTTAACCCGGCTACATCTCACACCACTACACGTCTCTCTGGCAGGCCGACTCACTCCACAGAAACTTAACCCGTCTACATCTCACACCACTACACGTCTCTCTGGCAGGCCGGCTCACTCCACAGAAACTTAACCCGGCTACATCTCACACCACTACACGTCTCTCTAGCAGGCCGACTCACTCCACAGAAACTTAACAGGGCTACATCTCACACCACTACACGTCTCTCTAGCAGGCCGACTCACTCCACAGAAACTTAACCCGTCTACATCTCACACCACTACACGTCTCTCTAGCAGGCCGACTCACTCCACAGAAACTTAACCCGGCTACATCTCACACCACTACACGTCTCTCTGGCAGGCCGGCTCACTCCACAGAAACTTAACCCGGCTACATCTCACACCACTACACGTCTCTCTGGCAGGCCGGCTCACTCCACAGAAACTTAACCCGGCTACATCTCACACCACTACACGTCTCTCTGGCAGGCCGACTCACTCCACAGAAACTTAACCCGGCTACATCTCACACCACTATACGTCTCTCTGGCAGGCCGGCTCACTCCACAGAAACTTAACCCGGCTACATCTCACACCACTACACGTCTCTCTGGCAGGCCGACTCACTCCACAGAAACTTAACCCGGCTACATCTCACACTACTACACGTCTCTCTGGCAGGCCGACTCACTCCACAGAAACTTAACCTGTCTACATCTCACACCACTACACGTCTCTCTGGCAGGCCGACTCACTCCACAGAAACTTAACCTGTCTACATCTCACACCACTACACGTCTCTCTGGCAGGCCGACTCACTCCACAGAAACTTAACCCGTCTACATCTCACACCACTACACGTCTCTCTGGCAGGCCGGCTCACTCCACAGAAACTTAACCCGGCTACATCTCACACCACTACACGTCTCTCTGGCAGGCCGGCTCACTCCACAGAAACTTAACCCGGCTACATCTCACACCACTACACGTCTCTCTGGCAGGCCGACTCACTCCACAGAAACTTAACCCGTCTACATCTCACACCACTACACGTCTCTCTGGCAGGCCGACTCACTCCACAGAAACTTAACCCGTCTACATCTCACTCCACTACACGTCTCTCTGGCAGGCCGACTCACTCCACAGAAACTTAACCCGTCTACATCTCACACCACTACACGTCTCTCTGGCAGGCCGACTCACTCCACAGAAACTTAACCCGGCTACATCTCACACCACTACACGTCTCTCTGGCAGGCCGACTCACTCCACAGAAACTTAACCCGTCTACATCTCACACCACTACACGTCTCTCTGGCAGGCTGACTCACTCCACAGAAACTTAACCCGTCTACATCTCACACCACTACACGTCTCTCTGGCAGGCCGACTCACTCCACAGAAACTTAACCCGGCTACATCTCACACCACTACACGTCTCTCTGGCAGGCCGACTCACTCCACAGAAACTTAACCCGGCTACATCTCACACCACTACACGTCTCTCTGGCAGGCCGACTCACTCCACAGAAACTTAACCCGTCTACATCTCACACCACTACACGTCTCTCTGGCAGGCTGACTCACTCCACAGAAACTTAACCCGTCTACATCTCACACCACTACACGTCTCTCTGGCAGGCCGACTCACTCCACAGAAACTTAACCCGTCTACATCTCACACCACTACACGTCTCTCTGGCAGGCCGGCTCACTCCAAAGAAACTTAACCCGTCTACATCTCACACCACTACACGTCTCTCTAGCAGGCCGGCTCACTCCACAGAAACTTAACCCGTCTACATCTCACACCACTACACGTCTCTCTGGCAGGCCGACTCACTCCACAGAAACTTAACCCGGCTACATCTCACACCACTACACGTCTCTCTGGCAGGCCGACTCACTCCACAGAAACTTAACCCGGCTACATCTCACACCACTACACGTCTCTCTGGCAGGCCGACTCACTCCACAGAAACTTAACCCGTCTACATCTCACACCACTACACGTCTCTCTATCAGGCCGACTCACTCCACAGAAACTTAACCCGTCTACATCTCACATCACTACACGTCTCTCTGGCAGGCCGACTCACTCCACAGAAACTTAACCCGGCTACATCTCACACCACTACAAGTCTCTCTATCAGGCCGACTCACTCCACAGAAACTTAACCCGTCTACATCTCACACCACTACACGTCTCTCTAGCAGGCCGACTCACTCCACAGAAACTTAACCCGTCTACATCTCACACCACTACACATCTCTCTAGCAGGCCGACTCACTCCACAGAAACTTAACCCGTCTACATCTCACACCACTACACGTCTCTCTATCAGGCCGACTCACTCCACAGAAACTTAACCCGGCTACATCTCACACCACTACACGTCTCTCTGGCAGGCCGGCTCACTCCAAAGAAACTTAACCCGTCTACATCTCACACCACTACACGTCTCTCTAGCAGGCCGGCTCACTCCACAGAAACTTAACCCGTCTACATCTCACACCACTACACGTCTCTCTGGCAGGCCGACTCACTCCACAGAAACTTAACCCGGCTACATCTCACACCACTACACGTCTCTCTGGCAGGCCGACTCACTCCACAGAAACTTAACCCGGCTACATCTCACACCACTACACGTCTCTCTGGCAGGCCGACTCACTCCACAGAAACTTAACCCGTCTACATCTCACACCACTACACGTCTCTCTATCAGGCCGACTCACTCCACAGAAACTTAACCCGTCTACATCTCACATCACTACACGTCTCTCTGGCAGGCCGACTCACTCCACAGAAACTTAACCCGGCTACATCTCACACCACTACAAGTCTCTCTATCAGGCCGACTCACTCCACAGAAACTTAACCCGTCTACATCTCACACCACTACACGTCTCTCTAGCAGGCCGACTCACTCCACAGAAACTTAACCCGTCTACATCTCACACCACTACACGTCTCTCTGGCAGGCCGACTCACTCCACAGAAACTTAACCCGTCTACATCTCACACCACTACACGTCTCTCTATCAGGCCGACTCACTCCACAGAAACTTAACCCGTCTACATCTCACACCACTACACGTCTCTCTAGCAGGCCGACTCACTCCACAGAAACTTAACCCGTCTACATCTCACACCACTACACGTCTCTCTATCAGGCCGACTCACTCCACAGAAACTTAACCCGGCTACATCTCACACCACTACACGTCTCTCTGGCAGGCCGGCTCACTCCACAGAAACTTAACCCGTCTACATCTCACACCACTACACGTCTCTCTATCAGGCCGACTCACTCCACAGAAACTTAACCCGTCTACATCTCACACCACTACACGTCTCTCTAGCAGGCCGACTCACTCCACAGAAACTTAACCCGTCTACATCTCACACCACTACACGTCTCTCTAGCAGGCCGACTCACTCCACAGAAACTTAACCCGTCTACATCTCACACCACTACACGTCTCTCTATCAGGCCGACTCACTCCACAGAAACTTAACCCGTCTACATCTCACACCACTACACGTCTCTCTAGCAGGCCGACTCACTCCACAGAAACTTAACCCGTCTACATCTCACACCACTACACGTCTCTCTAGCAGGCCGACTCACTCCACAGAAACTTAACCCGTCTACATCTCACACCACTACACGTCTCTCTGGCAGGCCGACTCACTCCACAGAAACTTAACCCGGCTACATCTCACACCACTACACATCTCTCTGGCAGGCCGACTCACTCCACAGAAACTTAACCCGTCTACATCTCACACCACTACACGTCTCTCTGGCAGGCCGGCTCATTCCACAGAAACTTAACCCGGCTACATCTCACACCACTACACGTCTCTCTGGCAGGCCGACTCACTCCACAGAAACTTAACCCGGCTACATCTCACACCACAACACGTCTCTCTAGCAGGCCGGCTCACTCCACAGAAACTTAACCCGTCTACATCTCACACCACTACACGTCTCTCTATCAGGCCGACTCACTCCACAGAAACTTAACCCGGCTACATCTCACACCACTACACGTCTCTCTAGCAGGCCGACTCACTCCACAGAAACTTAACCCGTCTACATCTCACACCACTACACGTCTCTCTATCAGGCCGACTCACTCCACAGAAACTTAACCCGGCTACATCTCACACCACTACACGTCTCTCTAGCAGGCCGACTCACTCCACAGAAACTTAACCTGTCTACATCTCACACCACTACACGTCTCTCTAGCAGGCCGACTCACTCCACAGAAACTTAACCCGTCTACATCTCACACCACTACACGTCTCTCTGGCAGGCCGGCTCACTCCACAGAAACTTAACCCGGCTACATCTCACACCACTACACGTCTCTCTGGCAGGCCGACTCACTCCACAGAAACTTAACCCGTCTACATCTCACACCACTACACGTCTCTCTATCAGGCCGACTCACTCCACAGAAACTTAACCCGTCTACATCTCACACCACTACACGTCTCTCTGGCAGGCCGGCTCACTCCACAGAAACTTAACCCGGCTACATCTCACACCACTACACGTCTCTCTGGTAGGCCGGCTCACTCCACAGAAACTTAACCCGGCTACATCTCACACCACTACACGTCTCTCTGGCAGGCCGACTCACTCCACAGAAACTTAACCCGTCTACATCTCACACCACTACACGTCTCTCTGGCAGGCCGACTCACTCCACAGAAACTTAACCCGTCAACATCTCACACCACTACACGTCTCTCTGGCAGGCCGACTCACTCCACAGAAACTTAACCCGTCTACATCTCACACCACTACACGTCTCTCTGGCAGGCCGACTCACTCCACAGAAACTTAACCCGGCTACATCTCACACCACTACACGTCTCTCTGGCAGGCCGACTCACTCCACAGAAACTTAACCCGTCTACATCTCACACCACTACACGTCTCTCTGGCAGGCCGACTCACTCCACAGAAACTTAACCCGTCTACATCTCACACCACTACACGTCTCTCTGGCAGGCCGACTCACTCCACAGAAACTTAACCCGGCTACATCTCACACCACTACACATCTCTCTGGCAGGCCGACTCACTCCACAGAAACTTAACCTGTCTACATTTCACACCACTACACGTCTCTCTAGCAGGCCGACTCACTCCACAGAAACTTAACCCGTCTACATCTCACACCACTACACGTCTCTCTAGCAGGCCGACTCACTCCACAGAAACTTAACCAGTCTACATCTCACACCACTACACGTCTCTCTAGCAGGCCGACTCACTCCACAGAAACTTAACCAGTCTACATCTCACACCACTACACGTCTCTCTGGCAGGCCGACTCACTCCACAGAAACTTAACCCGGCTACATCTCACACCACTACACGTCTCTCTGGCAGGCCGACTCACTCCACAGAAACTTAACCCGTCTACATCTCACACCACTACACGTCTCTCTGGCAGGCCGACTCACTCCACAGAAACTTAACCCGTCTACATCTCACACCACTACACGTCTCTCTATCAGGCCGACTCACTCCACAGAAACTTAACCCGTCTACATCTCACACCACTACACGTCTCTCTAGCAGGCCGACTCACTCCACAGAAACTTAACCAGTCTACATCTCACACCACTACACGTCTCTCTGGCAGGCCGACTCACTCCACAGAAACTTAACCCGTCTACATCTCACATCACTACACGTCTCTCTGGCAGGCCGACTCACTCCACAGAAACTTAACCCGGCTACATCTCACACCACTACAAGTCTCTCTATCAGGCCGACTCACTCCACAGAAACTTAACCCGTCTACATCTCACACCACTACACGTCTCTCTAGCAGGCCGACTCACTCCACAGAAACTTAACCCGTCTACATCTCACACCACTACACGCGTCTCTAGCAGGCCGACTCACTCCACAGAAACTTAACCCGTCTACATCTCACACCACTACACGTCTCTCTATCAGGCCGACTCACTCCACAGAAACTTAACCCGTCTACATCTCACACCACTACACGTCTCTCTAGCAGGCCAACTCACTCCACAGAAACTTAACCCGTCTACATCTCACACCACTACACGTCTCTCTAGCAGGCCGACTCACTCCACAGAAACTTAACCCGTCTACATCTCACACCACTACACGTCTCTCTGGCAGGCCGACTCACTCCACAGAAACTTAACCCGTCTACATCTCACACCACTACACATCTCTCTGGCAGGCCGACTCACTCCACAGAAACTTAACCCGTCTACATCTCACACCACTACACGTCTCTCTGGCAGGCCGGCTCACTCCACAGAAACTTAACCCGGCTACATCTCACACCACTACACGTCTCTCTGGCAGGCCGACTCACTCCACAGAAACTTAACCCGGCTACATCTCACACCACTACACGTCTCTCTGGCAGGCCGGCTCACTCCACAGAAACTTAACCCGTCTACATCTCACACCACTACACGTCTCTCTATCAGGCCGACTCACTCCACAGAAACTTAACCCGGCTACATCTCACACCACTACACGTCTCTCTAGCAGGCCGACTCACTCCACAGAAACTTAACCCGTCTACATCTCACACCACTACACGTCTCTCTATCAGGCCGACTCACTCCACAGAAACTTAACCCGGCTACATCTCACACCACTACACGTCTCTCTAGCAGGCCGACTCACTCCACAGAAACTTAACCCGTCTACATCTCACACCACTACACGTCTCTCTATCAGGCCGACTCACTCCACAGAAACTTAACCCGTCTACATCTCACACCACTACACGTCTCTCTGGCAGGCCGACTCACTCCACAGAAACTTAACCCGTCTACATCTCACACCACTACACGTCTCTCTATCAGGCCGATTCACTCCACAGAAACTTAACCCGTCTACATCTCACACCACTACACGTCTCTCTATCAGGCCGACTCACTCCACAGAAACTTAACCCGTCTACATCTCACACCACTACACGTCTCTCTAGCAGGCCGACTCACTCCACAGAAACTTAACCCGTCTACATCTCACACCACTACACGTCTCTCTCTGGCAGGCCGACTCACTCCACAGAAACTTAACCCGGCTACATCTCACACCACTACACGTCTCTCTATCAGGCCGACTCACTCCACAGAAACTTAACCCGGCTACATCTCACACCACTACACGTCTCTCTATCAGGCCGACTCACTCCACAGAAACTTAACCCGTCTACATCTCACACCACTACACGTCTCTCTAGCAGGCCGACTCACTCCACAGAAACTTAACCCGTCTACATCTCACACCACTACACGTCTCTCTCTGGCAGGCCGACTCACTCCACAGAAACTTAACCCGTCTACATCTCACACCACTACACGTCTCTCTCTGGCAGGCCGACTCACTCCACAGAAACTTAACCCGGCTACATCTCACACCACTACACGTCTCTCTAGCAGGCCGGCTCACTCCACAGAAACTTAACCCGGCTACATCTCACACCACTACACGTCTCTCTGGCAGGCCGACTCACTCCACAGAAACTTAACCCGGCTACATCTCACACCACTACACGTCTCTCTATCAGGCCGACTCACTCCACAGAAACTTAACCCGGCTACATCTCACACCACTACACGTCTCTCTAGCAGGCCGACTCACTCCACAGAAACTTAACCCGTCTACATCTCACACCACTACACGTCTCTCTATCAGGCCGACTCACTCCACAGAAACTTAACCCGGCTACATCTCACACCACTACACGTCTCTCTAGCAGGCCGACTCACTCCACAGAAACTTAACCCGTCTACATCTCACATCACTACACGTCTCTCTAGCAGGCCGACTCACTCCACAGAAACTTAACCCGTCTACATCTCACACCACTACACGTCTCTCTAGCAGGCCGACTCACTCCACAGAAACTTAACCCGTCTACATCTCACACCACTACACGTCTCTCTAGCAGGCCGACTCACTCCACAGAAACTTAACCCGTCTACATCTCACACCACTACACGTCTCTCTGGCAGGCCGACTCACTCCACAGAAACTTAACCCGGCTACATCTCACACCACTACACGTCTCTCTGGCAGGCCGACTCACTCCACAGAAACTTAACCCGTCTACATCTCACACCACTACACGTCTCTCTGGCAGGCCGACTCACTCCACAGAAACTTAACCCGTCTACATCTCACACCACTACACGTCTCTCTATCAGGCCGACTCACTCCACAGAAACTTAACCCGGCTACATCTCACACCACTACACGTCTCTCTGGCAGGCCGACTCACTCCACAGAAACTTAACCAGTCTACATCTCACACCACTACACGTCTCTCTAGCAGGCCGACTCACTCCACAGAAACTTAACCCGTCTACATCTCACACCACTACACGTCTCTCTATCAGGCCGACTCACTCCACAGAAACTTAACCCGGCTACATCTCACACCACTACACGTCTCTCTAGCAGGCCGACTCACTCCACAGAAACTTAACCCGTCTACATCTCACACCACTACACGTCTCTCTATCAGGCCGACTCACTCCACAGAAACTTAACCCGTCTACATCTCACACCACTACACGTCTCTCTGGCAGGCCGACTCACTCCACAGAAACTTAACCCGTCTACATCTCACACCACTACACGTCTCTCTATCAGGCCGATTCACTCCACAGAAACTTAACCCGTCTACATCTCACACCACTACACGTCTCTCTATCAGGCCGACTCACTCCACAGAAACTTAACCCGTCTACATTTCACACCACTACACGTCTCTCTAGCAGGCCGACTCACTCCACAGAAACTTAACCCGTCTACATCTCACACCACTACACGTCTCTCTCTGGCAGGCCGACTCACTCCACAGAAACTTAACCCGGCTACATCTCACACCACTACACGTCTCTCTATCAGGCCGACTCACTCCACAGAAACTTAACCCGGCTACATCTCACACCACTACACGTCTCTCTATCAGGCCGACTCACTCCACAGAAACTTAACCCGTCTACATCTCACACCACTACACGTCTCTCTAGCAGGCCGACTCACTCCACAGAAACTTAACCCGTCTACATCTCACACCACTACACGTCTCTCTCTGGCAGGCCGACTCACTCCACAGAAACTTAACCCGTCTACATCTCACACCACTACACGTCTCTCTCTGGCAGGCCGACTCACTCCACAGAAACTTAACCCGGCTACATCTCACACCACTACACGTCTCTCTAGCAGGCCGGCTCACTCCACAGAAACTTAACCCGGCTACATCTCACACCACTACACGTCTCTCTGGCAGGCCGACTCACTCCACAGAAACTTAACCCGGCTACATCTCACACCACTACACGTCTCTCTATCAGGCCGACTCACTCCACAGAAACTTAACCCGGCTACATCTCACACCACTACACGTCTCTCTAGCAGGCCGACTCACTCCACAGAAACTTAACCCGTCTACATCTCACACCACTACACGTCTCTCTATCAGGCCGACTCACTCCACAGAAACTTAACCCGGCTACATCTCACACCACTACACGTCTCTCTAGCAGGCCGACTCACTCCACAGAAACTTAACCCGTCTACATCTCACATCACTACACGTCTCTCTAGCAGGCCGACTCACTCCACAGAAACTTAACCCGTCTACATCTCACACCACTACACGTCTCTCTAGCAGGCCGACTCACTCCACAGAAACTTAACCCGTCTACATCTCACACCACTACACGTCTCTCTAGCAGGCCGACTCACTCCACAGAAACTTAACCCGTCTACATCTCACACCACTACACGTCTCTCTGGCAGGCCGACTCGCTCCACAGAAACTTAACCCGGCTACATCTCACACCACTACACGTCTCTCTGGCAGGCCGACTCACTCCACAGAAACTTAACCCGTCTACATCTCACACCACTACACGTCTCTCTGGCAGGCCGACTCACTCCACAGAAACTTAACCCGTCTACATCTCACACCACTACACGTCTCTCTATCAGGCCGACTCACTCCACAGAAACTTAACCCGGCTACATCTCACACCACTACACGTCTCTCTAGCAGGCCGACTCACTCCACAGAAACTTAACCAGTCTACATCTCACACCACTACACGTCTCTCTGGCAGGCCGACTCACTCCACAGAAACTTAACCCGTCTACATCTCACACCACTACACGTCTCTCTATCAGGCCGACTCACTCCACAGAAACTTAACCCGTCTACATCTCACACCACTACACGTCTCTCTGGCAGGCCGACTCACTCCACAGAAACTTAACCCGGCTACATCTCACACCACTACACGTCTCTCTGGCAGGCCGACTCACTCCACAGAAACTTAACCCGTCTACATCTCACACCACTACACGTCTCTCTGGCAGGCCGACTCACTCCACAGAAACTTAACCCGTCTACATCTCACACCACTACACGTCTCTCTGGCAGGCCGACTCACTCCACAGAAACTTAACCCGTCTACATCTCACACCACTACACGTCTCTCTGGCAGGCCGACTCACTCCACAGAAACTTAACCGGTCTACATCTCACACCACTACATGTCTCTCTGGCAGGCCGACTCACTCCACAGAAACTTAACCCGTCTACATCTCACACCACTACACGTCTCTCTAGCAGGCCGACTCACTCCACAGAAACTTAACCCGTCTACATCTCACACCACTACACGTCTCTCTGGCAAGCCGACTCACTCCACAGAAACTTAACCCGTCTACATCTCACACCACTACACGTCTCTCTATCAGGCCGACTCACTCCACAGAAACTTAACCCGGCTACATCTCACACCACTACACGTCTCTCTGGCAGGCCGACTCACTCCACAGAAACTTAACCCGTCTACATCTCACACCACTACACGTCTCTCTGGCAGGCCGGCTCACTCCACAGAAACTTAACCCGGCTACATCTCACACCACTACACGTCTCTCTGGCAGGCCGACTCACTCCACAGAAACTTAACCCGGCTACATCTCACACCACTACACGTCTCTCTGGCAGGCCGACTCACTCCACAGAAACTTAACCCGTCTACATCTCACACCACTACACGTCTCTCTGGCAGGCCGACTCACTCCACAGAAACTTAACCCGTCTACATCTCACACCACTACACGTCTCTCTGGCAGGCCGACTCACTCCACAGAAACTTAACCCGTCTACATCTCACACCACTACACGTCTCTCTGGCAGGCAGACGCACTCCACAGAAACTTAACCCGGCTACATCTCACACCACTACACGTCTCTCTATCAGGCCGACTCACTCCACAGAAACTTAACCCGTCTACATCTCACACCACTACACGTCTCTCTGGCAGGCCGACTCACTCCACAGAAACTTAACCCGTCTACATCTCACACCACTACACGTCTCTCTGGCAGGCCGACTCACTCCACAGAAACTTAACCCGGCTACATCTCACACCACTACACGTCTCTCTATCAGGCCGACTCACTCCACAGAAACTTAACCCGGCTACATCTCACACCACTACACGTCTCTCTGGCAGGCCGACTCACTCCACAGAAACTTAACCCGGCTACATCTCACACCACTACACGTCTCTCTGGCAGGCCGTCTCACTCCACAGAAACTTAACCCGTCTACATCTCACACCACTACATGTCTCTCTGGCAGGCCGACTCACTCCACAGAAACTTAACCCGTCTACATCTCACACCACTACACGTCTCTCTATCAGGCCGACTCACTCCACAGAAACTTAACCCGTCTACATCTCACACCACTACACGTCTCTCTATCAGGCCGACTCACTCCACAGAAACTTAACCCGTCTACATCTCACACCACTACACGTCTCTCTGGCAGGCCGACTCACTCCACAGAAACTTAACCCGTCTACATCTCACACCACTACACGTCTCTCTGGCAGGCCGGCTCACTCCACAGAAACTTAACCCGGCTACATCTCACACCACTACACGTCTCTCTGGCAGGCCGACTCACTCCACAGAAACTTAACCCGGCTACATCTCACACCACTACACGTCTCTCTGGCAGGCCGACTCACTCCACAGAAACTTAACCCGTCTACATCTCACACCACTACACGTCTCTCTGGCAGGCCGACTCACTCCACAGAAACTTAACCCGTCTACATCTCACACCACTACACGTCTCTCTGGCAGGCCGACTCACTCCACAGAAACTTAACCCGTCTACATCTCACACCACTACACGTCTCTCTGGCAGGCCGACTCACTCCACAGAAACTTAACCCGGCTACATCTCACACCACTACACGTCTCTCTGGCAGGCCGACTCACTCCACAGAAACTTAACCCGGCTACATCTCACACCACTACACGTCTCTCTGGCAGGCCGACTCACTCCACAGAAACTTAACCCGTCTACATCTCACACCACTACACGTCTCTCTCTGGCAGGCCGGCTCACTCCACAGAAACTTAACCCGTCTACATCTCACACCACTACACGTCTCTCTGGCAGGCCGACTCACTCCACAGAAACTTAACCCGGCTACATCTCACACCACTACAAGTCTCTCTGGCAGGCCGACTCACTCCACAGAAACTTAACCCGGCTACATCTCACACCACTACAAGTCTCTCTGGCAGGCCGACTCACTCCACAGAAACTTAACCCGGCTACATCTCACACCACTACACGTCTCTCTATCAGGCCGACTCACTCCACAGAAACTTACCCCAGACACGGAATAACTTGTTAACCTTCTCTCAGGAAGGCGACCAGTAGGCGTATCTTTCTACACATGTTCCAAAGCCGGCTCTCCGCACGGTCACATAGCCGCTTGGACAAAATACCAAAGTCATTAACGCATATCTCACCTGCTTGTAATGTTTCTGGTCTTTGTAGACAGCCAGACTCTTCTTATCCAGCACGCAGTACACCTTGTCCCAGGACCTGTAGGATAAACGTCCACATGTCACAACCAAGTGCGCCATCTATCAACATTGATCATGTACATTTTTTGTCAGTCAAAACTATGTATGCATTCCACCATTATGTGTGTAAAGACGTTTTAGTTGAGTAATGAAGGTATTTGACGAGACCTGTTGCTGGCCTTCTTGGTGGTCGATTCCCATTCGTGCTTCCTGCTCAGCATACCCTCGTATTGGGCAACCTCCTCGCCGCCGGCCGCCCCGGGCGCTGCAACGTCAACCAGACAACCGTGTCAGCGTCAACCCACCACAAGACCACGTCACCGGCTACCAACCAGCAAATCACCGTCCCTTCAAGGCGTCCAGCGAGTCACACTGGGGGAGCGCGAGCCATACTGGGGGAGCGCGAGTCATACTGGGGGAGCGCGAGTCATACTGGGGGAGCGCGAGTCATACTGGGTGAGCGCGAGTCATACTGGGGGAGCGCGTGTCATACTGGGGAAGCGAGAGTCATACTGGGGGAGCGCGAGTCATACTGGGGGAGCGCGAGTCATACTGGGGGAGCGAGAGTCATACTGGGGGAGCGCGAGTCATACTGGGGGAGCGCGAGTCATACTGGGAGAGCGCGACAGCTTATGGAATCAGACGAAGTGTATAACAGACGTAAAAACTTAAAAGACGTAAAAGTATATCTTAGCATCGTAAGAAATGTAACCAAGCGTAGCTTACAACATCAATTTCCCATGCAGAACTAAGACCATAGTTACGCTATCAATACGAGCTGTGGTGACGATGGAAGGATAATTTACAACAACAACCATGTGTTTGAACAACTTGCCAGCTTAGTGCGCCACACTGTAACATGCCAGGGACAGTGGCGACATGGAGGCTGAACAACAAAGCATCAATTAAAGCAATATGCGCCATCTTAGATTGTTTACATTTTAGAATCAAGACTAAAAGTATCTCAAAAATCATGATGCATATGTTTTATATCTCTTTGAGTCTGTGAAACAAACATTTCAACATAAAACTGCGCGGTTTATTTTTATCGCGCGCGGACGTGATAGCGAGCCGCGGTCGACATCACACAAAATACCGAACAGCGAACAGGCGCGCAGGAATATAAAGCCGGCTACTAACTTCTGCTCCGGTGACCAAAATGCTTCTCTCCGGATAGCCCACAGGCTTTCAGGATTTAAATTCAGGACAAAATGTACTTCTTTGACATAGAGAAGAGGTTGGTAATGCAAAAAATTACGGAATATATTGCTTTAAATGAGGACATCTCGAAGAAGCGGAGTCCCTCCGAGTTTTTTCCAGGACGACAAAGTCACCATGGTTGGTGTGCTATGTAAGCGCGCCTCCAGAGGTAAAGCATTCTAACGAACGGTATCTCAGTCTATTTACAGATAGAGTGAAGCCAATCGGCTGTTGAACTGCTGAAGGAAGGCCTTCTCAACCAAGCAACGTGCATGTCTAAGTCTCGACTACCAAACTGCAATGCGGTAGAGGTTAGCTGGCAGGAGATGTCATGGTAAATCTACGGCAAATAATCAGTTATCAATGCTAAATACTAATGATGAATGAACATGCACAGAAAGTAAATTCACTGGGACATCGGGGCCAAGACTTCAGTTCCCGGCTCGACGGCTTGATGCACAACCAATGGCCTTACACCATTGTCATTGGCGGAGAACACGATGAATGTTCAGCCAGAACATGTGTTATAGGCACATGGAGGCGAGTCAGTGAACCCATGGTTAGGTCGCTATCTACCCAGAAGAACGCTGGCTTTGGTGACCAGGAAGAAAGTTATAGGCACGACTCTCCACATCTGTGTTTCAATTCTACCCGATGCGCGTTTTGTAGTTCTGAGAAGCAGATGAGATGAAGAGATGAAATGCAGACCGGTTTCATTGGGTTAAACGGCACTTTCCGTGAGTCGACTAAGACTAGTACATACGTGATGAGAGGTGAGAGGTGATGTGAGAGAAGAGAAAGCAGGGATCTGTCTGACCGCTTCGCGCGTCATGGCAAGGGTGAGTGAGCGGCCGGCCGTTGTGAGGACACGCAGCGGACTATTATACAAGTGGGCAGGTGAGGGTCCCAAGGCCGGAGACAGATAAAAAAACAGGCAGGGAGAACGTCAGGCAGTCCAAGCCAGGTGGAGACCTACAGCCAACCAAGCCCACTACGCCTACCACCGACCCCAGTGCGGCCACTCCTTCCCAGGGGGAGCCACGCCGCGCCGCGTGCGCGCGCAGATTTACCTTGTGGCAGTTCGGCGGCTTCCTGGCGCTCGGCGGATTTGGAGCGACGCTTAAAGGGTGACTTGGATCGTTTTTCCTCTGTGAGCGGTCAGCGCACCAGAGACCAAACGACAAGACAGGCGAGAATCGGGACAGAGGCAGAAAGGCGTTAGAGACTGGAGAGTACGGGAGGGACGCCCCCACCGACCGGCCGGCGTCTGGCCGGTGTCCGGCGGGGCGCACGCACAACACAATATGTTACAACTATATATACGACAGCAAACGCTTAAGTAAGGTATAACTTATATAACAGCTTTAGCTTAGTCCACTTACACAAGACGTGAGGGGAAATATTAAATACAGATAGTGAGCGTAACGTAACAAGCAAGCAAACGGTAACAATAATATATCAAGTGATGCCAATGATGACGTATTATCAGTGGTATACAGGTAATTCATTCAGATTCGTCAGTCGGTCACAGGGATAATCTTTGTGGTTTTTGCGGTACACAGTCCGGACCGAGAGGGGCGAGCACAAGCATAAATCGAGTAATCGGCAATTAACACGGTGAGGGGTAAGCAAAGACCAGGGCATACACAGCTAATCCAGCTATCTCTACTAAACATCGTGCTGGGGAATGGGGATTATTTGAGTTACTTCATTTCAACTCTTAAGCTAATTTTCACGGCCTAAAGGCCAAATATTAAATTAAAACTTAAAAGAAAGGCGAACATAAAACACATAAAATTGCCGAATTGATTACTTTGGTAAGGTCATGGACCGTGAGAAGCGCCAGCGGGGTGGGGGGGGGGGGGGGCAACGGAGTGTCTGGGTGCGGGGTGGGGGGGGGGGGGGGTAGCGGGAAGTCTGGGCGGTGGCGTGGAGGCGGAGACGTGTGTCAGTCTTGAACAAGTCGGGGCCCGGTTACTTACTCTTGGAAGGCTCGGCCCGGCTCTGTCGTTCCAGAGTGGAGGCTTCCCTCTGTTGGGCTACACAGACAACACACCTCGGCGTGATAAAGCAGCTTACGTGACAGACACATGCCAAACAACACAATGATAATCAACTTATACCAAACATAGAGTAAGAAAAGAAAATGTTTTGTGGCACTGTTGTGCACATGAAGTGCTAGATTGAGCCACATGACGTAAAGACTTCGTCATCACGAGAACAATCTTGTAAACAAATCATTTAGTAACGAGATTGAAAGTGTGATATGAAAACTTAAACGTCTACTTGCTAAGACAAAAATACCGACCACGTGCACGAAACATGTATTAACACACGAAACATGTATTAACAATCAATGGTTAAGTCGATAACATATCAGATGTAACGCAGTCCATATACCCAGAGTATAAAGAATTTCAGAAGGCGATCAGAACGCGTTCGCAGTGACATTTATGGTAGCAGAGAGATGGTGCCAGTCCAACTACACTAAGCTGACCATTCTGAGCTTGGTAACAAAAGGTGCCGCGACAAAAAACAACCAGCTTGATAGGCTGAGTTTGGATATGGTAGCAGAGAGAAAGGTGCCGGGAAAAAACACCCAGTTTATTATTCTGAGCTTGGATATGGTAGCAGAGAGAAAGGTGCCGGGAAAAAACACCCAGTTTATTATTCTGAGCTTGGATATGGTAAGAGAGAGAAGGTGCAAAAACATCTGTATAACTGATAAGTTTTACATATCAACTAGGCTCTGATTTCAGAAGTATCTTAAACATTGATAGAATCAAACGGGTTCAACTAGATGCCAGTAGCGACGTGATGTTTTGATCATACAATGTATTGATATAAGATAATAGATGGCAAGCCAGAGAGAACTAAAATGTTGTTCCGCATCCCAAGTAACCGAGAGTAACCGGCAGACAAACACACAGCAAGCTCATTGATTGGCGTTCAAATTCTGTAAGACCCCAGCCACAGATATTCAGCCGGCAGTAATCACGTGTTCACCACTACCTGGCAGGGTGGCCGCCTTCGCCTGAGCGGTCTTGGCTGGTTCCTTGCGGATTGCACCTTACAACGACCACAGTAACTCATTAATGCCCAGCCTATACTCCAACAGTAACTCCTAAATACTGATATAGCCTAGCAGTATCAGTGCCTATGCGACAATACCCACTCGCTCCTAGGAATCTACCAACTTCGTCATGTTAATTATGTTGATTTGATGAAAGCATAAATAGGCTCTCTTTGTCAGATCTACGACGTGTTCTCTTGACACCAGAACAGAAGATTGAAGTTGAAATACTAACAGAGATGTTTACAATATGACAATACAAGGAAGTTAACCAGTACAAAGAGTCACAGTGCACACCAATGTTATTAACTAACAAGCAGTACAGTCCCACTACAACACGACAGTAGCATGCAACAGTACACAACGGTGGTAACATTACCTTCAGGACGAGGATTAACATTACATTAAGTAACATTAAAGAACAGTGCTGGGTGAGGACTACGCGCTGTTGGCCGTAACCTGTGCGGTTAAACGCTCAACGCGACCAGATACGATAGGACAGACTGGACCAATCGGTGGTCCCCGGTCAAACGGACACATCGCACTACAATACTGGGGCAAAGGGACAACGTGTGACCGAGCGAAGGTCGCAATCACAGCCCCTGGCCAGAGACACTTGGAGCCCTACAGTTGTCAGTGAGTGGCGCTGGCGGGGCGGACGGGCTGAGTGTGTGTGTGGAGGGGGCGGGCGGGCCTACCTTCAGCCTGCTGGGTCTCCGAGGCCTGTCGCTCGGCCTGGGCAGGCGTGACGGGCGCCTCCTCCAGGACAGGGGCCGCCTCCACCTTCGGGGGCTCTGGTTCCGGCTCTGGTTCCGGTCTACAACAACCAACAGGAGTCTCAACTCACCACTCCGAGTCCCAACTCACCAAATCTGAGTCCCAACTCACCACTCCGAGTCCCAACTCACCAATCTGAGTCCCAACTTACCAATCCACGTCACGCTACAGGCGGGAAGCAATAACTGTACACAGATTATAGCCATTCCATTGCAGCTTCACTGATAACACCGTGCTCACCAGATCTTATCAGATCTATTAGAATGGGTTACATGGGAAGTGAATGTTACGTCGTAGCAGGTCTCCCACTGCGGAGCACTATCTGTTAATCAGCCAGTACCATTACCTTACAACAGGTCACATCTAGCTCCCGGGCTTGCTTTCAATTTAACTCTACCAGACCAGGTAAAGGCTCGTCCAACAACCGCTTTTATAAAGGCTCGTCCAACAACCGCTTTTATGCGTTCATAAAAAAAAAATGTCTGCACCACGCTACTAACGTTGTACACGTGATCCTATACGTACTCTGGCTCTGGCGGCGGCAGGAACTCCTCGATGTATCGCTCGGCGAAGCTCTGTTTGTGTGGGGAGGGCGCCTCGGGGTGCTCACGCCGGTACTGCTCCTCCTCGCGCTTCTGGCGCTCCCGGATCTCAAACTGAACACACGGCAACGCCTCTCTTAGCAACAGTGTCCCTTCACTACAAACCTCTGCTTAGCAACAGTGTCCCTTCACTACAAACCTCTTCATAGCAACAGTGTCCCTTCACTACAAACCTGTTCTTAGCAACAGTGTCCCTTCACTACAAACCTCTTCTTAGCAACAGTGTCCCTTCACTACAAACCTCTTCTTAGCAACAGTGTCATCCCCAATGCAACCTTAATATGACACACACCGAGCGCACTGGCAATGGTAATTGTAACACCCACTTACTTCCAAACATGTCTATAGAAAGTCCTCTTCTTCCTTTAGATGATTTTACTCTCAATTGATCCACAACCACTGATGGTCGTGCGAGCCCCGGTGGTGGGTTTCACAACGCTACCTAATAACAGCTTATAACTAAGCATCTCCACCGAATGGGTCTATAACCACTGATGTTATAAATGGAAGCTAACTTCCTTGGTGAATGCGGCCGGTGGACTTACAGTTGTTAGCCGCTCCAGTGCTGAGAATCTGTCTTCCTGTGTGGCTACCGATCTCTCGAAGGCCTCGTGTTTCTTGATCAGCGCCTCCACGATGTCTAATGTTTGCTGCAAGTCCAAACAGATGTGTTACCGGTGTCCTCGCCCCTCGTACAGCTCTCACATACATTGGGCGTCTAGCGTTTGTAAGCTTTAGCATGTCATCAGGTCAGAGTCGTCATGAATCCTTCGGTTTATCACATGACACGAAACAAGATCAGACCTGTAGTCTGCCATATAAGATATAAGCACTCATAACCCATATAAGAAAGCATATCAAATCTATCATCTGCCACGTTTCGTAACATGAATATTAAAACACGTACACAATACAAAGAACCATCTTTAAAACATTATCATCTCCACAATATAACGGTATAAGTATTGCCGGGTAGCTAGTGGGCACCGCTTACACAGTAACGGTTGCTGACGGGGGAGCGAGGAGATGTGAGCCGGTCCACTTACCCCGAAGTCGCCACTGGTCAGGTAGGGTTCATGGGCCATGAGCCAGGCCTCGGCGACAGCGGCGTCGCGGGCGAACTGGTAGACCTCCAGGACTGGAACACACCACAAACACCGCATTTATCACACATACCACCTGTCGCATGCTCGCACTTCCATATTGGCAAACCGGTTATCCATCTACGGTTGGTTAATTAATAAACTGATGTGAACAAATGGAAAGGCTGTGGATATGTCAGAATGTGAAATAGTAGTATTACATCGGACGTGACGCTGCTGTAGCCCCTGACGTCCCCTGAGCCCACAGAGCCTTACGCCGTGTTAATCAGCACGAGAACATTGTAGGCCGCAGACAAAAGACAACGTAACATCCAGGTATTCTGATATAAATATACGTTTTAACGGAGATCCCCCTTAGGCCCCGCAGCTAAAAGAAGCCAGGGTAGTTTCATACAACTACGGTACAGCGATTGTGGTTTGCGGTATGCGACTGGGCACTGCCGCCGCCGCTGAAGGCCACGGCCAAGGGACATTGCCGCCGCCGCTGAAGGCCACGGCCAAGGGACACTGCCGCCGCTGAAGGCCATGGCCAAGGGACATTGCCGCCGCCGCTGAAGGCCACGGCCAAGGGACATTGCCGCCGCTGAAGGCCATGGCCAAGGGACATTGCCGCCGCCGAGGCCGTGCCCGAGGCGTGTCACTCACTGAGTTGCAGGTACTCCCAGCGCTCCTCCCACTTCTCCATCATGCCGCCACGGTTTGTCCCCAGTTGGATCAGCTTCTCGCGCACCTGCAGCCAGCGTAACGACATAGATGTAGTGCTTACCCAGTCCACACCATACAGCACACATACCACTTATAGTGCTTACTCCAGTCCACACCATACAGCACACATACCACTTATAGTGCCTACTCCAGTCCACACCATACAGCACACATACCACTTATAGTGCTTACTCCAGTCCACACCACACAGCACACATACCACTTATAGTGCCTACTCCAGTCCACACCATACAGCACACATACCACTTATAGTGCCTACTCCAGTCCACACCATACAGCACACATACCACTTATAGTGCCTACTCCAGTCCACACCATACAGCACACATACCACTTATAGTGCCTACTCCAGTCCACACCATACAACACACATACCACTTATAGTGCCTACTCCAGTCCACACCATACAGCACACATACCACTTATAGTGCTTACTCCAGTCCACACCATACAGCACACATACCACTTATAGTGCTTACTCCAGTCCACACCATACAGCACACATACCACTTATAGTGCTTACTCCAGTCCACACCATACAGCACTTATAGTGCTTACTCCAGTCCACACCATACAGCACACATACCACTTATAGTGCTTACTCCAGTCCACACCATACAGCACACATACCACTTATAGTGCTTACTCCAGTCCACACCATACAGCACACATACCACTTATAGTGCTTACTCCAGTCCACACCATACAGCACACATACCACTTAGAGTGCTTACTCCAGTCCACACCATACAACCCACATACTACTCACTTGCTATTCGTGGATCGCGCTAAGGTAACTTTAACTGGAGTGAATTTAAATGTCGGACATGACATGACATTGTGTTTAAACCACGGGGCAAGTCCCTCACAAGGTTAATAGTCCGTACCTCCTGCGAGCGCTGGTGCTTTCTGGCCAACAGGTCCTTGCCAAGGTTGACACAGATGGTGAAGTTCTCATCGCGGGCGTCGATCTCAGCCTTCAAGCTCTGGTGGTTGTTCATCAGCAGCTCCACCCCAGACACGTCCCTACAACACACAGATATCATCAGACACGTCCCTACAACACACAGATATCATCAGACACGTCCCTACGACACACAGATATCCCCAGACACGTCCCACACACACAGATATCACCAGACACGTCCCACAAACACAGGTATCACCAGACACGTCCCTACAACACAGATATCACCAGACACGTCCCTACAACACACAGATATCCCCAGCTCGTGGAGTGCCCCAGCAACGAGCTGCCCAGAGGCGCAGCCGAGCCGCTGGAGCGTGTGACTGACCGTGGTTTCTCCTGGGTGTCCATCTGGCGCGTCATGTCGTTGATCCAGTTGAGGAGGTCGCGGACCATGCCGAAGAAGCGGTAGAGGTCGCTGGAGTCGGCGAGGCGGTTCTTGCGGTGCTCCACGTGTATCTGGAGGTTGCGCCAGGCGTTGACGACCTCCTGCTCGCGGTCGTTGATCTCCTGGGCCTTGTCGCCCGAGTAGGCCACGATCAGCTTGGCTGCCTCCTCCTGCACTTGTTGTACCTGCACAACCACAGCACAGTATCGTTTACCAGTAAATTTCACAGAGTATGGGGTAAAACCAATCACCGCACACATGTAGAACTAGGGGGGGGGGGGCGTCAAATAGTGTCAAACTGAACACGGTACATCTCAACACAGGCAGAGGTCGGTAATATTACTTGTTCGACAGTTACCGCTATGGGGTACAATCTGTTGTTTCTTCCCCGTGTGCCGGTAATATTACTTGTTCGACAGTTACCGCTATGGGGTACAATCTGTTGTTTCTTCCCCGTGTGGTGGTAATATTACTTGTTCGACAGTTACCGCTATAGGGTACAATCTGTTGTTTCTTCCCCGTGTGCCGGTAATATTACTTGTTCGACAGTTACCGCTATGGGGTACAATCTGTTGTTTCTTCCCCGTGTGGTGGTAATATAACTTGTTCGACAGTTACCGCTATGGGGTACAATCTGTTGTCTCTTCCCCGTGTGGCGGTAATATAACTTGTTCGACAGTTACCGCTATGGGGTACAATCTGTTGTTTCTTCCCCGTGTGGCGGTAATATTACTTGTTCGACAGTTACCGCTATGGCGTACAATCTGTTGTCTCTTCCCCGTGTGGCGGTAATATAACTTGTTCGACAGTTACCGCTATGGGGTACAATCTGTTGTTTCTTCCCCGTGTGCCGGTAATATTACTTGTTCGACAGTTACCGCTATGGGGTACAATCTGTTGTTTCTTCCCCCTGTGGCGGTAATATAACTTGTTCGACAGTTACCGCTATGGGGTACAATCTGTTGTTTCTTCCCCGTGTGGCGGTAATATAACTTGTTCGACAGTTACCGCTATGGGGTACAATCTGTTGTTTCTTCCCCGTGTGGCGGTAATATTACTTGTTCGACAGTTACCGCTATGGGGTACAATCTGTTGTCTCTTCCCCGTGTGCCGGTAATATTACTTGTTCGACAGTTACCGCTATGGGGTACAATCTGTTGTTTCTTCCCCCTGTGGCGGTAATATAACTTGTTCGACAGTTACCGCTATGGGGTACAATCTGTTGTTTCTTCCCCGTGTGGCGGTAATATAACTTGTTCGACAGTTACCGCTATGGGGTACAATCTGTTGTTTCTTCCCCGTGTGGTGGTAATATTACTTGTTCGACAGTTACCGCTATGGGGTACAATCTGTTGTTTCTTCCCCGTGTGGCGGTAATATTACTTGTTCGACAGTTACCGCTATGGCGTACAATCTGTTGTCTCTTCCCCGTGTGGCGGTAATATAACTTGTTCGACAGTTACCGCTATGGGGTACAATCTGTTGTTTCTTCCCCGTGTGCCGGTAATATTACTTGTTCGACAGTTACCGCTATGGGGTACAATCTGTTGTTTCTTCCCCCTGTGGCGGTAATATAACTTGTTCGACAGTTACCGCTATGGGGTACAATCTGTTGTTTCTTCCCCGTGTGCCGGTAATATTACTTGTTCGACAGTTACCGCTATGGGGTACAATCTGTTGTTTCTTCCCCGTGTGCCGGTAATATTACTTGTTCGACAGTTACCGCTATAGGGTACAATCTGTTGTTTCTTCCCCGTGTGGCGGTAATATAACTTGTTCGACAGTTACCGCTATGGGGTACAATCTGTTGTCTCTTCCCCGTGTGGCGGTAATATAACTTGTTCGACAGTTACCGCTATGGGGTACAATCTGTTGTTTCTTCCCCGTGTGGCGGTAATATAACTTGTTCGACAGTTACCGCTATGGGGTACAATCTGTTGTTTCTTCCCCGTGTGGCGGTAATATTACTTGTTCGACAGTTACCGCTATGGGGTACAATCTGTTGTCTCTTCCCCGTGTGCCGGTAATATTACTTGTTCGACAGTTACCGCTATGGGGTACAATCTGTTGTCTCTTCCCCGTGTGCCGGTAATATTACTTGTTCGACAGTTACCGCTATGGGGTACAATCTGTTGTTTCTTCCCCGTGTGCCGGTAATATTACTTGTTCGACAGTTACCGCTATGGGGTACAGTTCGTGGGGTCTTACCTGGGCGCCCAGTGTGACGAGGTCGTGCTCGAAGTTGGCATGACGACGCTGCAGCGCCGCCACCGTCTGTCCGTCACGTCCCAGCTCATCGGGAATCTGGATCTTCTTCTCCTAGAGGTCAGAGGTTAACCGTCACTGACAAGCAGCCCCATCCCAATGACACGTCCAAGTATAATAACCTTGATATAATCACTGATACTCCAGCCTTGTCAATTAAGTACCAATTAGGCTAAAACATGTTATTTAATTACCACGTAAATACTGGGATACAAAAATGTTACTAGGTAACATATATCTTATTATATCCGGTAAAAGAAAGTGACAATACAAAACCACTTCACCGAGATAGACGTGACAGACGTGAGAAATCGGTCCCCAGTTGCTAACCCGTCAGCACGATTGTAGCGGGTACTGCTGCCAGCCTTACATTGATGCGCTCCAGGGTTTCCTTGCAGTCGTGGAAGAACTTGTGCAGCTCCCAGGAGGCGGCCAGCATCTGGGTGCGCGTGTCGATGAGCTCGAGCAGGTCGGCCCACATCTCGTTGATCTGGTCCTTCCACTCGGCGATGATGGCGGCGTCCGTGTGGCCGGCCTGGATCAGCTGGTCGCAGATCTCGTTGACAGCCGCCACCCGCTCCTGGCCAATGGTCTCCGTGTCCCGAGCGAACTCCTTGAAGCGGTCGCGCAGCATCTGACGGACGTAACAAGTGGGGCCATATAACCAACAACAACCGACACGTTGCGAAATATTATACTTGCATAATATCGTAAGGATTTAAGAAGCTGCCCTTTAAAAACTTGCACTTTGAGGTGCTAAAATTGGTGGTTTGGTGTTTTAGGCCACTTTTGGTGACAGCAGCTAAATCAGGCCAAGGATCCCATAAGGCAATGCGATGACAGGGCCCCAGACACGGGTGAGGTGTGGACCCACAACCCGTCGGTAGACTCACGGTGACGTGTTCGAAGTCCTGGCCGAGCTCGTGCGAGCCGGCGACGACCTCCCTCTCGGCGATCCACTGCTCGATGTCCTCGATCTCCCTGTTCAGCATGTACAGCTTGAGGACTTCCTCGAGGCGGCTGCGGCGCTCGCCCGCCAGGTCCTTCAGGCTGGCGTACAGCTTGTCCACCTGCGCCTGCTTCACCGCGATCGCGTCGCTGCAACCACGACACACACGTCACAACGGGTACGAAACAGCGGCTCACACACACACACAGAACTGTCGGATTAATCAATCTTATCAAAGTATAGCAGCCATTACAAGTCCATGTAGTAAATTTATAAATATGCATTTTGACTGATGTTTCATAACATTTCACATTTCCGTAACTATTAATTTGCACGTAGATCTATATATGTAAAGTGTATATATGGGAGTCTAATAAACTTATTGTTACGAAAGCGTAAGCAACCGCCGCTGTGTAGAGTAGGGCGTTGGGGTCCAGACTGAGTACCTGTCTGGGTGCGAGTCCTCGCCCAGCTGGCGGCTGCGCTCGCCTAGCAGGCGGATGGTCTCGGCGTAGTCCTCCACAGTCGTCTCGGAGGCGCCGTGCTTCTTCAGCATGTTGTTGGCGCCCAGCTCGTCCTTGGCGCGGTCCTCGCCCATCATGTACAGCTCCTGCTCGCTCATCCACGCCTCGCTCTCCGCCGCGTCGAAAAAGTACTGGCAACACAGCGCAAGGGCAAAGGTCAAGGTCAACGGCCAAAGACAGACGTAGCGTGGTCTCAACATTAGTACAGACTTATGGGTTCTGTTGATACTCGCATCTCTTGGTTATTGGCGATTAATTTTGACGAACCCGGTGGAACTGCGGAACTCGCCACCATACATTATTGCTTATATGTTATCTATTACGCGATTGCTGCCTATGGGGATACAGTGAGACGTAAATGACAACCCTCTCGTGCCGCCATGGTCTAAATGAGGTCCATATAGGTCAGGGGACCAGGCGGCTGGCAAGGGGCTGGCAAGTACGGATGGCCGTGCGGCATCCAGTAACCTGACTGACCTGCTGGGCAACCTCAGACAGTTCCAGGCGCGTTCTGCGGTTGTCGACGGCCTGGAGCAGTGTCTCCCAGCGCTCCGTCAGGTCGTCCAGCATGGGTTTGAACTCGTCGGCCTGAGGGTGGTCCTCGTCGATGAGCTCGCGGCCCACCTGCATCACCGACTGGATGCGCGGCTCGTGGCTGTCCACCTCATTGCGCAGAGACTTGTTCTTCTTCTGCAGCATCTGTAACGGCAACACACGGCGGTCACAGCACACACTATGGAACAGCACATCGCACCCGGCCCCATATCTGACCACGGAGGCTTTAGACAGGTGTTCACTTCCTCTTCGTTGCCCCTTATTACCGGGGGACGGAGGCCTGAGTTACTCAAGCTTAAGTCGTTCTACGTGGTCATAGGTAAACATTTCAGAAATGTTTTCCCTAAATAGCCGCTCAGCCGAAACATGAGCTGATCGTCGAACACGAGATGCACAATACCGCTTATTATAGTTTCCTGGTGTCCACCTGACGCGGAATAGTGAGGACCTACCTGTACGCTCATGAGGCTGGTGCCGTAGTCGGTGGAGAGGGCCTGGGGCATCTTCTCCTCCATCCACAGACGCTCGTCCTCCACGTCACGCATGAACTGCTGCACGCGCTTCGCCTTCTCCAGCTGGCTGCGGCGCTGCTGCAGGGGCTCCAGCATCTTGGCGAAGCGCTCCTGGACGATCACCTTCTTCAGGGAGATCTGCTCCGTCTTCTCAGGCTGTATGGCCTGCAGCGTCACCGCCTGCGTCTCCAGCTCCTGCACCTGTTGCTGCTTGATCTTCAGCTGGCTCTCGAGGATGTTCTGCTTCTGCACCAGCAGGTTGACGGTCGTCAGGTCGTGGCCCACGTCCTCTGTGATGATCTGGGACTCCAGCTCGTTGATCCAGCCGTCGATGTCGTCACAGCTCTGCTCGTAGAGGATGTGGCGGTTGGCGTCGAAGAGCTTCTCGCCCTTGCTCGTGGTCGTACCCTCCAGGTCCTGCCACTGGCGGTTCAGCTCATCCAGGCGAGGCTGCACGACGGGGGCGAAATCCGGCTTCTGCTGAATGAGGTCCTCTCCCTCCTGCAGCCAACCAACACACAGGCCCGCCATTATACATACTCCACATGCAAGAACACAGGCACCGCTACACGTAGCTTCGTAGGTTAACTAGACCGAATACAAATGTCACAACCGTGTGCGAAGATCTCTCAGAATCCACCTGCAATCCTAGAGATAAGCCATAAGTAGTAGACTACACCAACATATGAGCAACGCTATGCTATGAATAGAGCTGGGAGACCCAGCTCGTGCCGAGACTACCAGGGGCGTATAGAACCGACCTGTTGTAGTTTCTCCAGTCTGTCCTTGTTGGACTTGATTTCGGACTCGAAGGCCTGGTGCCGCATCCACTTGCTGTGGATGTTCTTGGCCTCGCGGTACGTCTCGTCCTGGGCAGCGATCATCTTCTCGGCCGTCCAGTCGGCAACCTAAGGCAAGACAAACACGTGGCACTGGCGGTCACCAACGGTGGGTAGGTCGAGCAAGTCACTCAATACTAACGTGCACACTAATTAATATTCAAGTGACATACCAAAATGAAGATCGATTTGAGAGAGAAAAACGTATCTCGTGGAAAATAAATGAAAGGCTAGCCTGGAATTAACACTATTATTAACATGGTTGTGGGTCGCAAAGCTTAGTACCTCGTCGCAATCCTGCATGAACTGTTGCAGGACCTGGGAGTCCTTCAGGCGGTTCAGCTGGTCATACGCCCTCTGGCGGTTGGCATCTCTCCTACAACAAGCAACGGGGACACACCATATATAGCAGACAGTCGCAACGGCTCACCATCAAGGCGCTTGCCATCTACAGATCATCGTGGACAACGTGGGGCCGTTGACGGTCCCACAAGTTTTATGCTTTAATAGCATTTGCTATATATTGATACACTCATACAATACAAAACCTCATAATATATGAAACATATATATAATAGTTACTATATCCAATTACAAACAGAGTTGTATATTATCTTCACCATTGATGTATTGACCCGGTGTGTAGGAGGCACTGACCTGTCTCTGATGTTGTCGGCCTTGCTGCGGATCTTGTCCGAGGCGAAGTGGCCCTCGTCCAGGAGGCGGTCAGAGAACTGCAGCACGGCGTTGATCTTCTCGTCATTGGCGTCCATCGTCGTGATGAAGGCATCGTGCTGCTTGATCTTGTTCTCAGCCTCCTCCAGCGAGTGCTGTGGGAGTGGGCACCGGGGTGGGGGGGGGGGGGGGGGCACGTTAAGGAAGGCGAGGCGAGGGTGGGGTGGGGGGAAACGTAAACACAAATTAGGTAACCATTTAGGTCCATTTTCCGAATCTATACATTATTCGTACTCGCACGAATGCTCATTAGGAAACACATCAGCACACCTGGATTCGGTCCAGCAATAAATACAAGTGAACAGTGATTACTCAGTAGAGGGTCAAGGACACGCGAATATCAAACTCACATTAGTGTGTTTTAGTAAAGTGCTTTGAGGTTTCGTGTGGCTCTATGTTCTTCCTATTATAGTTTTGATGCACTTGTTGGCTATCTAAGATATACGTATTTCAAAGTAACCGAAGAGGCAATTGACAGAGGATATATGGCACAACACCACGATCAACGCAAAGATGTAAATACAAACACTCACGTCGTACTAACAACATCAGTAAGAGAGGGACTGTTACGCTATTATTATGAGGGAGGCATAGGATACGTTTCACACCACTAGACTAGCCTAGATATACATCATCGGAATTATACCACATGAGGACTCGTGGGACACACTACGGAAAACTTGCCCGGTGGCCATGTTAGTCGTCAACTAGCTGACACAAGAGGGCTAATATTACAGGGCAGTAGTCAGCACCCTGTCGGCGCACGGGCTCTTTGCTTCCTATCACATGTTAAGTGGTCCGGGCATTTGGAGATGCTGGCTTGTTTGCAGGAAGGGCCATTTCGTTATACGCATGAAAGGACACATAACGTGTGGACCCAATTACTAGTCCATGGTGTCCATATAGAAGGTATGACACCGTCAAGGGTAGACTGGGAGATCCATCAACTACTTGGGTCATGCCGTAACCGAACCTACATCACACAAACAGTAATCCCCGTATCTCAGGTCTTCGGACTGAAGACCGACATGTACAGGGCCACCATATCAATGATAAATGATAAACGGTTCAAACTACAGTCGTGTGAGGTAAGGGTCGGAGAAACATGCTAAATGCAGCCAGTGAAAAGATGGATAAATAAATGGACAACAACTGCGTGGAACGAAGAGGCATGAACCGACAGTTGAACAAGCACGGCCTCCTACTGCATGTGGCACTAGGCGGGGCCGGCCAGACAGGCAGGAAGTGTTACCTGTCTCGGCACTCCTGGAGTTGTCTGTGCAACGGAAACAAGACCAGAAAGCTTGCAATGGACAGTGAATACGCCATGTGACAGGAACGGGGACGGCCGCCGTACACCAGGGTCACGCCAGGGTCACGCAAACACCGCAGCACAACTAGCTCTACAGCCATATCAAGGCCACTGGTCGACCACATTATATAGACACGTTATGTGGTAAGGCCACATGATGACGAGATAAACCACCGAAGATAATGCTGTTCAAAGTTTGTATTTAATATTGTTTACAAAGTTTTGTTTTGAACGTGACCTTGGTGTACGCGGCTTAGCTCTTGTTTACGCTAACAGTAAACACAAATACGTATGAATGGTGGACTTGGGGTCTGCCACAATACAGAATAGATATGGGCTGTTACAGGTTTACTGGGACAACATACATGATAAGTTACACACCCTCAACCACTACCATTAAGTAAATAGTGAGTAAACGTTACTGAGTTAAGATCTGCAACCCAAACACACTACACCATATTCCAATTTACAATGTGAAATAGGGGGTTAAGCGTGAATAAGGTAGAGCAAAGACAAGTTATTATTATTGTTTGCTTCATTCTATATAATGAACATATTTACTTAACCAAGAAGACACAAGGAAAACAGACACGGCATAGCTTTGTCCGGGAGCAAGAAGCTACAGAGAAAGATAAATAAAACAAAGTAGGAAAGAAAGTGTCGGGGGATAATGAATCATCCTAAGGAGCCGGTTTGTTAATCCCTGACGCCTACACACGGAGTCTGGGAGGATAATGAATCATCCTAAGGAGCCGGCTTCGTAATCCCTGACGTCTACACAGGGAGTCTGTGGGGATAATGAATCATCCTAAGGAGCCAGTTTCGTAATCCCTGACGCCTACACAGGGAGTCTGTGGGGATAATGAATCATCCTAAGGAGCCAGTTTCGTAATCCCTGACGCCTACACAGGGAGTCTGTGGGGATAATGAATCATCCTAAGGAGCCAGTTTCGTAATCCCTGACGCCTACACAGGGAGTCTGTGGGGATAATGAATTATCCTAAGGAGCCGGCTTCGTAATCCCTGACGCCTACACAGTGAGTCTGTGAGGATAATAAATCATCCTAAGGAGCCGGCTTCGTAATCCCTGACGTCTACTCATGGAGTCTGTGAGGATAATGAATCATCCTAAGGAGCCGGCTTCGTAATCCCTGACGCCTACACAGGGAGTCTGTGGGGATAATGAATTATCCTAAGGAGCCGGCTTCGTAATCCCTGACGCCTACACAGGGAATCTGTGGGGATAATGAATCATCCTAAGGAGTTGGCTTCGAAATCCCTGACGTCTACACAGGGAGTCTGTGGGGATAATGAATCATCCTAAGGAGCCAGTTTCGTAATCCCTGACGCCTACACACGGAGTCTGTGGGGATAATGAATCATCCTAAGGAGCCAGTTTCGTAATCCCTGACGCCTACACAGGGAGTCTGTGGGGATAATGAATTATCCTAAGGAGCCGGCTTCGTAATCCCTGACGCCTACACAGGGAGTCTGTGGGGATAATGAATCATCCTAAGGAGCCGGCTTCGTAATCCCTGACGCCTACACAGGGAGTCTGTGGGGATAATGAATCATCCTAAGGAGCCGGCTTCGTAATCCCTGACGCCTACACAGGGAGTCTGTGGGGATAATGAATCATCCTAAGGAGCCGGCTTCGTAATCCCTGACGTCTACACAGGGAGTCTGTGGGGATAATGAATCATCCTAAGGAGTTGGCTTCGAAATCCCTGACGCCTACACAGGGAATCTGTGGGGATAATGAATCATCCTAAGGAGTTGGCTTCGTAATCCGCCTACACATGGAGTCTGGCACGTCGCATCTGCCGCATGGACTGTATTGTCGGAATAGAACGTAGGAGACTAGGACTAGGAACGGACTTGGGCAAGTATAAGTGTAATGGCCAGGAATCAGAAGTATCGCCCTTGCAGCTCCAGAATTTATGTCCACAGTACCCCGAGCAAAAATAAAGAATAGACTTTCAAAAGTAAAATAAAAGTCCATAAAAAAAGTAGGTAGACTTGTAGTAAAAAGAAGAAAAAAATGAGTAAGTCTAAAAACAGATGAAAGTATCCACCTCACTCCCGTAGCAGAGTTAGCCCTCGAAAATAGAAGTCCACCCCACTCCCAAACGGTCCACCCCGGACACTCCAGCCCTGCCCCTTGCTGTAGCGGAGACTTACCGGCACGTCCTCCTTGGAGAGGAAGGTGTCTTGTTGCGAAAGCAGGACCTCGGCCTGGGTGGCGTCCCGCATGAAGAGCTGGTAACAGACAACAACGTCATGTCATTGGGTGCCAGAGGAGAACCCAAACTCAACACAATCAAGCCGTTATGAGCAAATTCAAATTCGCATTGTGCGTAGATATTTTTTATTTTTACACATACAAGACAATAACTGATAATATATATAACATATACATGGTCTCCAATCCATTACAAATTAAAATTTATATAAATTGAAACTTACATGTATAATCACGTATAATCTTAAATAGAGATATATATATATACATATCAACTTCGACATCGCATAACAAGCACATATTGACAGATTTGACAACTGACACCGGTCATAGTGCGTGCACTCGATATAATATCTAATTAATAATGAGTTAAACTTCGACATTGCATAAACAAGCACTAATTGTTAGATTTGACAATTCACACTTGTCATAGTGCGTTATGCGCCATTGTCACTTACCTGAAGGTTGAGGCTCTGGGAGAGGAGATTCTTCTTGTTGACCCACATCTTCTGCACATCTTCCCAGCCATCGTCCAGGGCCTTGAGGCGCTGCAAACAACATCAACGTTACAAGTCAATGCCAGAGTCCGTTTAACTATCCTGAGAAACCAGACACTCCTGTTTACAACACAATCATCACATACCGGTGTACCCACCCAGAGAAACTAGACACCTCGAGTCACCAACCCAGACAAGCTAAACATTCTTCTATCCCCAGTCAGGCGACTGTACACCTGTTTACACACAACAAACAAATCCTCTTACCCATCCAAGCAACCATTGTTTACGCGCCAAAATAATTGAACCCGAAAGAACTAGTAATGAAACAGGAATACGAGCTTGGGGCAATGGAAGTTGAGAGTTGGCAGACATAACTATTAACGCCATATGAAGTCTAGCCAGGGGGTGTGGGGTGGGGGTGTGGGTTGGGGGTATGGGGGCTCCCAGACTGACCTCTCTGAGGAACATGTACTGGACGTCCTCCTGGCCCTCGACCACCTTCTGGCCGTACTCCTTCATCCTGGCGTAGTCCGGCGCGTAGCCGTCGATCTCCTCCTTGATCTGCTGGTGGGCGCTCAGCAGGCGCTCGGCCTCCGCCAGGTCCCGGGGGATGTCCTCTGAGGCGATCGTCGTCTGGGTGCGCGTCAACCACTGCTGGAAGTGGTCCAGGTCGCCCAGGAACTTCTGCAGCTCGTTGGCCTCGCCCAGGCGCTCGTCACGCACCTTCAGCTGCACGGTGCACAGGCAGGACGGGGACACGATCAGTGATGGGGCATGGGGCAATGGCCGCTACCCAGCGATATCATTACAAGTTTTCTTTCACAAGTGTCTATTATTAGTAGTACATGTATCTAATTCCTTATCATGCAGCCATATATTTCTATACTGGCTTTCTCCGAATTATCTCATTCCTTGGGGACAGCGAGTTGGACACGTATGCTGATGGCCTTACCATCTGTTTGAGTTCCTGCCACAGCTCTGTGATCTGTACGACCTTCTCCCGGATGGCCGCCGCCTCCTCCGGCTTTTCCTCTGCCAGGCGGTCCGCCTCTTGCTGCAGGGAGTCCAGCTGAAACGGACACCGGGTGTTAGTTACCATAGTTAGACGACAGCCAACAACTTCACATCCACCTTCAGTGGCAGGAGGTCACGCATTTCACACCTGGGTTGAGTTGCGTAGCACGATCGACCGCCGCGAACAATTTGTTGCGGGCATATATCCACTAAATAATTAACCCTAATTTGGAAATAACAGCCCACTCTAAATAGTGCAAAATAGTGATAACTAAAGGATAATTAGTATGCATCGATATTTACGGGTTATCCCCACGTATTTCAAAAGAATCGTCGTCCAGAGTTGAATATTATGATGCGGGACTACTGTCGCTGAGGCGGTCGATCGCGGTTGATCGTGCTCCGCAACTCAACCCTGGCCAGGGTTTCATTTCACTACATTTGGCCCGGAAAAGTTACACGTAGTATTGCCAGGAAGTTTAGAAGTCCAAAGCATATTGCAATGACAAGAATCCGTACATTCCACATGCGTTGATATCCTGTATATATATATATATATATATATATATACATATACATAGGGTTACATGTCATGGGCAGGAGATACATTACTGGACCAATGTAGCTGTAGTCAGGAGGGACTTGGGGAGAGTATTAAGGGACTACTAACCCTAGCCTGAATCGCAGCAAGGTCACGCTCAAGGCCACCGAGACGCCTCTGCAGGGTCATCACTCCGGCAAGGTCGTTGCCCAGCTCGTCAGTGGACTCGATCAGTTTGGCCTTCTCGCGGATCCACGTCTAGGGAGAGATACGTCACACCAGTCACGAAACTACTTACATACACTCAACAGCACAGGGGGAGGAACGGAAGGTGACAAGGGACCTTGACAACGGTCTCCCAGCTCGCCCAGCTCAATGGTAATACATCGTCACATACAGTGTCAATACATGGAGAATTAGTCACAATATATTGAGAAATGTAGCGACAACCTTTTAAGAAATACAGCGATCACGTATTGAGAAATACAGTGACACTGTATAGAGCAATACAGCGAATATGTATAGAGCAATACAGCGAATATGTATAGAGCAATACAGCGACAATATATTGAGCAATACATCGACATTGTATTGTGAAATGGCGACAATGTACATGTATCGAGAAATACAGCGACTAATATATTTATATATACAGTGACAATATATTGATATATACAGTAACAATATATTGATATATACAGCGACTAATATATTGATATATACACTGACAATATATTAAGATATACACTGACAATATATTGACATATACAGTGACAATATTTTTAAGATATAGTGACACGACATCCGCCTTAGGGAACTCACCATTGTTTCCTGGCATTCCATATGCCACGTGTTAACGCTGTGCGAGAGATTCAAGTTGTTCCTCTTGTCATCCGCCATATTGCGGAGAGTAGACCACCTGCGAGAATATCCCAGACATACAATCAACCGCATTTTACTTCGTAAAAGGTAACAACAGTGTGAGGTGAAACACACTGTGACTGGACTGGCCTAGAATCTCCAGGTAAATCTTAATTTAACCATAACGGTGAGGTGAATCTAAATTTTACTGCAAGGGTGAGATCAGACTACCTTCTAACAACCAAAGCGGGGTGATTGTGAGAATTAAATGTACGGTGGGGTAAGTCACTTAACCATAACGGTGCATTTGGCTATACGGGTGAGGTAGCTAACTTAAGGTCACTCTGAATTTAACGACAAGGGTGAAGTTAATCAAATTTTGATAAGACTGAAACCGATTTCTAAAAAAGTGTGAAAAATCTGTCGATTTTCATTCCCCGGAGTAAGGCCATGTATATTTGAGACATCGAGGTGGCAAACCTATCGTTGAGGTCCTGTTCCCTGCGCACGACGTCCTCAGAGTTGGGGTGTTCGCTGGTGAGGAGCTGGCTGGCCAGCTGGTTCACCACCTGCACCTTGTCCTCGTTGGCCTTCATCTCCTGGTCGAAAGTGTCGAAGCGCACCTTGCGGATCTCAATCTCCTCGATGTCGTCCGTTGTAGTCATGCTGTGCAGCAGCTTCTCCTACACCAGCCAGGGTAGAGGGCGAGAGAACCACATAACATTATAACTCCTCCGCCACGATCCACTCCCACACCACCCAGCATAGAGGGGGAAGATAACCACATAACATTATAACTTCTCCGCCACTACCCACTCCCACACCACCCAGCATAGAGGGGGAAGAGAACCACATAACATTATAACTTCTCCGCCACTACCCACTCCCACACCACCCAGCATAGAGGGGGAAGAGAACCACATAACATTATAACTTCTCCGCCACTACCCACTCCCACACCACCCAGCATAGAGGGGGAAGAGAACCACATAACATTATAACTTCTCCGCCACTACCCACTCCCACACCACCCAGCATAGAGGGGGAAGAGAACCACATAACATTATAACTTCTCCGCCACTACCCACTCCCACACCACCCAGCATAGAGGGGGAAGAGAACCACATAACATTATAACTTCTCCGCCACTACCCACTCCCACACCACCCAGCATAGAGGGGGAAGAGAACCACATAACATTATAACTTCTCCGCCACTACCCACTCCCACACCACCCAGCATAGAGGGGGAAGAGAACCACATAACATTATAACTTCTCCGCCACTACCCACTCCCACACCACCCAGCATAGAGGGGGAAGAGAACCACATAACATTATAACTTCTCCGCCACTACCCACTCCTACACCAGCCAGGGTGGAGGGCGAGAGAACCACATACAATTATAACTTCTCCGCCACTACCCACTCCCACACCAGCCAGGGTAGAGGGCGAGAGAACCACATACAATTAGAACTTCTCCGCCACTACCCACTCCCACACCAGCCAGGGTAGAGGGCGAGAGAACCACATACAATTATAACTTCTCCGCCACTGCCCACTCCTACACCAGCCAGGGTGGAGTGCGAGAAAACCACATACAATTATAATTTCTCCGCCACTACCCACTCCCACACCAGCCAGGGTAGAGGGCGAGAGAACCACATACAATTATAACTCCTCCGCCACTACCCACTCCCACACCAGCCAGGGTAGAGGGCGAGAAAACCACATACAATTAGAACTTCTCCGCCACGACCCACTTCTACACCAGCCAGGGTAGAGGGCGAGAAAACCACATACAATTATAACTTCTCCGCCACGACCCACTCCCACACCACCCAGCATAGAGGGGGAAGAGAACCACATAACATTATAACTTCTCCTACACCACCCAGAATAGAAAGATATAGCACTGTAACATTATAACTTCTCCTACACCACCCAGAATAGAGGGAGATAGCACTGTAACATTATAACTTCTCCTACACCACACAGAATAGAGGGAGATAGCACTGTAACATTATAACGTCTCCTACACCACCCATAATAGAGGGAGATAGCACTGTAACATTATAACTTCTCCTACACCACCCACAGAGGGAGAAAGCACTGTAACATTATAACGTCTCCTACACCACCCAGAATAGAGGGAGAACGCACTGTAACATTATAACTTCTCCTACACCACCCAGAATAGAGGGAGATAGCACTGTAACAGAATAACTTCTCCTACACCACCCAGACTAGAGGGAGATAGCACTGTAACAGAATAACTTCTCCCACACCACCCAGACTAGAGGGAGTCAGCACTGTAACAGAATAACTTCTCCTACACCACCCAGAATAGAGGGAGATAGCACTGTAACATTATAACTTCTCCCACACCACCCAGACTAGAGGGAGATAGCACTGTAACAGAATAACTTCTCCTACACCACCCAGAATAGAGGGAGATAGCACTGTAACAGTATAACTTCTCCCACACCACCCAGACTAGAGGGAGATAGCACTGTAACAGTATAACTTCTCCCACACCAACCAGACTAGAGGGAGATAGCACTGTAACCCTATAACTTTTTCAAGGTTCAGAATCCCGCATTTACTCGAGGCCCTACCAGTCACCACGCGGCAGTACTTGCCTTCTCCGTGATCCATTGGTCGACCCCGTCGGCGTCGTTGAAGAGCTGGTAGAGGGCCAGCGCGTCGTGCAGGCGCTGCTTGCGGATCTTCGCCAGCTCCTGAAGCTCCTGGTAGCGGCGGTCGATGCTGGCCAGGCGGCCCTGCACGTCCGGGGAGTCGCGGTCCTCTTCCCCCAGGGCCGCAGCCTGCTCATGCAGCGCCTGCACCACCGTCGCGTAGTTCTCCAACTCGTCCGAAATGTCCTGCGACCACAGACGACACCAAGTGAGTACGCGGCGTCGTGGACTTACAGACCACGGTCGGTAGAATACAGGGTCAAACGAAAAACATGAACTACGGGGTGTGTTGGGCCGCTTTGGCGCACATGAAAGCTAGACTGGGCCAAGAAACCTACCGGGAGAATGGAATGGGGTTGGATCACGGTTGCCCCGGATGCGGGTGCCGACCTGTTGATCTTATCAACTGAGCAAGGGAGACTGCCGTACATGTGGCGAACATTGCGGCACAGATATCTCTCCTGGGTCAGTGAAATAACGAGCTGTATGGCGATGTGACAGTCGCTGCGGTCACCCGCGGAACCACTCACCCGGTGTTTCTTCAGCAGGGACTGGGCGCTGGCCTCGTCCTTGCCGACATCCTCGCTGGACACGAGACGCAGCGTGTCCACCATCCAAGTGTCAACGTCGTCGGCGTCAGCGAAAAACTGAAAGTACAGCACCAGACGCTCAGCACATCAGGGGGGGGGGGGTGGTGGGGGGCTGACCTGCTATGTGGCGGGCGGAATAACGCTCTGTATCGTGGTTACCCACTGTCTCCTCCTTGTAACGGGAGGCGCACCGATCGCCTCCACGGCGTGCCATTCCAGGAGTCACTTCACGTAACAGATTAAACATATATATTTCACTCAAATTATTGAACTTGCTGTATACTTTTGGTGAATATCAATATTCAACTAATGCACTTTTTTTGTAAAAACTGCAAAAATCTGTCTCAAGACCGTTATTTCATAAAGTAAGATAAATTGCCCCCCCCCCCCCCCCTCCCCCTTGCGTTATACTGTTGATGCTGGCGGACGTGGCACCGAGGTGACTGACCTGGTAGTAGTCGACCGCCTCATTGAGACGCTTCCTTCTGAGGGCAGCCAACTCCATCAGGTTGTTCCAGGCTGTGTTGATCTCGTCCGTCCGCTCCTGGATCTTGTCAGAGCCCAAGTTGCCCGAGGCGATCAGTTCCTCACCCACCTTCAGCATCGACTGAAGGTGGCTGTAGCGGGCGTTCAGCTCGTCCTCGTTCGACTGAAGGACCAAGCGCAGACAGTTAGACATATCGAAATGGTTGGGTAACGATGGGCCTTCAACTACAGTTAGACATCGAAATGGTTGGGTAACGATGGGCCTTCAACTACAGTTAGACATCGAAATGGTTGGATAACGATGGGCCTTCAACTACAGTTAGACATATCGAAATGGTTGGGTAACGATGGGCCTTCAACTAGTTAGACATATCGAAATGGTTGGGTAACGATGGGCCTTCAACTACAGTTAGACATATCGAAATTGTTGGGTAATGATGGTCCTTCAACTACAATTAGACATATCGAAATGGTTGGGTAACGATTATCTTTCAACTATAGTTCGACATATAAAATTGGTTACATGAAAATTTCAATTATTTGGTGGCTGGCTGGGTAACGATGGTCCTTCAACTACAGTTAAGACATCGAAATGGTAGGGTAACGATGGTCCTTAAACTACAGTTAGACAGATCAACTATTTGGTTAACAAAGATCCCTCAACTACAGTTAGACAGATAAGGCTAATTGGGGAACAATGGTCTACCACTATAGTTAGACATATCGAGCCAGTTGGCATAGAAAGTTCCCTAAAATGTAGTCTTTGGTGATAAGCAGTGGTCAATTTACTATGATCGTCAGACGTATTATGCAATGAAGAATGTGATAAAAAAAAAGTGCAAGAAATGGGAATAGCAATGGCAAGGTATATACAGCAGATAAACCTGGCTTGTCATCTGATCGTTTATAATAATCGGAATGAATTACGCGTATAAGATGGATAGGCAACATGATTAAGTATGGGACGACACACTTTAAGCAAATCGTTATACTTGTAGATGTCCTAGCATTGTCTCAAATTGGTGCAGAGACAGCAGGGCTTCGTTATTGATCGCCAGCACCATAATGGTGTCAAGGTGTCACAGGAGTGATAACGTGTAATAACGAGCACCTCTATAAACAAATATAGCATGAACAGGACACGCTGCAAACCTCTTGTCATAACGATAAATCAAAGGCACATTGATCACAATTGGCAATGTAGCTCACACTGGCAAAGTGAACTATTGTCCTCTACCAATATGCTTCACTGGGCGTTAATACAAGCAATCTGGAGACTATTTACCCCTAAGGTCCCAAAACCGATACTGCGGGCAACGCTAAGGCCATATTCTGTCTATTTATCATGATATATTACGGCTGCGGACGACCAAACTTTCTAGCAACACCATAAAGTGTTCTGAGCGTAGTCCGAAATATCGGTCTTAGTATGTTGGAAGTAAATTATTATTTGTATTTCGTTGATTCACGTTCAGTGCTCGGGGCGTAATGTACTGGCCTGCTTGCATAGGACACATGTTTTTCAGTGTGCGATTGTGATCTTCTTACACAGAGTACCAGAATTGCCGCTAAAGTACTAAAATTAAGGCATTCGGTGCCCTCTTGCAGCAGCACTTCTAATGGTGCCATGAGGAAGTAATCAAACAGCAGGAAATCCCTTTACTCTAAATATCCTCCAAACCATGCGGACAAGCAGTATCACAAATTGAATTATCGACAAAAGACATCCGAAACGTGAATTATCATTCCGATGCCATTGCAAGGTCTTGTGTAGAGGCAAATAATGTTTCCTCGCTAGGCCAATGATTTGATACGAAATATACAAAACGCAAGTGCCGCGCAGATTTTGGAGCAGGGAGGTCAGGCTGCGGTGGCGGGATGGAAGCGAGCAAATAGGAACCAGATACCAGCCTTCTCCAGCATTTCGCCAGTAAAAGATTTAACGTTTTCCAACGTGTGGGCACGACGCTCGTCGCAGTCGTCCTGTATAGCCTGAGGAGGGAAGACACGTCAACCACTACCACGACACTCCCTTCAGTTCCCTGAAGGTTCTACACTATGTCACACGTAACACCAACACCCATGCGGTAAATTAATAAAAACCAAACTAAGGAGGGCGTCAAGAAACACATCGGTTCACTGGGACAGGGTCAGTTATCAGAAAACAGGAAAAAGTCCAAAGTAAGAAACATTTGATGTAACATATTAGTCCAGACCACACAAACAAAAGCCTAGTGAAGCATTACGTATTATTGTTACCCCGTATGACAAGTTACAAAGCCTGTTAGGTCAAGTTTGAGAGACCTAGATTATACTGGTCAAGACTGGTCAAGACTTGGCAACTAGTATATTATTATTATTGTAAATCCGTAGGGTCACCTGGTATTTACACTGGCATTGACCGCGGCCCCCGTCCATACACACACATCTTGACCAATCTGTGTTCTAGTAGACATAAGCCACCCGTAGGATAAGGAAGCAAAGAGAACGGCCACTTCTAATGAGAACATCCATTCCACTAGCACAATCCGTGGGCTATAGCAACCACCGACACTCTGTTGTTGTACTTTTCATGCGGCAGGGCGCTTTATGAGTTGGGAAGCACATATGGAGACCTACCTTGTGTTTGCTGAGGAGCAGGTTGACGCTGGTCAGGTCGTGGCCCAGGTCCGGGGAGGACATGAGCTGCTCCTTCTCGCGGATCCACGTCTCCTCGTCGGCCATGTCGGAGAAGAACTGCCACAGTTTCCTCGAGTCGTCAAGGCGATCATGGCGGTCTCTGGCCAGCTGCAGCAGCTCCTCGTAGGCGGCCTCCAGGTGCTTCATGCGGTCCTCGACCACCTGCGGGTCGCACGGCTTGTACTCTGCAATGGACAACACCATAGTCATAATGCCATCGTGGACACCATCGTCATAACGCCATCGTGGAGGCCGCCCCCGCCGCTACCGCCCGTCAATGGCATGGCCAGCTGGGGTGTCCAGCCAGCTCACGCCACACAATACAGAATTCCACCAACTAGACGTCAACGCAAGGCCTGATCTTTACAATGGACATATTTCTCCCTTCACATACTGCTGATGGAGTTACCCCATTCATATTCATCATGCTTGCCCCCGCCACAGGACACTTACCGCCAGCATCCGGGAATTCTCCCGACACGAACTTATCGGCGTTGGAGTTGACAGCCTTGACCCTGTCCCCGACGACGTTGATGTCAGCCTCGAGCAGGCTGTGTTTCTGCAGCAGGTCTTCCACGCCCATCAGGTGTTTCCCGTAGTCCTCAGACTGCAAGCGCGCCTATGACAGACAAGGTACATCAGGCGTCAACACAGGTGTAATGTGCGTTATAGGCAGCGGTCATCATATACGTTACATAGACCATTGCAGAGGTCACATCTGTTGCATAGATCATTGCAGATGTCACATCTGTTGCATAGACCATGCAGATGTCACATCTGTTACATAGCCCATTGCAGATGTCACATCTGTTACATAGCCCATTGTAGTCGTCACAATACCCGTTAAAGACTATTGCAAATGTCACAACGTACGATGTTGCACGAACCAAGAGAATATTTTAGCCTTCTGTAAGTAAAGTAAGTAAATTGCATTACATAAATTCATAGGAAAGGAGGACAGTTTATCACAGGAAATTCAGCAGTCGCACTATTTCTTTACTACCAGCCTGTATCGTATATTCAGTCACTTTTTCGCGACGACTCCAGCAAACTGAGCTCACCTTGATTTCATCCATCCAGTCCAGGATGTAGAGCATCTCCTGGAAGATCTTCTGCAACTGCAAGGACAGCTCCAGACGCATCCGCCGGGCACGGAGCAGCTCCAGAAGGTAGTTCCAGAGCCGCAAAACGTTGTCCTTCCTGGAAACAGACCAACACATTATATCAGTGGCAGACTAATGTAGACAACGATAGAACACCCTGTGAACTACTGCACGGGACAAGGAAGCCATCAAATAGATATATCAATATTATTATATTGTGTCTTGCCAAGTGAATCAGATGAGCATTTGGCGTCGCTGGCAGCAAAATACCCAGATATATATAATATGAGAAAGATCTATTGTAATAATCATAAGAGTGACGCTGTGTAATAGTGATGTGGTACTACTGGAGTGTCTTGGCTGGCATGGCTGACTGGCTGACCTGGCATTGATTCTGTCGATGTCGTGGTAGTCCTCCTGCTCCAGTTCGCGCGCCACCTCCACCACAGCCTGCACCCTCTCCTCGTAGGCCAGGATGTCCGTCTCGATGGCCTCGTGCTTCTTGCAGGCCGCCTCCACAGCCGCCAGGTCGTACCCGAAGTTGTCCTGGGATACGAGGCGCTGGTTCTCGCTCAGCCACGTCTCCCTCATGCCGGCCTTGCGGTCGAAGCGCGCCGCCAGCTGTTCAAGCTTCTCCTGCCTGTAACACACACAGGGGGCGTAGGGACGTTAGCAATGAAGTAATCGCTTTTCCTACCCATAGAAACACACCCATGAGGCAGGACTAGGACATGAGGCACCATGCCGTCTGTAGAGGACCAGGACATGAGGCACCATGCCGTCTGTACAGGACCATGACATGAGGCACCATGCCGTCTGTACAGGACTAAGCCATGAGGCACCATGCCGTCTGTACAGGACCCGTCTGTACAGGACCAGGACATGAGGCACCATGCCGCCTGTACAGGACCAGGACATGAGGCACCATGCCGCCTGTACAGGACTAGGACATGAGGCCCCATGCCGCCTGTACAGGACCAGGACATGAGGCACCATGCCGTCTGTACAGGACTAGGACATGAGGCACCATGCCGTCTGTACAGGACTAGGACATGAGGCACCATGCCGTCTGTACAGGACTAAGACATGAGGCACCATGCCGTCTGTACAGGACTAGGACATGAGGCACCATGCCGTCTGTACAGGACCAGGACATGAGGCACCATGCCGTCTGTACAGGACTAAGACATGAGGCACCATGCTGTCTGTACAGGACTAGGACATGAGGCACCATGCCGTCTGTACAGGACTAAGACATGAGACACCATGCCGTCTGTACAGGACTAGGACATGAGGCACCATGCCGTCTGTACAGGACTAAGACATGAGGCACCATGCCGTCTGTACAGGACTAAGACATGAGGCACCATGCCGTCTGTACAGGACCAGGACATGAGGCACCATGCCGTCTGTACAGGACTAAGACATGAGGCACCATGCCGTCTGTACAGGACTAAGACATGAGGCACCATGCCGTCTGTACAGGACTAAGACATGAGGCACCATGCCGTCTGTACAGGACTAAGACATGAGGCACCATGCCGTCTGTACAGGACTAGGACATGAGGCACCATGCCGTCTGTACAGGACTAAGACATGAGGCACCATGCCGTCTGTACAGGACTAAGACATGAGGCACCATGCCGTCTGTACAGGACTAAGACATGAGGCACCATGCCGTCTGTACAGGACTAAGACATGAGGCACCATGCCGTCTGTACAGGACTAAGACATGCCGCCTCTACAGGACTAGGACATGAGGCACCATGCCGTCTGTACAGGACTAAGACATGAGGCACCATGCCGTCTGTACAGGACCAGGACATGAGGCGCCATGCCGTCTGTACAGGACCAGGACATGAGGCACCATGCCGTCTGTACAGGACTAGGACATGAGGCACCATGCCGTCTGTACCGGACTAGGACATGAGGCACCATGCCGTCTGTACAGGACTAAGACATGAGGCACCATGCCGTCTGTACAGGACTAAGACATGAGGCACCATGCCGTCTGTACAGGACTAAGACATGAGGCACCATGCCGTCTGTACAGGACTAAGACATGCCGCCTCTACAGGACTAGGACATGAGGCACCATGCCGTCTGTACAGGACCAGGACATGAGGCACCATGCCGTCTGTACAGGATTAGGACATGAGGCACCATGCCGTCTGTACAGGACTAGGACATGAGGCACCATGCCGTCTGTACAGGACTAAGACATGAGGCACCATGCCGTCTGTACAGGACTAAGACATGAGGCACCATGCCGTCTGTACAGGACTAGGACATGAGGCACCATTGCTGTCTCCACAGGACTAGGCCACGACGTCGCATGGGGTAACTTACCTAATTAGCTCGTCTCTCAGGGAGAGTTCCCGCTCGTGCTCAGATTTCTCCAGGCGGTCCCACGCCCTGTTGATATCCGAAATCAGTTTGCCTTCCTTCGGGAAGTACGGCTTCTGGTTGTTGGCTCTCATCTTGCTCTGCAGCGTGAACAGCAGCACCTCAAGGTTGCCCTTCTCCACGAACCTGAAGCATAGGCAGTACAGGTTGTAGAAAAAAGTGGGGTGGACAAGCCAAGAAGGCTTGTTAGGGGAAAATAAAAGGATTGTTGCTTCAGGTCCGTTTTGTGACCGTATGTCGAGCGAGGGACCTATTGGAGGAGTGTTCTATCACTTGGCCACGCAAGCTACCGAGTTACTTATGTCACAACAACGTGAAACTTAGGTTGTGGTCACATATTTATCCAATGATAGCTAACCGATAAACTCCATCACTCTACTTCTTCCGATCCAGTGCAGTCGCACAAAAAGTTATGAGATTGATATTTCGATCTTTACCAAAGTTATAGCGGTGACACATTCCTGCCTGGGGGAGTTCACATTTTAATTCAGAGTGTTCGGTTTATTTATGCCCGTCTGAACAAACTTCCTCCCCCGTCTGTGGTTTCGTTTCAACAACAAAATTAGCGCAAATTGCAACCTATATTTGGCCTTAGAAATTATGTCAGGCAAATTGAAGCCTATATTTGGCCTTTGAAACCTTCCTTTGTTGATGTACACAGGCACAGAACGGGCCTTACTTGGGTGGTTTCTCCACGGTCCTGTAGGTGTTGAAGGCGGTGAGTTGCTGCTGGACCCCGTTCAGTGAGTTGGCGAAGTGCCTGTCGTTCAGCACCTCGATCGTGTTCTCGATCCACTCCAGGAGGTCAGAGGTCAGCGTCTCGTATTGGTTGATCATCTCGTCGTTTTCCAGACACTGGTTGACCACCTGTAACAGACAAGCATTAGTTAACACAAATGTCGAAGGATTAAATTCAATTAGTAGACCCCAGTATTACTATTGAATCTGATAAAACAACGGATGAAGTCAACAATTTCTTTTTGCCCTCCATGGATCTTTTTGGCCAGTTTTCCTGATTTCTCCTCCCTTGGCTGCCCTCAATCGTGAGAACACCCACTGAATATGCATCAAACCACATTAAATTAACACTGAACGGTGCCTTAACTGTCTTTAAAATTAGCTATCCAGACACTCTTTCTGTTTTTGTGATAAGTTAAGACACGCTTCTATTCCCCGTATATAACTTTCTAAATTGGAATGTGTTCATATAACAAATACGCAATCTTCATAATCATTTTCAGATTGCGTTACCTTCACCAAATTTTTAAAAGACCGTTCGGAGAGCAAGAACACGTGTGTTTGTTGCCGCTGACGTTGAGAGTAACACATGGCGCTCGTACCTTTCCGACTCTCCTGCCCTGCACGGACTCTGCCTTCATCTTGGAGAAGTAGTGGTAGTAGGTGACCACGTAAGTGATGATGGACTTCTCATCTGGGTACTCAACATTGACATCTGCAATAATGACCCAAAGCCCATCAATACTCGGCTGCATGTATTCGCTTTCGTATATGAAACCGTGATAGTAATTCAGAGAACGATAGCACATAACTATGCCTGGGCCCTGAGTATCATCTCTATATATTAGTTATAAACCAGTGGACTACACACACATCGGTGAAGTCGTACATTTACCTTCTAACGATCGATTGCGTTACGACAGTTTAGTAGCTTTTCAATATATCATAGGGTAAAGGATGGGGCAAGAACTGACCTTCGGCGTCTAACAGCTTGGTCAGTCCCAGCTTGTCTTCGGCTACATTGAACGAGTTGTTCAAATTGTATGTGGCATTGGATTTGGTCAACTTGTTGTAGTCAATCAAGTCGGATCTGTAAACCAAATTAACGTCAAAAGCCGAATATATCATTACAACAGCAAATTCTAGTAAGTTTTAATCCCCGGGACCTTGTAAGAACTTTACGCAAACAATTAGCCCCGTACGAGGGATAAGTACAAATACACTATTCAATGAGTTGTACCTATCGCCGTTTGCTGGTGGCGAAACATGTTCTGACAATTGACGAGAGGCTCGAGAGGTCACCTGTGTTTGTGGATGAGGGCGTTGAAGGCGAGGCCATCACGCCAGCTGGTGGTGAAGTTACGGACGTTCACGTTGGGGTAGCCAGCAGTCTTCATCTGGCACCACAGTAGCAGCGCGTCCTTGGCAGACTTGGTCTCACTGCTGTCCGCCTGCTCGATGGTAATGTCTTGGATCTGCCGACAGAGTAGGTTTACAGTCAGGACAACTACGCTCCAATACGTCCTAAAATGAATGACACACCTGTCGACATTGAAGGAAACACCTCCACACTTATTGAACGCTGAGTAGTAAATTAACTATAATATAGGATTGTGGGAATGTGTATTTATCATTGCAGACAACTAACTAACAAGAGATATTCGACCATAGGTCGAGGACGAAAATACATAAGTACATTTGGAAGCTGTATTAATGGCGACGTTACGAGTCGTCAGGGCCAATTTTGGCTAAAGGGCCTTATAGGGGCAATTTGGGCTAAATGCTGCCTTCGACAGGCAGTGTGGCAATGTAGGCGGAGCTTAATTGGACATCCAATCTGAAGCCAAGGCGCTTCTCTTGAAGCAATATTAACGGTACTTTCGTATCTTTTATTTATTATGTCTTCGTGACTTCACGAACTTCACTTGACGATCACGACAATATTCGCGATGGCTTCTATTTTGTTAAGTATACCTACTTACGAAATCATGGGTGAACTCATGAACTTGTGGGTGATGGTAGCTATTGCCAAATTAGCTGAACATCAAGCAGGCCCAAACTTTCGTAGGAGCACGTAAGCTATGACGTTGACGCACACTTAGCCCCCTCGCCATAGGTTTCTCTGAAGACGACGTGTTTAAGTGAACATGAAATTTTGTTCTCAAGAGCGATTGCTTGACTCATTATGAATGGCGCTACGAATTTTACTTTTTATCTAATAATACGTCATCGTGACGTGACATGACGTCATTTGACGTTCGCGCAAATGCTCAAGATGGCTTCTATTTCTTTAATATGTCTACCTATCAACTCGGGTTATGACAGCTATTGCCAAAGTGGCTAAAAGTAAAGCAAACCCAACATTTCGTAGGGGCACGTTAGCTATGACGTCATTTTTGACGCATACATATCCCCTGCGCCAAAACAGTTACACACGGCACAAACTGTCCCTGAACACGACCTGCACCGTAAAGCGACCCGAAAGTCGCCATACCTTATAATAGCTGAGTAATAGCTTACGTACGATGTGTGACGTCATGACGTCATAGTGAGGTTATGACGTGACGCACGACAACGTCCAAGTGGCAATACGCCAAGGTTTACTGCCACAACTTATTCGATTGAAGAGCTAGGCGATAGAAAGAATAGTCCTTCAGCTATGGCTTGACGAAATGGCCAAAAGTTGCATTAGTTCATCATTGCGGAGACACGGAGACCTAGGACAAGAACAAAGAACACTGCATGCGAAGTGATATAGCAACTCATTTGTTTCTTTTACTAGTTCTCTGCCGATCGATGGTCCCTACCATTTGGCGTAAAGATCACAGCTCTGGCATGTTTTTCTTAATTTTGACGTTGTTTTAAAGATAGACACAATCTTCATTCACTCATCATTGGTGGCCCCGCAAAGGTGTCGTCCCACTTTGAAGCACTCTAGCGCCATAACTGAGCAACATCCGCCTGATTGAAGCATTAAGTGATCTGTAGATGCTTATTGGCAACTAGTTGGCGAAAAGAATGCAATTTTAGCATCTTTCAATGGCAAGAATCTGTATGTTTATCATTAGGCCAGTGGCTTCGTTGCCATGGAAACAAAAAGTAATACAGATATCGCCGTGTTTTTCTTATAACTTGCTTTAAGGTGATATTACCTCACTGTGTGGCGAAGGAGACTGAAATAGCTTGAGCGGAAGTAGGTCATATTCGATCAAGTTCATTTTTCCCTATAGGATCCCATGTTAAACGATTTCGACTACATACCGAAAAGTAATGTGGCTATGGAACCATGTTGACAGATTATGACTCCGCTTAGTATTATCCATCCACAGGTGCAAGCATTGAGTGATGGCTTGAATAGGACACCCGTGGGAGCCTCTGCTAACACCCAAAAGCCGTATCTTTCACCATTGGCCAAATTTCAAACAAATCCTGTGACGTCACCATTTGCTCTAATCGCATGCGATAAGCACTGAGGCTACTATCTATCATGTTTAACTAAGAAAAAAATGCCGGTGTCGCTTGCTGGAGGCACTTGTGAAATACACGAGAAAACATTTTTCCCAGCCTAAAGATACAGCGCTTTAACATGGGAAGTCCGATAGGGAACTGCCGTCGGCCCTGGAACCGGAAGTAAGATAGGAACATATTGTTTTTGTTTTTGCAGCTATACGAGGAACTACGTTTCCTACAATATGATGCTACTCACTCATTTTTGTGATATTTTCCTGATTTTTGACGAATTTTTTTAAGTACCAAAAGTGACGTCATCGTGACGTCACGTGACGCATCAGAGAACTCTAACATTCGACACAACTCATCTCAATTCATATTTCTATGGCATATTAGCGATAGCTTGATGGCAAATGTGCCCAAAAGCGAGAAAACTGACAGAGGTCATTTAGTGCGTTTTCCGCAAAAAGTACGACCTCATTTTACTCGAAATGACTATTACGCATCAAAAAGTAAACAATACCCGAAAACTGCGCCTTAAAGTGTAGCACATTTTGCAACTCACCCGGAATCTCTAGCTTTAATATTAACGGAGATATATGCATTCTTAGTTTTTTTTTCACAAAATCGCTGTGACCTTGACCTTTGATCTTTTGACCTGTGTGACGAGTATGTTCTAGCCCTACTGCGTGGCTATAAGGTACTGAAGACTGCGAACCGATGCATGCAGTTGTTAGGCCATAAGAAGACTTCCCGTTTTTGCGTGAAACAGACATACATACATACATACATACATATATATATATATAGAAACAGACAAACAAACACGACCGACCGACATATGACGAAAATTGAAAACTTTCGTCATAACAAGGAGTACCGAGCCTTATTATTATGAGAGCAAAGGTTTTGTAGAAGAGTTTAAACACTCGAGCGATCAGCCCGCCCGCCGGCAGCGGATAGTGGGTCGTGGGTGATGTGGCGGTTGGTTGGTTGTAAAGGTTTTTTGACACTTTTGGTCATATCGCGTCAATGGGAGAAGGGAGGGAGAGTGGAGCCATGTCCCCGGGGGGACCCTTTACTCTTTGCAAAGAAGGACATAGGAACTTTATCCTGTGACCACACAGACATGACCACAGCGGGGCTCGAACCACCGATCCACATGCCGTTAGGCTCTCAGGTGGCCAGAGCAATTAAGGCGAGCGCTTTAATCCACTGAGCCATCGTGCCGGCCCCGGGTGATGTGGCGGTCATACGGCTGTGGTTTTCTGCCGTAAATCTGCGAACACGACATGCACGTAGCGGTCGATTAAGATCGGACAAACGACACAAAACAGGTCGAGAACTTTGCGTCACCCACTTGTGACCTTGTGGCACAGTGCGAGGGGAAGACGGCGCGTCGGGCAGACATCAAATTGGACGAATTTAATACAGAGGTCGGAGAATTTAAGCATAAGGCTTACAATATGGCTCAAGGTGTGTGAATTGGTGTTTTATGCCGCTTTTGTACACACAAAGGATTAAACTGGGCCAAGGAATCCCGGGACGGTGAATGGGTGATTAGGCGCCAGGCCCGGTTTGAACCCAGGACCTACTGATCTGCGGTCTAGCTCGCTAATCACCACACCAGGGAGGCCCCCCATGGCTGAAGGAGACCAGCCCCCATAGTTCAGTGTCGCACATCAATGATATTCTCCGCATGAATAGAAGTTGTACCTGCCATATACAAAAAACCATGGTTCGTTTTCACGTAGACCACAGTAGTGAAGTGAACTGTTTTGGTTGCTACTTTTGTGCACATTAAGACCAAATGTGGCCCCGAGACATATCTCGGGACACTGACATGAGGCTGCAATGGGAGCCATGCCCCATATACAGGTGCCTGGCTTCAAACCCATGACCTGTTTGTACTGTGGTTTGTTTACCATGAATTGATCGAAGCCAATAAGAAATCTCGATAACTGGTGGATTCGCTCAACCTAAATTAATTTCTACGAATTCACCACGTCTCGTCTCGTTGATGTAATAAAACGAGGCCATAACACTGTAACGCTGTAGACACTGTGCCCTGCATGCGAGGCGGCCTCATTGTGTGGATGTTCATGTCGGCTGCCTGTGAATCGGTCAACCGTTGAGTCGGTGGTGGGTGTCAGGGCAAGATGAATGGTTGGTTAGCTGGCAGGTTTGTTTGCGAGCCGGCATGTTGTTTTTTTCTCAAGAGCAGTGTGCAGTCGTACAACCACGCACTTGCCTGTGTTGTTCAATGCTTGCTGAACACATCGCGGCACAGAACTTCGCATGATTGCGATTAACCCTCCTCTCCCAACGACAGACTGACGGTTGCATTAAGTATACCTGGACAGCGGCGTCGCGAAGCCAAAGGGTTAATGATCGCGTAGACTTTGGTCCCAGTTGCCAAAGCACTTCGGGGCTTATGCGCGCGGCCTGGTTTACGTGCGGCCTGGTTTAGGTGTCTGGCTAGCGCTACATTCAGAACTGCGGTATACGAGGAGTGGTGGTAGTCACAGGATGTCCCCGCAGATTCAACCTACTGTGGGACATATTCTATACCCAGCAAGGTCACAGCAATGATAATGTGATAGATACCGTGCTCCGGTTTGATAATTATGAGGGCCTGAGAACACGGCGCAAGATTACGGCGCTGCATTATATCGTGTGTAAGCTGATAACACGCGGGCTGACAACGTGGGCTGATAGCTATCCAACCTTGACCAATCGGCTCAGCTATGTGGGAAACCCTTTACGCACAACGGCTAGCGTTAGGTAAACCTTTATGCATGGACCATCTATTTCCATGAGACATATTCTCGCGGCATCGCGCGTACATGGGGGCGACTTGTGTAACAAGACATGTCGTGCCACTCACACCCACCCCTCCTCCTCAGCATAAATCATGATGCATTGATTATTATGTAAGCAGATAAGGTCGCGGGCTTCAAATAGCTGCAGCGACTGCCAGTGACGCGGGGGTCTGCCGGCAACTCCACAAGCATGAAGTATGACTGAAGAGCCCCACCCCCCCAGAACCCTGGTCGCTCACCGCTGACGGGCGCACTGGATCCGCGGCACCGCGCCACGCCTCAGGCGGCTCACTCAGTGCTGCCGCACAGTGGGCTGCCAAACACTATTTCAAAGATTACTTTGTGAGTCATCACCGATCTGGAGCTCAAGTGATCGGCAGTGAGTCATGGACGTTTATGCCCAATCCAGCCATATTGTATCAGGGGATGCCTACTAACTTCAGCACGCGTGTGTGAGTGTGTGTCTGTGTAGGGGGGACGGAGGGGGGGGGGGGGGGGTATTGTCTCGGTACCCGAACACCGTGGCGCGCCACCATACAGTTTAACTCCTGTAACCGCGGTGACACCCCCCAACCGTTATTAAATGCTGTGCATGGGCGAACATTATATCCATCGCCCGAGTCAACAAGTCGCCATGGTTGAAGCGCACAAATAAAATAGTTGAAACAGACGTCCTAGTGTTTGTACACATAAACGAGATGGATACAAGATGGGCAGAATGTGGTCCAGTGAGAAGGGGTCACGTGGGAGGCTACTCCCGGGAGTGGAAGGGGGGGGGGGGGGATGGTACATGAACTATGATTCTGAATGTAGACGCCAGCCCAACCCACAACCCACAGCAAGCACATCAGACAGTGAGTGCTTACAGTGCCCACTCCAAGTTACCGGGGATCAGATCCGCAACTCAAGTGATGTAGGCCAGTCAGCCTCACAGGCAGGCTAGGGAGTATGTATCTACCGGGAGCCGGCCAGAAAGCGCAGCCGCAGCGCTCAGGCCAGGCAGAGTGGGTAGCTCGCTGGGTGGGAAGGAGCAGCCTGACGCCGGGTCCCGGCCTGAAGCCGCGTCCCGGCCGGCCGGAGCCAGTACACTTGGCAGGGCCGCCGCTCCCGGCTCACCAGTTATACGGCGACCCCGCCCTTCCGCCCGGATGGCATGCCGACGGGAAAGTGATCCCGGTCATGACCTCGAGGCAGATTGTTCAGGAATGACGGTCGCTCGCTATCAGTCCGTATTGGTCTGAGGAAGTTAGTTGCACACTCAGCCACGGGTCCACTATAACAATTATCTGTACATTGTAGGTATGAATCTATGGATATTATTTGGTACCGACAGCATCTGGGATTTGGCCCCCAAGTTCAGAAAACGAGTCATTCTTTACCAACAGGATAATCCTTGATGTATGGATATGAAGTGCATACACAACCGCTAAAGAAGTAGATAGTCACCGGTGTTTGGAAAGTCAGTTCCGTATTATGACAAAAAACTGTCGGGGTATACATATTGGCTAAACGTCAAGGTCTCGGCAATAACAATATCCGTAGCAGTTACAAAATGTATAATCGACTACATTCGTTACTTTTATGATATATTAGCCCTTGACGCCCTGTACAAAGTGTGCAAATCGCATGAACTGTGCATAATTATCCAACATAATCTAAGAAAACAACATGAAAACGTCATGTTCCGCTATACATGTTTAGTATGTGGGGCTGGAAGTTGACAAGTTCATGGTACCCGGTTCAAGGTCAACGTCAAAATAAGATTACGGCCATACAATAACCTAATATCTCCGGGTGTAACACGCTTTATCCTGCACAGAGATTTGCACAGGTGGGATTCGAAACAGCCACTGGCCGCTTGTGCTGGCCTAGCTGTTAACGAAGGACGACGCCATCTGTATTGTTAACGCCCCTTACGCTCATAATGGCGTCAAAGTTAAAGGCCATGCCAATGTTTTTATAATCCTTAACCATGGGGGCATATATTTAAGATCTATTGAGCCAACAGATGGCTTGAAGTCTATGAAGCGTCATAGCGGTCGCCGTACGGGTAACGTACTCTGGTTTGGTTGAGGTCACTGTCTGTAACATTATGTAATAACATGTTCGGTAAAGCTTAATGCCACTGACGGGAATAGACATAGACGCAATACCAGTCTGATATCGAATGAGCGTTGATCTAATACATTGGTATAGAATCAGTTTGAGCCGAATGTTATCCATATGCTGCTGTGACGGTTAATACCCTGTGTTATCGACCCGCACAATGCCGCACTCGATATTGCGGGCTGTGAGGGCTGTGAGCATACCGCCAGACACGGCTGCTGTACGGTGCCGGCCTCCGTGCGCCACGTCTCACATACAATGACCACACGTGTTAACCAGTGAGGCGCCTCACTCGCCCGGGCGACATCTTGACGGGCAATGCGGCTCTCGAGGGGCTATCAATGGCATAATTAAACCAACATATGTACACTTCAAAGCTCTATCCTCATTTACTAGCATGACAGCGAGATATCTTGTTGCTGTCACTAGCATGACAGCGAGACATCTTTTGTTGCTGACACTAGCATGACAGCGAGACATCTTGTCGCTGTCACTAGCATGACAGCGAGATATCTTTTGTCGCTGACACTAGCATGACAGTGAGACATCTTTTGTCGCTGACACTAGCATGACAGCGAGACATCTTTTGTCGCTGACACTAGCATGACAGCGAGATATCTTGTCGCAGTCACTAGCAGGACAGCGAGATATCTTTCGTCGCTGGAGATAGCATGAAGAATGCAGATATATCTGTCGCTGACACTAGCATTAAAGGGTGCAGATATATTTGTCCTTGACACTAACATGAAAGGCTGCAAATATCTCTGTCGCTAGTAATAGCTTAAAATGGTGCAATTATCTTTGTCGCTAGAGCTAGCATGAAAGGGTGCAGATATCTTTTGTCACTGACATTAGCATGAAAGGGTGCAGATATCTTCGTCCAGGCAAGCATTTGGCCCGCGGCGTGGGACAGGGCTGGGCGGACATGAGAGCCGCGGCGTTGGACAGGGCAGGGTGGACAGGAGATGGTTGGTTGGTTATTCAGGACGCTTGAACCACTTTTGGGTGGACATGAGAGTCGCGGCGTTGGCGAGGGCTGGGCAGACATGAGAGCCGCGGCGTGGGAGAGGGCTGGGCAGACATGAGAGCCGCGGCGTGGGAGAGGGCTGGGCAGACATGAGAGCCGCGGCGTTGGACAGGGCTGGGCAGACATGAGAGCCGCGGCGTTGGACAGGGCTGGGCAGACATGAGAGCCGCGGCGTGGGACAGGGCTGGGCAGACATGAGAGACGCGCCGTGGGACCGGGCAGGGCAGACATGAGAGCCGCGGCGTTGGACAGGGCTGGGCAGACATGAGAGCCGCGGCGTGGGACTGGGCTGGGCAGACATGAGAGCCGCGGCGTTGGACAGGGCTGGGCAGACATTAGAGCCGCGGCATTGGACAGGGCTGGGCAGACATGAGAGCCGCGGCGTTGGACAGGGCTGGGCAGACATGAGAGCCGCGGCGTTGGACAGGGCTGGGCAGACAGGAGAGCCGCGGCGTGGGACAGGGCTGGGCAGACATGAGAGACGCGCCGTGGGACAGGGCTGGGCAGACATGAGAGCCGCGGCGTTGGACAGGGCTGGGCAGACATGAGAGTCGCGGCGTTGGACAGAGGTGAACAGACATAAGGTATGAGAACCGCGGCAATATTTCCCGGGAGATTGGTCACATAAAACATACTAAAAAAATGGATCCACGGCTAATGCATAAATGTACACGAAAACAGATATAATTCCTGACTAGCATTCTTTCAATTCTCACAACACAAGCCCTGTGCATAAGGTTCACCCCCTACAGATCTCGCGACATGCATGTAAGGCGTACCTGGAATCGCAGGATGATGGTCCAGATGAGACCCAGAGTAAGGCGACTGTTGCCATCGACGATGTCGTGTGCGCCCAGGTTCTCGAGGTGCACCCTTTGCTCATTCAGGAAGCTCAGTGACTTGTCCACATTCTCCAGACAGTGGATCCTCATCTTGCCCTTCGTCGGCCGGGGCTGTAATAACAATACACCAAGGGAACCATGTAACAAGCGTGATACGGTGTAAGCCAGATCTAAAGAATAGGCTTGGCCCATTTGTCGATGTTTTCAGATAAGGTCACTGCCTCAATGAAGATGAAGGTATACATATAACATTAACAACCTGGGCAATAATGGTATATCAAGGCACTACATTTTACATTGCCATTTCCATCAGCGAAAAAGGTTATTTCTATTTTTTTATTTTTAACTCTTAGGATTAAAGGTACATAAGATACACGCGGTTTGGAACAAATTTCCTTTGTGTCACGAAGAACTAAATTAAAGTTATAGGCATAACAGTGCAAGGATGCGCAACAACCGTTTTCAATTAAACAAGGCCGCTGTTGTACCTACAAGGGCTAAATTGAAAGAACATCGCGGGAAGCGAACGATGAATAGATCAAACATCCTCCGGAAAAGGTGTCGGGGCCTGAATTCGAACCCAGAACCTATTGAGCTGTGGTCTACCGCACTAACCACTGCACCAGGGAGGCACCCCAAATACGCCACAACAGGTTACGGGTGATGATGCTGTGAGGGGGAGGGTGCTGTGAGGGGGAGGGTGGGGGAGGGTTCTGTGAGGGGGAGGGTGCTGTGAGGGGGAGGGTGGGGGAGGGTTCTGTGAGGGGGAGGGTTCTGTGAGGGGGAGGGTGCTGTGAGGGGGATGATGCTGTGAGGAGGAGGGTGCTGTGAGGGAAAGGGTGCTGTGAGGGGTAGGGAGCTGTGAGGGGGAGGGTGCTGTGAGGGGGAGGGTGCTGTGAGGGGGAGGGTGCTGTGAGGGGGAGGGTGCTGTGAGGGGAGGGTGCTGTGAGGGGACGCGTGCTAGCAGGGGCGGGTGCTGTCAGGGGCGGATGCTGTGTTGTGATGGGGAAGGTGCTGTGAGGGGGAAGGGTGTTATGAGGAGTAGGGTGAGTGAAGGGGAGGGTGGAGGGTGCTGCGAGGTCCAGTGTTGTCAAGGGGCGGGTGCTGTGAGGGAGTGTTGTAAGGGGCAGGGTGTTGTGAGGGGGGCGGGTGTTGTGAGGGGAAGTGTTGTAAGGGAGAGTGCTGCGAAGGGCATGGTGTTGTGAGGGGGCGGGTGCTGTGAGGGGGCGGGCGTTGTGAGGGGGCGGGCACTGAGGGGGGCGGGGGCTGTGAGCGGGGCGGGTGCCGTAGGGAACAGTTGCTATGAGGGGGGCATGTGCTTTGAGGGGGCGGTCCTATAAGGGGCGGCTCCTCCCAAATATGGGGAAGCGCGTCGAGCACCCGTTTGTTATCAGTGTAAACAGACGAGCGGGTCGTATTCAATGACCGGAGACCCCCCTGTAGCCCCGCTTCCAGCGCCGTGTGGCCAGTTTGGCATCCCGCCGTGCGGAGAGACCTCTGTGAACCGACATTCCGGTCCAACAGAGCGATCATTACTGCATTGATTATCGGCAGACAGAGGACCCAACCATTACGCTGTGCCATATGTTCTTTCACCGACCCTCATAACCCTCGGATTTCATCACTGATGGCGGTGACAGCCTCGCAACGCGCCCTTGGGACTAGCCGCATCAGTCTTCCTGCTTGATTATTTGATTTAAGAAGGACGCTTTACCGCTAAGGACCTACTGCGATAACAGGAAGGGTCAAGGTAGCGAGCTCCCCGAGAGTGATCTATTTCTCGTTGCAAAGAAGGATAGTGGAGCTTTACCCTGCATATACACATTTGCACAGTTGGAGTTGCAGGGCAAAACTGGGCAAGTTCGGCAGTCGGCACCATATGAAGATATCACATCAGTTTACAACAACAAATACTTTGACAATACATGTAGTATCAAACTCTTACCAGTCTCTCTCCCGATAGCACTTCCAGCAACTTGATGAGCATTTTGCCGTCCCTCAAGTCCACATACAGGTCCTGGATGCGGCAGCCAACTCGCGCCAAATGAGAATTCACCCATTTCAAGAAAGTCTTTTTTTGCACGCTTTCTCTCTCATCTGCGACATCAAAAAAAACGTTGTTCAGAATGGTAGGGCGAGAAAAGATATTGTCTATGTATATAGTTTATTGTACACAAAAGCGCACAACCTGAAAACGCAGAAAGGGCACGAATTTGATAACACAACACTGACGTTTTGTGCAGACAGATACAAAATAAGGCATAGCAAGGTAGTTCAACAAAAGGACAGGGTGGGTAGGATGAGAAAACATTGAACAATGGACATGAAGAAGGTTAGTAAACCCTTTATGTAGCGTACCAGTAACAAGTCTCGCGGCATTTTAAACCATAAACCCTGTCTATTATATCTATGAGCCTATTGGATGTTTGCAATCGTCACGATCATCCACTCACCAACAGTCAGGGCTACTGAGTCATCACTTCCTACTATGGAGAGGCACTAACTTCATGGTGCAGCAAAAACCCCAAGGATTCAATGTCCCACGCTGCCATACTGCTTGCCAATGGCCGTCTGGCTCCACACTGGCGGCCAGAGCTTCTGGGGAGCCTCCAGACCGGCGGTGTGTGAGGTAGGGAGGGCGGGGGGGCATGTGTGTGTGTGCGGGGCTGTAGAATCAATAACACTGGCGCGGTATGGATGGCCGTCCTCTGCTGCCGGTCTGACGCCGGCCTGTGACAGATGGGTGTCTGGGTGGGCCATACACGCTCAGACGGCCGGCAGGGCAATAGGAAGAGGGTGTATAGGCTCTGCCAACAGTCAGCTTGTTAAGCTTAGTGTCACGGTCATGGCACAACCCGGATATTGACCGGACTCGGATGTAGTCTCTTAACAGCAGAGAATAACAATCCGTGCCGGAAATTATTGTCTCAGAGTATTTATAATTAATTCTCACGGCTCGAGTAAACTTTTAGCCAAATTCAGAATTGAGTACATGAAAAGGTGGTCCGATTCGAGCAACACGTTGCAGCTGATGACACCACAATATGCAGAACAATACTATACCTGCCAGAGCCTTTATTTTTCCAGCTATAAGCCGCTCTGTGAAATCCCCACACGTTCTGCTTCCATTCCAATCAAGTTCCGGAGATTTTGAAATCCCTCTAGATTCGCACCATTCCACTAGCGTGGCAGGGACCGCTTTCAACGCCATTGGGCTATATTTATTCCGAAATTTCAAAATTGGTGCGAATTACCACCGTTTGAATGGCAAAACCGTCAAACACTGTCAATGACAAATTGCCGAGGTCAAAAAGACAACACCACAATAGATATGGACACAGCTCATCGGCTAATACTGAGCGACACTGAGAGCTGGTCGCCTGGCAAGTACCCTCATTGTGTGGTGCAACAGGGGCAGAAAGACCGGCTACACTCACACACAGATATTCACATTCGGGTATAAGCCGAATAGCCGTCGCCCCTCTCATCACAGTTGCACCTTGACATAATACACCCCAGCAACGTAGGAACTCCCATAAGACGGTCACCTCATGCTCCAAACCATAAGGTTTATACTGTACTTATAAAAGAGAGGATGATTATTTACATTACATGAGAAGATATTAGATATTAGAAGATATTAGATGTATACTCTTGCCATCGGTTTTTGTCAATATTTCTCGTTCCAAATACACTTTTCAACGTGATTCCGACGTCTTTTAACAAGACATATTTGTGTGTTGCAGACTGAAATCATCCAACCAATTTGAACAAAGGGTCTCAAATGCCACAGATTGCTTTGCCGCAAACACAGCATAGGGAATGTAGCTGGTATTACCACAGAGGTAGTAAATAAGTATCGTTGATAACGGATGAATGCTCTCATAAATCAGTACATAGGTATGACTGAATACAGTAAGACTGTGTGGCACTGCGGTTCCTTCCCAGTCACAATCATAAAACACACACGAATTTGCTCTGGGCAAACAACTACAGGAAGGTCAACCGTATGCGGCCTTGAGACAGCGAGTATTTCGTCCCTGAGATAACCCTCCACTGTATGACAGGAACACTTTCAGCAAGGGACGGAATGTAGATTCAGTCATGTGGGTGATAGAGGGGGCGGTGCAACTAGGGGTGGGTGATACAGGAGGCGGGGGTCACGAGAGGTGGGTGATACAGGGGGCGGGTGCTACGAGAGGTGGGTGATACAGGGGGCGGGGGGTACGAGAGGTGGTGGGTGATACAGGGGGCGGGTGCTACGAGAGGTGGGTGATACAGGGTGCGGGTGCTACGAGAGGTGGGTGATACAGGGGGCGGGTGCTACGAGAGGTGGGTGATACAGGGGGCGGGGGGTACGAGAGGTGGGTGATACAGGGGGCGGGTGCTACGAGAGGTGGTGATACAGGGGGCGGGGGGTACGAGAGGTGGGTGATACAGGGGGCGGGTGCTACGAGAGGTGGGTGATACAGGGGGCGGGGGGTACGAGAGGTTGGTGATACATGGGGCGGGTGCTACGAGAGGTGGGTGATAGGGGGTGGTGGTGGTGGTATGAGGTTGGTGATAGAGGGGCGGGTGCTACGAGAGGTGGGTAATACAGGTGGGGGTGCTACGAGAGGTGGGTGATACAGGGGGTGGGTGCTACGAGAGGTGGGGTGGTCGAGGGGGCGGTGGTACAAAAGGTGGGTGATAGGGAGAGGTGGATGGTATGAGAGGTTAGTGATAGAGGGGCGGGTGCTACGAGAGGTGGGTCAAACAACGGGGCCTGTGCCATGAGGGGGAGGACCTGCCAAGAAAAGGCAGGGAGTACCATGAGGGGCAGACTAGGGCGGGTGCATTGAGAGGGCCGGGTCCATTGAGGGGGCGGGTCCATTTAGGGGGCGGGTGCAATGAGAGGGCCGGGTTCATTTAGGGGGCGGGTGCAATGAGAGGGCCGGGTCCATTGAGGGGGCGGGTGCAATGAGAGGGCCGGGTGCAATGAGAGGGCGGGTCCATTGAGGGGGCGGGTGCAATGAGAGGGCCGGGTCCATTGAGGGGGCGGGTGCATTGAGGGGGCGGGTGCAATGAGAGGGCCGGGTCCATTGAGAGGGCGGGTGCATTGAGGGGACGGGTGCAATGAGAGGGCGGGTCCATTGAGGGGGCGGGTGCAATGAGAGGGCCGGGTCCATTGAGGGGGCGGGTGCAATGAGAGGGCGGGTGCAATGAGGGAGCGGGTCCATTGAGGGGCGGGTGCATTGAGGGGGCGGGTGCAATGAGAGGGCGGGTCCATTGAGGGGGCGGGTGCAATGAGAGGGCCGGGTCCATTAAGGGGGCGGGTGCAATGAGAGGGCCGGGTCCATTGAGGGGGCGGGTGCAATGAGAGGGCCGGGTCCAATGAGAGGGCGGGTCCAATGAGGGGGCGGGTGCAATGAGAGGGCAGGGTCCATTGAGGGGGCGGGTCCAATGAGGGGGCGGGTGCATTGAGGGGGCGGGTGCAATGAGAGGGCCGGGTGCAATGAGAGGGCAGAGTCCATTGAGGGGGCGGGTCCAATGAGGGAGCGGGTGCATTGAGGGGGCGGGTGCAATGAGAGGGCCGGGTGCAATGAGAGGGCCGGGTCCATTGAGGGGGCGGGTGCACTGAGGGGGCGTGTCAAGTGCAATGATCTTGCCGAGAAGAACTGCTGCTTTAATATGAAAGACCACATGCATAATTCCTATTCCATCCCTGAACAAACGATTGGAGCATAAACTGAACGATGACTAAAGTCTTGAGCTGGTAGTTTTACGTCACGCTCTACTGCACTGATCGGACGTCGACATACTAATACAGACAACACAGGGCACCGCTGCTCCCAAACAACAAACTCAAAACTCCATATTTATTACCTGGCACAAAACCATGGAATGGAAACCTGAACCGACTGCCTCTCATACACCAAAGTGACACTGAACTAGGACTGTAAGATGTTGACACAGCACAAACATAGACATAACACAAGGTCAACAAGTGCAACTAGAGACGCAAATGGCATACCCTGCGACTTCTTATACACGAACAAAGAAGTTTCAATACTGCATTTCCGATAATTAATAACAGGCATCCCACGCAGTAACAGTGGCACTGACCTGCCAACGCCTTAATCCTGGACCTCTCGAACAGTTTAGCTGAGTTCTGGGCTCCCTCGAGGTCCTCCTCGTTGACACTGTTGTCCCAGCGCATGCTCACGGGCTCTACCTCCGTCATCTTGCCGTCTGTCCTGTTGCTACTGCCGCATCAACCAGGCCCTGTGGGTGGAATACATAACGAGTTATTTACATCGCACGCAAAAGTCTCTTAACACAACGCAAGTTCAGGACCTGCACATCTGTGTCGGTCAAAGCTTGGGCGATTGACAAGGATGGGTGAAAACAAGTCGCAAATCCTGTACTCCATGTGCATGTATATGCATTTAATGACATACTTTCGGAAACATTCAACACTTTCAGACCACAGTTTGTTTTGTTAACCCCGCTGTTTAGGGGACGCCTTTGAAGCAGTAGCAAACGTTCAGCGTAAACCCTGACAGAATATGCCTTTTCCCTACACAACCGTCACTGTCAGGCATAGATAGCGACTGTCGCGAACAAGATTCCATTTCACATGCCAGAGAGTACGGAGTTGTTAACCACGCCGATCTCTGGCCATTGAAGACCCGATTCCTGACGACGACGTGCTCTTACTTTGTCGGTGGCCCCAGCGCTAACAGGTATAAGACAACGCATGCGGAATGCCAGTCCCCTGATGCGTCTGCACACAGGCCGAGCTGGGATACTCATCTATGTTAGCAATCGACGCCCCTCACCCAGTCTGGAAACACTGGCGGCTGATCCTCCGTCCACCAGACCGCTTGGGCTATTAGGCGTATGCAGCGAGTCCCGAGGCGGGCGCACAATGAGTCCCGACAGCTGTTCCGATAGGCGCTGGAGCCCTAGTCCCCCAGCACTAGTCCAGACAGCAGCCAAGCCCCATCACACGCCTACACGATACGGCTCAGTTTTAGAGGGCACACAACTGCCTGCACAAGCCAGATGAGCCGCACTCCCAAAACAGCTCCACAACTGGGCGGGGTCGGCCGCTTAAAATGGCGGTCACGCAGCTCAAACAAGTTCTCTGTCATGTGGACCATACAGAGAATTCAATATGTACGCCTTAGGGACTTGAGGGAGGTTCCTATACTTTACTGGTTACCCATGCTAATCTATGTTAAGCTGCCATTCAACTACATTTATTTCAGGAAACATAATGAAATCCAATGTTATCCAATAAAACATGACGTGCCCCAGTCGGTTTGATGCGGCAATTCAAGTTAAATAACGGAAAAAACGAATCTCGAAAAACAGATGGGTCGGGTAGATGAGGTAGATATGAGACAATCCTATAATACCACACCCACAATGTATCCCTTCTCCTTACTACCGCGTGTGACCGTCGGCCTGTGAGTGGGAGGGCGCCGCCTGAGCTTAGTTTGGCCTACTTCCTGCACTCGGTTTGAGGCCCGCCAGAGTGTCGTTCCAAAGGGGCCCCAAGTAGACAGCTCAGTGTATATATATGATGATATATATTAGCGGTCGATTGGGTTCATAGGGATGGATAGGATAATTCCTTGAGTAGTATTAAAACACATCACGGTTAAAAACAGGCCTAAGAAGCCCGTGCCTGAGTACATCAAGTATTATGTTGTCAAATATGTCGGACAAAACTTGGTTTCACAAACCATTGATATCTTGATCCTTTGCAAAAACCTCCTTTGTTTCTCACTGCCCAAATTGTACTGCCACACTTTAGAACTTCTGGGTATGTTAACGTTTGTATGATTTTACAGAATGTACATTAATGCACACAATGTTTATGAAGGAATGCTTGGAAATGACCTAAGATGCTTTCCAGACACCCCAAACGTCACAGGCAAAAAGTTGCAAACAAAGTTTGATTTACTGGTCTGTTTTAACCCTCTGCCTGACTGTGGTGTTGCCAAACTAGCCAAAACTCTCCAGTATGAGCTCCAGGTGATATCTACGGATTGTACATTCAAGCTATATAATATTATACAGTTTAAGATTGTACCCAACCTCCCTTTAGTTGATTTATCTTAAGAGAAGAGGGGGCCCCCCTGGTGCAGTGAAGCGTCCTAGGCAGCAGACCAATAGTCCTGGGTCGAATCTGGGCTTCATTCACTCATTCGACGGGGAGGTTCCTTGGCCCACTTTAAGCCCTTGTGTACATGAATGTGGCCTAACACACCATTTCTAATGGGTAGATCCAGAGCAAAGCTGCTCCCTTTACCTGATGTCACAGTAAATGTCATTGTCCCGCTGATAACTAAGATTACTACAGCTTAGAAACCACACCCAGGCCTTAACCCTGAAACTGGGTCTGCACACATCCAGAATCTTTTCTGAAAACTTACATATTACAAGCCACACCTGGACTTTGACCACTACTAAACTACTTCCCCCCAGCCCATCCCTACCACCCCTTGGTATTTTCCATCTCCCTGCCACCCTTAGGCCTTTCCGCCTTCCCTGCCACCCCTCAACCTTTTCACCCTTCCTGCCACCCCTAGGTATTTCCTCCCTCTCTGCCACCCCTAGGCTTTTTCCCCTATCCCTGCCAGTCCTAGGCCTTTTCCCCTTCCTTGCCACCCCTAGTCCTTTTCCCCCTCCTTGCCATCCAGGGTATTAACCAGATTTTTTTTTTGCCAGCCAAAAGTTTGGAATGCACTACAAGTATATTTGTGCATGAAAATTATACACTAGTTATGTTATGATGCAATACAATTTAGTGGCAAATTTTTTTTTGCAAAGATAAGTATTTAACCATTACACTGACATTTGTGCATAGATGCTATTGCCCACCATTAATCTGTGATGTAGCCGAAACTCTTTTTAGTCACATTCATAATTTATACCATGTACAATGGGTATGGCCTTAGCTCTTTGCCTACCCCAACCACTTTCCAGGCTGGCTGCCAGCACAGCTGTGGGCTTAAATACCAGAGCAGGGCTGCAGCCAAGCTCTGCCGCATGGCTGCATGCACAGGTTGAGGTGCAATACGCTTACTGCAGCTACTAAGATTATTTAAACAGAGGAACCCACCCTTGAAATGTCTCCTAGTATAATACACATAGATAAATTTGTATCCAACCTGCACAGGTTTTGTGAAAGGTGGAAGCTGTATGGCTTGTAACTGGTCGCTCCATAAACCAATGCCCCTCCCATCTTGTTGATCGGCCGCCTGATCATCCTCGTCATCTGTCTCCAATTCTGATAAGTCTGGGGCTGACACGGGCGACGTAGATACATCTGAGTCTATCTGTACATTTCTAGCAGGATCTAAGTCCTGATCAAAACCATCAAAAATTCACCAGAGTCACCCTCCAAAGGATTTACTGCAGCCATTTTGCCTGCTAAGTCAGCAAGTGACGCTATATTTCCTGCCCCAAGCCCTTTCAGACCTGGATCCAAGCCCATGATCCAGACAGGGATAACCACAAAACCACACAACCGTATGGGCCCCTTGGGAAAACCCTGATCTGTTCTGGTTCATTTGCATCTAATTTGTATACTGAAATCTGCATAAGTTAGAGTACACATGTGTGTCATGGAATTTGATTGGATGACTAAGTTGGCGAGCTTCAACTTTTATCCAATCACGATGAAGTTTGCAAACGCATATGCATCTGTAAGTATTCAGCGCTGTTGCGGGGCTGCACATGTGTGCGGCAGCAGGGTTTCTCATGCACTCACTGGCAGCGCTTATATGCGTCTTGCGGGCTGCGCAGGTGGGATTCGGGAGCTCATCAATGCGTCAATGGTAGGCAAAGAGTTTTAACCATGTTAACTGACTAAACATTCACTCATATATTATATCATAAAATTATGTACTGGTAGTTGCAGAAGGATGTTACCTTTGTAAATAGTCACGTTATATCTCAGACTGTAGTGCTTGTCATGGATGAGTAATATATGAGTTATACATATAAAAAACACTGGGGTGTCATTTAATAATGAAGAATAACCTACAGTGGTGGAGTTGAAAGCAGTTGTGGAGGCATTTCACTGAGATTACTGCCAAGGAGGTGCATAATGAGCAAGCTCTGCCGATAATTAATATTTGCACTAGCAGTTTCAATTAATTTAATGTAAAATATAGCTTAGTGGCTTTGTTTAATGGTTTCAAGTATGGCGAATAAGACCATGCAGTCCATGTAAATGTGGTATAAACTAGGTATTCTTACACAATCAGGCAGACAAAGTAAACATGGTAAAGCCTACAGAAAATACCTTATACCAAAACGTTGGTAGTATGTATCACATTTTACTATAAGGAAACATATGTAGCAAGTTGCACACTAATTTTGAGCTGTGGGACCCCTTTTGAATTCAAAAATTGTTGGTGTAGCCATTTTGGATAAAGAAAAATAAAAGATGCCTAACAAGCCAACAAATTAGGCAATGTGGACATACAAGTCGTTTATCTGATCTTGTAAGATTATAAAAGATCCATAATATTGTTTGTACCTGCAAATATTGCCTGTGACTGAAATGTCAAATACAGCCCATAGTTTCAACTAAATCACATACTTTTGAGTGAAAATATGACAACATCACCTCTTACTGCATAGAAATCATTTTAACTATCATATTTTTCTTTCATAAAGTTCTGGCTCAAGTCAAAAGTTGCCAGCTGATAGAGCAACACAAACTGCTCAGTCTGGTATGAACACTAGGGCAGAATGACCAAAGCTCCACTCTGTTTATTCACCCTCTCTGTCTAAGTCATGAAGCTTATCCAGATGTAAAGGAGCCTACCATTATCTGGCACAGCAGAGGGTTTACATAACCCACCACATGCTGATATGGTTAATTGCTTATCTATTGTCTTTCCCATATACCAAATCCTCCAATGTGGTCCATCAAGTAGATGGACTGAATGAAAAAAGCTTGCATGTGGGTTGTTATACTTTAGTTTCAAAGCAGATGTCTTAAGAGATGACTTTGGTGGAAAAGATATTAGGATATAGTTAAGAAGCAGGCACATTTAAATACCACAAGTTGCTATGCCAAATGGAGTCTGGCTAGCTCATTCGGCAGAATGTCAGACTTACATATAAATCCTGGATTTGTCTAATTCCTGACGGAGACAAATGTATATGGTATTTTTCCACATTTACTGATGACAACCCATATTATCTCTGACATTTTTATTTATTTTCAAGTTTTTATTATTGTAATGCTTTGAGGCTTTAGCTGACTCAAATTAGCAAGAATTTTTCTAAAGAAAGAGAAAACAAAAAGTAAATACAGCAAGTTTCAGGCTCAGGTCACATTCACAGAGCTTCATTGAGGGATCAAATCTATATATTTCTTACCTGAACTATAGGTATATTTAAACAAGTGTTAAGACCAAAAGTGGTTAAAGCAACCTATATACAACTAACTAAGTATTAATGCAACTTTGCCTCTGGCGATTTATAAGTATTGAAATCATCTAAATTTAAAAGCATATAATATTTATTGAGCATTATTCAAAAAGTTAACTTAGCTACTGTCTTATTTATTAGTCATTTAGGTAGGGAAGACTGTATGGCAAGATTTGTATAATATGGGCAACAAATTGATAGTATCAACTTCTTTGTTCCTAAACTTTTGAACTACTCTACTTGCAATTATCACAGGAAACTTATTTAAAGTCGATTGTGCAGGTATCAGTAATTGCACACTTATATAGTTATATAAGATAGTCATGCGTTATTTACATATGATTTTTACCTGATATAATTTATATATAATATATGATATAATTATTTTTACCATCTTTTATTCAATGCACTGCTACTTGCTCAACCACTGGTCTGATTACTATACATTCATTAATAAGACTTGAACTCATTTTTCATGCATAGATCTATAGGACTACCCTATAGATCTATCAGGAAATATATTTCTTGTAAAGTGGGACACTGTTCAGACAGGCTAGATAGATCTATATAAGTGATATATAAGCACCTTAGTTCCATATCTGAACTGCTGAAATGGCAAATGCTTTTGTTCATCACTGTAGCTTGTCCATTTAAGAGATGCAATGGTATGTAGCTGGGTTAGACACAGTCCTGTCAGTAGACATACATGACAGGAGTCGGTCAGTGACCGTACTGTGTCTGAGACTGTCCGTGTGGGCAGTGCCAGTCGCCCAGTGGCCAGTTTCAGTGAGTGTGGGTTGTCTGTATCATGTATGGTTAGTCAGATCTCACTGTTTATAGATTGTCAAACATCGACAAAGGTCATAACGACAATGAGCATTCTTATCATGTCAGTGGTCAAGACACAAATTGTTTAAAAGCAGAGACACATGAAAAACATCTTGATTATTATCGACACTATACACACCAAGTTCGCTCACAGCCGCCATTTTGAAGCATAACCACTCCAACACATTAAATACCGGCATGCCCCACTTGTGGGATAGCATTCATTTCTCTTTATCACACGATGCTTACAAGAATCACTTACACGGAAAAGCCCTTTGGCTTTAATTTCTGCCGCCTGTAGAGGATTGATCAGTCCTCTACGCTAAAATCCACCAAGGTTATCACGGCAGATACACAACGCTTACAGCAGCAGCAGCTCAAAATCCCAACGCAACCGCATTACAGCTTGTAGAGTCTGGTCTGGTTAAACAAAGTAGTTCGCGTCGGCGATGCAATGATTCTATTATTACAATGTGGTGGTCCCTCTCAATCTGTACACAGATATTAAAATATTATGCTGTGTGTAAAATGTAATCAATTTATACACTAACAACTTTGAAATCCTTGAAGATGCAGATGAGTCACAGCGGAGTGATACCATCTGTTGATGTCATACTATTATGGGATATCTCGTTTGCTGCATTATTCATGAGTAGAATTCACCACTTCACCATCCTGACCCGCCCACTTCTCCGAGGATTAGCGAAAATACTATCGCGCGCGCATCCAGGATTATAAGAAAGGAGGTCGACTTTGAGTAGATTCGAGACACACCGCATAAGACTGTATAAACTAAAATTCGCAATTCCCGTTTTTGCCGATATTTTCGTTAAAATTTCAGTTTTTGATTTTGGGTGGGGCTGGGGGGCACTCCATATAATTAGGTATATACATATACATGCGGCCCAAATTACCCCTTTTTTCGCCCTTTTTCTCTCGATCCTTGGAGCAGAAATCTACAATTTCTCTCGATGTGACCATCTGAGACTGAAGTTTTCCAGTTGATTTCGAAATTAAGTGTTCAAATAAAATTTCAGCTTTTGACTATATATATTCTAGTTGATATCGAAAGTGTTCAATTAATTAACATCCAAATACATTGCTATGACTGTCAGTATCTATTTTGGACGCATCTTCGAAGTTTAACCAAAGCCACAAAATATCTCGCACTTTTCTCTCGCTCTACATATATGCTTTCTATGGCCTGGGGGGCAAACCCCCACCAAATGAATGTACTGATGTAGTGCCTCGAAGTTTAATCTACATATGTATATACAGATATATATAGCCTAGCTCAAACATTCATCAGGGTCGAGTGCGAGTGGCGCCTATGGCGGATTTTGTCAGAAACAAATCAGCGAAACTTTTTTTTTACGATTTGAGTTATCAATATCGAACCACGTGACATCAAATATTAGGTCATCCGCCAAATTGCATGCATGTTATATTACATGCAAATACACGAAGTTGACAGGTTTTGCCCCCAAAAAATTGGGCTTCACAATGTACAAAAATTAACGCATTTTGAAGCCTTTTCCCATTGACCGCCATATCAAATGCAATATTTGACAAACATAACCAAACTTTTTCTCCTCTCCCCCCCTGAAGCTCCTCCCCTCCTATACCGCGCTCCTGCCACATATGTGCCATTTTCATTTTTAATGCTGACATATCATATGTACGTATATCCGCTTTGTCTATTCACAAACCATTAGGTCTACGTACGTACCGCATTAATAGTCTCCAGGAAAATTCTCATCAAACCAGCTCAGCTCAACTGCAAACGACTCGCCTCTAGGGCCACAGCTGTATAAAACAGTGATGACGAAAAGCGTTTAGACATACACGACGCACGTTTAATGAAAACTGATGCTGCAGTCTGAGAGAAGGTTCGTATTCTCAGTCCTGCCTTACAGGTCTGTTCACATATTTTAGTTGTAGGCTTACTAACGTTATAGTCACATAGGCGCGGCCAAGGGTGGAGGGGGGGGGGAGCACACGGGGCACGTGCCCCCTTTCAGACCCTAATGTATATACGTGTTCGTCACAATTACGTTTTGGGTCCTAACACGCGTGCTCATTAATTGACTCACTAAAAATCAACTTACTGAAGGCGGAAACAAATATTTTTATCTGAAAAGTGTGTTCTGCGCCAAGATCGTCCCTTTCTGAAAAAGAATCATGCACTGATCCTAATATGTGATTCTGCAAATAATCGGAAGATTTGTTCGGGCGGGGCCGCACACATTTGGCCGGAATGGTTCAGTTCAGAAACATTCAAATCCCGGTGGGAGAAGGGGCACTGTTGTACGAATATGGTGGGTTTGAACCGTAAAACGCCCCGACCGAGCGGGTTTTGGCCGGAATGGTTTAGTTCAGAAGCATTCAAATCCCGGTTGAGGGGCACTGTTATACGAATATGGTGGGTTTGAACCGTAAAACGCCCCGACCGAGCGGGTTTTGGCAGCAAAACTTCGACCGAGCGGATATGGGCGGTAAACAGCCCCGACCGAGCGGATTTTGGCCGTAAAACGCCCGATTGAGCGGATTTTGGCGGTGAAAAAGGGGGGGGGGGAGGGGGGCTTTTCCGCGGAACCACCGGAGTCCACCTTGTTGAAATAGTAACTTTCAGTCAACGTAGTCAGCTAGGCCATGGCCCAATAGACCATAAGAATTACGTATAAGTTAGACTCTTAAGTCTACTTGAGTATTTACCCGAAGGACTGCAGGACCTAGCGGATCTTTGACAACAAAATCTCGATCAATGGTAGGTAGCCTGCCTGTAGTAAATCGCTTATAGATATTTGTAATCTTCATTTATGGACAGCTGCAAATGATTTACATATATTTGTATGATAAAACCGTTTTAACACATCTACAAATGACTTATAGATGTATGTAAATCATTTATAGATGTATGTAAATCATTTATAGATGTATGTAAATCATTTATAGATGTATGTAAATCATTTATAGATGTATGTAAATCATTTATAGATGCATCTGCACATATTTGCAGTGTGTGCAGTCAGTTGCAGACATGATCTGTGAATCTGTAAATAATTTAAATTGTAGATGTCTGTAAATCACTCAAATTGTATATGTCTGCAAATCATTTCAATTGTAGATATCTGCAAATCATTTGTAGATATCCGTAAATCATTTGCAAATATCTGTAAACCATTTGTAGATATCTGTAAATCATTTATAGATATCTGTAAATCATTTGTGGATATCTGTAAATCGTTTGTAGATATCTGTAAATCATTTATAGATATATGTACATCATTTGTAGATATATGTAAATCATTTGTAGATATCTGCACATCATTTGTAGATATAGTGAATTAATTGAAGATATCTGTGAATTAATTGAAGATATCTGTGAATTAATTGAAGATATCTGTGAATTAATTGAAGATATCTGTGAATTAATTGAAGATATCTGTGAATTAATTGAAGATATCTGTGAATTAATTGCAGATATTTAAGTTATAAACGGTCGCAGCATTCCAGCCAGCGGGCCGAGCAGTCCGTATCATAGATCCAGAGATCAGGAGACAGGCATGCAGCCTGGCTGTTAGCCGCACCGGTGTATCTGGGGGCTGACTTACGTTTATTCATAGCTGCGTCACCTAGATTCTTGATCGCTCGCACGCTTCCATGGGCTTAATAAACATGGAAACTCTCAATAGAAAGCTCGATCACCGAAACTGACAATGCGCATTTACGGTTGACCAGAAAATCTATGTTGAAGGAATGAATATTGTAATGTCTTCCGATTTTGAGAAAAATATGATTTTTTTGTAACGAAAATTACAAACGGACAAACATGAAACGGGGCGTGGGGGAGGGGGTGGCGGGGCGTGGCGTGGCGGGCGTAAGACTGATTCCGGAATTAAAAGGACTAACGGTGAGTCATTTCTCCATAATGTAACGCGGGCTGATAAAAGTATGAAAGTAATATATCATTCACATACATTGTGCATTGACATTAAATTAGATTCCGCAGCAGGGATGAGGTTCATATTACCGATAACAGCAAGCCGCCATGCAGGGATATGCATGCATAGTTTTCCGATGCGGCATAAATGATTGCAAAACCGATTGCAAACTCGCGGGCTGCCTGTCCTGGTCGTATTTTGTCGTCAACAGGCCGCCTGTGATACTTGAATAACTTTGATTGCTTTTGAATAACGCCCATAAATGTCTACCTAAACTATACCAGTTCAATCCATGACAGCTATAGTTATACCGCTTACGTCCGGCACGATATACCTGAATACGCCATGCACTTTGCCAAAACTACCAAACGATGATCGAGCTAGCATATATATTGGCAAATGCCCATTTGCGGTTAATTTGGTAAATGGCGAGTGCAATTAATTAAGGCAGTACGATGTCACCATGATAACTGGATGCCGGTGTGGTATGCGGGATTGTCCCCCATGCGGAGGTGTTTCCCTTGTATCTATCATAATGGCACCAGACGAACACGTGGAGCCGAGAGTCTCAATATCATGTATTTTATATAAGGGGGACAGTTGCGCATGGGGGGACACTTCTATCGCAAGCCGTTTTAATAAAAAATCACCTATTATACATATCTTTAATGCAATGCCACATATCCTTATTACAATTTTAGATATCTTTAATTCAATTTTAGATATCTTTAATTCAATTTTAGATATCTTTAATTCAATTTTAGATATCTGTAATTCAATTTTAGATATCTTTAATTCAATTTTAGATATCTTTAATTCAATTTTAGATATCTTTAAATAGTTACCACATCTCCATATTTCGTTTATATTTAGATATCTGAAATAGTATTCAAGATATCTAAAATTGAATTAAAGATATCTGAAAAGCTGACACTATTTGGCTTATCTTGAAATGAAATTAAGATATCTTGAATACAATTTTAGATATCTTGAATACAATTTTAGATATCTTAAATACAATTCTAGATATCTAAATAGAGGGCGCCACCATGTGTTTCTGTAATTACCGGAAAGAAGAATCCGTCCTTCACCTTCACTCTTATCATGGCTGCGCGAAGTACGGAGTCTGGAACTGGGGGTGTTTATGATAGTGTTGCGGTCGCTGCAGGAGGCGGAGCGCATTTTAATACATGGAGACACGCAAAGGGCCCAAGAAGCAGAGCCAGTCGACCAGCGTCACCGCACAGCAGACCTCGTGCCGCAGACATCTTGCCGGAAGTCAATATAAATGTTTTCGGCATTTAGCAACTTTATTTGACATCAGTGGCGCCCTCTATTTGGATATCTAAAATTGAATTTTAGATATCTAGAATTGTATTTAAGATATCAATAATTCTTTTTAAGATATCAATAATTCCTTTTAAGATATCTTTAAAGGTGGCATTTATAGATATCTTTAAAAGAATTTAAGATATCTGAATTGTTAATTTGGATATGTAGAAATCCCACCTATTTAAGTTGAGAAAAAATAGATGCGTCACATATCCATAATTGCACATGAGATATCCATAATTGAATTTGACATATCCATAATTGAATTTGACATATCCATAATTGAATTTGACATATCCATAATTGAATTTGACATATCCATAATTACACTTGACATATCCATAATTGCTTTTAAGATATCTTAAATTCAATTATGGATATGTGACTCATGTATTTTTTCTCAACATAAATTGATGAGATTTCTACATATCCACATTAACAATTCAGATATCTTAAATTCATTTAAAGATATCTTTAATTATTTAAAGATATCTTTAATTATTTAAAGATATCTTAAATTGGTGATTTTTTATTAAAACGGCTTGCGATACACTTCCGCATGCCACACCGGCATGGGATTCAGAAGTCGAAGTATTTATTTCTGGCGCGGACCTAGGATTTCGACAAGGATGAGGGGGAGGGGGGATGAAGTAAGTTCTAAAAACTTGCGACCGAGTGGAGCGGGTGACGCTTCGTCAACGATCGAGGGGAGCGTGATGTTTTAGTCACTGGGGGTCACCCCACACCCACACAGTAGCGCTGTGGAAATAATGCATTTTGTTCGCCAGCCGTCATAACGCAAACAGACAGTCTCTGCATGAGCACAGTATTTTGTCATGATGAGTTATAGCTTGTGAAACTATATGTGATGTCACTCAAAGTGACAGGATAAGCACAGAGGGGAGAAATATAAGTCAGGAAGTATATATATAAGAAGTATACAGCAACCGGTATTCTTACAGGCCCTCGCCCATCCAAATATTAGCCCGGTCCGATGTACTCTCCTGTGAATAGGTATATCTGTTGTGTTGGGGTGACCGGTGTCGGGTGACCGGTGAGTCAACGGCGTATGGCGGGCGTAGACACAGTATATTTGTCTGAGCGGTCGCTCTATATAGTGGATCGCGGTCTCATCTCCCGTTTTTTTTCCATCAACTAATATTGCATAACCTTGATGGTCTGTTTAGTTCACCCGGCAATTAATGTTCTGTTGTTGGTGATGTCCCCGGTTGCCTCTGTTGAACGTTGCAGGGCCTACAATCGCTTCCAAGCCTATGAGTTCTATAATGGAACAACCATGCCTATGTTCAACCCTAATTGAAAAATCGGTAACCATATTGGCACATCTCCAACATTGAAAAGTATCTAGAAATTATCGAATTTTCGTTTAGTAGCATTTAAGCGGAATATAACGGCCTGCTTTCAAGTTTGATATTTTGAGCTACAGCCTGTATAGTAGCTAGGCTAGCTATATATACCCCTCCGGGGGGTGGGGGGGGGGGGGACGTGACATTCTGACATGGTGTTGAATTCGGTGATGAGGTGTTCCACAGTCCTATCATACACCAAAGTTTTGCATACAGCGCATAATGCATCCTCTCGGTCGGTCGACACATATCTGAGACAGTTTTTGTCACAACTAAGCCAATTTTTATTTTGTGACTGCCTGGCTACTATCCCCACCTACTCCTTCAGCCCCACCACCCCACCCGCCATCGCACCATCACCTACCCCCCTCTCCACCTTCCACAACTGTTTTCTTATTGGCTGATTTCGAAACGGTAGCCGCTTCAAGCTGCGGGCCCCATCAGGTGACATATTTGCAGTGTGCGCAGTCAGTTGCAGAATCCAGAAATGATATGTGAATCTGTAAATCCCTTGTACATATCTGTAAATCATTGAAATTGTAGATGTCTGTAAATCATTTAAGTTGTAGATGTTTGTAAATCATTTAAATTGTAGATATCTGTAAATCATTTAAATTGTAGATGTCTGTAAATCATTTAAATTGTAAATGTCTGTAAATCAACGAGGGCTCATAAATGTATTTAAGTGAGACACTTAAAATTGGTAATATATCATTCACATACATTGTGCATTGACATTAAATTAGATTCCGCAGCAGGGATGAGGTTCATATACGTGAATCACATTGTTTTCGAAAATGTGGGGCGGTTCAACTTAGATTCGGTATTTAGAGTAGCTTTACTCGACCGGAACTGCATCACAAAATCGCGCGAAAAGTGAATTGGTCAACAAGATATTTGGCGCATAAACTGAGAAGAAACAACATTTTGTATTAAACAGTGCTAAATCCTTGTTGCATGTGTATCAAGAGAGCAAAAAACACAAACCATGAGTGACGAGGAAAGTGAAGACTTGCGGGTGAGCAGTTATTTTCATATCTACTCCGAACAATGTGAAAGACACAGACACAGTCACAGGCGCTGGCGCTAGCCCCAACCTTGTGGCGTTGTTGCCGAGAACAGACAGTTTCACGAAGCCTTCGTAGCCTTCGAAGCCTTCGTGTACGAACCTTCGTACGAAGATTGTGACCCGTAAATCCGGTTTCATCAAGCCTTCGTACCTCTAATTAAATTAAGATATATTGTAGGTTCCTTTGTACATCTACGAGTACGAGTGTCTCGACCCTATCAATATCATACATCATACCTGCATACATTTATGCCTAGTATGGTAGACTATCTGTAAAAGTTAGAATTGTTGCTAGGTTACGTATAAGGTCAAAATCATTCCAACATATTGAGGAGTCACAATGCTGGTCTCCTAGCAATGGTTATATGACGCCTTGGACATTATGAATGGGTTGAAACTGCACAAATTATGATGCAAAAATGACACAAATTAATATTGTTTGTAAGGGCAAAAACACAAGATTTTTGCAAAAGCTTATGTCAAAGGCTACTCTTCGATTTGATTAAATGTTTTCATGTAAAACGTTTTGCATTTATAACATGCATTGTTATTTCTTTCATTTCTGGTGTTAAAAAATATAGTACGAAGGTTTGTATGATGGAAAGAAGCTATACAAAATACGAAGGAGGTATGGAGGCTTCGTGAAATGCATTTAAAGTTCTCATATGAACCTTCATATATAGGCTACGTGTGACATAAGGTTAAGAAGGTTTCGTGAAACTGCCCCTAGATCTTTCGCTGTGTCGTTTGTCAAAGACCAGGATGACGGTGGATAGCTGATCTGGCGAATGGATTGGGGGGGGTGGGGGGGGCAACTTTGACCCATAAGATGGTTGAGATTTTGTAATGTTCTTTCCTAACAGCCACATTGTAGGTCACCATGTTTGAGCTCAGAAACGGTGAATAGTGGTATATTTTATTTTATAAATTGCTAGTTTCTATGCAAAACACTCTCTTCCAATTCAGGCCATTCCAAGTTCGATCTGAGGGGGCCTCCCTGGTGTAGTGGTTAGCGCACTAGACCGCAGATCAATAGGTCCTGGGTTCGAATCCGGGCTCGGGCACCTAATCTGGGGCATGTTTCATTCCTTCATCGTCTCGGGAGGTTCCTTGGCCCAATTTAGCCTGTATGTGCACAAAAGTGGCCTAAAACACCAACATTCCATTCCAAGTTCGATCTAAAGTCACTGCCTTTCAAGACTAAAAGTATCTCAAAATTATGATGCGTATATGTTTTGTATCTCGTTGAGATTTTAATCATTTCAACATAAAATTTTGCTGACTAGTTAATCACACACATGAAGCATATATGAGCATACCCAATACGTGTACATATACATAATGTAAAAGTAGTCCATTCTGACCCGTCAAGTTCTCCAACTTCGGATAATCACAACTTCGGTTGATTGCTACTTTTTTGCTGACAAACGGAAGTTGCAATTAAGCAGAGTCCACTTTATATATTTAATGTGGTGTAAACATAAACAAAATACTGCAGCGATTTTCTTTTGATTAGACATTAAGTCCTGTTCCATTTGGACAGCTTGTCAGACTCATATACCGAAATTCCTATGTTATCATAAAGAAGACACACCATTATAAAATGAAATTATGATTCAAACAATAGCTACAGAATCTTCTCTTTCTGTCTACTACTCCTCTTAGTCTCTCTACCTTTAACTTGACTCCTGGAGTGGCAGGGGCATGGTTCAGGAAGAGGAAGTCAATGGTGTAACTTTATACAGCTGCTTTCTTAAGACTAAGTAGGCCAGACAGAAAGTTGATAATGGGTATGCACAATGCAACAGTGGTGCTACAGTGCCAGAGTAATTGGCTTCATTTGTGGGATGGGATTATGATAGCCAGGGATGGGGAAAGAACAACCCCTAATCGATATCCTGGCTGGTCAAGTCGGTAGATGCGGGCGGTAGCTGGGAGTGGGGGAGGTCCTGAAAGACAAGCTCAGACTTGATTCACGTATATATGTGAGTCGCGCTGGTGTATAAGTTGACTTATACCAGTACTTATATAAAGTTAAACTTATACACCAGAAGTTGTGAAGTCTTGCTTAATAGTTGTGAAACAAGGTGTGAAATTGTTTTACTTTGGCCTTATACTTTGTGTATATGCAAATTACATTGCAGGCTGTTTCATGTATTGCACTTCTGCCTGAAGTACTCTTATCGGCCAACCTGCAGTAAACATTTTTGCATTGAGGAGATACAGCATTATAATAAGTAGCATTGATTCACATGTGCCTTTGGCATTGCTTCTCCATCACTCTCAATGTTTATCAGGTGTTTATCACTACTCTTAATGTTTATCAGGTGTTTATCACTGCTCTCAATGTTTAGCAGGTGTTTATCACTGCTCTCAATGTTTAGCAGGTGTTTATCACTGTTCTCAATGTTTATCAGGTGTTTATCACTGCTCTCAATGTTGATCAGGTGTTGGCCAGTTTAGGCAACCCTTACCCAACTCAGCAAGTATAGGGGGGTGGGAGGGGCAATCACAAGGCAGTGCTTGACTTCTTTAACTGGTTGTTTTAATTACTATGTACAGGTCTGCAGTTAGATTAGATGATTAACAGTAGCCACTGTATTGATTAACAGTCAATGCTTCTTTATATCTCTAACAGTATTTAGTGGCATATAAGAATTAAAGCTACATGTGGAGCTGACCGTTGCAATGGCTGTACCAAAATAAACATAAACAGGAAATGTTACCTTTGACCACAAGCAGTGTCAACAGCCATCGCCAAAAAGGAAAAGTGGTGCTCCGGACGCTTGGACGCTATTGTCTCATATAATTTAGCGCTTGGGCCCCCTGTCGGTGGCACCGGTGTACACACGTTTATGACATTTCAAATCAGCACAAGTTTTCATTTTTGTGGCGGACAATTCATGAATTTGAAATGTTTTGCTCATTGGCAGATAATTGGTGAGCGATATGGTAGGTGTTTATTGTCTGTTATGAACCTTAAGGCCTTAGGTTTGTGTTCTTATACGCAAATTTGGCATTCAAAAACAGCGAAACAACTCCACATGCATCTTTAATAAAATGCAATGCTTGTACAATGCTGCCAGAAGTCTATTTGCCTGTTCACATTTATTGCAAAAGTAAGTGTACTTCTGTTATCATTATCAAATGAAATGGTAACTCAAGTACATACCATCTATTGTCTAGTATAAGAATCTAATATGTTTGTGGTTATCTGTGTTGACTATTGTCTTTTGTCTTTTAGTTAGTCATGGATCTTGGAGAGTCATGTGAGCCAAACCTGACTGCAAGTCAACAGGAGGATACCGTTAAGCATCCTGCCAATGGTATTTATCAGTAATATATCTTATTATATAAAAAGGAAGTGTTAAGCTTAACTAGTAAAGTGTGCCAAACATATGATAAGTAGTAAAGCATATGAAAAACATCTTTGAAGTTGTGCAGTATCTGAAAAACCCCAGGTGAATAACTTGCTTGGAGTGTAAAGTATATGAAAAACATGCTGAAGTAGTAAAGTGTGAAAAACATGCTGAAGTAGTGAAGTGTATGAAAAATACTTTTCATCAGCGTGGGTCTTAATTACCGGTACTTTCAGGCCATAGAGCCAAACTTCCAAATTATTAACACAAATATAATATTCCCTTCCATTTCTTACATTACAGATCCACCAAATGGTGAAGATGCAGACAGTGAATATGATGTTCCTCTCTGCATCAAGAAAAAGGAGGTCAGATTTGCAAAAAAACACTTGCAGTTGAATGTTAGCGATTTAAGAATTGATGGGTTTAAGAATTGGAGGTCTATTGGTTGCCTGCATCTAACACAGTATACAGAAACTGAAGGAAACTAGGTTGGTGTGACCGTTATTCATAACTGTTCATTTAGCGCTGGATGAGGATTTTGATAGGGGGGTTGCATAATTACAAGGGAGAAAGGCCCAACTACAGCAAAGAAGTTATACTTTATAATGTGTATGCATCCACAAAAAAAAGCTACTTTACATGTTTGGTTTTGTAGGTTGCACCAGTTTAACTTTTCACACACTTTTTGAAAATGGGCCCCCTGCCTGTAATTTGTTCACAGACAGCCTACTTCACCCTAAGTGGATGCCCATCACCTATTTCTAAATCGTCTTAGCAGCTCTTGCGTTACCCAAGAGCATACAGAAGTGACTCAATTATCTCTATGTTTCTGGTACAATTGATGTTTTGTTCGCCTGCAGAAAGCAAGTCCTGTTCTTGATGATTCCGACACAGACGATGAAAGAGGTGAAGACAAGAAAGAAACTGAAAAAGGACATAATTCTAAGGATGCTAGTCAAGCAGCAACTAGTGATGGTCTGTTGTTGAGTGCCATTGTATGGTGCGGTAGTTTTTCATTAGTACAACAGCAGCCAATTAAGCACTGAACAATCTCCAAAAACGTTTTAATGAAGCTTTGTAAAGCAGAAAGCTAAGATGACCTTTTGAAAGACTGATGTATAGTTTTTTGTCAGTATATTTCCTATTAAATGATATAGATTATGCTATTGAAACTTGTCTGTTGACAAATATTTTAATTATTCTTTTCAAGAAGAAAACAAGCGATTTTCTTTTTTGTTCAAAGAAATAAGGCATGGGATTATTTTTATTGGCTGGTATGACTGCTGTTAACTGCTGTACTTTTTGTTTTGTTTACGTGTGTTGTATAATCTTGCTATAGATTCTGATGAGGATGAAGGTCCTATCTCGTTCCCTCCCAAAACAGAAAAAGTGAGTTTAAACTGCCTGTGTCTGTCGAGAAACCATTGTTTACGTCTTTATGACATTTATTGGCGAGTATGAAGTTTCCGGTGTACTGTGATAAGATAACAGTTTGAATGCTGTCCCATCTGTTCCCCTGTTCAGTTTTTGTTGCAATAGCAACTTTAATGGTGTTATCATTATCAAATGAAATGGTGACTCAAGTGCCAAACTTTATCGGTTCCCAGCTCTACTATCTATCTTCCAGTGTATGGATCTACTATTTGTGTCATCTGTTTATTTGTCTTTCAGTTAGTCATGGATCTTGGAGAATCTGAGTCCTGTGAGCCAAACCTGACTGCGAGTCAACAGGAAGATACCGTTAAGCATCCTGCCAATGGTATTTACCAGTAATATGTCCTATTATGCAAGAAGAAAGAGTTCAGCTTAAATAGTGAAGTGTGGCAAAAATATGCTTAAGTGGGAAAGTATATGAAAAACATCATTAAAGAATGCAGTATCGGAAAAACACCTGCTTGAAAACCTGTTTGAGTTATTTACATGAAAAATATGCTAAGGCAGAGAAGTGTATGAAAAAGTTCTCAGCAGCATAGGCCAACGTTTCTTGACACAATGCCTGTACAATGCTTCCTTCCATTTCTTGATAACAGATCCACCGAATTTCGATAATTCAGACAGTGAAGATGATGTCCCTCTGTTCACCAAGAAAAAGAACGTAAGATGCTTGTAACATTCACTTTCAGTTCTTCAGATTTAAGATTTGATGATCTATTGGTTGCCTGTATGCATGAGAATTACTGGGGTGTATAACTAGCTATCTAACACAACCAATAAGATGGAGAAAGGCCTGGGTATAGATGGGACTTTTAATCTGTAGTTTTTCGGAGGTGGTCATTGGTGCGTGCACATTGTTATGGCCAAGCCAAGGAGATATGATTTATAATACACTTCTAATATATATGCTTGTAGAAAAAGTGGTTACATGTATAGTTTTGTGGGGCGCACAGGTAAATAAAAAGAACCCCGTTCCCCCAAACGTAATTTGTTCAGAGAGCTTTCTTTACCCAAAACGGATGCACATCGCCTTTTTCTTAAGCATCTTAGCAGGTCTTGTATTAACCAAGAGCATAAAGAAGTGACTCAGTTATCTATGTTCTGGTACAATTGATGTTTTGTTCGCCTGCAGAAAGCAAGTCGTGTTCTTGATGATTCCGATACAGACGATGAAAGGGGTGAAGACAAGAAAGAGACTGCAAAAGAACCCAATTTTAAGGATGTTCGTCAAGCAGCCATTGATGGTCAGTTGTTAAGTGTATTGTGCTCTAGTCTTTAACGACCGGTATTACAACAGCAGCCAAGTAAACACTGAAAGATCTCTAAAAGTTTGAATGAAGCTTCATAAAGGAAAAAGCCAAGATGACCTCTTGGAAGACTTAATATATAATTTTGTTGTTGAATACATTCTTGAAACAAAGTAAAGCGGTATGTTTTCTGTTAAAAAAATATGTATTACCGGGTATGCTATTGAGACTTGTTTGGTGACAAGTACACAGTAGTTTAGATTGCTCTTGTCTTTGTTTAAAACAAAAAAAGTTATGGGATTATTTTTATTGCTCGCCTGGTATGCATGTGGTTAACTGCGGTACTTTTTATTCCGTTTTGATTATGTGTGTTCTTTAATCTTGCTATAGATTCTGATGACGATGACGGTCCTACCTCGTTACCCTCCAAATCCGAAAAAGTGAGTTTTCACTGCTTCTGTCTGAGAAAAAAGCATTATGTATGTCCTTTATTGGCGTGTATGCAGTTAGGTACCTGTGTACAACTATAGTAGTATATCGCTTACTAAATAGTATCTGCCAGCTATAGAGGTATATCACTTTGTTTGTAGCCCTCGCTGCTGATGGATAATGACCTATATGATGCTGAAACAGCCACCCTTGATGACGAAAACGAAACAGCGGAATTATCAGATGGTCAGTTTTTTTTACAAGACAATAGTAGCACTAATTCCTCTTGCTGTGTGCGTAATCAAGTATATATTGTATAAGAATAAAACTTAGGCTACCTTTTTTATAGTTTCACTTATTAAATATTAATGCATATGTAAGGTTGTTTGTCCAGCTCTAAGAAGCCACACGCTTGGCTCTTGTGCACACCCCTGTTACGCGGTACTAAGCAGCGTTTGGAAAAGAACAATTCCCGGAGGAGATAATATGAACTTGAACTGACTGAACGCTGAACTGGTGGTTTTAGAGGAGGACTCTGGAGACACAGACAGTGACGAGGACGAAGAAGGCCCGCGAGAACTAAGTGCCTCGTTAAAAAAACGACTCAACAAGGTTTGTATACTTTGGCCGACGTTTTTCTCGTAGCTCAGTTGGTTTCTGGTCGGTGATGTCCTAATATTTAAACACTGTATATTCATCGTCGCCGTATTTCGATAAATGCTTAACGTGCCTATCATTAACATTATTAGCAATTAAACTGGAGCCTGCGCCTACGTCATTTGGCGCTTCAGTTAAACTTGTGGCGATGTTCAGACTTCGTGCCTTAACCTGAAATCACTTACCTAATTATCGGGCCATACATTTTACATAGCCACACAAGTAGCTTCAATACTTCTTCAATAGGTAAATTATGTTAATTGTTCGAATTAATTCACACATAAAATGGGCTTTTATGTAAACGTTATTACACCTTCTGCGTTAGCTAATCTTTAATTATAGAAGGTGTTTATTATGTAACTCACCTGCAATATTATATCGTCCAATTCACGTATTCAGGGTGCGTCGAAGAAGAGCAAACCTGCAAAAAAAGAAAAACCACGTCGACCCATGAAAGAGGACTTGTGCAAATTGCACAGCGAGTCTCAGAGACTAGTCCGGGGTAAGTGCCAGTCGTTGTGAACGTATGGATGGGGCTGTCTTTGCTGCTCGTACGAACGGCTTTTGTGGTGCATAATTTTCTGTTCATTGAAATTGTTTCATTGTTCTTACATGTACATTAAATCGTTCATGGAGCCCCGGTCTAGCTTTAATGGTTTTGTCGTCTTTGGATGTATTCTAATAATGCATACTCGCCTGTTACAGTCAATATTGTGTTGTTGCTACCATCACAGAATCTGAAGTCCGCTTGCCCTACCACCAGCCACAGCGAGCGTCCCTCTCAGACTTCCTGGCCCGGACACGTGAGAAACAGAACAAACTGGAAGCCAATAAGGGTCCAAGGTACATTTATTATCCTGCTTCCCTGGATTCACACTTTTAATAACGAAAACATATTTCGTCGTATCTTGGTCAAATGCTCGGAAACGTTATTTGTTTTTGTAACATATTGTGTTTTTATTAGTTAAGCGGATAAGTTAGTTTGAAAAGCTTACAGCTGTGATTGACTTGACAGAACTTCGGTGTTACTATTCTAGTTGGCAGGAATCTGGCTTTCATTGCGCCACATTATTATTGATATAAGTCGTGCTATAAAAGGCATCCTTTGTGTGCATTATTCGTTTTTGTTTTTTCAGTAAAAGCTGGAAGCAGATACCAACGGCGCTAGAACAACAATGCATGAAGGTTACGGCGCCTTCGACCACAGCGGCCCCCCGCCTACAGAAGGCAGCCGCTTGCCCAACCAGTGAGGGAGGCAGGCAGGACGCTCCGAAGACGCTAAGGCAGGATGGCCTGAACTGTGAAGAAGACATGGATGCAGTCACCAGAAACATTCTGGCGGATATACAGGGTTGTGATGACGCGGACCAATTGCCAGATCTCGTAATAGAGAATGCGGGGCCTGACACTGGGGACACCATGTCACCTGATGTCACATCTGGAGAGGGCGATGGGCCTAATGCCAGTGATGACGTGAAAGAGGGTTCCGCCCAGGTGCCATCGGAAGCTGGGTGCTCCCAACCAGGAGTGTCTGCTCAGCCTCCGACAGCGGGCAAGGACCAACAGCCTCCGCAAGAAGGGGATTCCGGATACCTGACCGTGCCAAATTCATCCTCTGAAGAGGAAAACAGTGCTGATTCCAAAGGTGTGCCATCTGCGCCGGCGTCTGCTGAGTGTGGAGTGACGAGCGCCCAGCCGCCGCCCCCGGCCGCCCAGCCGCCACCCTCCGCCGCCCAGCCGCCACCCCCGGCCGCTCAGCCGCCGCCCCCGGCCGCCCAGCCACCACCCCCCGCCGTATCCCCGGCCGCCCACGCCCGGTCCGCGTTGCTTGCTGGTGCGGCAGTGCTACCCACGCTGGGCTTCACGCCCAAGTTAAGCGGGTCGCCGGACTCTTTCATCGACTTGGATGAAGAGGACGGCAAGAAAAAACTGGTCAGCGAGGAGCACAGGAGCAAACTGGACGTGTTAATGCAACGAGTGTTCGCACATACGGCCAAACCCCATAAAAAGGTGGCTCGGGATGTGGAGCTCAGGTGAGTGGTGTGTGAGACAATGTGCATGTACGGTCTGTGTAGGGTGCATACCTCTTGAAAAGGTGGCTCGGGATGTGGAGTTAAAGTGAGCAGTGTGTGAAGACTGGTCATGTACGGTCTGTGTAGGGTGAATACCTCTTGAAAAGGTGGCTCGGGATGTGGAGTTAAAGTGAGCAGTGTGTGAAGACTGGTCATGTACGGTCTGTGTAGGGTGCATACCTCTTAAAAAGGTGGCTCGGAATGAGGAGTTAACGTGAACAGTGCGTGAAGACTGGTCATGTACGGTCTGTGTCGGTGACTTGTGGTGATAGGTGCCATTTCACAGCTAGAAACATCTCGTGCTGTATGGCTTACATACCCAACAAAAGATTTGTTGAATGTTTTAGACAGTTACCTAGGTGAGTAAGCGGTTATGCTAGGCTAATGGAACAGTCCATGTACGTGGTCCATTGCTACTGTGCCAGGCGTTCCTAATGATGCGCCTTGTTCGTTGCCCTGGTCAGCGTGGTATGCAAGGAGAAGGCGGAGGACTCCGGGCGGGAACATCTCAAGCTGCAGCGTCTCACATACCACGTGGACGAGGAGGAACCCGATGACGTCACTTCCGCCGCTCCCGGTAAGAGCCCATTTGACGTTAATGTCATGCTCGCTTTTCGTCACCCAACGTGGTCTAAGGTTTGTCACGCCGTCTTGTAACTGGTTTAAATTGTGTAATAATTAGAAGTACATGTATTTAAGTAAATGTTTTTTTTAGTGTTGGTCTAGTTAAAGTGCAGAAATTGAAGTTAAAGTATAACCGACGCTGAGTAAAAACGGCACTCGGACAATTGAAGGATTCGGACTTTAAACAAGTGAACGACGACGCTCACGCGTTGTCCAACGACAAATCTTGTCGGTTGGGGCTGTATCTTTTCCTGGCTGAACCTAATACCCCCAACACTGGACCCCCACCCACTGGACCCCCACCCACTGGACCCCCACCCACTGGACCCATTTACAGGCAGTAAGCTGGTGAAGCTGAAGCAGAGACTCCAGGAGAAGATGAAGGAGAAGCGGTGTGAGGCGAGAGAGAAGCGCCACCAGATGTACGACCTGGACAACGAGGAGGGCTTCGAGGAGGGCGACGCCCTCTTGGATGAGGAAGCGGAACTCACTGACCAGACGGACACCGACGCGGAGGAGGAGGATGAGGAGGAGGATGGTCTGGAAACATATGGCCTGCATGATAAGCAGCATGAGGTGGGTTCTGGTGACTTACAACGATGTGTATTTAGACCGACGTGTGCGGAGTGATGCCACAGAACGAGCGTGTGAAGTGTTGAAGCCTGGGTGCCCCCTGCCGGATGTGTCCTGTATTTGTCATGGTGATCGGTAATGGACGACACACCTCATCAATGTCATTGTCGATCCGAGAGCTTCATGCGACAAGTGGTCATATGGTCAAATCAACTTAATTTCGCTGTGGTTTACCAGACGGGGTTTTATCCACGTTTTAAACCGCTTGATTCGTTGTTTCGTCTGAAGGACAATCCATTTGTTGACGGAGAAGCGGAAGATGAGGATGACATGGATGACGACGGAGTAGGTGCGGATGAAGATAACACGGATGAATGCGAAGATGACGAGGACGCGCTGCACTTAGAACTAGACACCAAAGATGAAGAAGGTAAGGTGATCATTATGTGGGAACAGGGGATGTAGTAGGTAAGGCGATGAACGCGCACTTCAGTATGTGTGGACCCGGGATGAAGAAGGTAAGGCGATGAACGCGCCCTTCAGTATGTGTGGACCCGGGATGTAGAAGGTAAGGCGATAAACGCGCCCTTCAGTATGTGTGGACCCGGGATGTAGAAGGTAAGGCGATGAACGCGCCCTTCAGTATGTGTGGACCCGGGATGTAGAAGGTAAGGCGATGAACGCGCCCTTCAGTATGTGTGGACCCGGGATGTAGAAGGTAAAGCGATGAACGCGCCCTTCAGTATGTGTGGACCCGGGATGAAGAAGGTAAGGCGATGAACGCGCCCTTCAGTATGTGTGGACCCGGGATGAAGAAGGTAAGGCGATGAACGCGCCCTTCAGTATGTGTGGACCCGGGATGAAGAAGGTAAGGCGATGAACGCGCCCTTCAGTATGTGTGAACCCGGGATGAAGAAGGTAAGGCGATGAACGCGCCGTATGTGTGGACCCGGGATGAAGAAGGTAAGGCGATGAACGCGCCCCTCAGTATGTGTGGACCCGGGATGAAGAAGGTAAGGCGATGAACGCGCCCTTCAGTATGTGTGGACCCGGGATGAAGAAGGTAAGGCGATGAACGCGCCGTATGTGTGGACCCGGGATGTAGAAGGTAAGGCGATGAACGCGCCCTTCAGTATGTGTGGACCCGGGATGAAGAAGGTAAGGCGATGAACGCGCCCTTCAGTATGTGTGGACCCGGGATGAAGAAGGTAAGGCGATGAACGCGCCCTTCAGTATGTGTGGACCCGGGATGTAGAAGGTAAGGCGATGAACGCGCCCTTCAGTATGTGTGGACCCGGGATGAAGAAGGTAAGGCGATGAACGCGCCCTTCAGTATGTGTGGACCCGGGATGTAGAAAGTAAGGCGATGAACGCGCCCTTCAGTATGTGTGGACCCGGGATGAAGAAGGTAAGGCGATAAACGCGCCCTTCAGTATGTGTGGACCCGGGATGAAGAAGGTAAGGCGATGAACGCGCCCTTCAGTATGTGTGGACCCGGGATGTAGAAGGTAAGGCGATGAACGCGACCTTCAGTATGTGTGGACCCGGGATGAAGAAGGTAAGGCGATGAACGCGCCCTTCAGTATGTGTGGACCCGGGATGTAGAAGGTAAGGCGATGAACGCGCCGTATGTGTGGACCCGGGATGTAGAAGGTAAGGCGATGAACGCGCCCTTCAGTATGTGTGGACCCGGGATGTAGAAGGTAAGGCGATGAACGCGCCGTATGTGTGGACCCGGGATGAAGAAGGTAAGGCGATGAACGCGCCCTTCAGTATGTGTGGACCCGGGATGTAGAAGGTAAGGCGATGAACGCGCCGTATGTGTGGACCCGGGATGTAGAAGGTAAGGCGATGAACGCGCCCTTCAGTATGTGTGGACCCGGGATGTAAAAGGTAAGGCGATGAACGCGCCCTTCAGTATGTGTGGACCCGGGATGTAGAAGGTAAGGCGATGAACGCGCCCTTCAGTATGTGTGGACCCGGGATGTAGAAGGTAAGGCGATGAACGCGCCCTTCAGTATGTGTGGACCCGGGATGTAGAAGGTAAGGCGATGAACGCGCCCTTCAGTATGTGTGGACCCGGGATGAAGAAGGTAAGGCGATGAACGCGCCCTTCAGTATGTGTGGACCCGGGATGAAGAAGGTAAGGCGATGAACGCGCCCTTCAGTATGTGTGGACCCGGGATGTAGAAGGTAAGGCGATGAACGCGCCCTTCAGTATGTGTGGACCCGGGATGAAGAAGGTAAGGCGATGAACGCGCCCTTCAGTATGTGTGGACCCGGGATGAAGAAGGTAAGGCGATGAACGCGCCGTATGTGTGGACCCGGGATGTAGAAGGTAAAGCGATGAACGCGCCCTTCAGTATGTGTGGACCCGGGATGAAGAAGGTAAGGCGATGAACGCGCCGTATGTGTGGACCCGGGATGAAGAAGGTAAGGCGATGAACGCGCCCTTCAGTATGTGTGGACCCGGGATGAAGAAGGTAAGGCGATGAACGCGCCGTATGTGTGGACCCGGGATGAAGAAGGTAAGGCGATGAACGCGCCCTTCAGTATGTGTGGACCCGGGATGAAGAAGGTAAGGCGATGAACGCGCCGTATGTGTGGACCCGGGATGAAGAAGGTAAGGCGATGAACGCGCCCTTCAGTATGTGTGGACCCGGGATGTAGAAGGTAAGGCGATGAACGCGCCCTTCAGTATGTGTGGACCCGGGATGTAGAAGGTAAGGCGATGAACGCGCCCTTCAGTATGTGTGGACCCGGGATGTAGAAGGTAAGGCGATGAACGCGCCCTTCAGTATGTGTGGACCCGGGATGTAGAAGGTAAGGCGATGAACGCGCCCTTCAGTATGTGTGGACCCGGGATGAAGAAGGTAAGGCGATGAACGCGCCCTTCAGTATGTGTGGACCCGGGATGAAGAAGGTAAGGCGATGAACGCGCCGTATGTGTGGACCCGGGATGTAGAAGGTAAGGCGATGAACGCGCCCTTCAGTATGTGTGGACCCGGGATGAAGAAGGTAAGGCGATGAACGCGCCCTTCAGTATGTGTGGACCCGGGATGTAGAAGGTAAGGCGATGAACGCGCCCTTCAGTATGTGTGGACCCGGGATGAAGAAGGTAAGGCGATGAACGCGCCCTTCAGTATGTGTGGACCCGGGATGTAAAAGGTAAGGCGATGAACGCGACCTTCAGTATGTGTGGACCCGGGATGAAGAAGGTAAGGCGATGAACGCGCCCTTCAGTATGTGTGGACCCGGGATGTAGAAGGTAAGGCGATGAACGCGCCCTTCAGTATGTGTGGACCCGGGATGTAGAAGGTAAGGCGATGAACGCGCCCTTCAGTATGTGTGGACCCGGGATGAAGAAGGTAAGGCGATGAACGCGCCCTTCAGTATGTGTGGACCCGGGATGTAGAAGGTAAGGCGCTTCTTATTCTAAGGGATGAATCTTAAAGGTAGATACCTGTGTGTTACAGATAGTGCCAGCGGCGGCCGGCCAGAGGGAAGCGGTGACCGGGCGGTCAGTTTACCGAAGAGTCAGACGCTGGAGCTGTTTGACGAGGATGCCAACACTGACTCTCCAGTGCTGTCACAGCGGTCGGATGCTGATACTATAGGTGACCGCAGTTAGCTTGTCGCTGTTCTTGCCCCTTTCAGAACTACAGGTTCTCCATAGTGCTATAGTGTAAGGTCAACAGCGAGCTCTCACTCTCAGCAGTATTGCCTTAGGCGGTTTTGTTGTATCGAGAGTAGTCTTGAATTATTTGTATCCGAGTTAATATATGTTGATTTTCGTGCTGTGCACGTTTTCAGAACTGTGCGATCGCCCCTTTGAGCAGTTGAGTGGTAAATCAGCCAATGAGGAGCCACCGGACTGGAAGCCGAGTGACGACAAAGGTGAACGCTCGAGTGGTAAATAACAAGGGCCCAAACAGGCAGCGATGTCCGAATTTCGATGACGTAGTACACAAGAAAGTCCCTCTTTCCCACAGAAGATCTATTTTGGAAAAAAAGTGTCTTTCTCTGTGGCTTATTTCACGTACCTATTTTAGCCGGCTACGGGGCTTAGTCGACTTAAATCGCCCATCATTTGCATGGTAATTTGCGTTTGTAAAATCCGCCACTGGTATTTATTGCATATCATGTATGTGCAAGAACCTGTCATTTCACATTCAAAAAGTATATATTACTCTAGGAGTAATTTTAATTATCTACATTTCTCTGGTGCGTGACATGTGTTTTTGACCTTACAGAGGAGACTAGCACCAACACCAGTCTGTTCTCGGGCCGGGAGAGGGACGCCAGCCTGCTGAGCGCCGACTCCAGCTTCGAGATGCCGGGCAGCCTGCTGCCTGCCGGTCAGCTCCCCATCCGCTTCTGCCCCACCTCGCGCCTCCACACACCCTCCGCAGACCACCACCCCGCCCTGCAGCGCTCGGCCATCAGCAAGGTCAGACCCGTGACGCCCCGTGACACAGCCACTGACGGCTCTCCACTGTACAATCAGTGGCACTTGTTACGTTTTTAGTCGAAATATTGTGACGACTCGTGACGCTAACTTTTCTATATTGCAAATGTAATCATATCGAAAATATTGTGCATTTATTTTGGAATTGTGTAGAAGTAAAAGAGTTTTGGAGCGCCGTGGAACATTGGTTTAATTATAATCAATAAATCCCTGATATTTTTCTATGGGTCCATTGAAGCTACAGATTATGTAAATTTCACTCTGGTGACTGCCAAAAGGTTCATTCAAAAGATGTGGTGAAAAGGGGCAGAAATTGATATTTGAAGGTGTAATCCAATTGGGATTTATGTTCAGAATGAGTGTTTGTGGTTTGCAGTCCGGCAGCAGCTTGTCCGGCCTGGCGCTGCCTGCAGACGACTCCCTGGACCTCCTCTCCTGCCGCAGTCCGTCGCTCTCCCAGCTGGGGGACACCCCCCACGTGACCCACAGCGGGGGCTTCCGGTCAGGCGTCATGGCCGAGGACACGACCCCGTCACAGCTCATGGACGCCGACAGGTACACGCAGCCTCGTTATGAACTTGTTCTGAAAATAAAATGAATCCCTCAATATGACAAAGGTAAATAATAATCAGTTGTGAAATTCTTTTATGTTTGTGCAATTCTTATATATTTATGCATTTTTTGTGTGTTTGTGCAATTCTTGTTTATTTATGCAATCCTTGTATATTTGTGCAATTCTTGTGTGTTTGTGCAATTCTTGTGTATTTGTGCAATTCTTATATATTCATGCAATTCTTGTGTATTTGTGCAATTCTTATATATTCATGCAATTAATTTTGTATTTGTGCAATTCTTGTTTATTTGGGCAATCGTTGTATATTTGAGCAAATCTTGTGTATTTGTGCAATCCTTGTGTATTTGTGCAAACCTTGTGTATTTGTAAAAGTTCACAGCCAGTGGGTTTAAATATGTCACCATTTTACTTGCCTCCGTAATCTAGCGCCTGGTACATACCTATCTTGTTGGCCTATCTTGTTGGCCTTGCCCATATGCTGCTTCTGTCTGACAGGTCGTTGTCTTATTTTTGTAGCTTGCTGAAGACACAGTTAAGCGACAAGAAGGCGGCTCGACGGAGCTTGATGTTGGACCCGTCCAGCCAACAGGACGCCTCGCAGGACGACATCCTAGCGCTGTGCTCCGGGCGCTTCACCGGTACCAGCCCTTTAACTGTCCCTGTGCTCCGGGCTCTTCACCGATACCAGCCCTTTAACTGTCCCTGTGCTCCGGACGCTTCACCGATACCAGCCCTTTAACTGTCCCTGTGCTCCGGACGCTTCACCGATACCAGCCCTTTAACTGTCCCTGTGCTCCGGACGCTTCACCGATACCAGCCCTTTAACTGTCCCTGTGCTCCGGACGCTTCACCGATACCAGCCCTTTAACTGTCCCTGTGCTCCGGACGCTTCACCGATACCAGCTCTTTAACTGTCCCTGTGCTCCGGGCTCTTCACCGATACCAGCCCCCTAATTGTCCATGTGCTCCGGGCTCTTCACCGGTACCAGCCCCCTAATTGTCCATGTGCTCCGGGCTCTTCACCGGTACCAGCCCCCTAATTGTCCATGTGCTCCGGGCTCTTCACCGGTACCAGCCCCCTAATTGTCCATGTGCTCCGGGCTCTTCACCGATACCAGCCCCCTAATTGTCCATGTGCTCCGGGCTCTTCACCGGTACCAGCCCCCTAATTGTCCATGTGCTCCGGGCTCTTCACCGGTACCAGCCCCCTAATTGTCCATGTGCTCCGGGCTCTTCACCGATACCAGCCCCCTAATTGTCCATGTGCTCCGGGCTCTTCACCGATACCAGCCCCCTAATTGTCCATGTGCTCCGGGCTCTTCACCGATACCAGCCCCCTAATTTTCCATGTGCTCCGGGCTCTTCACCGGTACCAGCCCCCTAATTGTCCCTGTGCTCCGGGCTCTTCACCGATACCAGCCCCCTAATTGTCCATGTGCTCCGGGCTCTTCACCGGTACCAGCCCCCTAATTGTCCATGTGCTCCGGGCTCTTCACCGGTACCAGCCCCCTAATTGTCCATGTGCTCCGGGCTCTTCACCGGTACCAGCCCCCTAATTGTCCATGTGCTCCGGGCTCTTCACCGGTACCAGCCCCCTAATTGTCCATGTGCTCCGGGCTCTTCACCGATACCAGCCCCCTAATTGTCCATGTGCTCCGGGCTCTTCACCGGTACCAGCCCCCTAATTGTCCATGTGCTCCGGGCTCTTCACCGGTACCAGCCCCCTAATTGTCCATGTGCTCCGGGCTCTTCACCGATACCAGCCCCCTAATTGTCCATGTGCTCCGGGCTCTTCACCGGTACCAGCCCCCTAATTGTCCATGTGCTCCAGGCTCTTCACCGGTACCAGCCCCCTAATTGTCCATGTGCTCCAGGCTCTTCACCGGTACCAGCCCCCTAATTGTCCATGTGCTCCGGGCTCTTCACCGGTACCAGCCCCCTAATTGTCCATGTGCTCCGGGCTCTTCACCGGTACCAGCCCCCTAATTGTCCATGTGCTCCGGGCTCTTCACCGGTACCAGCCCCCTAATTGTCCCTGTGCTCCGGGCTCTTCACCGGTACCAGCCCCCTAATTGTCCATGTGCTCCGGGCTCTTCACCGATACCAGCCCCCTAATTGTCCATGTGCTCCGGGCTCTTCACCGGTACCAGCCCCCTAATTGACCCTGTGCTCCGGGCTCTTCACCGATACCAGCCCCCTAATTGTCCATGTGCTCCGGGCTCTTCACCGGTACCAGCCCCCTAATTGTCCATGTGCTCCGGGCTCTTCACCGGTACCAGCCCCCTAATTGTCCATGTGCTCCGGGCTCTTCACCGGTACCAGCCCCCTAATTGTCCATGTGCTCCGGGCTCTTCACCGATACCAGCCCCCTAATTGTCCATGTGCTCCGGGCTCTTCACCGGTACCAGCCCCCTAATTGTCCATGTGCTCCGGGCTCTTCACCGGTACCAGCCCCCTAATTGTCCATGTGCTCCGGGCTCTTCACCGGTACCAGCCCCCTAATTGTCCATGTGCTCCGGGCTCTTCACCGATACCAGCCCCCTAATTGTCCATGTGCTCCGGGCTCTTCACCGGTACCAGCCCCCTAATTGTCCATGTGCTCCGGGCTCTTCACCGGTACCAGCCCCCTAATTGTCCATGTGCTCCGGGCTCTTCACCGGTACCAGCCCCCTAATTGTCCATGTGCTCCGGGCTCTTCACCGATACCAGCCCCCTAATTGTCCATGTGCTCCGGGCTCTTCACCGGTACCAGCCCCCTAATTGTCCATGTGCTCCGGGCTCTTCACCGATACCAGCCCCCTAATTGTCCATGTCCTCCGGGCTCTTCACCGGTACCAGCCCCCTAATTGTCCCTGTGCTCCGGGCTCTTCACCGGTACCAGCCCCCTAATTGTCCATGTGCTCCGGGCTCTTCACCGGTACCAGCCCCCTAATTGTCCATGTGCTCCGGGCTCTTCACCGATACCAGCCCCCTAATTGTCCCTGTGCTCCGGGCTCTTCACCGGTACCAGCCCCCTAATTGTCCATGTGCTCCGGGCTCTTCACCGGTACCAGCCCCCTAATTGTCCATGTGCTCCGGGCTCTTCACCGATACCAGCCCCCTAATTGTCCCTGTGCTCCGGGCTCTTCACCGATACCAGCCCCCTAATTGTCCATGTGCTCCGGGCTCTTCACCGGTACCAGCCCCCTAATTGTCCATGTGCTCCGGGCTCTTCACCGGTACCAGCCCCCTAATTGTCCATGTGCTCCGGGCTCTTCACCGGTACCAGCCCCCTAATTGTCCATGTGCTCCGGGCTCTTCACCGGTACCAGCCCCCTAATTGTCCCTGTCACCTGACTCTGTACCGCCAGTGTTATCAAGTAGCTTTATTATCCCCCGAAGGGTTTATATTTCAACGACGTGGTTGGTTGGTTGGTTATTCATGACGCTTTAACTACATTTGGTCATATCGCGTCAATGGGAGAAGGAAGGGAGAGTGGAGCCATGTCCCCGGGGGTAACCCCCTACTCTTTACGAAGAAAGTCATGGGATCTTTATCCTGCGACCACACAGACATGGCCACAGCAGGGCTCGAACCACCGACCCACGTGCCGTTATGCTCTCAGGTGACCAGAGCACTCAATGCGAGCGCTCTAGCCCACTGAGCTGTCGTGCCGGCCCCCTTTCAACGACGTGGTTGAACGAGGGCAGCAGTATGGTGGATGGCCTTGCCGGGGTGCTCTTTATTTAACCTTGCTGCTCTTGTCATTGCCCAGATTACAGTGGAATGCCGAGTGCGACGGGCCCGGGCGACCGGCGTCTGTTCGGGGACAGCCTCGACCTTCAGGCGGCCACACAGCCAGAGTCCATGGACGAGCTGCTCGGGCTGTGCTCGGGTCGTTTCGCCACCACAGCAGCTGGTCAGAGCCAGGCCGGGGAGGGGCAGAACAGCTCCTCCCTCCCCGCCTCCCAGCCCGCCTCCCAGCAGCGGACCGCACAGCCCTCGGGCGGCCTCCACCTCGACGACAGGTGCGCTTGGAAATACATGTAGTTTCAGAAGACGGCAAACTCACAGCAAACAATGTGTCTATTCACAACGTTTTAACGCATTGGTTTGGTTTTTATTGATGCACTTCAGGCACATAATACATAACAAAATTGACACCCTATGAAAACTTGCTTTGTACATATACCCTGCACGTAGATTGGCTTATGGTTATGTAATACTATAAAGTTCTGCAGGTATAGGATGTTAACTAAGGGAGCTTAAGGCCGTCACATAGCCTGGGTCGCCGCACTGTCTTCTGGGAAGGTATTTGTAGCAGTGAACCTGCTGGCGTGAGGTGCAAGCCCAAGGTGTCCTGGCCTTAAATCAAACCTGCCGCCAGATGGTTAACTGCCATGTGCTCATTGCGCTCCAGTCCCATCAAGATGGACAGAGGACGAAAGCGAAAGGCAGTTATTGAGGACGACGAAGACGACCTTGACCTTGACGCTGCCAGTCGGGATTCGTTTGGCGTCGCATCTGATGCCGATGTAGAGGAAGACTCTGAGAAGGTGAGGACGGGGGAGGGAGGGGGAGAGGGTCGCTAAGTAACGTGTCTGATGCCGATGTAGAGGATGACTGAGGAGGTGAGGACTGGGGAGGGAGGGGGAGAGGGTCGCTAAGTAACCTGTCTGATGCCGATGTAGAGGATGACTGGGGAGGGAGGGGGAGATGGTCGCTAAGTAACCTGTCTGATGCCGATGTAGAGGATGACTGAGGAGGTGAGGACTGGGGAGGGAGGGGGAGATGGTCGCTAAGTAACCTGTCTGATGCCGATGTAGAGGATGACTGGGGAGGGAGGGGGAGAGGGTCGCTAAGTAACCTGTCTGATGCCGATGTAGAGGATGACTGGGGAGGTGAGGACTGGGGAGGGAGGGGGAGATGGTCGCTAAGTAACGTGTCTGATGCCGATGTAGAGGATGACTGGGGAGGTGAGGACTGGGGAGGGAGGGGGAGATGGTCGCTAAGTAACGTGTCTGATGCCGATGTAGAGGATGACTGGGGAGGTGAGGACTGGGGAGGGAGGGGGAGATGGTCGCTAAGTAACCTGTCTGATGCCGATGTAGAGGATGACTGAGGAGGTGAGGACTGGGGAGGGAGGGGGAGATGGTCGCTAAGTAACCTGTCTGATGCCGATGTAGAGGATGACTGGGGAGGGAGGGGGAGAGGGTCGCTAAGTAACCTGTCTGATGCCGATGTAGAGGATGACTGGGGAGGTGAGGACTGGGGAGGGAGGGGGAGATGGTCGCTAAGTAACCGGTCTGATGCCGATGTAGAGGATGACTGAGGAGGTGAGGACTGGGGAGGGAGGGGGAGATGGTCGCTAAGTAACCTGTCTGATGCCGATGTAGAGGATGACTGGGGAGGTGAGGACTGGGGAGGGAGGGGGAGATGGTCGCTAAGTAACGTGTCTGATGACGATGTAGAGGATGACTGGGGAGGGAGGGGGAGATGGTCGCTAAGTAACCTGTCTGATGCCGATGTAGAGGATGACTGGGGAGGTGAGGACTGGGGAGGGAGGGGGAGATGGTCGCTAAGTAACCTGTCTGATGCCGATGTAGAGGATGACTGGGGAGGTGAGGACTGGGGAGGGAGGGGGAGATGGTCGCTAAGTAACCTGTCTGATGCCGATGTAGAGGATGACTGGGGAGGTGAGGACTGGGGAGGGAGGGGGAGATGGTCGCTAAGTAACGTGTCTGATGCCGATGTAGAGGATGACTGGGGAGGTGAGGACTGGGGAGGGAGGGGGAGATGGTCGCTAAGTAACGTGTCTGATGCCGATGTAGAGGATGACTGGGGAGGTGAGGACTGGGGAGGGAGGGGGAGATGGTCGCTAAGTAACGTGTCTGATGCCGATGTAGAGGATGACTGGGGAGGTGAGGACTGGGGAGGGAGGGGGAGATGGTCGCTAAGTAACCTGTCTGATGCCGATGTAGAGGATGACTGGGGAGGTGAGGACTGGGGAGGGAGGGGGAGATGGTCGCTAAGTAACCTGTCTGATGCCGATGTAGAGGATGACTGGGGAGGGAGGGGGAGATGGTCGCTAAGTAACGTGTCTGATGCCGATAGGAGGACTGGAGTAGGTGGGAGATAGTGTAAGAAGGCAGATGGCCCTCTTGGTGCAGCCTAACGTGGGGTGTTGATTACTTGCGTTACGCCGAGCGCGGTACATGACCCTGACACTTTGATGCATTACGCCGAGCGCGGTACATGACCCTGACACTTTGATGCCTTACGCCGAGCGCGGTACATGACCCTGACACTTTGATGCCTTACGCCGAGCGCGGTACATGACCCTGACACTTTGATGCATTACGCCGAGCGCGGTACATGACCCTGACACTTTGATGCCTTACGCCGAGCGCGGTACATGACCCTGACACTTTGATGCCTTACGCCGAGCGCGGTACATGACCCTGACACTTTGATGCCTTACGCCGAGCGCGGTACATGACCCTGACACTTTGATGCATTACGCCGAGCGCGGTACATGACTCTGACACTTTGATGCCTTACGCCGAGCGCGGTACATGACTCTGACACTTTGATGCATTACGCCGAGCGCGGTACATGACCCTGACACTTTGATGCATTACGCCGAGCGCGGTACATGACTCTGACACTTTGATGCCTTACGCCGAGCGCGGTACATGACTCTGACACTTTGATGCATTACGCCGAGCGCGGTACATGACTCTGACACTTTGATGCATTACGCCGAGCGCGGTACATGACTCTGACACTTTGATGCATTACGCCGAGCGCGGTACATGACTCTAACACTTTGATGCATTACGCCGAGCGCGGTACATGACACTGACACTTTGATGCATTACGCCGAGCGCGGTACATGACTCTGACACTTTGATGCATTACGCCGAGCGCGGTACATGACCCTGACACTTTGATGCATTACGCCGAGCGCGGTACATGACCCTGACACTTTGATGCCTCACGCCGAGCGCGGTACATGACCCTGACACTTTGAGGCATTACGCCGAGCGCGGTACATGACCCTGACACTTTGATGCATTACGCCGAGCGCGGTACATGACCCTGACACTTTGATGCATTACGCCGAGCGCGGTACAAGACTCTGACACTTTGATGCATTACGCCGAGCGCGGTACATGACACTGACACTTTGATGCATTACGCCGAGCGCGGTACATGACTCTGACACTTTGATGCATTACGCCGAGCGCGGTACATGACTCTGACACTTTGATGCATTACGCCGAGCGCGGTACATGACTCTGACACTTTGATGCATTACGCCGAGCGCGGTACATGACTCTGACACTTTGATGCATTACGCCGAGCGCGGTACATGACCCTGACACTTTGATGCATTACGCCGAGCGCGGTACATGACTCTGACACTTTGGTGCATTACGCCGACCGCGGTACATGACCCTGACACTTTGATGCATTACGCCGAGCGCGGTACATGACCCTAACACTTTGATGCATTACGCCGAGCGCGGTACATGACCCTGACACTTTGATGCATTACGCCGAGCGCGGTACATGACCCTGACACTTTGATGCCTTACGCCGAGCGCGGTACATGACCCTGAGACTTTGATGCATTACGCCGAGCGCGGTACATGACCCTGACACTTTGATGCATTACGCCGAGCGCGGTACATGACCCTGACACTTTGATGCATTACGCCGAGCGCGGTACATGACTCTGACACTTTGATGCATTACGCCGAGCGCGGTACATGACTCTGACACTTTGATGCATTACGCCGAGTGCGGTACATGACCCTGACACTTTGATGCATTACGCCGAGCGCGGTACATGACCCTGACACTTTGATGCATTACGCCGAGCGCGGTACATGACCCTGACACTTTGATGCATTACGCCGAGCGCGGTACATGACTGACACTTTGATGCATTACGCCGAGTGCGGTACATGACCCTGACACTTTGATGCCTTACGCCGAGCGCGGTACATGACTCTGACACTTTGATGCATTACACCGAGCGCGGTACATGACCCTGACACTTTGATGCATTACGCCGAGCGCGGTACATGACCCTGACACTTTGATGCATTACGCCGAGCGCGGTACATGACCCTGACACTTTGATGCCTTACGCCGAGCGCGGTACATGACCCTGACACTTTGATGCCTTACGCCGAGCGCGGTACATGACCCTGACACTTTGATGCATTACGCCGAGCGCGGTACATGACCCTGACACTTTGATGCCTTACGCCGAGCGCGGTACATGACTCTGACACTTTTAACTACAGGGCCTCAGCTCGGATGAAGAGGGAGACGGTGAGGAAAAGGAAAACACTGCAGACAAATTCAAGGGCTTCACTCTCAAGGGAAAGCGCGGGTAAGTCGAGGCTCGATGGGAAATATGGAATTGCACTATGTAAACAATGACGCAGAGGTATAGAAACGTTAACGTTCAAGCTGACTCGCCAGTTGCACATTTGCATAACTCGTTCCTCATGTAAATGTAAACAAGGGAGGCGTTATAACATGTCAGATTGTTATCACCACAGTTAGTATATTATTGAACCGTATTCAACAAAATGTCATATATTGTAGTATGTTGACTTTACAAAAGTTTATATTTATGGTTTAACTGTTGCTGTGATGTGACTAAAGCTGTTACTTGCGTTTAAAGGAAGTTTCGCCAAGACTTTGTGGACGAAGAGGCGGAATTGTCTGGTAAGTACGCTGATATTTTTATGATATATTATAAGGTAAATACGTTGATATTTTAGTGAGATATTATAAGGTTAATACGTTGATCTTAAGTGTGATAATAAGATATGGATGTTAACCGTCGAATAATACACTGCCAGGGGGCTACTTTGGCCTTCATATATACACTTGTCAGGTGACTATTTTGACCTTCATATGTAGTGTCAGGTGAATACTTTGACCTTCATAAATAGTGTCAGGTGAATACTTTGACTTTCATATGTATGGTGTCAGGTGAATACATTGACATTCATATATACATTATCAGGTGAATACTTTGACATTCATATTTACAGTGTCAGGTAAATACATTGACCTTCATATATAGTGTCATGTGAATACTTTGTGACTGGCCCATTGATTCCCCGCTGTGGAAGGTACCTCACCGACTGGCTGTGTATGACGCCTGTTATTGTGCCCGCCAGGCGGTAAGGTACCTCACCGACTGGCATTGTATGACGCCTGTTATTGTGCCCGCCAGGCGGTAAGGTACCTCACCGACTGGCTGTGTATGACGCCTGTTATTGTGCCCGCCAGGCGGTAAGGTACCTCACCGACTGGCTGTGTATGACGCCTGTTATTGTGCCCGCCAGGCGGTATGGTACCTCACCGACTGGCTGTGTATGACGCCTGTTATTGTGCCCGCCAGGCGGTAAGGTACCTCACCGACTGGCTTTGTATGACGCCTGTTATTGTGCCCGCCAGGCGGTAAGGTACCTCACCGACTGGCTGTGTATGACGCCTGTTATTGTGCCCGCCAGGCGGTAAGGTACCTCACCGACTGGCTGTGTATGACGCCTGTTATTGTGCCCGCCAGGCGGTAAGGTACCTCACCGACTGGCTTTGTATGACGCCTGTTATTGTGCCCGCCAGGCGGTAAGGTACCTCACCGACTGGCTGTGTATGACGCCTGTTATTGTGCCCGCCAGGCGGTAAGGTACCTCACCGACTGGCTGTGTATGACGCCTGTTATTGTGCCCGCCAGGCGGTAAGGTACCTCACCGACTGGCTGTGTATGACGCCTGTTATTGTGCCCGCCAGGCGGTAAGGTACCTCACCGACTGGCTGTGTATGACGCCTGTTATTGTGCCCGCCAGGCGGTAAGGTACCTCACCGACTGGCTGTGTATGACGCCTGTTTTTGTGCCCGCCAGGCGGTAAGGTACCTCACCGACTGGCTTTGTATGACGCCTGTTATTGTGCCCGCCAGGCGGTAAGGTACCTCACCGACTGGCTTTGTATGACGCCTGTTATTGTGCCCGCCAGGCGGTAAGGTACCTCACCGACTGGCTTTGTATGACGCCTGTTATTGTGCCCGCCAGGCGGTAAGGTACCTCACCGACTGGCTTTGTATGACGCCTGTTATTGTGCCCGCCAGGCGGTAAGGTACCTCACCGACTGGCTTTGTATGACGCCTGTTATTGTGCCCGCCAGGCCGTAAGGTACCTCACCGACTGGCTGTGTATGACGCCTGTTATTGTGCCCGCCAGGCCGTAAGGTACCTCACCGACTGGCTTTGTATGACGCCTGTTATTGTGCCCGCCAGGCGGTAAGGTACCTCACCGACTGGCTGTGTATGACGCCTGTTATTGTGCCCGCCAGGCGGTAAGGTGCCTCACCGACTGGCTGTGTATGACGCCTGTTATTGTGCCCGCCAGGCGGTAAGGTACCTCACCGACTGGCTGTGTATGACGCCTGTTATTGTGCCCGCCAGGCGGTAAGGTACCTCACCGACTGGCTGTGTATGACGCCTGTTTTTGTGCCCGCCAGGCGGTAAGGTACCTCACCGACTGGCTGTGTATGACGCCTGTTATTGTGCCCGCCAGGCCGTAAGGTACCTCACCGACTGGCTGTGTATGACGCCTGTTATTGTGCCCGCCAGGCCGTAAGGTACCTCACCGACTGGCTTTGTATGACGCCTGTTATTGTGCCCGCCAGGCGGTAAGGTACCTCACCGACTGGCTGTGTATGACGCCTGTTATTGTGCCCGCCAGGCGGTAAGGTACCTCACCGACTGGCTTTGTATGACGCCTGTTATTGTGCCCGCCAGGCGGTAAGGTACCTCACCGACTGGCTTTGTATGACGCCTGTTATTGTGCCCGCCAGGCGGTAAGGTACCTCACCGACTGGCTGTGTATGACGCCTGTTATTGTGCCCGCCAGGCCGTAAGGTACCTCACCGACTGGCTTTGTATGACGCCTGTTATTGTGCCCGCCAGGCGGTAAGGTACCTCACCGACTGGCTTTGTATGACGCCTGTTATTGTGCCCGCCAGGCGGTAAGGTACCTCACCGACTGGCTTTGTATGACGCCTGTTATTGTGCCCGCCAGGCGGTAAGGTACCTCACCGACTGGCTGTGTATGACGCCTGTTATTGTGCCCGCCAGGCGAGGAGGAGCTGGACAGCGACGAGGACCTGGACCTGGCCGCCAAGGATGACGTCATGGAGCTCGAGGAAGGTGACCTTGATGATGTCGGTTCAGAGGATGAACTGCGCAACCAAGTAGGCCGCATTCACACGTAAGACACACCTCTGTACCCAGGGCAGTGTGACACCTCTGTACCCAGGGCAGTGTGACACCTCTGTACCCAGGGCAGTGTGACACCTCTGTACCCAGGGCAGTATGACACCTCTGTACCCAAGGCAGTGTGACACCTCTGTACCCAGGGCAGTGTGACACCTCTGTACCCAGGGCAGTATGACACCTCTGTACCCAGGGCAGTGTGACACCTCTGTACCCAGGGCAGTATGACACCTCTGTACCCAGGGCAGTGTGACACCTCTGTACCCAGGGCAGTATGACCCACCTCTGTACCCAGGGCAGTGTGACCCACCTCTGTACCCAGGGCAGTGTGACACCTCTGTACCCAGGGCAGTGTGACCCACCTCTGTACCCAGGGCAGTGTGACACCTCTGTACCCAGGGCAGTATGACACCTCTGTACCCAGGGCAGTGTGACCCACCTCTGTACCCAGGGCAGTGTGACACCTCTGTACCCAGGGCAGTATGACACCTCTGTACCCAGGGCAGTGTGACACCTCTGTACCCAGGGCAGTGTGACACCTCTGTACCCAGGGCAGTGTGACACCTCTGTACCCAGGGCAGTATGACACCTCTGTACCCAGGGCAGTATGACACCTCTGTACCCAGGGCAGTGTGACACCTCTGTACCCAGGGCAGTATGACACCTCTGTACCCAGGGCAGTGTGACACCTCTGTACCCAGGGCAGTATGACACCTCTGTACCCAGGGCAGTGTGACACCTCTGTACCCAGGGCAGTATGACACCTCTGTACCCAGGGCAGTATGACACCTCTGTACCCAGGGCAGTGTGACACCTCTGTACCCAGGGCAGTATGACACCTCTGTACCCAGGGCAGTATGACACCTCTGTACCCAGGGCAGTATGACACCTCTGTACCCAGGGCAGTATGACACCTCTGTACCCAGGGCAGTGTGACACCTCTGTACCCAGGGCAGTATGACACCTCTGTACCCAGGGCAGTGTGACACCTCTGTACCCAGGGCAGTATGACACCTCTGTACCCAGGGCAGTGTGACACCTCTGTACCCAGGGCAGTGTGACACCTCTGTACCCAGGGCAGTATGACACCTCTGTACCCAGGGCAGTGTGACACCTCTGTACCCAGGGCAGTATGACACCTCTGTACCCAGGGCAGTATGACACCTCTGTACCCAGGGCAGTGTGACACCTCTGTACCCAGGGCAGTATGACACCTCTGTACCCAGGGCAGTATGACCCACCTCTGTACCCAGGGCAGTGTGACACCTCTGTACCCAGGGCAGTGTGACACCTCTGTACCCAGGGCAGTATGACACCTCTGTACCCAGGGCAGTGTGACACCTCTGTACCCAGGGCAGTGTGACACCTCTGTACCCAGGGCAGTATGACACCTCTGTACCCAGGGCAGTGTGACACCTCTGTACCCAGGGCAGTATGACACCTCTGTACCCAGGGCAGTATGACCCACCTCTGTACCCAGGGCAGTATGACACCTCTGTACCCAGGGCAGTGTGACACCTCTGTACCCAGGGCAGTGTGACACCTCTGTACCCAGGGCAGTATGACACCTCTGTACCCAGGGCAGTGTGACACCTCTGTACCAAGGGCAGTGTGACACCTCTGTACCCAGGGCAGTGTGACACCTCTGTACCCAGGGCAGTGTGACACCTCTGTACCCAGGGCAGTATGACACCTCTGTACCCAGGGCAGTGTGACACCTCTGTACCCAGGGCAGTGTGACACCTCTGTACCCAGGGCAGTATGACACCTCTGTACCCAGGGCAGTGTGACACCTCTGTACCCAGGGCAGTGTGACACCTCTGTACCCAGGGCAGTGTGACACCTCTGTACCCAGGGCAGTATGACACCTCTGTACCCAGGGCAGTATGACACCTCTGTACCCAGGGCAGTGTGACCCACCTCTGTACCCAGGGCAGTGTGACCCACCTCTGTACCCAGGGCAGTATGACCCACCTCTGTACCCAGGGCAGTATGACACCTCTGTACCAAGGGCAGTATGACACCTGTGTACCCAGGGCAGTATGACACCTCTGTACCCAGGGCAGTATGACACCTCTGTACCCAGGGCAGTATGACACCTCTGTACCCAGGGCAGTATGACACCTCTGTACCCAGGGCAGTATGACACCTCTGTACCCAGGGCAGTATGACACCTCTGTACCCAGGGCAGTATGACACCTCTGTACCCAGGGCAGTATGACACCTCTGTACCCAGGGCAGTATGACACCTCTGTACCCAGGGCAGTATGACACCTCTGTACCCAGGGCAGTATGACACCTCTGTACCCAGGGCAGTATGACACCTCTGTACCCAGGGCAGTATGACACCTCTGTACCCAGGGCAGTGTGACCCACCTCTGTACCCAGGGCAGTATGACACCTCTGTACCCAGGGCAGTGTGACACCTCTGTACCCAGGGCAGTATGACACCTCTGTACCCAGGGCAGTATGACACCTCTGTACCCAGGGCAGTATGACACCTCTGTACCCAGGGCAGTATGACCCACCTCTGTACCCAGGGCAGTATGACACCTCTGTACCCAGGGCAGTGTGACACCTCTGTACCCAGGGCAGTGTGACACCTCTGTACCCAGGGCAGTATGACACCCCTGTACCCAGGGCAGTGTGACACCTCTGTACCCAGGGCAGTGTGACACCTCTGTACCCAGGGCAGTGTGACACCTCTGTACCCAGGGCAGTGTGACCCACCTCTGTACCCAGGGCAGTGTGACACCTCTGTACCCAGGGCAGTGTGACCCACCTCTGTACCCAGGGCAGTGTGACCCACCTCTGTACCCAGGGCAGTATGACACCTCTGTACCCAGGGCAGTATGACACCTCTGTACCCAGGGCAGTATGACACCTCTGTACCCAGGGCAGTGTGACACCTCTGTACCCAGGGCAGTGTGACACCTCTGTACCCAGGGCAGTATGACACCTCTGTACCCAGGGCAGTGTGACATTTCTGTACCCAGGGCAGTATGACACCTCTGTACCCAGGGCAGTGTGACACCTCTGTACCCAGGGCAGTATGACACCTGTGTACCCAGGGCAGTATGACACCTCTGTACCCAGGGCAGTATGACACCTGTGTACCCAGGGCAGTATGACACCTCTGTACCCAGGGCAGTATGACACCTCTGTACCCAGGGCAGTGTGACACCTCTGTACCCAGGGCAGTGTGACCCACCTCTGTACCCAGGGCAGTATGACACCTCTGTACCCAGGGCAGTATGACACCTCTGTACCCAGGGCAGTGTGACACCTCTGTACCCAGGGCAGTATGACACCTCTGTACCCAGGGCAGTGTGACACCTCTGTACCCAGGGCAGTGTGACACCTCTGTACCCAGGGCAGTGTGACACCTCTGTACCCAGGGCAGTATGACACCTCTGTACCCAGGGCAGTGTGACACCTCTGTACCCAGGGCAGTATGACACCTGTGTACCCAGGGCAGTATGACACCTCTGTACCCAGGGCAGTGTGACACCTGTGTACCCAGGGCAGTATGACACCTCTGTACCCAGGGCAGTATGACACCTCTGTACCCAGGGCAGTATGACACCTCTGTACCCAGGGCAGTGTGACCCACCTCTGTACCCAGGGCAGTGTGACACCTCTGTACCCAGGGCAGTATGACACCTCTGTACCCAGGGCAGTGTGACACCTCTGTACCCAGGGCAGTATGACACCTCTGTACCCAGGGCAGTGTGACACCTCTGTACCCAGGGCAGTGTGACACCTCTGTACCCAGGGCAGTATGACACCTCTGTACCCAGGGCAGTATGACACCTCTGTACCCAGGGCAGTGTGACACCTCTGTACCCAGGGCAGTATGACACCTCTGTACCCAGGGCAGTGTGACACCTCTGTACCCAGGGCAGTATGACACCTGTGTACCCAGGGCAGTATGACACCTCTGTACCCAGGGCAGTATGACACCTCTGTACCCAGGGCAGTATGACACCTCTGTACCCAGGGCAGTATGACACCTCTGTACCCAGGGCAGTGTGACACCTCTGTACCCAGGGCAGTGTGACACCTCTGTACCCAGGGCAGTATGACACCTCTGTACCCAGGGCAGTATGACACCTCTGTACCCAGGGCAGTGTGACACCTCTGTACCCAGGGCAGTGTGACACCTCTGTACCCAGGGCAGTATGACACCTCTGTACCCAGGGCAGTGTGACACCTCTGTACCCAGGGCAGTATGACACCTCTGTACCCAGGGCAGTGTGACACCTCTGTACCCAGGGCAGTATGACACCTCTGTACCCAGGGCAGTATGACACCTCTGTACCCAGGGCAGTATGACACCTCTGTACCCAGGGCAGTGTGACACCTCTGTACCCAGGGCAGTGTGACACCTCTGTACCCAGGGCAGTGTGACACCTCTGTACCCAGGGCAGTGTGACACCTCTGTACCCAGGGCAGTATGACACCTCTGTACCCAGGGCAGTGTGACACCTCTGTACCCAGGGCAGTATGACACCTCTGTACCCAGGGCAGTATGACACCTCTGTACCCAGGGCAGTATGACACCTGTGTACCCAGGGCAGTATGACACCTCTGTACCCAGGGCAGTGTGACACCTCTGTACCCAGGGCAGTATGACACCTCTGTACCCAGGGCAGTATGACACCTCTGTACCAAGAGCAGTATGACACCTCTGTACCCAGGGCAGTATGACACCTCTGTACCCAGGGCAGTATGACACCTCTGTACCCAGGGCAGTATGACCCACCTCTGTACCCAGGGCAGTATGACACCTCTGTACCCAGGGCAGTATGACACCTCTGTACCCAGGGCAGTGTGACACCTCTGTACCCAGGGCAGTATGACACCTCTGTACCCAGGGCAGTGTGACACCTCTGTACCCAGGGCAGTATGACACCTCTGTACCCAGGGCAGTATGACACCTCTGTACCCAGGGCAGTGTGACACCTCTGTACCCAGGGCAGTATGACACCTCTGTACCCAGGGCAGTGTGACACCTCTGTACCCAGGGCAGTATGACACCTCTGTACCCAGGGCAGTGTGACACCTCTGTACCCAGGGCAGTATGACACCTCTGTACCCAGGGCAGTGTGACACCTCTGTACCCAGGGCAGTATGACACCTCTGTACCCAGGGCAGTATGACACCTCTGTACTCAGGGCAGTATGACACCTCTGTACCCAGGGCAGTATGACACCTCTGTACCCAGGGCAGTATGACACCTCTGTACCCAGGGCAGTGTGACACCTCTGTACCCAGGGCAGTATGACACCTCTGTACCCAGGGCAGTATGACACCTCTGTACCCAAGGCAGTGTGACACCTCTGTACCCAGGGCAGTGTGACACCTCTGTACCCAGGGCAGTGTGACACCTCTGTACCCAGGGCAGTATGACACCTCTGTACCCAGGGCAGTGTGACACCTCTGTACCCAGGGCAGTATGACACCTCTGTACCCAGGGCAGTATGACACCTCTGTACCCAGGGCAGTGTGACATTTCTGTACCCAGGGCAGTATGACACCTCTGTACCCAGGGCAGTGTGACACCTCTGTACCCAGGGCAGTATGACACCTCTGTACCCAGGGCAGTGTGACACCTCTGTACCCAGGGCAGTGTGACACCTCTGTACCCAGGGCAGTGTGACACCTCTGTACCCAGGGCAGTATGACACCTCTGTACCCAGGGCAGTGTGACACCTCTGTACCCAGGGCAGTATGACACCTCTGTACCCAGGGCAGTATGACACCTCTGTACCCAGGGCAGTATGACCCACCTCTGTACCCAGGGCAGTGTGACACCTCTGTACCCAGGGCAGTGTGACACCTCTGTACCCAGGGCAGTATGACACCTCTGTACCCAGGGCAGTATGACACCTCTGTACCCAGGGCAGTATGACACCTCTGTACCCAGGGCAGTGTGACACCTCTGTACCCAGGGCAGTATGACACCTCTGTACCCAGGGCAGTATGACACCTCTGTACCCAGGGCAGTATGACACCTCTGTACCCAGGGCAGTATGACACCTCTGTACCCAGGGCAGTATGACACCTCTGTACCCAGGGCAGTATGACACCTCTGTACCCAGGGCAGTGTGACACCTCTGTACCCAGGGCAGTATGACACCTCTGTACCCAGGGCAGTGTGACACCTCTGTACCCAGGGCAGTATGACACCTCTGTACCCAGGGCAGTATGACACCTCTGTACCCAGGGCAGTATGACACCTCTGTACCCAGGGCAGTGTGACACCTCTGTACCCAGGGCAGTGTGACACCTCTGTACCCAGGGCAGTATGACACCTCTGTACCCAGGGCAGTATGACACCTCTGTACCCAGGGCAGTATGACACCTCTGTACCCAGGGCAGTGTGACACCTCTGTACCCAGGGCAGTATGACACCTCTGTACCCAGGGCAGTATGACACCTCTGTACCCAGGGCAGTGTGACACCTCTGTACCCAGGGCAGTATGACACCTCTGTACCCAGGGCAGTATGACACCTCTGTACCCAGGGCAGTGTGACCACCTCTGTACCCAGGGCAGTATGACACCTCTGTACCCAGGGCAGTATGACACCTCTGTACCCAGGGCAGTGTGACACCTCTGTACCCAGGGCAGTATGACACCTCTGTACCCAGGGCAGTATGACACCTCTATACCCAGGGCAGTGTGACCCACCTCTGTACCCAGGGCAGTATGACACCTCTGTACCCAGGGCAGTATGACACCTCTGTACCCAGGGCAGTGTGACACCTCTGTACCCAGGGCAGTATGACACCTCTGTACCCAGGGCAGTATGACACCTCTGTACCCAGGGCAGTATGACCCACCTCTGTACCCAGGGCAGTATGACCCACCTCTGTACCCAGGGCAGTATGACACCTCTGTACCCAGGGCAGTATGACACCTCTGTACCCAGGGCAGTATGACACCTCTGTACCCAGGGCAGTGTGACACCTCTGTACCCAGGGCAGTATGACACCTCTGTACCCAGGGCAGTATGACACCTCTGTACCCAGGGCAGTGTGACCCACCTCTGTACCCAGGGCAGTATGACACCTCTGTACCCAGGGCAGTGTGACACCTCTGTACCCAGGGCAGTGTGACACCTCTGTACCCAGGGCAGTATGACACCTCTGTACCCAGGGCAGTGTGACACCTCTGTACCCAGGGCAGTATGACACCTCTGTACCCAGGGCAGTATGACACCTCTGTACCCAGGGCAGTGTGACCCACCTCTGTACCCAGGGCAGTATGACACCTCTGTACCCAGGGCAGTATGACACCTCTGTACCCAGGGCAGTGTGACCCACCTCTGTACCCAGGGCAGTATGACACCTCTGTACCCAGGGCAGTATGACACCTCTGTACCCAGGGCAGTATGACACCTCTGTACCCAGGGCAGTGTGACACCTCTGTACCCAGGGCAGTATGACACCTCTGTACCCAGGGCAGTATGACCCACCTCTGTACCCAGGGCAGTATGACCCACCTCTGTACCCAGGGCAGTATGACCCACCTCTGTACCCAGGGCAGTATGACCCACCTCTGTACCCAGGGCAGTATGACACCTCTGTACCCAGAGCAGTATGACACCTCTGTACCCAGGGCAGTGTGACCCACCTCTGTACCCAGGGCAGTATGACACCTCTGTACCCAGGGCAGTGTGACACCTCTGTACCCAGGGCAGTGTGACCCACCTCTGTACCCAGGGCAGTGTGACACCTCTGTACCCAAGGCAGTATGACACCTCTGTACCCAGGGCAGTATGACATCTCTGTACCCAGGGCAGTGTGACACCTCTGTACCCAGGGCAGTATGACACCTCTGTACCCAGGGCAGTGTGACACCTCTGTACCCAGGGCAGTGTGACACCTCTGTACCCAGGGCAGTGTGACACCTCTGTACCCAGGGCAGTATGACACCTCTGTACCCAGGGCAGTGTGACACCTCTGTACCCAGGGCAGTATGACACCTCTGTACCCAGGGCAGTGTGACACCTCTGTACCCAGGGCAGTGTGACACCTCTGTACCCAGGGCAGTATGACACCTCTGTACCCAGGGCAGTATGACACCTCTGTACCCAGGGCAGTATGACACCTCTGTACCCAGGGCAGTATGACACCTCTGTACCCAGGGCAGTATGACACCTCTGTACCCAGGGCAGTATGACACCTCTGTACCCAGGGCAGTGTGACACCTCTGTACCCAGGGCAGTATGACACCTCTGTACCCAGGGCAGTATGACACCTCTGTACCCAGGGCAGTGTGACACCTCTGTACCCAGGGCAGTGTGACACCTCTGTACCCAGGGCAGTATGACACCTCTGTACCCAGGGCAGTATGACACCTCTGTACCCAGGGCAGTGTGACCCACCTCTGTACCCAGGGCAGTATGACACCTCTGTACCCAGGGCAGTATGACACCTCTGTACCCAGGGCAGTGTGACACCTCTGTACCCAGGGCAGTATGACACCTCTGTACCCAGGGCAGTATGACACCTCTATACCCAGGGCAGTGTGACCCACCTCTGTACCCAGGGCAGTATGACACCTCTGTACCCAGGGCAGTATGACACCTCTGTACCCAGGGCAGTGTGACACCTCTGTACCCAGGGCAGTATGACACCTCTGTACCCAGGGCAGTATGACACCTCTGTACCCAGGGCAGTATGACCCACCTCTGTACCCAGGGCAGTATGACCCACCTCTGTACCCAGGGCAGTATGACACCTCTGTACCCAGGGCAGTATGACACCTCTGTACCCAGGGCAGTATGACACCTCTGTACCCAGGGCAGTGTGACACCTCTGTACCCAGGGCAGTATGACACCTCTGTACCCAGGGCAGTATGACACCTCTGTACCCAGGGCAGTGTGACCCACCTCTGTACCCAGGGCAGTATGACACCTCTGTACCCAGGGCAGTGTGACACCTCTGTACCCAGGGCAGTGTGACACCTCTGTACCCAGGGCAGTATGACACCTCTGTACCCAGGGCAGTGTGACACCTCTGTACCCAGGGCAGTATGACACCTCTGTACCCAGGGCAGTATGACACCTCTGTACCCAGGGCAGTGTGACCCACCTCTGTACCCAGGGCAGTATGACACCTCTGTACCCAGGGCAGTATGACACCTCTGTACCCAGGGCAGTGTGACCCACCTCTGTACCCAGGGCAGTATGACACCTCTGTACCCAGGGCAGTATGACACCTCTGTACCCAGGGCAGTATGACACCTCTGTACCCAGGGCAGTGTGACACCTCTGTACCCAGGGCAGTATGACACCTCTGTACCCAGGGCAGTATGACCCACCTCTGTACCCAGGGCAGTATGACCCACCTCTGTACCCAGGGCAGTATGACCCACCTCTGTACCCAGGGCAGTATGACCCACCTCTGTACCCAGGGCAGTATGACACCTCTGTACCCAGAGCAGTATGACACCTCTGTACCCAGGGCAGTGTGACCCACCTCTGTACCCAGGGCAGTATGACACCTCTGTACCCAGGGCAGTGTGACACCTCTGTACCCAGGGCAGTGTGACCCACCTCTGTACCCAGGGCAGTGTGACACCTCTGTACCCAAGGCAGTATGACACCTCTGTACCCAGGGCAGTATGACATCTCTGTACCCAGGGCAGTGTGACACCTCTGTACCCAGGGCAGTATGACACCTCTGTACCCAGGGCAGTGTGACACCTCTGTACCCAGGGCAGTGTGACACCTCTGTACCCAGGGCAGTGTGACACCTCTGTACCCAGGGCAGTATGACACCTCTGTACCCAGGGCAGTGTGACACCTCTGTACCCAGGGCAGTATGACACCTCTGTACCCAGGGCAGTGTGACACCTCTGTACCCAGGGCAGTGTGACACCTCTGTACCCAGGGCAGTATGACCCACCTCTGTACCCAGGGCAGTGTGACACCTCTGTACCCAGGGCAGTGTGACCCACCTCTGTACCCAGGGCAGTATGACACCTGTGTACCCAGGGCAGTATGACACCTCTGTACCCAGGGCAGTATGACACCTGTGTACCCAGGGCAGTATGACACCTCTGTACCCAGGGCAGTGTGACCCACCTCTGTACCCAGGGCAGTATGACACCTGTGTACCCAGGGCAGTATGACACCTCTGTACCCAGGGCAGTATGACACCTCTGTACCCAGGGCAGTGTGACCCACCTCTGTACCCAGGGCAGTATGACACCTCTGTACCCAGGGCAGTATGACACCTCTGTACCCAGGGCAGTGTGACACCTCTGTACCCAGGGCAGTATGACACCTCTGTACCCAGGGCAGTATGACACCTCTGTACCCAGGGCAGTATGACACCTCTGTACCCAGGGCAGTATGACACCTCTGTACCCAGGGCAGTATGACACCTCTGTACCCAGGGCAGTATGACACCTCTGTACCCAGGGCAGTGTGACACCTCTGTACCCAGGGCAGTATGACACCTCTGTACCCAGGGCAGTATGACACCTCTGTACCCAGGGCAGTGTGACCCACCTCTGTACCCAGGGCAGTATGACACCTCTGTACCCAGGGCAGTATGACACCTCTGTACCCAGGGCAGTATGACACCTCTGTACCCAGGGCAGTATGACACCTCTGTACCCAGGGCAGTATGACACCTCTGTACCCAGGGCAGTATGACACCTCTGTACCCAGGGCAGTGTGACACCTCTGTACCCAGGGCAGTATGACACCTCTGTACCCAGGGCAGTATGACACCTCTGTACCAAGAGCAGTATGACACCTCTGTACCCAGGGCAGTATGACACCTCTGTACCCAGGGCAGTATGACACCTCTGTACCCAGGGCAGTATGACACCTCTGTACCCAGGGCAGTATGACACCTCTGTACCCAGGGCAGTATGACACCTCTGTACCCAGGGCAGTGTGACACCTCTGTACCCAGGGCAGTATGACACCTCTGTACCCAGGGCAGTATGACACCTCTGTACCCAGGGCAGTGTGACACCTCTGTACCCAGGGCAGTGTGACACCTCTGTACCCAGGGCAGTGTGACACCTCTGTACCCAGGGCAGTATGACACCTCTGTACCCAGGGCAGTGTGACACCTCTGTACCCAGGGCAGTATGACACCTCTGTACCCAGAGCAGTATGACACCTCTGTACCCAGGGCAGTGTGACATTTCTGTACCCAGGGCAGTATGACACCTCTGTACCCAGGGCAGTGTGACACCTCTGTACCCAGGGCAGTATGACACCTCTGTACCCAGGGCAGTGTGACACCTCTGTACCCAGGGCAGTGTGACACCTCTGTACCCAGGGCAGTATGACACCTCTGTACCCAGGGCAGTATGACACCTCTGTACCCAGGGCAGTGTGACACCTCTGTACCCAGGGCAGTATGACACCTCTGTACCCAGGGCAGTGTGACACCTCTGTACCCAGGGCAGTATGACACCTCTGTACCCAGGGCAGTATGACACCTCTGTACCCAGGGCAGTATGACACCTCTGTACCCAGGGCAGTGTGACACCTCTGTACCCAGGGCAGTGTGACACCTCTGTACCCAGGGCAGTATGACACCTCTGTACCCAGGGCAGTATGACACCTCTGTACCCAGGGCAGTATGACACCTCTGTACCCAGGGCAGTGTGACACCTCTGTACCCAGGGCAGTATGACACCTCTGTACCCAGGGCAGTATGACACCTCTGTACCCAGGGCAGTGTGACACCTCTGTACCCAGGGCAGTATGACACCTCTGTACCCAGGGCAGTATGACACCTCTGTACCCAGGGCAGTGTGACCCACCTCTGTACCCAGGGCAGTATGACACCTCTGTACCAAGGGCAGTATGACACCTCTGTACCCAGGGCAGTGTGACACCTCTGTACCCAGGGCAGTATGACACCTCTGTACCCAGGGCAGTATGACACCTCTATACCCAGGGCAGTGTGACCCACCTCTGTACCCAGGGCAGTATGACACCTCTGTACCCAGGGCAGTATGACACCTCTGTACCCAGGGCAGTGTGACACCTCTGTACCCAGGGCAGTATGACACCTCTGTACCCAGGGCAGTATGACCCACCTCTGTACCCAGGGCAGTATGACCCACCTCTGTACCCAGGGCAGTATGACACCTCTGTACCCAGGGCAGTATGACACCTCTGTACCCAGCGCAGTATGACACCTCTGTACCCAGGGCAGTGTGACACCTCTGTACCCAGGGCAGTATGACACCTCTGTACCCAGGGCAGTATGACACCTCTGTACCCAGGGCAGTGTGACCCACCTCTGTACCCAGGGCAGTATGACACCTCTGTACCCAGGGCAGTGTGACACCTCTGTACCCAGGGCAGTGTGACACCTCTGTACCCAGGGCAGTATGACACCTCTGTACCCAGGGCAGTGTGACACCTCTGTACCCAGGGCAGTATGACACCTCTGTACCCAGGGCAGTATGACACCTCTGTACCCAGGGCTGTGTGACCCACCTCTGTACCCAGGGCAGTATGACACCTCTGTACCCAGGGCAGTATGACACCTCTGTACCCAGGGCAGTGTGACCCACCTCTGTACCCAGGGCAGTATGACACCTCTGTACCCAGGGCAGTATGACACCTCTGTACCCAGGGCAGTATGACACCTCTGTACCCAGGGCAGTGTGACACCTCTGTACCCAGGGCAGTATGACACCTCTGTACCCAGGGCAGTATGACCCACCTCTGTACCCAGGGCAGTATGACCCACCTCTGTACCCAGGGCAGTATGACCCACCTCTGTACCCAGGGCAGTATGACCCACCTCTGTACCCAGGGCAGTATGACCCACCTCTGTACCCAGGGCAGTATGACACCTCTGTACCCAGGGCAGTATGACACCTCTGTACCCAGGGCAGTGTGACCCACCTCTGTACCCAGGGCAGTATGACACCTCTGTACCCAGGGCAGTGTGACACCTCTGTACCCAGGGCAGTGTGACCCACCTCTGTACCCAGGGCAGTGTGACACCTCTGTACCCAGGGCAGTATGACACCTCTGTACCCAGGGCAGTATGACATCTCTGTACCCAGGGCAGTGTGACACCTCTGTACCCAGGGCAGTATGACACCTCTGTACCCAGGGCAGTGTGACACCTCTGTACCCAGGGCAGTGTGACACCTCTGTACCCAGGGCAGTGTGACCCACCTCTGTACCCAGGGCAGTGTGACACCTCTGTACCCAGGGCAGTGTGACCCACCTCTGTACCCAGGGCAGTGTGACCCACCTCTGTACCCAGGGCAGTGTGACCCACCTCTGTACCCAGGGCAGTGTGACCCACCTCTGTACCCAGGGCAGTATGACACCTCTGTACCCAGGGCAGTGTGACACCTCTGTACCCAGGGCAGTATGACACCTGTGTACCCAGGGCAGTATGACACCTCTGTACCCAGGGCAGTATGACACCTCTGTACCCAGGGCAGTATGACACCTCTGTACCCAGGGCAGTATGACCCACCTCTGTACCCAGGGCAGTATGACACCTCTGTACCCAGGGCAGTATGACACCTCTGTACCCAGGGCAGTATGACACCTCTGTACCCAGGGCAGTGTGACACCTCTGTACCCAGGGCAGTATGACACCTCTGTACCCAGGGCAGTATGACACCTCTGTACCCAGGGCAGTATGACACCTCTGTACCCAGGGCAGTATGACACCTCTGTACCCAGGGCAGTATGACACCTCTGTACCCAGGGCAGTATGACACCTCTGTACCCAGGGCAGTGTGACCCACCTCTGTACCCAGGGCAGTGTGACACCTCTGTACCCAGGGCAGTATGACACCTCTGTACCCAGGGCAGTATGACACCTCTGTACCCAGGGCAGTGTGACCCACCTCTGTACCCAGGGCAGTGTGACACCTGTGTACCCAGGGCAGTGTGACCCACCTCTGTACCCAGGGCAGTGTGACACCTCTGTACTCAGGGCAGTGTGACACCTCTGTACCCAGGGCAGTATGACACCTCTGTACCCAGGGCAGTGTGACACCTCTGTACCCAGGGCAGTATGACACCTCTGTACCCAGGGCAGTGTGACCCACCTCTGTACCCAGGGCAGTATGACACCTCTGTACCCAGGGCAGTATGACACCTCTGTACCCAGGGCAGTATGACACCTCTGTACCCAGGGCAGTATGACACCTCTGCACCCATGGCAGTGTGACACCTCTGTACCCAGGGCAGTGTGACACCTCTGTACCCAGGGCAGTGTGACACCTCTGTACCCAGGGCAGTATGACACCTCTGTACCCAGGGCAGTGTGACCCACCTCTGTACCCAGGGCAGTGTGACCCACCTCTGTACCCAGGGCAGTATGACACCTCTGTACCCAGGGCAGTGTGACACCTCTGTACCCAGGGCAGTATGACACCTCTGTACCCAGGGCAGTATGACACCTCTGTACCCAGGGCAGTGTGACACCTCTGTACCCAGGGCAGTGTGACACCTCTGTACCCAGGGCAGTATGACACCTGTGTACCCAGGGCAGTGTGACACCTCTGTACCCAGGGCAGTATGACACCTCTGTACCCAGGGCAGTGTGACACCTCTGTACCCAGGGCAGTATGACACCTCTGTACCCAGGGCAGTATGACACCTCTGTACCCAGGGCAGTGTGACACCTCTGTACCCAGGGCAGTGTGACACCTCTGTACCCAGGGCAGTGTGACACCTCTGTACCCAGGGCAGTGTGACACCTCTGTACCCAGGGCAGTGTGACCCACCTCTGTACCCAGGGCAGTATGACACCTGTGTACCCAGGGCAGTGTGACACCTCTGTACCCAGGGCAGTATGACACCTCTGTACCCAGGGCAGTGTGACACCTCTGTACCCAGGGCAGTATGACACCTCTGTACCCAGGGCAGTGTGACACCTCTGTACCCAGGGCAGTATGACACCTCTGTACCCAGGGCAGTATGACACCTCTGTACGCAGGGCAGTATGACACCTGTGTACCCAGGGCAGTGTGACACCTCTGTACCCAGGGCAGTATGACACCTCTGTACCCAGGGCAGTATGACACCTCTGTACCCAGGGCAGTATGACACCTGTGTACCCAGGGCAGTGTGACACCTCTGTACCCAGGGCAGTATGACCCACCTCTGTACCCAGGGCAGTGTGACACCTCTGTACCCAGGGCAGTGTGACCCACCTCTGTACCCAGGGCAGTATGACACCTCTGTACCCAGGGCAGTGTGACACCTCTGTACCCAGGGCAGTATGACACCTCTGTACCCAGGGCAGTATGACACCTCTGTACCCAGGGCAGTGTGACACCTCTGTACCCAGGGCAGTATGACACCTCTGTACCCAGGGCAGTGTGACACCTCTGTACCCAGGGCAGTATGACACCTCTGTACCCAGGGCAGTGTGACACCTCTGTACCCAGGGCAGTGTGACCCACCTCGGTACCCAGGGCAGTGTGACACCTCTGTACCCAGGGCAGTATGACACCTCTGTACCCAGGGCAGTGTGACACCTCTGTACCCAGGGCAGTGTGACACCTCTGTACCCAGGGCAGTATGACCCACCTCTGTACCCAGGGCAGTGTGACACCTCTGTACCCAGGGCAATGTGACCCACCTCTGTACCCAGGGCAGTATGACACCTCTGTACCCAGGGCAGTGTGACACCTCTGTACCCAGGGCAGTGTGACCCACCTCGGTACCCAGGGCAGTGTGACACCTCTGTACCCAGGGCAGTATGACACCTCTGTACCCAGGGCAGTGTGACACCTCTGTACCCAGGGCAGTATGACACCTCTGTACCCAGGGCAGTATGACACCTGTGTACCCAGGGCAGTATGACACCTCTGTACCCAGGGCAGTGTGACACCTCTGTACCCAGGGCAGTATGACACCTCTGTACCCAGGGCAGTATGACACCTCTGTACCCAGGGCAGTGTGACACCTCTGTACCCAGGGCAGTGTGACACCTCTGTACCCAGGGCAGTATGACACCTCTGTACCCAGGGCAGTGTGACACCTCTGTACCCAGGGCAGTATGACCCACCTCTGTACCCAGGGCAGTGTGACACCTCTGTACCCAGAACAGTGTGACCCACCTCTGTACCCAGGGCAGTATGACACCTCTGTACCCAGGGCAGTGTGACACCTCTGTACCCAGGGCAGTGTGACCCACCTCTGTACCCAGGGCAGTGTGACACCTCTGTACCCAGGGCAGTATGACACCTCTGTACCCAGGGCAGTATGACACCTCTGTACCCAGGGCAGTGTGACCCACCTCTGTACCCAGGGCAGTGTGACCCACCTCTGTACCCAGGGCAGTGTGACCCACCTCTGTACCCAGGGCAGTGTGACACCTCTGTACCCAGAGCAGTGTGACACCTCTGTACCCAGGGCAGTGTGACCCACCTCTGTACCCAGAGCAGTGTGACACCTCTGTACCCAGGGCAGTGTGACACCTCTGTACCCAGGGCAGTGTGACCCACCTCTGTACCCAGGGCAGTATGACACCTCTGTACCCAGGGCAGTATGACACCTCTGTACCCAGGGCAGTATGACACCTCTGTACCCAGGGCAGTGTGACCCACCTCTGTACCCAGGGCAGTGTGACACCTCTGTACCCAGGGCAGTATGACACCTCTGTACCCAGGGCAGTGTGACCCACCTCTGTACCCAGGGCAGTGTGACACCTCTGTACCCAGGACAGTGTGACCCACCTCTGTACCCAGGGCAGTGTGACACCTCTGTACCCAGGGCAGTGTGACCCACCTCTGTACCCAGGGCAGTGTGACACCTCTGTACCCAGGGCAGTGTGACACCTCTGTACCCAGGGCAGTATGACACCTCTGTACCCAGGGCAGTATGACCCACCTCTGTACCCAGGGCAGTATGACACCTCTGTACCCAGGGCAGTGTGACACCTCTGTACCCAGGGCAGTGTGACCCACCTCTGTACCCAGGGCAGTATGACACCTCTGTACCCAGGGCAGTGTGACACCTCTGTACCCAGGGCAGTGTGACCCACCTCTGTACCCAGGGCAGTGTGACACCTCTGTACCCAGGGCAGTATGACACCTCTGTACCCAGGGCAGTGTGACACCTCTGTACCCAGGGCAGTGTGACCCACCTCTGTACCCAGGGCAGTGTGACCCACCTCTGTACCCAGGGCAGTGTGACCCACCTCTGTACGCAGGGCAGTGTGACCCACCTCTGTACCCAGGGCAGTGTGACCCACCTCTGTACCCAGGGCAGTATGACACCTCTGTACCCAGGGCAGTGTGACCCATCTCTGCACCCATGGCAGTGTGACACCTCTGTACCCAGGGCAGTATGATACCTCTGTACCATGGGCAGTGTGACACCTCTGTACCCAGGGCAGTATGACACCTCTGTACCCAGGGCAGTGTGACACCTCTGTACCCAGGGCAGTATGACACCTCTGTACCCAGGGCAGTGTGACACCTCTGTACCCAGGGCAGTATGATACCTCTGTACCCAGGGCAGTATGACACCTCTGTACCCATGGCAGTGTGACACCTCTGTACCCAGGGCAGTATGACACCTCTGTACCCAGGGCAGTGTGACACCTCTGTACCCAGGGCAGTGTGACACCTCTGTACCCAGGGCAGTGTGACACCTCTGTACCCAGGGCAGTATGATACCTCTGTACCATGGGCAGTATGACACCTGTACAATTAGATAGAAATGAAACTGCGTCTGTTTTGTGAAACTTAATCAGTGTTTATTGAACGTGTACGTTGAATTGACCAGCCCGCATAGTATATAACATCATTGGACATACACCCAACTTCTGTGCGGATGTATGCTCTGTGTGGCTAACTCGGAACATAGAGTTGACCTGTCGTTAGACGAGTGCGTTGAACATAGAGTTGACCTGTCGTTAGACGAGTGCGTTGAACATAGAGTTGACCTGTCGTTAGACGAGTGCGTTGAACATAGAGTTGACCTGTCGTTAGACGAGTGCTGCAGCGTAGGCTTCAATTGTTTGACGTGATATTGTTGGCCGCCAGGAAGTCGATGATTGACACGGACAAGAAGGAACTGCGGCTCTTCCAGGAGATGTACTTACCCGACGGCGACCTCCACTCGGAAGGCGCTGGGCGCATGCGCCGCTTCAGATGGAGTAACGTGGGTCAGTATCAACACGTCATGCCGGCTCGTGTTTGTAGATTGTACAACACTTATTTTTTATACTAAAATATATTGTTAATGACGTCGTATTTGGTTTTGAATGTATTGGTTGTCTCATCAATAGCGTTATGACTTAGATGGGTGGCCAACAGGTGGTGTGTGCAAGTGGTGACCGGGGCCTCCTTGATATAGTGGGTAGCGCATCAGACCGCAGATCAATAGGTCCCGGGTTCGAATCCAGAGTTGGGCACCTAATCTGGGACATATTGTCTCCGTTCGTGCTTCCAGTGTCCCGGGAGGTTCCCTGGCCCAGTCCAACCCTTGTGTGCTCACAAGTGGCCTAAAACACGGATTTCTTTCCCTTCAGATGACGACAGCACCCAGCCAGACATGTTCCAGTCGGATGACGAGGACGGGGGAGCCGAGGAGGAGGGGCAGGGCGAGCAGCAGTGGCGCGTCCAGAGATATGAGCGAGAGAAATTCCTGCAGGAACACAAGGTACGTTCGCAGGTAGACATTAATACGTCCCCAGTGCTTACTATTGGACGTCCACATTGCTCACTATTGTACGTCCCCAGTATTTACTATTGGACGTCCACATTGCTCACTATTGTACGTCCCCAGTATTTACTATTGGACGTCCACATTGCTCACTATTGTACGTCCCCAGTGCTTACTATTGGACGTCCACAGTGCTCACTATTGTACGTCCCCAGTATTCACTATTGGACGTCCACATTGCTCACTATTGTACGTCCCCAGTGCTTACTATTGGACGTCCACATTGCTCACTATTGTACGTCCCCAGTATTCACTATTGGACGTCCACATTGCTCACTATTGTACGTCCCCAGTATTCACTATTGGACGTCCACATTGCTCACTATTGTACGTCCCCAGTATTCACTATTGGACGTCCACATTGCTCACTATTGTACGTCCCCAGTATTCACTATTGGACGTCCCCAGTATTCACTATTGGACGTCCACATTGCTCACTATTGTACGTCCCCAGTGCTTACTATTGGACGTCCACATTGCTCACTATTGTACGTCCCCAGTATTCACTATTGGACGTCCACATTGCTCACTATTGTACGTCCCCAGTATTCACTATTGTACGTCCACAGTGCTTACTATTGGACGTCCACATTGCTCACTATTGTACGTCCCCAGTATTCACTATTGGACGTCCACATTGCTCACTATTGTACGTCCCCAGTGCTTACTATTGGACGTCCACATTGCTCACTATTGTACGTCCCCAGTATTCACTATTGGACGTCCACATTGCTCACTATTGTACGTCCCCAGTATTCACTATTGTACGTCCACAGTGCTTACTATTGGACGTCCACATTGCTCACTATTGTACGTCCCCAGTATTCACTATTGGACGTCCACATTGCTCACTATTGTACGTCCCCAGTGCTTACTATTGGACGTCCACATTGCTCACTATTGTACGTCCCCAGTATTCACTATTGGACGTCCACATTGCTCACTATTGTACGTCCCCAGTATTCACTATTGGACGTCCACATTGCTCACTATTGTACGTCCCCAGTATTCACTATTGTACGTCCACAGTGCTCACTATTGTACGTCCACATTGCTCACTATTGTACGTCCCCAGTATTCACTATTGTACGTCCACAGTGCTTACTATTGGACGTCCACATTGCTCACTATTGTACGTCCCCAGTATTCACTATTGTACGTCCCCAGTGCTTACTATTGGACGTCCACATTGCTCACTATTGTACGTCCCCAGTATTCACTATTGTACGTCCACAGTGCTTACTATTGGACGTCCACATTGCTCACTATTGTACGTCCCCAGTATTCACTATTGTACGTCCCCAGTGCTTACTATTGGACGTCCACATTGCTCACTATTGTACGTCCCCAGTATTCACTATTGTACGTCCCCAATGCTTACTATTGTACGTCCCCAGTGCTTACTATTGGACGTCCACATTGCTCACTATTGTACGTCCCCAGTATTCACTATTGGACGTCCACATTGCTCACTATTGTACGTCCCCAGTGCTTACTATTGGACGTCCACATTGCTCACTATTGTACGTCCCCAGTATTCACTATTGTACGTCCCCAGTGCTTACTATTGGACGTCCACATTGCTCACTATTGTACGTCCCCAGTATTCACTATTGTACGTCCCCAGTGCTTACTATTGGACGTCCACATTGCTCACTATTGTACGTCCCCAGTATTCACTATTGTACGTCCCCAATGCTTACTATTGTACGTCCCCAGTATTCACTATTGGACGTCCACATTGCTCACTATTGTACGTCCCCAGTATTCACTATTGTACGTCCCCAATGCTCACTATTGTACGTCCCCAGTATTCACTATTGGACGTCCACATTGCTCACTATTGTACGTCCCCAGTATTCACTATTGGACGTCCACATTGCTCACTATTGTACGTCCTCAGTATTCACTATTGTACGTCCACATTGCTCACTATTGTACGTCCCCAGTATTCACTATTGTACGTCCCCAATGCTCACTATTGTACGTCCCCAGTATTCACTATTGGACGTCCACATTGCTCACTATTGTACGTCCCCAGTATTCACTATTGGACGTCCACATTGCTCACTATTGTACGTCCTCAGTATTCACTATTGTACGTCCACAGTGCTCACTATTGTACGTCCCCAGTATTCACTATTGTACGTCCCCAATGCTCACTATTGTACGTCCCCAGTATTCACTATTGGACGTCCACATTGCTCACTATTGTACGTCCCCAGTATTCACTATTGGACGTCCACATTGCTCACTATTGTACGTCCCCAGTATTCACTATTGTACGTCCCCAATGCTTACTATTGTACGTCCCCAGTGCTTACTATTGGACGTCCCCAGTATTCACTATTGGACGTCCACATTGCTCACTATTGTACGTCCCCAGTGCTTACTATTGGACGTCCACATTGCTCACTATTGTACGTCCCCAGTATTCACTATTGGACGTCCACATTGCTCACTATTGTACGTCCCCAGTATTCACTATTGGACGTCCACATTGCTCACCATTGTACGTCCCCAGTATTCACTATTGTACGTCCCCAGTATTTACTATTGTACGTCCTCAGTATTCACTATTGTACGTCCCCAGTGCTTACTATTGGACGTCCACATTGCTCACTATTGTACGTCCCCAGTATTCACTATTGGACGTCCACATTGCTCACTATTGTACGTCCCCAGTATTCACTATTGGACGTCCACATTGCTCACTATTGTACGTCCCCAGTATTCACTATTGGACGTCCACATTGCTTACTATTGTACGTCCCCAGTATTCACTATTAAACGTCCACAGTGCTCACTATTGTACGTCCCCAGTATTCACTATTGTGCGTCCACAGTGCTCACTATTGTACACCCCAGTATTCACTATTGTACGTCCCCAGTGCTTACTATTGTACGTCCCCAGTATTCACTATTGTGCGTCCACAGTGCTCACTATTGTACACCCCAGTATTCACTATTGTACGTCCACAGTGCTCACTATTGTACGTCCCCAGTATTCACTATTGTGCGTCCACAGTGCTCACTATTGTACACCCCAGTATTCACTATTGTACGTCCACAGTGCTTACTATTGGACGTCCACATTGCTCACTATTGTACGTCCCCAGTATTCACTATTGTACGTCCACAGTGCTCACTATTGTACGTCCCCAGTATTCACTATTGTACGTCCACAGTGCTCACTATTGTACGTCCTCAGTATTCACTATTGTACGTCCACAGAGCTCACTATTGTACGTCCCCAGTATTCATTATTGTACGTCCACAGAGCTCACTATTGTACGTCCTCAGTATTCACTATTGTACGTCCACAGTGCTCACTATTGTACGTCCTCAGTATTCACTATTGGACGTCCACATTGCTCATTATTGTACGTCCTCGGTATTCACTATTGTACGTCCACAGTGCTCACTATTGTGCGTCCCCAGTATTCACTATTGTACGTCCACAGAGCTCACTATTGTACGTCCCCAGTAGTTACTATTGTACGTCCACAGTGCTCACTATTGTACATCCCAGTATTCACTGTTGTACGTCCCCAGTGCTCACTATTGTACGTCCACAGTGCTCACTATTGTACATCCCAGTATTCACTTTTGTACGTCACCAGTGCTCACTTTTGTACGTCCACAGTGCTCACTATTGTACGTCCCCAGTATTCACTTTTGTACGTCCACAGTGCTCACTATTGTACGTCCCCAGTATTCACTATTGTACGTCCCCAGTATTCACTATTGTACGTCCACAATGCTCACTATTGTACATCCCAGTATTCACTATTGTACGTCCCCAGTATTCACTATTGTACGTCCCCAGTATTCACTATTGTACGTCCACAATGCTCACTATTGTACATCCCAGTATTCACTATTGTACGTCCACAGTGCTCACTATTGTACGTCCCCAGTATTCACTTTTGTACGTCCCCAGTGCTCACTATTGTACGTCCTCAGTATTCACTATTGGACGTCCACATTGCTCACTATTGTACATCCCAGTATTCACTTTTGTACGTCCACAGTGCTCACTATTGTACGTCCCCAGTATTCACTATTGTACGTCCCCAGTATTCACTATTGTACGTCCACAATGCTCACTATTGTACATCCCAGTATTCACTATTGTACGTCCACAGTGCTCACTATTGTACGTCCCCAGTGCTCACTATTGTACGTCCCCAGTGCTCACTATTGTACGTCCACAGTGCTCGCTAATTCCGCATCACTTATTAATGCGTGGATTTTTTGTGCGGAGGGGTACGAATGGGGATGTTTCAGACTGAAATCCACGCAGGGTTGCACTCTGCACATCATAATTAAATTAATTCATTTGTCACTATGTGAATAGATTTGTTGGTTGATTGTCACTTGACCCCGAGACACAAACAAGTTTGTGTTTTATTTTCCTTTCGATGACGATGTCTTACTCTGTTGTAGGATCAGGCAGAGGACCTCGACTCTAACAGTCAGCTCTTAAAGCTCGGCAAAGTTATCCTCAAGCAGAAACGTGAGTCTTGTTTCTCCTTAATTAAGTCTGAAATGTGTCGATAGTTGAGTGAAGGGAGCGATATGTCGATAGTTGAGTGGTAGTTTAGTGAAGTATACTAGCGGTGTGCAAGTAGTTGATTGAATGGAGTGGTGTGTAAGTAGTTGTGAATGGAGCTGTGTGTATAGTTGAGTGAAGTGAGCGGTGTGTCGGTAGTTGAGTTGAGTGAAGAAAGCGGTGTCGGCATTGAGTGAATGGAGTGGTGTGTCGGTAGTTGAGTGCAGTGAGCGGTGTGTCCGTAGTTGAGTGAAGGGAGCTGTGTGTCGGTGTTTGATTGAATGGAGTGGTGTGTCGGTATTATAGTGACAATGATTGGTGACTGTATTAACATATCCAATTGTAATTCCCTGTAATTCTTGTTACAGCCACACTTTGTCAGGTGCAACCCGTAGTTCAGACCAAAGAAAACCCAACAGGAAAGCAAAGTGAAAAGCCAGTATTTAAACGGCCGGTAAGTGATATTACGATATAAGTGATTAGTGCATTGTTTTGTTGGTAATGGCAATTTGTTTTTGATGTAGAATAATGTGAGGTTTTACCTGTACTGCATGGAACCCAGTGGTAAAACGGCACAAATTAACACATTGCTCTAAAGTTTATTTTAACACAACGTTTATTATGAAACTCTACGACGTGTGCAAGTTGTGCTTTTAGTTGACGAGTCAACATGTCATGACTGTTGCAGCTGCCTAGCCATGGCTCCTTCCTGAAGCGAAGCAAGGAGACACTGGCCAAGATTGCCGAGATGTCTAAGCCAGCTACCAACGTATGCGGACCGCGAAACTCAAAGAATTTCGTCTTCACGACAGTATCACCGGAAAAGGCCAAACGAACCGCCCACGAAAAGGCTCCCCAGGTAGAGAGGATGTTCTGTCAGCTCTGTTCATCTATACTGCCTGACCTTTCTGATATAAGGTCTCTTAGCTTTATGTATGTATCACCGCCGTTCCACATCAAGTAACATTGACGAGTGTGTTGCGTACCAAGTTTTGGGTGTGGTGTCTGACCAAGAGAGGGAGACGATCATATGACCTTCTGTGTGTGTTTCAGGTCAAGCGGTCAGCGAGTGTGACGTCACAGAAGGCTGCCAAGCGTCCCCGCCTGGAGCGGAGTAACACGCTACCACAAGACAGCATCTTCAACCTTCTGTGACAACACTGCTTCAAACAGCATCTTCAACCTTCTGTGACAACACTGCTTCAAACAGCATCTTCAATCTTCGGTGACAACACGAAACAGTAACAGGCCTTACTGGACGCAATGCTGTACATCCTACTTGCGCTGCGTCACTGGATATGTACGGAACTGTAGTGACGTAATTGGTTGTGTGTGGAACAACTATTGTAACGTCACTGGATGTGTATGGAACAACTATAGTGACGTCACTAGATACGTATGGAACAACTATAGTGACACCCCGGGCTGTGTGGGTTTGGGACTTCACTGTATCAGAGATCAGTGGCAGTGCTGCTTGTGCGTAACAGATCAAGTGAAAATGAGTTCGTTATATTTAACTGTGCTGGTGTGTATGTGCGGACTACCATGCTGTCTTTAGTGTGGATTGTGTGTCTATTGTCCGGTCTCCGCGGCTTCCTTCGGCTTGCCAGACGCGGTCCCATTTGTAATATACTCGTTGGTAAATTATTTGTAATGATTAAATGTATGAATGCCAATAATGTACAGCGTGCACTATGGCTGTGTACAGCGTGCGTTACGGCTGTGTACAGCGTGCACTATGGCTGTGTACAGCGTGCACTATGGCTGTGTACAGCGTGCACTATGGCTGTGTACAGCGTGCACTATGGCTGTGTGTACAGCGTGCACTATGGCTGTGTACAGCGTGCACTATGGCTGTGTACAGCGTGCGTTATCGCTGGCACTGGGCCACGTTTTACATGCGATTCAGTGTATCCATAACAATAAACGTCCTGGACAATTGAGTTTTCATAGTTCTTTACCCTTCGGAAGTCATCCACGCGAGTGAGTCAGCCCTTAACATTGAACGTAATATTGGTTTCAACTTTATCGAAGAGAATTCCCCAAATGGCAAAATGCTACTTTCGCGGGATCACTTGTACTTAAGTCTTCATTTGGATTCTGATTGAAACAAGACGGATATTTCCCAAGAAATGTTTTATTGTCATTCACACATAGATGGGCGGCCTTTACACACCGACACTTCGCACACAACATCTCAATAGAAAGTGTTACATTGCATCTCTACCTCAAGCGAGTATCTGAACATGATATATCTGGTAGAGTTTCTGCGGCAGGGCCATGGTGACGTCACAATTAGAGCCGTGATGACGTCACATGTAGAGCTATGATGACGTCACAGGTAGAGCCCCTCCGGCGTCCCCTCTTGCTTGCGGTACAGAACGTTCTCCTTCGCCTTTTTGAAGTCCTCGTTGGTGACCTTCATGCGCCTTTCTCTCAGCGCGAGCAGTCCTGCCTCCGTGCAGATGGCCTGTAATCACACAACTCACATACTTCTAAACGACCCTCCATGTTAGCCCCGCCTCCGTGCAGATGGCCTGTAATCACACAACTCACATACTTCTAAACGACCCTCCATGTCAGCCCCGCCTCCGTGCAGATGGCCTGTAATCACACAACTCCCATACTTCTAAACGATCCTCCATGTCAGTCCCGCCTCCGTACAGATGGCCTGTAATCACACAACTCACATACTTCTAAACGACCCTCCATGTCAGTCCCGCCTCCGTACAGATGGCCTGTAATCACACAACTCACATACTTCTCAACGACCCTCCATGTCAGTCCCGCCTCCGTGCAGATGGCCTGTAATCACACAACTCACATACTTCTAAACGACCCTCCATGTTAGCCCCGCCTCCGTGCAGATGGCCTGTAATCACACAACTCACATACTTCTAAACGACCCTCCATGTCAGCCCCGCCTCCGTGCAGATGGCCTGTAATCACACAACTCCCATACTTCTAAACGATCCTCCATGTCAGTCCCGCCTCCGTACAGATGGCCTGTAATCACACAACTCACATACTTCTAAACGACCCTCCATGTCAGTCCCGCCTCCGTACAGATGGCCTGTAATCACACAACTCACATACTTCTCAACGACCCTCCATGTCAGTCCCGCCTCCGTGCAGATGGCCTGTAATCACACAACTCACATACTTTTAAACGACCCTCCATGTCAGTCCCGCCTCCGTACAGATGGCCTGTAATCACACAACTCACATACTTCTAAACGACCCTCCATGTTAGCCCCGCCTCCGTGCAGATGGCCTGTAATCACACAACTCACATACTTCTAAACGACCCTCCATGTCAGTCCCGCCTCCGTACAGATGGCCTGTAATCACACAACTCATATTTCTCAACGACCCTCCATGTCAGTCCCGCCTCCGTGCAGATGGCCTGTAATCACACAACTCACATACTTCTAAACGACCCTCCATGTCAGTCCCGCCTCCGTACAGATGGCCTGTAATCACACAACTCACATACTTCTCAACGACCCTCCATGTCAGTCCCGCCTCCGTACAGATGGCCTGTAATCACACAACTCACATACTTCTAAACGACCCTCCATGTCAGTCCCGCCTCTGTACAGATGGCCTGTAATCACACAACTCACATATTTCTCAACGACCCTCCATGTCAGTCCCGCCTCCGTGCAGATGGCCTGTAATCACACCACTCACATACTTCTAAACGACCCTCCATGTCAGTCCCGCCTCCGTGCAGATGGCCTATAATCACACAACTCACATACTTCTCAACGACCCTCCATGTCAGTCCCGCCTCCGTACAGATGGCCTGTAATCACACAACTCACATACTTCTAAACGACCCTCCATGTCAGCCCCGCCTCCGTACAGATGGCCTGTAATCACACAACTCACATACTTCTAAACGACCCTCCATGTCAGTCCCGCCTCCGTGCAGATGGCCTGTAATCACACAACTCACATACTTCTAAACGACCCTCCATGTCAGTCCCGCCTCCGTACAGATGGCCTGTAATCACACAACTCACATATTTCTCAACGACCCTCCATGTCAGTCCCGCCTCCGTACAGATGGCCTGTAATCACACAACTCACATACTTCTAAACGACCCTCCATGTCAGTCCCGCCTCCGTGCAGATGGCCTGTAATCACACAACTCACATACTTCTAAACGACCCTCCATGTCAGTCCCGCCTCCGTCCAGATGGCCTGTAATCACACAACTCACATATTTCTCAACGACCCTCCATGTCAGTCCCGCCTCCGTACAGATGGCCTGTAATCACAACTCACATACTTCTAAACGACCCTCCATGTCAGCGCCGCCTCCGTACAGATGGCCTGTAATCACACAACTCACATATTTCTCAACGACCCTCCATGTCAGTCCCGCCTCCGTGCAGATGGCCTGTAATCACACAACTCACATACTTCTAAACGAACCTCCATGTCAGTCCCGCCTCCGTACAGATGGCCTGTAATCACACAACTCACATATTTCTCAACGACCCTCCATGTCAGTCCCGCCTCCGTACAGATGGCCTGTAATCACACAACTTACATACTTCTAAACGACCCTCCATGTCAGTCCCGCCTCCGTACAGATGGCCTGTAATCACACAACTCACATACTTCTAAACGACCCTCCATGTCAGCCCCGCCTCCGTGCAGATGGCCTGTAATCACACAACTCACATACTTCTAAACGACCCTCCATGTCATTCCCGCCTCCGTACAGATGGCCTGTAATCACACAACTCACATACTTCTAAACGACCCTCCATGTCAGTCCCGCCTCCGTACAGATGGCCTGTAATCACACAACTCACATACATCTAAACGACCCTCCATGTCAGTTCCGCCTCCGTACAGGTGGCCTGTAATCACACAACTCACATACTTCTAAACGACCCTCCATGTCAGCCCCGCCTCCGTGCAGATGGCCTGTAATCACACAACTCACATACTTCTAAACGACCCTCCATGTCAGTCCCGCCTCCGTACAGATGGCCTGTAATCACACAACTCACATACTTCTAAACGACCCTCCATGTCAGTCCCGCCTCCGTACAGATGGCCTGTAATCACACAACTCACATACTTCTAAACGACCCTCCATGTCAGTCCCGCCTCCGTACAGATGGCCTGTAATCACACAACTCACATACATATAGTTCTAAATGACCATCCATGTATGCGCAGCTAACGTTGGATGAACGGGGGGGGGGGTGGGGGGAGTGGGGTATACCCACCTTGATGTCGGCGCTGAATAGACGGGGTAGCATGGGGGGGGGGGTATAGCCACATTGATGTCGGCGCTGAGTAGGCGGGGTAGCATAGGGGGAGGGGGGTATAGCCACCTTGATGTCGGCGCTGAGTAGGCGGGGTAGCATAGGGGGGGGGGTATACCCACCTCGATGTCGGCGCTGAGTAGGCGGGGTAGCATAGGGGGAGGGGGCGGGTATAGCCACCTTGATGTCGGCGCTGAGTAGGCGGGGTAGCATAGGGGGAGGGGGGGTATAGCCACCTTGATGTCGGCGCTGGATAGGCGGGGTAGCATAGGGGGAGGGGGGTGGGTATAGCCACCTTGATGTCGGCGCTGGACAGGCGGGGTAGAATAGGGGGGGGGGGTATACCCACCTCGATGTCGGCGCTGAGTAGGCGGGGTAGCATAGGGGGAGGGGGGGGGGTATAGCCACCTTGATGTCGGCGCTGAGTAGGCGGGGTAGCATAGGGGGAGGGGGGGGGGGGTATAGCCACCTTGATGTCGGCGCTGGATAGGCGGGGTAGCATAGGGGGAGGGGGGGGTATAGCCACCTTGATGTCGGCGCTGGATAGGCGGGGTAGCATAGGGGGAGGGGGGGGGGGTATACCCACCTCGATGTCGGCGCTGAGTAGGCGGGGTAGCATAGGGGGAGGGGGCGGGTATAGCCACCTTGATGTCGGCGCTGAGTAGGCGGGGTAGCATAGGGGGAGGGGGGGGGGTATAGCCACCTTGATGTCGGCGCTGGATAGGCGGGGTAGCATAGGGGGAGGGGGGGGTATAGCCACCTTGATGTCGGCGCTGGATAGGCGGGGTAGCATAGGGGGAGGGGGGGGGGAGGGGGGGGGGGTATAGCCACCTTGATGTCGGCGCTGGATAGGCGGGGTAGAATAGGGGGGGGGGTATACGCACCTTGATGTCGGCGCTGGATAGGCGGGGTAGCATGGGGGGGGTGTACCCACCTTGATGTCGGCGCTGGATAGGCGGGGTAGAATAGGGGGGGGGGGTATAGCCACCTTGATGTCGGCGCTGGATAGGCGGGGTAGCATGGTGGGGGTGTACCCACCTTGATCTCGGCGCTGGATAGGCGGGGTAGAATAGGGGGGGGGGGTATACCCACCTTGATGTCGGCGCTGGATAGGCGGGGTAGCATAGGGGGAGGGGGGGGGGGGTATACCCACCTTGATGTCGGCGCTGGATAGGCGGGGTAGAATAGGGGGGGGGTATACCCACATTGATGTCGGCGCTGGATAAGCGGAGTAGAATAGGGGGGGGGGGGTATACCCACCTCGATGTCTGCGCTGGATAGGCGGAGTAGAATAGGGGGGGGGGTATACCCACCTTGATGTCTGCGCTGGATAGGCGGAGTAGAATAGGGGGGGGGGGGTTACCTTGATGTCGGCGCCCGAGAGGTCGTCCTTGGCCATGACGTAGTCCTCCAGATTGACGTCCTCAGCCAGCGTCATGCGACTCGTGTGAATCGAGAAAATCCTGCGCTTCGTCTTTTCATCCGGAAGTGGAAATTCTATTTTCCGGTCTATCCGGCCTGGGCGGATAAGGGCGGGATCCAGGGTCTCGATCCTGTTGGTCGCCATGACGACCTGCAATTGGTCGTCACAAGGACATACTGAATGAATGGTTCTTGTACAGTACACATACGGTGGTTGTTGAAAGCTCGGTACATGCAGCCTTGATGGCACTTCACGCGCCTTGTACTTAGTAACCACAATAGCTGATTCACCAGGGGCCTTATTACATAACACCAGGTTTAATAGTGTACCTTGACGTCGCCTTGGGAATCGAAGCCGTCCAGCTGGTTGAGAAGCTCTAACATGGTCCTCTGAATTTCCCTCTCTCCACCCGAATTAGACTCGTACCTTCATTAGAAAAAGGAAACATATCATCGGATGAAATGAAAGCATCGGATAAAACACAAATGTTCAACTCCGGTTGTAATGCTCAGTATTTATTCTCAGCGTGCCGCCGACCATCTTCTGCTCAGTATTTGATTCCAAGAGGGCAGGCGACCATCTTCTGCTCAGTATTTGATTCCCAAAGGGCAGGCGACCATCTTCTGCTCAGTATTTGATTCCCAAAGGGCAGGCGACCATCTTCTGCTCAGTATTTGATTCCCAAAGGGCAGGCGACCATCTTCTGCTCAGTATTTGATTCCAAGAGGGCAGGCGACATTCTTCTGCTCAGTATTTGATTCCCAAAGGGCAGGCGACCATCTTCTGCTCAGTATTTGATTCCAAGAGGGCAGGCGACATTCTTCTGCTCAGTATTTGATTCCCAAAGGGCAGGCGACCATCTTCTGCTCAGTATTTGATTCCAAGAGGGCAGGCGACCATCTTCTGCTCAGTATTTGATTCCCAAAGGGCAGGCGACCATCTTCTGCTCAGTATTTGATTCCCAAAGGGCAGGCGACCATCTTGTGCTCAATACATGTATTTGATTCTCAGAAAGCGGCCGACAATCTTCTGCTCAGTATTTGGATCTCAGAGGGCAGACGACCATCTTGTGCTTACCGCTTTGTTCCCACGGCGTCTATCTCGTCGATGAAGACAATGGACGGCGCGTGTTCTTCCGCGACTCGAAACAGTTCACGAACTAACTTAGGCCCGTCACCCTGAAAAGAAAAAATTATATTCCTTCAAGCTTCTACATTTTACCAGTACGGTAATATCGTTTCGGTACAAGGAAAAACCAGCACGTTGACAATACAGAAACCAGACAGGAAAATAACTGTAGCCGGAACTGAATGGAATGGAATGTTGGTGTTTTAGGCCACTTTTGTGCACATACAGGCTAAATTGGGCCAAGGAACCTCCCGAGACGATGAAGGATGAAGGAATGAAACATGCCCCAGATTAGGTGCCCGAGCCCGGATTCGAACCCAGGACCTATTGATCTGCGGTCTAGTGCGCTAACCACTACACCAGGGAGGCCCCCCGTAGCCGGAACTGAGGTCGGTGAACTATGTAATATGTAATACCAACTAGCAATGAGGTAGGTACAATGATGAAGTATGTAATACCAACTAGCAATGAGGTAGGTACAATGATGAAGTATGTAATACCAACTAGCAATGAGGTAGGTACAATGATGAAGTATGTAATACCAACTAGCAATGAGGTAGGTACAATGATGAAGTATGTAATACCAACTAGCAATGAGGTAGGTACAATGATGAAGTATGTAATACCAACTAGCAATGAGGTAGGTACAATGATGAAGTATGTAATACCAACTAGCAATGAGGTAGGTACAATGATGAAGTATGTAATACCAACTAGCAATGAGGTAGGTACAATGATGAAGTATGTAACACCAACAACCCGTTAACACATTAAATAATTATAATATATAATAGCAAATATTAAAGCATATCCTTTACTTTGCTAGGCATTATTAATCCTACATTAAACCAGGAGATACACACACGAATGGCGTTAAATTCTTAATCTTACCAAATATTTTTGAATAAGCTCAGATCCGACAACCCTCAGGAATGTAGCCGAAGTCTGGTTAGCAACAGCTTTCGCAAGGAGGGTCTTCCCTGAAAGACCCAAGAAAGTATATTTCAGATTACAACAGAATAATGATCAGAATGACAAATCTACACACGTCAAAGTAGCATCAACTTATACACACGAACGTAACGTCAAAATATTAGAAATGTTAAATGTTGTGCATGCAGTTAGAATAAACTTATACCATGGAATATTACACTATGGTATATTATATTATGGAATATTATAATATGGAATACTATAGTATGGAACACTACTATACTACGGAATATTATACTATGGATTGGTTGGTTATTCAGGACGCTTTAACCACTTTTGGTCATATCGCGTCACTAGGAGAAGTAAGGGAGTGTGGAGCCATGTCCCTGGGGTAACCCCCTACTCGTTGCGAAGAAAGGCATAGGTTCTTTATCCTGCGACCACACAGACATGGCCAACAGAGGGGCTCGAAACGTCGATCCACGCGCCGTTATGCTCTCAGGTGACCAGAGCACTCAATGCGAGCGCTCTAGCCCACTGAGCTATCGCGCCGGCCCCTATCACACTATGGAATACTATAGTATGGAACACTATACTATATTACGGAATAGTATGATCAATGGAAGACTACTCCAGGAGTTGCAGATGTTCGTACTTACCAGTGCCTGGAGGGCCATACAAGATGACACCCTTTGGAGGTTTGATGCCCATTTCTTCATAATATTCAGGGTGAGTGAGTGGCAGTTCTACTGATTCCTACATAAAGACCATAATGTTATGCAAGCCAATACATATAATTGCACGAACACAACACAGTGATGATTATTTTAAAGTTAATATCTGACAAATGCGCCAAAAGTTGACATAATAAGGAATGCCATATTGACACACACAATTATGGGCACGCTACAATATGGCGCTATAACATAATGCTGCCACATATATAACTAAATGAAGCTGTTATGAACAAAGTACCTTGATTTCCTGAATCTGCTGATCTAGGCCTCCGATATCGGCGTAAGTCTCTTGGGGAGCCTTCTCGAGTTTCATGACAGTCACCATGGGGTCTGTGTCGTCCCCCAGCACACCGACCACCGCATAGACCTGCAACAGGCACACAATGCACGTAACTTATCAGGCGTATTGGAAAATGCGACTCTGCACTGGAGAGCTGTTTTACACAACGAGTCTTGCGCAAGGACGAACGGCCATGGTTTAGTTTTAGAGCAGTCACCGAGAGATACACACCTTGTGGTTGAGGAGCACCGAGAGACACACACCTTGTGGTTGAGGAGCACCGAGAGACACACACCTCGTGGTTGAGGAGCACCGAGAGATACACACCTTGTGGTTGAGGAGCACCGAGAGATACACACCTTGTGGTTGAGGAGCACCGAGAGATACACACCTTGTGGTTGAGGAGCACCGAGCGATACACACCTTGTGGTTGAGGAGCACCGAGAGACACACACCTTGTGGTTGAGGAGCACCGAGAGATACACACCTTGTGGTTGAGGAGCACCGAGAGATACACACCTTGTGGTTGAGGAGCACCGAGAGATACACACCTTGTGGTTGAGGAGCACCGAGAGACACACACCTTGTGGTTGAGGTGCACCGAGCGATACACACCTTGTGGTTGAGGAGCATCGAGAGACACACACCTTGTGGTTGAGGAGCACCGAGAGATACACACCTTGTGGTTGAGGAGCACCGAGAGATACACACCTTGTGGTTGAGGAGCACCGAGAGATACACACCTTGTGGTTGAGGAGCACCGAGAGATACACACCTTGTGGTTGAGGAGCACCGAGCGATACACACCTTGTGGTTGAGGAGCACCGAGAGATACACACCTTGTGGTTGAGGAGCACCGAGAGATACACACCTTGTGGTTGAGGAGCACCGAGAGATACACACCTTGTGGTTGAGGAGCACCGAGGGATACACACCTTGTGGTTGAGGAGCACCGAGAGACACACACCTTGTGGTTGAGGTGCACCGAGAGATACACACCTTGTGGTTGAGGAGCACCGAGCGATACACACCTTGTGGTTGAGGAGCACCGAGAGATACACACCTTGTGGTTGAGGAGCACCGAGAGATACACACCTTGTGGCTGAGGAGCACCGAGAGACACACCTTGTGGTTGAGGAGCACCGAGAGATACACACCTTGTGGTTGAGGAGCACCGAGAGATACACACCTTGTGGTTAAGGAGCACCGAGAGATACACACCTTGTGGTTGAGGAGCACCGAGAGATACACACCTTGTGGTTGAGGAGCACCGAGAGATACACACCTTGTGGTTGAGGAGCACCGAGAGATACACACCTTGTGGTTGAGGAGCACCGAGAGATACACACCTTGTGGTTGAGGAGCACCGAGAGATACACACCTTGTGGTTGAGGAGCACCGAGAGATACACACCTTGTGGTTGAGGAGCACCGAGAGATACACACCTTGTGGTTGAGGAGCACCGAGAGATACACACCTTGTGGTTGAGGAGCACCGAGAGACACACACCTTGTGGCTGAGGAGCACCGAGAGACACACCTTGTGGTTGAGGAGCACCGAGAGACACACCTTGTGGTTGAGGAGCACCGAGAGATACACACCTTGTGGTTGAGGAACACCGAGAGATACACACCTTGTGGTTGAGGAGCACCGAGAGATACACACCTTGTGGTTGAGGAGCACCGAGAGATACACACCTTGTGGTTGAGGAGCACCGAGAGACACACCTTGTGGTTGAGGAGCACCGAGACACACACCTTGTGGTTGAGGAACACCGAGAGATACACACCTTGTGGTTGAGGAACACCGAGAGATACACACCTTGTGGTTGAGGAGCACCGAGAGATACACACCTTGTGGCTGAGGAGCACCTAGAGATACACACCTTGTGGTTGAGGAGCACCGAGCGATACACACCTTGTGGTTGAGGAGCACCGAGAGATACACACCTTGTGGTTGAGGAGCACCGAGAGACACACCTTGTGGTTGAGGAGCACCGAGACACACACCTTGTGGTTGAGGAGCACCGAGAGATACACACCTTGTGGTTGAGGAGCACCGAGAGACACACACCTTGTGGTTGAGGAGCACCGAGCGATACACACCTTGTGGTTGAGGAGCACCGAGAGATACACACCTTGTGGTTGAGGAGCACCGAGAGACACACCTTGTGGTTGAGGAGCACCGAGACACACACCTTGTGGTTGAGGAGCACCGAGAGATACACACCTTGTGGTTGAGGAGCACCGAGAGATACACACCTTGTGGTTGAGGAGCACCGAGAGATACACACCTTGTGGTTGAGGAGCACCGAGAGATACACACCTTGTGGTTGAGGAGCACCGAGAGATACACACCTTGTGGTTGAGGAGCACCGAGAGATACACACCTTGTGGTTGAGGAGCACCGAGAGATACACACCTTGTGGTTGAGGAGCACCGAGAGATACACACCTTGTGGTTGAGGAGCACCGAGAGACACACCTTGTGGTTGAGGAGCACCGAGACACACACCTTGTGGTTGAGGAACACCGAGAGATACACACCTTGTGGTTGAGGAGCACCGAGAGATACACACCTTGTGGCTGAGGAGCACCGAGAGATACACACCTTGTGGTTGAGGAGCACCGAGCGATACACACCTTGTGGTTGAGGAGCACCGAGAGATACACACCTTGTGGTTGAGGAGCACCGAGAGATACACACCTTGTGGTTGAGGAACACCGAGAGATACACACCTTGTGGTTGAGGAGCACCGAGAGATACACACCTTGTGGTTGAGGAACACCGAGAGCGACACACCTTGTGGTTGACGAGCACCGAGAGATACACACCTTGTGGTTGAGGAGCACCGAGAGATACACACCTTGTGGTTGAGGAACACCGAGAGATACACACCTTGTGGTTGAGGAACACCGAGCGATACACACCTTGTGGTTGAGGAGCACCGAGAGATACACACCTTGTGGTTGAGGAGCACCGAGAGACACACACCTTGTGGTTGAGGAGCACCGAGAGATACACACCTTGTGGTTGAGGAGCACAGAGAGATACACACCTTGTGGTTGAGGAGCACCGAGAGATACACACCTTGTGGTTGAGGAACACCGAGAGATACACACCTTGTGGTTGAGGAGCACCGAGACACACACCTTGTGGTTGAGGAGCACCGAGACACACACCTTGTGGTTGAGGAGCACCGAGAGATACACACCTTGTGGTTGAGGAGCACCGAGAGACACACACCTTGTGGCTGAGGAGCACCAAGAGATACGCACCTTGTGGTTGAGGAGCACCGAGAGATACACACCTTGTGGTTGAGGAGCACCGAGAGATACACACCTTGTGGTTGAGGAGCACCGAGAGATACACACCTTGTGGTTGAGGAACACCGAGAGACACACCTTGTGGTTGAGGAGCACCGAGAGACACACACCTTGTGGTTGAGGAGCACCGAGAGACACACACTTTGTGGTTGAGGAGCACCGAGAGATACACACCTTGTGGTTGAGGAGCACTGAGAGATACACACCTTGTGGTTGAGGAGCACCGAGAGATACACACCTTGTGGTTGAGGAGCACCGAGAGATACACACCTTGTGGTTGAGGAGCACCGAGAGATACACACCTTGTGGTTGAGGAACACCGAGAGATACGCACCTTGTGGTTGAGGAGCACTGAGAGATACACACCTTGTGGTTGAGGAACACCGAGAGATACACACCTTGTGGTTGAGGAGCACCGAGACACACACCTTGTGGTTGAGGAGCACCGAGAGATACACACCTTGTGGTTGAGGAGCACCGAGAGATACACACCTTGTGGTTGAGGAGCACCGAGAAACACACACCTTGTGGTTGAGGAGCACCGAGAGATACACACCTTGTGGTTGAGGAGCACCGAGAGATACACACCTTGTGGTTGAGGAGCACCGAGACACACACCTTGTGGTTGAGGAGCACCGAGAGACACACACCTTGTGGTTGAGGAGCACCGAGAGATACACACCTTGTGGTTGAGGAGCACCGAGAGACACACACCTTGTGGCTGAGGAGCACCAAGAGATACGCACCTTGTGGTTGAGGAGCACCGAGAGATACACACCTTGTGGTTGAGGAGCACCGAGAGATACACCTTGTGGTTGAGGAGCACCGAGAGATACACACCTTGTGGCTGAGGAGCACCGAGAGATACACACCTTGTGGCTGAGGAGCACCGAGAGACACACCTTGTGGTTGAGGAGCACCGAGCGATACACACCTTGTGGTTGAGGAGCACCGAGAGATACACACCTTGTGGTTGAGGAACACCGAGAGACACACCTTGTGGTTGAGGAGCACCGAGAGACACACACCTTGTGGTTGAGGAGCACCGAGACACACACCTTGTGGTTGAGGAGCACCGAGAGATACACACCTTGTGGTTGAGGAGCACCGAGAGATACACACCTTGTGGTTGAGGAGCACCGAGAGATACACACCTTGTGGTTGAGGAGCACCGAGAGATACACACCTTGTGGTTGAGGAGCACCGAGAGAGACACACCTTGTGGTTGAGGAGCACTGAGCAGCCAGGCTCCAGCTGGTCCTTGTCGACGAAGGAGAGGATGCTGACGTAGTGCTCGCTGCCGACTGACGTGGAGACGATGGCGTGGTTGTCGTCAATGATCTCCTCCAGATTGCCGACAGACATGGGCGTCCCCCGCAGGTCGTCCACCTTGGAGCGCTCCTCCTCCTGCTTCTCCTCTTGTGGCTTCAGGCGTTCCTGGTTCTTGATGAACTCCTCCTCCATCAGCAGGTAATCCTTGATCCGCTCCATCTTCAGCTGCTTCAGGCGGCACCGCGTGTGCGGGGTGACTGGAAACAAGAAAACACGCGAGTGAGGTGATGGAATATGCACATTACTCAACATACAGACGCTGAATGAGAATCAATGAACAGCTTTTAAACATTTAAAGACGTAATTTGCACTTTGAAATGCATATACTCCAAGTATGTAGACCACTGAGCATCTAAATGGCATCTACCCTTAAGCCATCTGCCTCAACCACTCAGTCCCCATAACGTATACTACTCACAATTTGCTAAGGATCACCTCTATGCAGAGATATCTAAGTGTATAACAGGTGACTGTGTAATTCTACTATAATACAAAGACGTTTGCTTTTAGCATGCAAGGCGGCACACGAGTAACAGATTGGACACAGATTGGGGAAGGTTTATCTGTATTATAGTAGAATTACACAATCCCCTGTTATACACTCAGAAATCTCTGCATAGAGGTGATCCTTAGCAAATTGTGAGTAGTATATCTTAAAGGAGGACTTCGGTCCAGAAAATACGACGGCATTTATCTAGTTTATTCCATAAACAACGTTGTCACCACCCGTTTTCGATATTACTAAAGCGCACGTCGAACCTCTGGCACTTGCTATGCAAGAGAACGCTCTCAAAACAGCAGCCACTCTGGCTCGGCTGAGCCAACATGGTGTTGACCTAGATTCTGCGCTCTCAGCCAGTGGGAGAGCGTCACGCGGTCCATGCTTGGGCCGCAGCGCGGGAATTGTATCCCCCGGTTATAACACGGTGTAAACAAGCTGGGAATTGATGGCGGTGTCCCGGAAAATTTAATCGCATGTCTATGAATTCGCCTTGGAAGTCGGGACTGGTGCTCGTGTGATCAGTGTCTGGCTTTATCAGGCCTGCCTCTAAGCAGCAGGTGTGCCGTTAGACTGGCACCCAGGGATCTTAGAAACAGGTCTGGTAAGGAATGTCTGGCCACGATGCAACATGCAAAATGGGGAGGGGGGGGGGGGTGGTGTCCAGAAATAAGCTGCCAGTAAAATATTCTTGCCCGGTTAGATAATTGCTCAGTGTTACAATAGATCTTGGTGCCAAACAGGTGAGCTCCCTGAGCCCCCTTCGAACAATACATGGGATGTCCGAGACTGAGACCGGTTAATGCGACGCGGGGGGGGGGCATCAATGTGACACATAAATATGTGATTAGTCTGTAATGTTAACAAGCCCCCCCCCCCCCCCGCCCCTCACATTCTAGTCCCTCTAACCCTAGATATAAGATTAAGATTAAGATACCGTAGCCTATTGACCAATCCCCTTTAGTCACACAATTTTGAGACAGTATCATTTAAGATGATGTTTTTTTACACGGATGGTAACCAACTTTATTTCCCGATGTGGACCTTCGCACAGAGATTTTGGTTCTTCAACTCTTAGGAATCATCCATTCATCAATTTGCTTTACATTAAAATTTTGTTGCGATAGTAACTGTAATTTCCAGTTAATACTGGTTTATTAAAAAATGAAAGGGTAAGCTTAACACTTGCCCGTTATTAACTGACAATGTATGAAACGCTTCCTATTTCGCTTCAACCATCAAACATTGTTCCTCAAAGTGATTTGACATATACGAGCCGATGGCGCTAGGTTCGCGTACAGACCGCAATTTCTGCATCCAAATTTGCAAGCGATCAGGGTGTTTCCAGGGCTGGTAATTACAAAATGTACCAGAATTTGCTTTCTCGATTATCCTATAATTCGGTGCACAACAGGTTGAAATTTTGATATCTTAGATTCCACAGCAAGACACTAACAAGTAAAAATAACGAACCGCGTAGGAAGCTTGCAGCGCTGAAGCCCTGCCACCTGACTGGCAAGCTCGATTAAACCAGACTCGACAAGCCCTCTGGACGTCACGGTCCGGGGTCAAGGTCGGTCAGAGCGGGATGCTGGTCGAGCAAGACAGCTGGCTCATAGCGCGCGGCCGGATTATTTTTAGCACATGGCCGCAACCTGTGGCCTGCGAGTCATTGTAATGGCACAGGCCCACTGCGTTATTCGTACACTTCGTGTTTATACATTATTTCGATAGGTATATTCTGAACCGAAGCCCTCCTTTATATGCCCCAAACACACAAGAATTTATTGCCAGCAACAGTTAGAATGACAATGTTAGGAAATATTACCTTGTGGAAGTTTATTCGCTGCTTCTGGTCCCTTGGTCTTTCGCCGCCTCTTACCCACTCGGGTAGGAACGGGTGGTTCATAACGTTTTTTCTTGTCCTAAAAGCATATTAATTGCCTTAAAGAAAATATGTATAAAGAATTCCACTCAGGTTACTTTATTAGCAATGTTGCCTTTACAACAAAACACAATTTACAATGGGGGATAATCAGAATTTCTTTTTCCTGTAGGAGCTGCATAGAACAGTGAACCAGAACATATGGTGAAGGCACCACCCAAGCGTCTGCCTACAAAAGTCTGCCTGCCATGCATGGGTGACTTCGAGTGGCTCAGCCAGGAGAGTGCAGCTTTGTACCATGTGGTATAAATAATTTGGCAATGATTTGAACATAGGCATGCCTCTCCCATTACCTTGTCATCTTTCTTCTCTCCTCCATGCCCTGCACCACCACCTTGCTGATTTCCCTACAAAATACAACAAATAACAGCTTATTAAAAAGTTAAACACAGCTGCATTCAGTGTCGCCATCTAGTGACTGAAGCAGTGACTGAAAAATGTATGTTCATTCCTGCTGCAACCAAATGCTGCACATGCTAGTTAGGCCAGTTTCAATAATACAAATGGTGGAGCAACCTTGCTTCATCTAAAGTATGATACATCTGGAACTGAAATGGTCATGCAGGCAAATAAATCAAACATTTCTCCTGTAATCATTGGTAATGTTATATTTCTTAACCGTACCTTCATAAAAAATTAATTTACTTATACAGTGATCCCTGCATTATACAACTTCTGTTCTGTCTGAAAAGCGCATAACAGAGGGAGTCGTATAATAGAGGGATGCCCCGAGATGGACAGTTTTCGCCCAAGTATCGCGAACACCCATCAGCAACCGTCTTCGGGTTAACTTCAGTTGACTATCCACTCAGCACTGATGCTTTTATATTGTGTCATAAAAATCAGCTAAGCATAGGTCCAATGAGAAGTGCAATGTAATAGCTTTCCGATCAAAGGAATGTTTTTGTGCCATGCTGTGCTAAAGCAGTCAAACGTCAGTCTTAACCTCATCGTACAACATTTGTAAGATTCAGAGTATTTGATGCAAATCTGGCTCCTCCTTCCCTCTTATCCAGGATAGCATCAGCATTCAGTCTAACAAAGTTACTAAGCTTATATGCCGATTACGGTTTCTCCAGCTCTGTGCTGTTAACTTGCATTGACAATCTGATCCTAAGATCAGCAGATTAAGTCTGCAAGCCATTGTCTGCTTGTACACAAAAGGTGTGAATAACAATGATGCGCTCTTAGACATCTGCTCATTAACAACCAGCCAGATTAGCGCAATGTGTTGTTTGTCCAGAGCCAATCAGGTTGACTGCTACGCAGCGAGGTAATAAAGTGATTAAATTGTGTGACCAAATTATGGTTGCATAATGAGCCAAAATGTCAGTTATAAGTCGTGTTAGCAAGGGAGTCGCATTATGAAGAGGCTGTAACATTCAAAAGTGGTCCCTGCATTTAATAGAGGGTCTGTAAAATGCAGGGACCACTGTACAAAGTTAGCTAATGCACTTTTGTTCTTATTGATATCATTGATAATATGCACTTCACTACATTGAAAATTGGAACATATCCTAATTTTGATACCTTAGGCATAAAATCATTTTCAGTTGGTAACACTTCATTATAATTTACTTTAAGATACAAATATGTATGGCTTTCTTATACTGGATACTAGAATTAAATAAGCTCAGAAATAATCCCTTCCTATCTATGTCTAAGCAATAAGTTACACAAATAGACATGACATTGGAACCCCCCTTTGACATACAATCCTGGACTAGTACAAACCCTCACCTCCTTTTTACACCAACCCACTTACTATCATTTACATATGTTTTGAAACATCAAAAATGTTTTTGTACACACCCAGAGCTGTATGTTTTAGTATGCCACTAAAACATGCAGGCTTGCAACCAGCCTGTCTGTCAGAAATAAGGCTAGGCCGGTTCCACTGTGGTGGAGCCGCCTTGGAGGAATAAGTTGAGGGTGAGTCACCATGGTCGATCGAGCGTGAAGTGAAATTATTCAGTTATCAGTGAAGATATTGCTGCAATCATCTTGCCTGAATGAGTGCAAATCTTGTCTCGCCACGACCCGTTTATATCAAGGAAGAAATCTGCTATTTCAAAATACAGCTGGCATGTGAGTGTTTTAGTCAAGATAGAAAAATAACATTTTGAATAGCAAACAATACGATGAGTTCAGACGTTACTTGTCATGTATTACCAACAGTCTTATGACAGTAATGTCTTGTTTTCAGGCTAACAGTCACTTTACCAGAGCTGGCCTAAAGGCCAGAATGTACAGCTTGCTGAAAGCTAGTGATCGTGAAAGTTGGTATAAAATTGACAAAAAGATTTCTTATGTAATGTGTTTGTCCCCTAAATATGAATACCTGTCTAACTGTAAACCTCTTATAATTCAAAAATATCTATCAAATAATCTCTACGCATGGCGGTTGGTAGGGAAAAGTCGCATGCTCCAACATTTGTTTGCGAAAATATGACTGCAACAATCTAGTGTTGACACACTTTCTTGATGTCAGAAGATAGAACAATGTTAGTTCCATAGATGTACCGTAAACTGCCTATTTGAAGCCGCTTTTCAGGTGTCACACCAGTGGCTGGCTCTCCTGGCACCTACCAAGCCAATTAATTGTTTATACAAGCAGTCGTGACTACTAACAACATTTACCTCTCCCTCTCCGATCGCAGCTCTTATTAAGTGTCACACCAGTGGCTGGCTCTCCTGGCTCTTACTGCATGTTTATGAATCACTGTCATACTTACACAGTATCCAGTTTCTGTCTGGCACAATTAACTTATTGCATTTGGTGCGAGCCTGGCGGCAGCTGTATCAATTTACACCACCTGAAACCTGGCCTCTGGCATTGGTCTACAATAGGTAATAAATAATACAACCGTAAGTAGCTCATTATCAGTCTTGATTGCCACGGTAACACAATGCCAGAGAAAAAAACATCTTACGACGCAGCTTTTAAGTTGTATTATCTCCTGACTTGTTGACTTGTATGACGTTATGATGCAATACATTATTTTGGCAAGACCGGTAATTTTCGTATTACCCTCCCACCTGCCCCCTCCCGGTTTATCGCGCCACGCTCACTTTAAATCGACAAAAGGCCCTACTTAAAGCCGCACCCTGACTTGAGACTCAAACCCGGAATATGGAACCTCCAACTTCCTAATATAAGCTGTGGCTTCAAAAAGGCAGTTTACGGTAACGTAATCCGCTCTGATATGGGTCCAGTCGTGGCAGTAGCCACAGCGGCTTGCTTGCAAGACTAAGAATATGAGCGGCAGAAGGCTTGTTTTGGTTGAAATTTGGGGGACTAATGAATTTGCGCAGAGCGCGTGGGGTCTTGAATCTTTGTGCCGAAGGCTTCATAAATGTATACTGGACATGAATATGTGAACGATATGTGCCGTCTCCATCACATTTTTGTGGAATCCAGAAATCTTTGTCACCACCCCCTGATTTCGGACGACAGGCCGTGATCGGTAATCCATGGCCCTCCGGTCCGCCCTGCGGCCGGTGGGCCATGTTACAGGGCTATCCCGACCCGAGGCTATGTGTGCTGACTGCTGTGTCAGGCTGTGATTCAGCAAAAACCGGCCTGATCTCACGCAAGCAGAGCGGTTAAAGAAGCGGATAAATTAATAACCATTCACATTAGCAAATAATTCATCCATAAAGCGAACCGCGACATATTAGTACACAGCCACGACGGCAATACGGCACATAAACTAAGCTAAGTGTCATATAGTAAAATAAAATACTCATGACTTATATTGTCATAGCATGCTGCTCACCATCTTGTTTTCTTTGTTCACTCATTCACTAGGTGGCGCAGCGACTGGAAACAGGCTGGTTCTCGCCCCAACGAAACTGTCAATCTCCCCGCATGGTGGCGCTACGCAAGCTAGCTTTTACGCTGCCAGTCGGCTGGGACGCAAGTATCAAGAGTCTTGTAAACAGACGAAATCAGCAGTAATTTCTTGCAACATTATGATTTTTAAGAATACAACATAAAAATAACGAGCTTTGTGTATTTAATACAGCAAAAAACATCTTCTACCCTTTCGAAAAAGTTATAATTGTGACAGAACTCTTTCTTTTTATAACCTGATTTCATATGTTATTAGGCTTAGGCTGGTTCCCAGCACTAATTTGTAGAAGTGCGCGACGCATTTTTCCTATCGATTTGCGCAGCGCTGCCCTGGTGAGCGAGTGTGAAAATGCAGTGAGGACGTAGGCGACAACTGGGCTGCGTTCCGTATGATGATCGATCGCCGCGAACAATTTTGGTCACTGCGAACTTGCTACGGTACGACATTGGTCACATTGAACTATTTCCATTCGTTGCGGGAATAACCACCAACTAATTATCCTTACTTTGGAAATAGCAGCACAATCTAAATGGTGTAAAATATTGATAAATAAAAGATAATTATAAAGCATCGATATTTACGGGTTATCCCCACTTATCTGAGAAGAATCGTCGTTCAGAGTTAAATATTATCATACGGGACTGCTCTTGATCGCGGCGAACCATACCCCACTTCCGCTTCAAAATTGCACGCGTCCTTGACCTATCCGCCAAGTTCAATTCCTTATTTGTCGTACCGTAAGGAGTGCGATCGCGATCGATCGTGCTGCGGTACGCAGCCCAGAGATATAATTGAGTCCTAGCGGAGTGAGTAAGTGCGAAAATGTATGTTCTAACTCCCTGGTTCCCTGCAGCCTCACAATGAAATGTTAGGATACACTCCAAGAAATGTAGCTCAAGACTGGTCCAGTAATTCTGTGGGTGAGTCCCAATGTCCCAGAGAATTATGGGATGTCCAAAAAATCTAATGGGACATTAATTTAGATATAATATTGCGTAGTCTTATACCATTTTATTTGAAGGAAACATAAATAATTATATGTACACATATACAATAGTTTCTGATACTTAGCATCTAGACCTATATAGTTACCTACAATTTCTAACATGCATCTTGGGTCACCACACCATAGTACAGGAACTGATTGGCCATGGTGTATGACCAATCTGTTCCTGTACGGTGTAAGGCTCCGATTCTGGACAGAGAAACCCCTCTCTCGCCCAGATGTTTATATATATGTTTACTATGCGTCCCCACGTCCCCTCACAGTTCAATGAAATGTGGCATTTGAAATTTGTGTGCGACAAATTACCCGCTATCAGAATGGCTGCTGGTCCCGGCGTGAATTTCAGTCCGTGATTTCAAAACGCGGAAGTTAAGGCCTTAACAATATAACAGATTATTTAGAGTGATTTAAGTTGTATGTTAATAAAATATGAGATATCCTCATTCGACAAAAGTCAAGTTGGGAAAACGGCGTTATTAAATTAGCAATCTTAGTGTACTCTCCAAAGAAAAGATTGCGTGGGGGGTCAGGGAGAGGGAAAGTGCACTAGCTTGGACCCAACTGGGTCAAGGGGGGCTATACGATTTGCCAAATAATAATCTTGATTAAATTGTGTATTTCTCATGTCTCGATCGAGGGGAATTTATGATGCCGATCTGAACACAAAAAATGTCCCGTATATGTATATATCCGACCGTGATAATGCGTCCGTCCTGTCGTGATCGCTCCAACTATGTGTTTCCCTCCCTTCTAAAAATAATTAAGCAACGGACATTACGCGGGTCGGACACCTTACCACGGCTGAAATCACGCCGTGATGAGCAGTGGGCGCATTTCTTTGGGCCAGGTTCGGTATCCCGCCCCGGGCCCGCAACACGTGACAGGGAACTTCCGAGTATGCCGATAGGGATATGCCAATTCCAATGAAATGCACACACCGTTCACATCCGGTGCACATTAAGGCACTGGAACCAACCTACTCTCATCACCTTTCAAACAGCCGCTATTTGCTCCCGAATGCCCCATGCTGTTTAGAACGGGGCACATCCTCATACCGAATGCATGCGCGCGCATCCATACCAGGGTGAAAGAAGTGTCGGGCGGTGAACCGATGCGTTATGTGCGTATTCGGTCCACCGTAGGGATACACCCGGGGTACCAAAAAAATGCGCCCAGTACGACCATCCTAAGGGCGTGATCGATTCGCCTCTTCCAAAGTCTACCTCGTCCGGAAGAGTGCATGCAGTACGATCGTTTTGCCTCTTCTATTCCGAGAAGACCTCTTTTGCTCTTCCGCCCAGGTAGGTGGAAGAGAGAAGAGGTAGATGCTATTCCAAGATGGGGGAAGCTGAGAGTAGGTTGGTTTCAGTGCCCTTATGTGCACCGGATGTGAACGGTGTGTGCATTTCATTGGAATAGGCATATCCCTATCGGCATACTCGGAAGTTCCCTGTCACGTGTTGCGGGTCCGGGGCGGGATACCGAACCTGGCCCAAAGAAATGCGCCCAGTATTCGGTCCACCGTAGAGATACACCCGGGTTACCAAAGAAATGCGCCCAGTAAATTCTTGAAAAAGACTGTACGAGGCGCAAGCCGAGTACATATGTTTTTAAGAATAAACTGTTACACGGTATTCTCTGACTTAAAATACGGTGAGCCTCACTTGTTCCCCATAGCTTGAATATGAGTTCTTTTAGGATGTACATTGCATCGGTCGCTTCCTAAACAAATAAAATAGCTGACTGAAATCGGTCTATCTTCCATCTTCCATCTTAGAACCCACGAAATGTATTATTGTAGCCATGGCAGGCTTGAATCATACGTGAGCTAAGCTGAAACAATGGTTCGCCCTGACATGGAAGAACGTCGGAGCATGCAGCCACAAGTCAGTTTAGTTCATGCTGCAATGGTTGAAAAAAACACCCAGTGCGTTGTTGATGGATAGGATACGCGTTGCAAAATGAGTTTCGTGGGATTCACTAGAAACACAAATTACTTTTGTGTGATTATATGATATAAGGAAATGTCGGTATGTATTTTGCATACGAATTACATATGATCTCAAATTCAGTTTCTAGTAATGAATATTGTGATCCACGTTTTGAAGAGAAATGTTTATCTGTTTTTGCTGGAATTTTCCATCGGGCGTCAGACTTCCAGTTGATCGTCCATTATGGTTGTGACTCGTTTCAGAGAAGCTCACTTATTGCTCATGATTGGTATTGACTGCGATTGTCGATTTTGTCACAGAAAGAAGATTGTTCAACAGGAAAATAGTTTGGCCTCCCTTGAGTCAATCGCAATTTATCAGCTCGCCAAAACAGTAAATTCTTGAAAATTAATGTTATGTTATGTTTTAGGCACTGTTATGGGGGAGGGAACGTTCGCTGAGCACTGGGTCTCCGCCACGCTGCTTGGGACCAGGCACCAGCCAAGAGGGAACGAGGCTAGACAGTAAAGATGCCCAGAATGCATTGCGCCTTCCCCCAGAGCCCCCATAAAAGCGGGTGCCCAGCGCTCTGCAGCAGTTCTCCCCTGGGAGTGACTAATAGCGGATCATTCCGCGACCAGTTACGTCGCCAGGCGGAACGGTGGGCCATCCCGAGAGGCTGGACACCCAGGCCAGGGCAGTTCTCCCCTGGGAGTAGCTAAATGCGGATCATTCCGCGACAAGCTACTCGCCAGACTGAACGGTGGGCCATCCCGAAGGGGCTGGACACCCAGATCTCCGGATCACGCTGTATTCGAGACGCGTGATACTGATCGACCTTAGCTGGATCGGTCATGGGGAGGGAGCCCACGGCCAGAGGGATACCCATTACACGGGTTTGACGCGGCAGTGTGTCGCAAGTTACGTTAGGTAGGATTGGTTGCGCGGACGTTATATCTAGGCGTAGAAGTTTCTGGTTTGTATTGTTCATGTTAGGATTGGTGGTATAGAGCTGGTGAGTTTGTTGTTTGCCTAAGTTCAGGCGAAAGTTCAGGCGTGGTCAACCGGTTGGAACCGGTTAGGTTGTGGATGCCTCGTGGTTTTATCTAGGCTCATGCCTTCGTCGTATATGTATCGAATTTCGTGGCATAGAATAAAGTAATGAGTTGACTGATCACTGTCAGTGTTGTTTGGCTGTGTCTCGTACGTTGTTTCCATGTCATATAGTAGTGTAATCGTTTTATGCGGGTTGAATTCCGAAGTTTGGAGTCTTAGTTACGGACATTTAGGTATTTGTATTTGCAGGAAGGTTAGGTAACAGTAAGCCCAGGTCAGTTTAAGGAACGAACCAGAGGTTGTCTCCAGATAGTTTGAGTTCAGAGTTTTAAAAGTATACAACGAGAAGTCGAGATTGAAGGATAGGCGTAGGTACGGTGGATAGGGATATCCCACCATCGCACCGGCTAAACACTACCCCCTATATATAAAAGGGAGGTACGTTACACATGAGCTATAGATACGCTTTTCCTCGCCAGGTGATCAAGCGAAGAGAAGAAACACTTTTGTACATAAATCCTCTTGGGGAGTTGCATACCAGGGCGGAGAAACTTTTACGAAACTGGAGGTTGGTTTGTGCCTTAATTACTACTTTACCGGCATGCATTTCATTCCATTACCACGATCTATATTGGGCAATGAAGGGTAATGAGTGATTCTATATTTACCTTACACATCAGGTTTCGTGTACGCGACAGCTATACGTACTTCACTCTGATAGGGACAGTGCGCTCAAATTAGCCGACAGGCTACTTGGCTAAATGTGCAAACGCATCGTTTGTAGACGAATACGAAGCAAGCACATGAAAAAACAATTTGTGATAAACACACGCGATGCACATTTATTTTCACGGAACGGCGCCTTCCCTTCTTTTCCAGAAACTTCATGTTCATGCGGTCCCGCTCGGGTATAAACCGACGCACGAAGTACTCTGTGACCTTCACACCTCATGCGGTCCCGCTCGGGTATAAACCGACGCACGAAGTACTCTGTGACCTTCACACCTCATATCAAGCAACTTGACGGACATAACTGTGGTGTCTTTGTACTGAAGGTACGAAGTCTCAATATGGCAGATCTGCGGCCTAAAGTTGTGGAGGCAGTTAATTTTACAATACTGAACTGCTTTGACGAGTATACACTACATTTACTATAGTTCATCCTCTGATTTAGTCCCAGCAACACGGACAAATGATGTGCTCCTTTATTGGCTGTGTATTTCATTTACAGTTCGCTGACTGCATCCTTCAAAGCAGGATTCTCGAGCAAGTTAGCAATGATCACAGGCTTGCGTTGTGGGGCCCCCTAACCCCCCCCCCCCCCGGCCTCCCCTATCCACTGATTTACTGTGCCTGTGGCAATGATGCACAGTTCACGCAACTGTATCGTAGGGAGATCGCTTTAACCCTTCTCATCCCATCTGATATAAGTGTTGCGATTTTGATGATAGCTCCTACTTCGTCATTGGGTTATGTTATTTATTCGACGCTAGCGTGATATATGTTATAGAAGTTATATATATATATCAGCTTCGCTGGCAAGCACTGATATTCCTAACAGCTTACATTTTAGACTAATTGCAATAGGTAATTGCGCATAACAGGTGAATTCACGGTCAGACAAAAGTACCCCGAGAACACCTTTCGTTTTATAGAAAATCTTGAGAACACCTGCGGGGCCTGTGGTTGCGCGGAAAATCGTGTAGAGGAGGAAGACATTTCCTTCGTAAAATTGATTCAAGTCCAACTTGATGGGCTGGGCTAACCGTAATACGTTCGGTTGATTACATTAATATGTTTTGTTTATTCCATGCAGTGACTACGATGCATATGATAGACTGAACTAACCATTAATACGCTCTGTACCAATCCAACAGGCAATGATTGTTCGTAAATACAGAGATAATGTATTTGTTACATGAGCAGGTCATTACTTTGATAGGTTCATTTTCGTGATAATGGATTATCTGCAAAACTACGTCCAAAAGAATCATATGTGGATATTATGTAATCATAATCATGATAGAATAATATATCATACATTTTATCATCTCATGCCTATTGGACAATGATAAGACATGAATTGTTTTAGTTGCCATCACATGAGCTATGGTCTGAAAAGGCACCGCATAATACCTTTATGTATTATATATATATCATATTATTATGTATAGATATAAATATAGCATTATTCTGGTTCTCACGCCGGTAATTACAGATTTTAACATAGTTCTGGATATACCGAAACCGTTCAAACTTCTCGTTAGAAGCAATTTATATATGTATGCAGCCCGACACCATCAATTTGTTACCCCTTCGTTACTTCCCTCAATCAACAAGTTAGGGTGAGGTTTCAGTGTGTTTTTCCGCAGTAACATAATTGCACGAAGATATAACACTTTATAGTGACACGTTTATAGAGGACGTTTTTATTTGGTAGACCATTGATACAATAAAACTTTTCAACATTCTCTATGTTACTCTGTATCATATTAATAAAATATAAACATGTTTAACCCATTTCGGGTTTCAATGTTTTGACTTCCCCTGAGTGTTTAATTTAAGAGGTCTGATTAGCGGATGGGTTAATATGTGCGTTACAGTTGGTATAAGCAACGTTTCTCTTGAAAAAGGGGCAGGGAATGGAAAACTTTTAAACTCGGCTTGATTTCACGCATGATAAGGTGTCCAACCCGTGTAATATCTCTGGCTGTTGATTGAAGTGTTACTGAGGATGGTCGGACAGCTGCTCACGGCGTGATTTCACCCGTGATAAGGTGTCTTACCCATGTAATGTCTCTGGCTGTTGATTGAAGTGTGACTGAGAATGGTCGGACAGCTCCTCACGGCGTGATTTCACCTGTGATAAGGTGTCCGACCCGTTTAATGTCTCTGGCTGTTGATTGAAGTGTGACTGGGGATGGTCGGACAGCTCCTCACGGCGTGATTTCACCTGTGATAAGGTGTCCGACCCGTTTAATGTCTCTGGCTGTTGATTGAAGTGTGACTGAGGATGGTCGGACAGCTCCTCACAGCGTGATTTCACCGTGATGAGGTGTCCGACCCGTGTAATGTCTCTGGCTGTGGATTGAAGTGTGACTGGGGATGGTCGGACAGCTCCTCACGGCGTGATTTCACCCGTGATAAGGTGTCCGACCCATGTAATGTCTCAGGCTGTGGATTGAAGTGTGACTGGGGATGGTCGGACAGCTCCTCACGGCGTCAGGTTCACGCGTGATAAGGTGTCCGACCCGTTTAATGTCTCTGGCTACACTACATTAAAAATTAATATCAGGCATATTTGTTCATGGCTATATACAATAGTGAGAATAATTAGAATTTTGAATAGGCTCACTTAATTATTTTGCTGCGTTAATTCCACCGTATTCTTTCCCAACCGCAGCACAGAACGACTCATTGCACGCCGCTAGTTGTCACTCTCTTGATCGCCTTCGACCACAGTGCACACCGGTAGTTGGAGCCACTGTCGAGTTTCCTAGGCTAAATTACCATGGTGGACTTGGAAGCGATATAAATCTACTATTTGAATGTGGTAAATAGGATTTATTTAGTTTGATGACCATACGTGGCGTGTGACCAATTATAATTGACTAGTATACTCGTGCCCATCACACATATCCAGTAAAAGTCTCATCTAAATTACGGGGCATGTGTTCCCACTCTTTAGCAACATCCTTCGCCGTTTCTCTCAATTTCGCGGCCATCGAAGAACATAACCAGCATAAATATACTTTCGTCATGTATCCGTTGTTGACTTTGGAATGAGTAAACACAAATACCAACTTTTTTTTTTAATATCTATGATTTTATTCGTAAATATCAGATGAAGTGCATGTGCGAGTATACATACAGGGTTTCTTGATGAACATAGCAAAATATTCCATTACATTAAATTAATGCGTCCCCATATTTTTTCATACTTGTCTAGTTGCTGCTTGGCTAAAAAATTTTGTTTTTCCAACATAATATGGTACCTTAAGACGACCTTAAAAATATGAAAGCTGACAGGTGCCGCCTTATACTTCTGTTTATGAATAAAGTTTCTTGCAACAAGTGAACAGTTATTGAGGGCGTAATCTGCCGCGATATCTCCTAATAATAGTTGCAATTCATGTAGATGGACGTCTTCAGCGACATTACATTTCCACCAAGATAAAAAGTCGTCCCAGGATGTTCTTACAACGGGGCATGATATAAACCTGTGGATGATCGTATCAATTCCAGCGCAGTAATCGCAAATGTCGTTTTCAACCAGTCCCATTTTAAACAACCTACTTTTATATTGTACGAACCGATATAAAACAGAAAATTGGAAGGATTCCAATTTTGTTTCCAAAGATTTGCTGAACGGTAACAGACAATATTGGGACCGTTCATTTTCTGAAATGCCAAACACTTCTATCCACTTGACGCGCTGTACAATAGATGCCGGCCTTGGAAGAAATGTCCAATACATTTGTCTACAGGTGTAATATCTCGCGTTCTTAACTGTGTGAGCGCGTTCAGCTTGGACGTCTTTGATCTTTAATTTCCAGCTATGTGGAATGGCTGAACGTAGCGAGTAATATTCGAAGAAGTTAAAGCACACACCATATTTATCTTTCAACTCTTGCTCCGAAAGTAAAAGATTATCTTCCCCTATTAAATCTTCCACCGTCTTAACGCCCTTAATATACCAGTTTTCGTAAAAGATCGTCTTGTTTTCAACTGGGATAAAGGGATTAAACCAGAGAGATTCGGATAGTGCATCAATTGCGGAAACTGGTTCATGCTTTGACATTAGCTCTGCCCAGAAAATAACAAGACCTTTATAAAATAGCGGAACGTCACTTAAGAGAGAAGTTGAAACCGCACACCTGGTACTAAACAGATCTTCAAGTCGTATTGTTGGGAAAAAGATCTGAGCACATTCCTTCCATGCCTTTTTTTCACTGCTGAAAATACCTTTAATGAAGCTAAGTCTAAGTGATTTCACCTGATTGAAGTACACAGGTGCCTTTAAGCCTCCTTCAGTTATTGGGAGAGCCATAACATCTAATTTTACCTTTGGAGTTTTGTTGTCCCACAAAAACGAATTGATTAGGCGTTGTATACCTTTTACCGCTTCGGGCGGAATGAACATGTTTGTTGTAACATAACTTTGACAGGGCTAAGGATTTTAATACTAAGATTCTTCCCATCAGCGTTAAACTGCGCATTTTCCAGAGGTTCAAGCATTGTTTGAGAGCATCAAGCTTTGAGCCCAAATTTACATTTGCCATTTCATATTCATCTAGTGTGAACGTTACTCCAAGCGTATTAAAAAACGGAGTATTATTCCATTTTACTTTTAAAGTTCCAGGTGGGCGTCCTGCTTTGGAGCCGATCCAAATAGCTTCCAGGTTGTACCTTAAGCCAGATAACTTTGAGAAATTGTCCACAAGATTGAGAAGGTTTTCCGCGGACTTTTCGTCGGCAAGAAAGGAGGAGGTATCATTGGCTAGCTGTGATATTTTAACCGTTTGTGTACCTAATTTTATTCCTTTAATATTTCCATCTCGTCGGACTGCTATTGCCAGAAGCTCTACTGCTATAACGAACAAAAAAGGAGCTAGGGGCATCCTTGCCGGACGCTTCTCTCTAAAGGAAACCAATCTGTTGTATAGCCGTTATTTATCACACTGCTCAGGCTCCCTCTGTATAGAGTTTTCACAAAGCTCCCGAAATTTTCCCCGAAATTAAATGCGACTAGAGCTTCATCAATGTAGGTCCATTCAATGGAGTCAAAGGCTTTTTCAAAGTCCAATAATAGAATTAATGCTGGTATATTTCTTGCACTTGAAATTCTGAGAATGTCTGAGATTAGCCTTATATTTTCACCTATGTATCTTTCTTTGACGTAACCGGTCTGATCGGAATTAATCATATAAGTCAAGAGAGGTTGAATTCGCCTGGCTAGTGTTTTTGATGCTAGTGTATAATCAACATTTAGCAATGATAGCGGCCTCCAGTTTTTTTAAAAGAGACCGGTCCTTATCCTTTTTGGGAATTAGTGATATCACACCTCTTTTTTGGTCAGTAGACATGGTCTTATTTTCAAGTGCAAAATTTAGGCTCTCTATCACAAACTCTGATAAATGTTTCCAGAAGAATTTATAATATTCAGCTGTAAGCACGTCTGTACCAGGTGTTTTATTATTCTTAAATTCTTTTAGGGTTAAACATTTTGGTTATTAGATATCTAGATCTATGGAAAAAAATTGGTCTTCATTTGTTAAAATCTAATACATGTCCCTTTTTTAAATAATGATAATGCCGCACTTTTGGGAGGTGGACAACTGCTCCTATTCCAAGACATAGTTGGTAATGTACGTCGAGGCCTTGAAGATGTTTTATTAAACTTAAGCGGTCCCGGGGGATATATTAGTCTTAAACACCTTTATTTTGCCCATCTCTCTCCCATAAAGGTACATTCCTCCTCGCACGAGTCAATCTGAGAGGTGTTCAGTTGAACCTCTACGTAATATCAATATATTTTGAGCGATTGGGCTAGTGTCTTCTCGTGTATAAAGTGGTTTATAAAAAGTCACCTTCACTTAATATGTCTGAGGCTGAAGACGCTATGCGCCCAGTCTTTGTCTTTAAAGCCGCAATATTTCGTTTGTTCTCGCTTTGTCCAGAACAATAAAATAGCAGGTGCCTTTGATTTTACTCCCTTCAGGATATATTTAAGACGATATCTAGTTATGACTCCTTTCCTTCTGTTTGTTTCTATTGGGTTTATTTTTGCCGGTTCTGTCTGTAATGCAACGCATTATCTTTCGAATGTCTTAAGATATGGACTTCCAAATCCACAAAAATATGCGAAATGGCCCTTGTCATGCTAAGTTCCTAGATGGGCCATGTAGGTCAAAGTCAAAGGAATTTGTTAACCCATTGAAATATAGGACAAAATCTCGTTCACATCATAAGGGCAACAAAACCGACAATAAAACATTGCACAGGGTATACCTTTAGTATTTTGGTGTAGGGTTTGACGGGAAGGAGTGATTGGTCATTTCTGGATCTGAGGCAGGGTGGGGGGGGGGAGGGCGTCCGGGATATGTGTGAGGGGGATCGGGAAGGGTTTCCTCCGGGTGCGTGTGTGAAGGGAAGGGGGTGTTAGCCATGTGTGTATGTGAGGGGAGAGGTGAAGGAGAGGTTGTCCTGGTGTGCATGAAGAGGGGGGCGTCTCGTGTGTGTGTGTGAACGAGAGAGGGTTGTCCTAGGGGCGCGTAAGGGGAGGGCGTGCTTGTTGTATGCGAGGGGTAGGGGGGGGGGGGCGGCGGAGGTTCGTCCAGGGTGTGTAGGATGGGGGAAGAGGGGATTGCATCCTTGGTGTACCGTGAGAGAGGGGGTGGGGGTGGGGAGGGGTCTGCCCCGGGTGTTAATATATTTCTTGATTGTATGCCACGGAAGGGGGGGTCCGTTCGGGCTCAGGTTGCTTGAGGGAAGGGCGCACTGGCTGTATGAGAGGGCGGGGCGGGAGCGGAGGGGTGGGGTGGGGGGGGGGTCAGTCCCGGGCGCGTATGAGGGGGATAGTATGGATTGCGTCCTGGGTGCATGCGAGGGAGGAGGGGGGGGGGAGGTCCGTCAAGGGGGTGTGTGAACGGGGAGGGGTTGGTTGTCCTAGGGGTGCGTGAGGGGAGGGCGTGCTGGTTGTTTGTAAGGAAAGGGGGGTCCGTTCTGACTGCAAAGGGGTGCGGGTGGTTGTCCTGGTTGGGTGTGGAGGGGGGGGGGACGTCGGGGGGGTCCTGGGCGTTTGATGGGGTTGGATCAGTCCCGGGTGTGTGATGGGTAGGGGGAGGGGGTACGTTCTTGGAGTATGTGAGGGAGAGCCTTCCGTTTGTTTGTAAAGGGAAGAGGGTGGTTGCTCTGGGTTGTGCGTGAGGGGAAGGGGCGTTTTTTCGACATATGACCCAATATTGCACTGTTCATTTTTTTTTCATTGTAATTCTTCTCAGAAACGGTTTTATGTAAGTCTGTAACTTCAGTTTATTTATTAAAATCAAGGCTTCCGCCGGGTTCATAGAACCAGTTGACAGGAGGCAGCGAGTTGTATCGTTAGTGGTGGACGTCAGGAAGACCAAATCCAGCCCGGAATTTCGCGCACGGTGCCTGAGATCTCACAGGCGAATTCTCGCGATGTCAGCCATGCTTGCTCCATCTGTTCCGGAGTTGGTTGTTGTCGTTGCATAATTCTTTATTTGCCTCTACACGGCAGTACAGGTCTCGTTTACTTATTGATGAAATAGATAAATTACTTAGAAATCAGACTTAGGCATTTACGTGATTAATGTGATCGGGCGTGTAGGCAAAATACCCGTCCAGACATGCTTGGAGATGCAATGGGAGATTGAAGGGAGAGTGGAGCCATGTCTCCGGGGGTAACCCTCTACTCTTTACGAAGAAAGACACGGGATCTTTATCCTGCGACCACACAGACAAGGCCACAGCAGGGCTCGAACCATCGATCCACGCGCCGTTAGGCTCTCGGGTAACCAGAACACTCAATGCGAGCGCTCTAGCCCACTAAGCTATCGCGCCGGCCCCTCAGCACGCAGCTGTAACAAGGCACCAGCGTGATGCGCAATCGTTCTAAGAGCACGTGTTTGTGTTGGTCCCCAAAAGAGCTAAACCGCAAATAGAACTGTACATGAACATTGTACTTAGAATGCTTTCGATTGAGCGCCATATCTGGTTGTAGAACTAGAGCCGCCAGTTCTGCGCGTTCGACTTGACACCTGCACCAGAACTTCGGAACCGGTTCTCAGTTTTCGCCAGATATGGGTCGCAATTCACGGTTACTTAATATTGAAATTCTCAGTTCACGTAATGAAAATGCTTAATCCCGACGGTCGGCTAATGTCTCACTTTATAATGTGATTGAGTAGGATGATGAATGTCTCTTAGGTATTTGCATGTTCAAATAGAAAGGGAGACAACGGTTCGATCGAGGGCCCCACGGGGTGGTGAAGAGGGAATCTGTCGGTTGGTGCGCCAAATCGCGCATTTGGCCCGCGGCACCAATATCCACATTCTCCACGAAGACAAGGGTAAGAACATGCAAATATTTTAATAATATGCGCCGTTGAAAAAATATGTTTTAATTTAAAAGGTTACGTCCATTTCACAAAATAGAGTTATTGCACTAGATCCCGTAAACGTAACCCGATGAGCATTAAGTCATCAGAACTGCGGGTGATTTGTGAGTTGCAGTGTCAGTGGCCAGTCACCCAGTGCACAATGCCGCACAAACGCCAGCGTTGTTTGAAACGTACATGTGTGTTTATATCTGCGGCTAAGCCTGACTGTACTATAGAAAGAGATACAAGGGCCGATGGTGGGTTGTTTATAATTTCAGCAACGCAACTTTCATATAAAAAATTTCCTCACAAAGAAGCATTACCAGACTGCACTAACTACTGCTAACGCCCAGGCACGTTTAGGTCAGCAAAACACCAGCTTCAACTTAAACACAGTTCACCACAGACTATACATTCAGAAATATTGCTGGCCAGACCATATTGTCTGAAAATAATTCTTTAATGAAAATATAATCTGTCTAGATGGTTTCACATGTATTATCTTAGTGTTGTTTCAATAAGGTTTCATCATTAAATCTGTCTGGTAAGGAACTTATCCCTTGTAGAAAAACTGTTCAGGCTGTTTAAAAATGTAAATGAAATAATACAATAAAAAAAACGAATGAAATGACCATTTCCAGAAGGTGTTTTCCTGGAAATGGCTTAAGGTAGACATGCTGGAATAGCGGCACATATACTTCAATATATGAAAATCTTTACCCTATTGCAATTGGATGAAACCGAGATAGATCACAATTGACATTTAACCACAATCATAGTCAAGCACTGCGTACCACAAGTAAAATCAAAAACTAACATAGTGATTTCTAATATCAACGCCAAATGTATTACCAGTTCTCACAGAAAATATAATATCACAACATAATGCAAACACGTTAAATTCAAAATAGTATAATATCACAAATCTCAACTTTTCAAACACGCATTGATCCAGTTCACAGTTCAGTTCACAGATCATGTCTATTTGCCAGGGCACGGCTCCTACAGGTGAGTTGTAGTAGGCACTGAGATACAAGCTTTGAGTTTTGGCTGCTCTGGTTCCTGGTCCACCTCAGCGTTCTGGTGACCTGGATATCTTAATCTCACCACATTGTGCAGGCATATACATGCCAACACTATAGCTGTAACCGTATCAAGGCGTTGCCTCATGGTTGTCAGCAGGCACTGGAACCTGTGTGCTAGGATGCCGAAAGCGTTCTCAACTATCCTTCGAGCCCTGGAGAGTCGATAGATAAAGATTCTCTCATCATCAGTAAGTTGCCTTTTGCAGAACGGTTTCATGAGCCAGGTCCTCAGGGCGAAGGCGTCATCAGCAGCTATGAAGTATGGTATGTCCTTGTCATCACCAGGCAGTGCATTGAGAGGGGGGAGTCCTATGGTTCCTTCCTCAATGGCTTCCTTCATGTCAGAGTTGTTGAATACCTGGGCATCTCCGGAAGATCCATTGGCACCAACGTCCACCCAGGTGAATTTGTAGTCTGCGTCCACCAGAGCCATGAGGATGATCGCATGGTAGCCCTTGTAGTTGTAGTAGATTGATCCCCCTTTGTTTGGACACCTAATGGCTATGTGTTTGCCATCCAGAGCACCGATTCAATTATTGAACTGCCATCTCTGCCCGATTTCATAGCTATAGATGTCCATTCTTGTGGGGTGGATGGACATGCTATAACTTCTTCAGCATATTCAGCTATGATGGCTTCGCACACTTCACGAATTAACAGAGAAATGGTGTTGTCAGGTACCCGGAAACCATACATGAGTGAGTGGTAGTTATCACCTGAGACTAGGTACCTCAGTGTTATGGCCAACTTCAACCCAGGTTCTAGAGCCTTGCGAAACCATGTGTCTTGCTTCGTGATTCTGTTCTCCAGTCGCAGGAGTAGTTCTTTAAACATTTCTGGATCCACACGAAGGAAGTTCTTGAAGGATCTCACATCTTCATCACGCAATTCGTTCATCAGACGTGTGTACTGCCCTAGTGTCACTCGCCTCTCGACCCAAGGTCTCACCCACACAGTTCTCTGTTTTCTGGCCCTCTTTCTTTTCATTCTTCTGTTTTGCTGAATAACTTGGAGCATTACCATGTTGTTTTTAGCCTGTCTTTTCATCTGCAGTTGCCATTTCATTAGCTGAAGTCTGTTCCAGTAGTTGTTGACGACGAGATCCATGATGCGTGTCCTTCTAGGGATGAGGCACCAAGTGATTTGAAACAAATGTTATCCCACTTTTATACTACCCTAGTGCTGCCGCGACTCACCGTGGCCCCAGAAGGCCACAGTCACCCCCGGTTGCCTACGTATGACCCCGATAGCTTGCACGGTGCTACTACGGTCAAGCCCGGTTGTACTACGGTGGCACTAAGGTTTCACAAGGTTTGAAAATACCGGGACTCGGTCCCGGTTCATGCCGGTAGTTTTGAACAGTTCAAAACCACCGGGGCAACCTACGGTTCACCACGGTACACCCAGGATTACCCCGGATTGACTACGGACTCGCTACGGTTGCACAGGGTTGTCCAAGGTTGTCCCCGGTTTTCAGAACCGGGGTAAACCGGGACCATGAACCGGCACAGTGTCAGCCACCCCCGCGTGAACACGGTAGAACACGGCGCCAGCACGGCGTGAACACGGCGTCGACACGGTGCCAACACGGCAGAGCCCAGTGTGACCACGGTAGACCCCGGCAGCCACACGGTACACCCCGGTGTCAACACGGCACACCCCGGTAGAGCCCGGTAGAGCCCGGTAGACGCCGGTAGTCCACATCATTGATTTGTATTTTTGAACATGTTCAAAAATTCAAATCTTCATCCCGGCAGGCCCCGGTACCCCCCGGTACCCCCCGGCACACCCCGGTACACCCCGGAGTCAACACGGTATCCACACCGGCAGAGCCCGGTAGGCCCCGATTTTCGTGCCGGCGTCTACCGTGGTCCACCGGGATCCCAGTGTGACTTAGGCTTAAGTGACGCGTTGCTTTCGACAAATTTGCATCCTCAGTTCATTGTGAGATTCGATTGAATAGCGTGTGATGTCGCAAGACTAATAGAATAATTGAAGCTCATGAAATCGACAGAAGTCGGTGATTTCACCGTACTTGGTCGCACAGAAGTCGGTGATTTCGAACGAGCTCAGAAACGAAAAGCCCCCCCCCCCCCCCACACGGGGGGGTGGGGAGGGGGGCACGTACTATTATACAAATCGGGTGGGGTGGTTCCTCTGGTGCCTTGATGCCTGAGAGAACGGATATTAGTGCTGAAAACGATACCCCTATGGAGCCGACATTTAGGATGAAAAAAATACCCCCTATAGAGCGGATATTTAAAGACTTGCGACCAGGGGGGGGGGGGGGGTGATTTAAAAATGTACGTTTATAGAACCGGTTGCCACGAAAAATACCTCTTCCGAGCGGATTTGGCGATGAAAAAAGGGTTTTACTGCGGAACCCCCTCAAACACAGTGATGTATTAAATACCCTTTCTTGGGAAAAACACCCACCCCGCCCTTTACGCGTTACCATTACAGCTACTAATAGTACAGCTGTTTGTACATTAAATTAATCGGTTAATTGACAATGGACTAATCAGTAATTCACGTGATATTATTTGCTAATATAAATATTATTAATTCTTCGTGAACAGTTTGTTTTTTATATCGGTTACGCCCCGAACCAAATAATGAACTCATGGGCATGTTGTAAGTGTTGCATTGTGCTTGTTCAAATGTTTACCTTTTGCAAATAAACGCAAGTGGCGCATAAAGAGAACTCGATTCGCCCACTTGCCACAAATGGTCTTTTATTATACGGTAAATGATGCAATATTAAACGCAATATGTTTATGTTATACTGTTAGCATCTCCGGAGTATAGCCGTCCTACTGGGCTTATTAACAGCTCGCTCTGTGTGGCTTTTTGCTCGTCTTTCTTAACTAGATTCCATTTAGGCCATGACTTAATCCACCCTCCGACCAGGACGAAATTTTGAGCTTTGGTCGGGCGTGCTAAACATGGGTCTAACGTTAGTCCGCTTATTGGCATAAGGATTAACTTAGTCCTAGGTTTAAATCCGAGTACTAAAGTTAGTCGGCTTTCCTGCATACGGCCCATAGTAAGTTAGAGGAGCAGATTAGTCTGTGCCTCGACGATCGGGTGGCCACCCGGACGTAATGAGCATTGTTAACGCGGAATATGCACACGGCCATTTTGCCGGCGAAATTTCAGAATTTTTTCAGGCCGAGGATGAGGCCACTTCGGTCGTCTTGATTGTAAAGGGCTGAGATTTTTCGGCACGTCCTTCTTCTTGGGTAGTTTGTCTTTGTCTGTCGGTTGTTGTTGTTGCTTCTCAGATGGCGCCACGCTTGAATGGCTTCACTAGCTGACTTATTAATGTACTCGTTGGGAACCAGCTGGTCACGCAAGTATGATGTGAGCTGCTCTAAGAGGCTCCCAGCCAGAATTAGTGTAAAGTCTATGCCATTCACTAGGTGGCCCGTCACTGCTTCACAATACTCTGCCTTGTTTTTAAAAATTAATCCACCATTTATTTAAAGTTAGTAAAGTAGGGCTTATAAATACCTTAACCTATAGATTTCAGGTTGTTAACTCCAATGGTTGTATATTCTATTATAATATCAATTTGCCTAACCAAACGCATTTCCCGGGAGTGGAAACTGATATTTTAAGACGTGCGACCTAGGGGGTGGGCTACTGTGAAAATCCATAGAGTGGGTTGTCGGGAAAAAGAATACTCTTTAGCCCTTCCGAGCGGATTTTGAAGGTGGAATGTGGGTGGGGGTGGGGGGGGGGGGGGAGCTTTAACGCGGAATTCTTCAAAACTCAGCGTTGTATTATTTGCCCCCCCCCCACCCACAGTGGCGCGGTTTGGCTAGAGAGCCGCACTCAGGCAGGTTCATCTTGTGACGTCACAAATTGCGGAGGTTTTGGCAACGAATCGTTCATGATTTGAATTGATTTTTGTTAATTTAGATATTAATATTAAGGACTTAGACCCAATGTAAAATAACTCCATTTGATAAGTGGTTTGCATATCTGAAAGTGCTTATAGTGTTTTAGTTGCAAATCTCCCCCCCTGAAGACCACCTAATTTTCAAAGGACCGAAAGTCGCTAACACACGTAATAACGGAATATCGGAAGTTTAGTCTGCTGTTGTCGGAACCTTGAAATTGATCCCAAAAATTGATCCCCTTTCTTGTCGTGTTCTTGACATTGTCATTAACATCGCCACTTGTTCTGATACCAGTTGCTCGTTATTTCAGAGTAACTCCAAAGCGCAAGTTGTATCCATTTAGGGTCTGTCATTTCACATACGCCCATACAGCTATGCCGTCTCTCTCTCTCTCTCTCTCTCTCTCACTCTCTGTCTGATCTCGCTGAATCCCTGCGCCTTGGCCGAGCGTTCATCATGCGCTGTCCGCAACTGGATCCGACTGGCCAGGGCGCCTTCGGAGCCAGACGACCCCCCGCTGGTCACAAATAGCGAATATTTAAGGGCAATTTAGATGAAAGATTATCTAAAAATCATGTCACCACCGGGTAGAATTAAGTTACCCCGGTCTGTGGCTGCACTTTATGTGTCGTTCGCTAGAAGTGAGGGGGTTACCCCGGTTCGTGGCTGCACTTTGTGTCGTTGGCTATAAGTTAGGGGGTTACCCCGGTTCGTGGCTGCACTTTATGTGTCGTTGGCTAGAAGTTAGGGGGTTACCCCGGTTCGTGGCTGCACTTTATGTGTCGTTGGCTAGAAGTTAGGGGGTTACCCCGGTTCGTGGCTGCACTTTGTGTCGTTGGCTAGAAAGAAGTTAGGGGGTTACCCCGGTTCGTGGCTGCACTTCATGTGTCGTTCGCTAGAAGTTAGGGGGTTACCCCGGTTCGTGGCTGCACTTCATGTGTCGTTCGCTAGAAGTTAGGGGGTTACCCCGGTTCGTGGCTGCAGTTTATGTGTCGTTCGCTAGAAGTTAGGGGGTTACCCCGGTTCGTGGCTGCAGTTTATGTGTCGTTCGCTAGAAGTTAGGGGGTTACTCCGGTTCGTCGCTGCACTTTATGTCGTTGGCTAGAAAGAAGTTAGGGGGTTACCCCGGTTCGTGGCTGCACTTTATGTGTCGTTCGCTATTAAGTTAGGGGGTTACCCCGGTTCGTGGCTGCAGTTTATGTGTCGTTGGCTAGAAGTTAGGGGGTTACCCCGGTTCGTGGCTGCACTTTGTGTCGTTGGCTAGAAGTTAGGGGGTTACCCCGGTTCGTGGCTGCACTTTGTGTCGTTGGCTAGAAGTTAAGGGGTTACCCCGGTTCGTGGCTGCACCTTATGTGTCGTTCGCTAGAAGTTAGGGGGTTACCCCGGTTCGTGGCTGCAGTTTATGTGTCGTTCGCTAGAAGTTAGGGGGTTACCCCGGTTCGGGGCTGCACTTTATGTGTCGTCGCTATAAGTTAGGGGGTTACCCCGGTTCGTGGCTGCACTTTGTGTCGTTGGCTAGAAGTTAGGGGGTTACCCCGGTTCGTGGCTGCACTTTATGTGTCGTTGGCTAAAAGTTAGGGGGTTACCCCGGTTCGTGGCTGCACTTTGTGTCGTTGGCTAGAAGTTAGGGGGTTACCCCGGTTCGTGGCTGCACTTTATATGTCGTCGCTATAAGTTAGGGGGTTACCCCGGTTCGTGGCTGCACTTTGTGTCGTTGGCTAGAAGTTAGGGGGTTACCCCGGTTCGTGGCTGCACTTCATGTGTCGTTCGCTAGAAGTTAGGGGGTTACCCCGGCTCGTGGCTGCACTTTATATGTCGTCGCTATAAGTTAGGGGGTTACCCCGGTTCGTGGCTGCACTTTGTGTCGTTGGCTAGAAGTTAGGGGGTTACCCCGGTTCGTGGCTGCACTTTATGTGTCGTCGCTATAAGTTAGGGGTTACCCCGGTTCGTGGCTGCACTTTGTGTCGTTGGTTAGAAGTTAGGGGGTTACCCCGGTTTGTGACTGCACTTTGTGTCGTTCGCTAGAAGTTAGGGGGTTACTCCGGTTCGTGGCTGCACTTCATGTGTCGTTCGCTAGAAGTTAGGGGGTTACCCCGGTTCGTGGTTGCATTTGTGTCGTTTGCTAGAAGTTAGGGGGTTACCCCGGTTCGTGGCTGCACTTTGTGTCGTTGGCTAGAAGTTAGGGGGTTACCCCGGTTCGTGGCTGCACTTCATGTGTCGTTCGCTAGAAGTTAGGGGGTTACCCCGGTTCGTGGCTGCACTTTATGTGTCGTCGCTATAAGTTAGGGGGTTACCCCGGTTCGTGGCTACACTTTGTGTCGTTGGCTAGAAGTTAGGGGGTTACCCCAGTTCGTGGCTGCACTTTATGTGTCGTCGCTATAAGTTAGGGGGTTACCCCGGTTCGTGGCTGCACTTTGTGTCGTTGGCTAGAAGTTAGGGGGTTACCCCGGTTCGTGGCTGCACTTCATGTGTCGTTCGCTAGAAGTTAAGGGGTTACCCCGGTTCGTGGCTGCACTTTATGTGTCGTTCGCTATAAGTTAGGGGGTTACCCCGGTTCGTGGCTGATCTTTATGTGTCGTTTGCTTGAAGTTAGAGGCTTACCCCGGTTCGTGGCTGCACTTTATGTGTCGTTGGCTAGAAGTTAGGGGGTTACCCCGGTTCGTGACTGCACTTTGTGTCGTTGGCTAGAAGTTAGGGGGCTACCCCGGTTCGTGGCTGCACTTCATGTGTTGTTCGCTATAACTTAGGGGGTTACCCCCGGTCCCTTTGATAGGTCACATATTTATCTATGCACAGTGGTATTTGTATTATGAACAAGAATCTAAAGGGACATTACGAATGGCTGCTTTGTGTGGTGCCACTGGGTAATCTGCACCATGACCAATGTAGAATATAGGTAAAACCCAGGGAAGGAATCGAACCTTCTGACACAAAAGCAGGTACAATCAGGGTCTCTACCACCCCTTGGGTAATATGTGATACCAAGACCGTTCCATATGGCGTTAAAAACAAACTGGGTGATTCGGGTAAGAAAAACGATTCCCGCAAAAGCGTGTCATAGCTCACACAGCAGTTGTCAGGTAACCGGCTTGACAGTTTTAATCATAATGGGTAAGTAAAATATATATTGATGTCTCAGTCAATTTTCTCTGAAGTATTATAAAGTCACAGCCAATATTCCAGTTGTTTAAGAACAGTTGAACACGTTGTAAAGCCCCGGCGTCAGCGTTTATATCAGATTCTCATTGGAAAGACAGAACTGTGACAAACTGTCGCGACAGAACATACCGGCCTATATATACGACTTTAAGAGAAGTTATAATGGGTGTACATCTAATGAATACTTATATCTTCTATAAAGTAAACATTTCTGATTTCTCTAAATCAAAATACGTCCGAGAAATGTCAGCATTTCTGCACTTAAGAACATAAACAAACGGTGCAGCACGAAACTCACATTCGCCAATTAACATATATATATATCATCTGTTTTCTCGGATTATATCCCTCTACTTTCTTCTTAAAATTGTATCTTTTGATAAGAGTCCCAGTGCACCCAGGTGGGGGACTTTAATGCAGGGTTGTCCCGCCAACGCGCGGATCTAGAGAGAAGCCCCAGGGCATTCCGGAGCTGTCCAGTGACAAAGAAGCCAGCCTCAGTTTCGTGTTCATGAGTGGGAACGAGGCCAGCCCTATTGGTTTTGTCGCGACGTTATTGTCGGTTTTTTTATTGCGATCTCTACAGCGACTCCACAACACACCAAGCAGCGGTCTCTAAAATCTGTATTCTTCTCTTGATATCATATACAACTGGCCTGTCGGCCAAGTTGGAACTTCCACACAACCCTACCCCGCCGTGACCCCGCTCGCGCACTTCGCAGAGTCGGACACCACTCAGCCAATCCCGAGAGAGCGCGGGACTCGGCGAGTCCCCCTGGGAAAGCCGGCGAGCGGGAAACGGAGTGACCGCTCGGACAGGCGCTCGCTGGACTCGAGGACAGGGGGTTTTCTTATTTTTGACGAATTCCCGCCTTAATGGCAAACTGAGGGCGCCTTACTCCACTCGTAAGAGGTATTTTTTTCGTTGACCCTCTCTATGTCTTTACATGCAGACACCGCCCGGTTTATTCTTTTTTCCGGGCAAACACGCGCTGCATGAACCCACATATCCCCCCCCCCTTACCCCCCCTCCCACTGTCTTTTTGAACACAAATGCAAATGTCCGCTCTCCCAGATACCAAGGGACAACCGATCCCCTCCCCCCAGATTGGTATGACAGTGCCCCGAATCCCCCCCCCCCGCGTCCCATTTTCAAATTCCTTGGCCGGGGCGGGTCTAGTGGTGGGGGGGGAGGGGGTTATTGGGTTTGCACCCCCCCCCGTCCCCCGTGGGAACTTTCCAACAATGCAATACATTGGAAAGAGACATTGTGTAGATGCAATGAAAAGGCGGATCCAAGAGGGGGAGGGGGGGTAGGGGGGAGGGGGCGGTTGTTTAAGGGGATGTTACGGACTGCTAAAGTCGAAAACATTCCACCTCCTCCCACTACCTCCGCTTTACAAATATAGGTGCATGTAATTATAATGGCTGCGTTAAACTTGTTATGCAGTTTATATTGGCGCATTGACCTGTCAACCACGCGCCCGGTCTCTTATTATCCATAAGTCCCTTATTATAAAGCGTGTCATAGCTCACGCAGCAGTTGTCAGGTAACCGGCTTGACGGTTTTAATTAGAAGGGTTAAGTTAAATATATATTGATGTCTCAGTCAATTTTCTCTGAAGTATTATAAAGTCACAGCCAATAATTCAGTTGTTTAAGAACAGTTGAACACGTTGTACAGCCCCGGGGCGTGAAGTCGGCGTTTATATCAGATTCTCATTGGAAACACAGAACTGTGACAAACCGTCGCGACAGAACATACCGGTCTATATATACGGCTTTAAGAGAAGTTATAATGTGTGTACATCTAATGAATACTTATATCTTCTATAAAGTAAACATTTCTGATTTCTCTAAATCAAAATACGTCAGAAAAAGGTCAGCATTTCTGCACTTAAGAACATAAACAAACGGGGAATGCTTTCATACACACGGTGCAACACGAAACTCACATTCGCCAGTTAACATATATATATATCATCTGTTTTCTCGGATTATATCCCTCTACTTTCTTCTTAAAATTGTATCTTTTGATAAGAGTCCCAATGCACATAGGTGAGGGGACTTTAATGCAGGGTTGTCCTGTTGGCGGTACCTGCCAACGCGCGGATCTAGAGAGAAGGCCCAGGGCATTCCGGAGCTGTCCAGTGACAAAGAAGCCAGCCTCAGTTTCGTGTTCATGAGTGAGAACGAGGCCAGCCCTATTGGTTTTGTCGCGACGTTATTGTCGGTTTTATATTGCGATCTCTACAGCGAATCCACAAAACACCAGGCAGCGGTCTCTAAAATCTGTATTCTTCTCTTGATATCATATACAACTGGCCTGTCGGCCGGCCACTCTCCAACTTCCACACAACCCTACCCCGCTCGCGCACTCCGCAGAGTTGGACACTAGTCAGCCAATCCCGAGAGAGCGCGAGACTCGGCGCGTCCCCCTGGAAAAACCGGCGAGCGGGAAACGGAGTGACCGCTCGGACAGGCAACGCTCGCTGAACTCGAGGACAGGGGCTTTTCTTATTTTTGACGAATTTTACAAATTGGTCAACATGACGTCGCTGACGCTTATCAAAACGTAACAAATTGGGGTTCTATTTTTCCATTGCATTTACTTATATTATTACTTAAGTAGGTGAACATGCAGCAATGCCACAATGACGTCAGCACACTTTAACTACGTCGTTTTTGACGCACACGTTTCGGTACCGCAAAAAAAGTTATGCATGGCGATACTTGTCCCTGGATAAAATGTACAACGTCATATAAACCGGAAATTGCTATGACGTATAATAGCCGAGTAATGGCCTTTGCAAAACTATGACGTCATCACGTAATGGTGACGTCATGGCATGACAAACGACAGCGTCCAAATAATAAAACGCAAACGTTTAGCCCCACAACCCAAAACGTTGAACAACGCGGTGGTGGGAGCATCAGCCCTTCAGTTATGGCTTGATTCAGGTATGGACACATGCAGAGAGAATTGAGTCTATAATAGTGGCAAAAAAACAAGATATTATCATAAATATGTTTTTATGATAACAAAAGTCACAATGTGACAGTGGCTCTACAATTGGCGCCGGAGTAAGAATTATTTGCCTCATTGCTAGTTCATAGTGAAGTGAAAACCTCATTCCCGAGGAAAATAAAAACCTCTTGCTTCCTCCCTGGGTCTTAGCCAGAATTTATTTTTTGCCAGCCGATATTTTGGCTGGTAAAAAAAGTGTTCAAGGTACACACACAACATGGCAACAGCTGATCAGGATTTACAATGTTATAAAGAAACTTGTCCTTGTAAATAAATTGTGTATTAGTTGTTGTTTCACAATTTGATGGGACAGGTATATTTTCAGGCGGGCAAGTCAATTTCAATACCGGGTGCCCGACAGGACAGACGGCATTCAAAGTTAATGAAGGGGGAGCAACAACTTTGCTGTTGCCATATGTTTACCTCTTGACTTCGCCGCCAACTTCTTGATCAGTCTTATTTGTTTACGAGTCGAGTGATTGGCCAGAAATCCGGCAAAATCAATTTGACGATGACTAACACCTCTCCCTTACCGGATAACCAATGCTTACACATGTTCCAACAGAGATAACTTTAATATGGATAGGTGCTACCTAAAAAATCCGAGCGTATATTTATTAATTCAGATATTCCGAAGGGATACATCTAGATTAATATTCACAATTAATCTCAATTCGGTTGCTTAGGAACTCCCATTGTGATGTCATGTTTATAACATTTTGACGTCACAACTACTCACTATGACAGCAGCCGATTGGCGGTCACCAAGAGCGCTTTGCTTGGCAACAAACATTTAGCGCGTCGCTTATAAATTTACTTTAATTTGAAGTATTACATCCAGTGTTAACATTGAATAATTTATTGGTTAAGTTTTTGGGGTAGCTGATTTAATTATTAAAGACATGACATAATAGGCTCAGTCCTCTATTTGCTTGAATATCTTTACGTACAGCTGATATTTACTCCGAATCCGCAAACGTCTCATGGGGGCTGTTACGCGAAATGAATGGTCGTAAGCCTATGCTTGAAATGGACTTTGAATACGCATGCATGTTACCTCAAGAGCTCGCTTAAGCTCGCTATTACTAAATCTATAGATCACCAGGGACAAATTCTGCCGCTCATATAAGTAGTATATGCTGAGGGATTAGCTACCCCCATGACCCCCTCACCCCTCCCCCCCCCCTCCCCCCCCTCCCCCTGTGGTCGTGCTATAGCGCGACCGAAAATTTTGAAATATCGGTTTGAAAATGCCCGCTCACGAGTTAATGAGGTCATTAATTTTTGTCAAAAGTCTTTGTTTCCGTGCTATAGCACGGGGTATAATTAGCATAAATTAGTATGTAAATAGGTATATTCAACAAGGTTATTAATCATTGTGTGTCTTATGTTCTCGTGCTATAGTACGAGTGAATGAAGAAGACATATTGTTTGAAGTCTTCAATCTGCGATCAAGTACTATTATGAATAGGTAATAGATGAACAAGTCCTTTTGCTTTGATGAAACAGTAAATCATTTAATCGCTATAGATATCGCCATGTAAACTGTATATTCTCGCGTTACAGTACGATTAATCGTCAATGACACGTGTATATAATCAATGTAATCAGGCCATGTGAGATCCTATAAGCTGTGTAATATGTTTGTTTGTTTGTAAAAACCATAGGATATGTTTCGAGTAAACCATATTAACGCAAATACAATCATCCATTTTGCAATTTTTTTATTCCTATATCACTACATGAATACCATTACCCGCTACAACATCTATCGTGGTCAAAAACTGAGTATCACAAAAATATACACCTTGATATCATATTATTATACATGACAATTTAGTCAATGGGTAAAGAGGTCTTGCACGCGGTTTGCATAAAACGCGGAGACTGCCGGCGAGTGATACGCGGAAAGTGAACAGATTGGAAATTATGAATATAGTTGTCATTGCACATGGTGTGTGGAGACCAATACTCTCGATAGATTCGTGACATGGAGTAATTTCGACATTTGAAATATAAGTAAAATAGACAGTATTCTCCGCATACATCTGTGCCAAGTGACTGCCACACCGCTCTCATGGGTTGTTGAATAAAATATTCCAAGTGTTTAAGGTTCACATAGGCACGAATTGGTTTTCCTAGTGAGTCAAACATCTCAATTTTCCCCGATGACACTAAACTTTAAATGTCACACGTACGTATACTAATCACCAATTATATATATATATATATATATATATATATATATTCATCTACACCAGTGTAACTTTCACCATAATTCAGGATTGGTCATCCATAAATACATCAAATGTAACTTAGTGGATACATAAACATTTAGGATAGATGTATCTTATCCAAACTTTTCGGGTAACATTCAACACAGTCAAAGTACCCCTCCTGATTTTGGTGAGATGACATACAATCAACCAACTCGGTGAGTTCCGGAACACACTTATCATGGATCGTGTTGAGATGGAACTTAAGTAAATTCCACTGCTTTAAATCGAGAGTAATTCCTTTTCGGGTCGGCACGGGCGTATCTTGTGTATCCGGCAACCAGTATTTTCGAATATCTAGAAACTGGCCACGGTGCAGGACCTCGGCCATCACCAAACCTCCGAGATGATATTTCCGTGGATTGGTGGTCTGTTGCAATTCTCGATCTATGGTGTTTGTCAATGTCTGCAACATCTTCCAGCGGGTTGTGATGAGATTGACACCCACTTTTGTAGGGTAATCACGGCCGTTTTCTTGACATACCCACTTTCTAATATCAAAGCGTAAAACGTCTTTGAAATACTGAACAGTTAAATAGACATTCTCTCCGATGCACTCTTGACAGCGTATATCGTGAGTTTGCTCGGAGGTACACTGCGTATTCTCCCACTTTCTTTTCTTGGCCAGCGGGATGAGTGGTAGCCGATTGGAGGGAGCGAAGCCCGCTGTTGTCTTGTGGGAAGTCATGTCGTTGTGGTGAAAAGATGGAGACCGCCCGTACATTATATTCACAAAGTCCCTCTCCACCTCCTCGTCATCCACCCACTTGGGACGTGTCTGAACATGCTTTGGCGAGGTGTAAAAATAGCATCACGACTGACGTCATACATCGGCGTGGCTTTGTCATCTGTTTAAAGATAGACAGAGGGGCGTGGCCAACAGGCTTTGTACGCACGGGTAATCGCTGTAAATGAGCGATCAATCACTTTTTTTAATCCCAACAACTCAAGCCCGCGTTATAATAAGACTGAGTCGCTTCACTACGTTTTATAATAATTGGTTCATGCACTACTGTGTGTGAATTGTGTGATTGATGTTAAAGGTCACAGAAAAGGGCCGTGGATGTTTTAAAACTCATCAAAATGCTACCTTTGTGAAAGAGCGGTGACTTTAAGGACTTGTCTGCGAGCGACAGATGTTTCGTGGTCTTTGTCTTGATGTGTAGAGTTGCAGCGACAATTATTTGTTTTCGGTCGGTTATTTTTTTTAAATGCGCGTTTGAATTCACCGGTGGGAGGGCAGTTAGCCCGCGGGCGCGCGAGCGCGCTACACGATAGGGGGCGGGGCTTCGACCGAGACAAATATCGATTTTTTTTTTCCAAGCCCCTCAACGCAGCACCGCGCTGGCCGTCACGACCTACTGATTTTCAAAAGTTCGGGCGAGCCAGCGAGCCAGAGTTAGCGGAGCGTCATGTGGTTTTTGGCGGGGTATTGGCCGACGGTCTGTGTACGCACAAGTTTGGGAGTGTCGCTGTGATATGAACTTTGCGAAATATCGGAAGGAATAATCACCTTAATTTTAGTTTCGGTTGCAACATTATTCAACTGTCGCCGATGTAATAAGGATGCATCTATAAACGTTCGAACAAACAAGTCGTGGAGACAAGCGCCCGGTTGGCGTCTTTTTGTCGCGAGGGAGAAGAGTTATGACAGTTGTTTGATGAGTCAGACTATTATTTCGATAGTAATAAGCGGGCTTTATGCTCTTCACCTCAGGTAGTTTTTCATCTGCAAGCCATTAATACGTCGGCCGGAAAGGTCAATGGGTTAACCTCTTCAACAACCGCCTGTGGGCATTTAATTATACCTTCCCCTCCCGAATGGTTAGAATCTCCGTTACATGATCGGCACGCCAATCCGTGGCAGCTGGTTCACTGAAGCTATTTAAATCATGATGGTATAGATGAGTTTGACGAGGCCGACGGGATTTGTACGTATAACTTTGGAGTGTCCCTATGATATGCTCTTTTTGAACTATCGGAGAGAATAATCACCTTAATTATCGTTTCGGTTGTAACATTATTCAACTGTCGGTCCTTTTGTCGCGAGGGAGAAGAGTTATGACAGTTGTTCGATGAGTCAGTCTATTATTTCGATAGTAATAAGCGGGCTTTATGGCCTTCACCTCAGGTAGTTTTTCATCTGCAAGTCATTAATACGTCGGCCAGAAAGGTCAATCGTTTAACCTCTTCAACAACCGCCTGTGGACATTTAATTATTCCCTTCCGCTCCTAGATGACTAGACAAAGAAAAAACCGTTACACGAACGTCACGCAGCAACAATAATCGCATGCCAGTGGTGATGACTCATTTATATTTTGCTGATGTCTGCAAAACCAAAGTGAGCGCGTCCCCTGCGTTGCGTATTATAAATAGTGGGGATACCCACCGGCTTAACATCATTCGAAATCAGTCATCATGGAGAACGATGCTACCTGCTCGCTGTGTCATCGGTTCTGTGGCAACCGTTATAATCTGGATCAACATATGAAAGCCAAGCATACTGTTTGTGAAAGAGAGAGTTTTAAATGCAAAGAGTGTGGAAAAGAAATGTATAATGGACATAACTTGCGTGTGCACGAAAATACTCACGCTCAACGCAGACCCAAACATACTGTTTGTGAAAGAGAGAGTTTTAAATGCAAAGACTGTGGAAAAGAAATGTATAATGGACATAACTTGCGTGTGCACGAAAATACTCACGCTCAACGCAGACCCAAACATACTGTTTGTGAAAGAGAGAGTTTTAAATGCAAAGAGTGTGGAAAAGAAATGTATAATGGACATAACTTGCGTGTGCACGAAAATACTCACGCTCAACGCAGACCCAAACATACTGTTTGTGAAAGAGAGAGTTTTAAATGCAAAGACTGTGGAAAAGAAATGTATAATGGACATAACTTGCGTGTGCACGAAAATACTCACGCTCAACGCAGACCCAAACATACTGTTTGTGAAAGAGAGAGTTTTAAATGCAAAGACTGTGGAAAAGAAATGTATAATGGACATAACTTGCGTGTGCACGAAAATACTCACGCTCAACGCAGACCCAAACATACTGTTTGTGAAAGAGAGAGTTTTAAATGCAAAGACTGTGGAAAAGAAATGTATAATGGACATAACTTGCGTGTGCACGAAAATACTCACGCTCAATACAGACCCGAGGTGACATTTCCGTGCTCACAGTGTGGGAAAATAATGTCAAGCGAATACAACTTGCGGGTTCACGAAAATACTCATCGTCATCCCTACCATTGTGGACAGTGTGGTCTAGGAGTGAAAACTGCTATTGATCTTCGGGCTCACCAACATCAAGAACATGGAGATCACACTTGTTCACGTTGTAACGTAAAGTTTATGACTGCCCACCATTTAAGAGAACACACATGTCACAAGGAGGGTGAGTCTACCGCACACGCTTGTCAACAAGGCGGTGGATCTACCGCCAAACGACAGAAATCAACCCACATCAAATGTCGTATATGTGGATGTATTTGTGATAATTGGAAAGGATTGTTTGCTCATCGACGTGAGGTACATCAAAGCGGTGCTGGCTTGCAAGACCTCCCTTTTCCGACAGAAGGTGCTCCATGGATAGAAGAAGGTACGATCAATAATTCGTTACATGATGTCTATACTAGACACTCTTCCGTCATATTGGAGCAGCATCGTATGAATCCTGAAAGGATGACCGATACCTTTAACTTTCCTGTTGACCCTGCCCATTTTCACGAACGTGATTTAATGGAACATTTTCGATTGATAATGGAACGTGAGGAGAAGGCTGTAAAGGTCAATGCTGCCGCTGGATTCACTTTACGTCACCGTGAGACTGGAGAACTAAGATATTATTATCCTCATCTAAATAATCAACTTTTTGAAACTCCACTCACGCTCAGTACGCCATCTGATCTCGCTCGTATTCAGCGAGTGGTTCATCGGTTACACTTGTTGGATCTTTTGTTACGAGACCGACCTGATACCAAATGGACTTTGGTTTGCATAACGAACATTCGTTATACTGTAACCAAGATGGCTTACACCATGGGAGCAGCTCTTGAGTTACCAGAATACCTCATCAACAAGCGGAGTATTTTAACGATGACATGCAATGCCAAGACTGGAAAACCATATGAAGATGACAAATGCTTCTTTCGTTGCTTGGCTTATCTTCGTCAAAATTCGATGCGTTCTACTATCGCCTCGACGGATCACTTACTGAAACAATGGTGTGAGTGGCAGCGCCAACACGATCCCGATCACGCTCAAACCCCTGAACAATTCACAGGCATAGACCTCCAAGATCTCCCCGCTTTGGAATCGTTGTTTCATGTAAATATTTACGTTTACGATCTCTCGAAGGAAGATATCGCTACATCTATCTATAGGAGCTGTGGACAGCATGGAATGGATGGACAGCGTAATGATTTATATCTAAACATGCACGATCATCATCTGTCCTACATTACCGATATGAAAGCCTTCGCAAGAAAATTTACATGCGACATGTGTCAACGTCATTTTGATCGGGCGAATAATTTTAAACGTCACCAACGCACATGTACGTCCAAAAGCAAGTATATGTACCCAGGAGGTTACTATAAACCGTCAGAGACTTTGTTTTCACGTCTGGATGAACTCGGCATTTCAGTAAGTGAACGTCAGTTTCCTTGGTTCGCGACATTTGACTTTGAAGCAGTATTGAAGCGATCTGAAAACAATTCACCCAGTGGCAAATTGCATTTTCAGTCCACACATGAAGCCATCTCTGTCGCGGTGGCGTCTAATGTCCCAGGCTATACTGAACCCGTATGTTTTGTAGACAGTCACCCGGATAACTTGGTGGAACGGATGTTTCAATATTTAATCGACATACAAGAGAAAAGCAACGAACTTGCTCGAAAAAAGTGGGACGATGTATTTCAAGAACTATCGCAAATGATGGAAACATATGAGTTGATGCAACCAGATATGGAGAGTGACGATGAAGACATAACAGCAGATGGGGAGGAATCTGAGAGACGTGGCGAGAGCAATCCTTTTGTCGCTGCTATAAGTGAAGTCACGGGAAAACTGAATAACTTTTGTCGACAACTCCCAGTGATCGGCTTCAATTCCGGCAAATACGACTTGAATCTAATTAAACAAACAGCTTTCCTGAATCATATGTTTAACGACGAATATAAGGGTGAAGATATACCAACAACAAATGTTGATGAGGAAGGAGAGGAGAGACCTAAAGGGTTTGTTGTTAAGCGTAATAACGCTTACATGTGCATGTCTAATGACAAATTCCGCTTCCTGGATATGACACAGTTTTTGCCACCAGGAACATCCTATGATAAATTTCTAAATACGTTCGGAACTGAACAAAAGAAGTCATATTTTCCATACGAATGGTTGGATGATTTTAGTAAATTAAGCCACACCTGTCTTCCCGAAGTCGATGCCTTTTATTCAAACTTAAAAGGACGAAATATACTTGGAACTACGCCACAGGAAATAGAAATCAATTACTTATCTTTGCAAGCTGTTTGGGAAGAAGAAGACATGAAAACCATGTCCGACTTTTTACAATGGTATAACAAGTTAGATGTAGGACCATTCGTCGAAGCAGCCGATAAGTTACGACAGATGTTTTGTGCACAAGGAATTGATCCTTATAAGGAATGCATATCAGTTCCCGGCGTTGCGCGACGACTGTTAGACAAATGTGCGCAAGGACTCAACGCGTCTTTCGCCATCTTCGGTACACGAGATAAAGATATGTACGACAAGGTTCGCGCAAACCTCTTTGGGGGATTGTCTGTTATCTTCACGAGATACCATGAGGCAGACAAGACCCACATACGCTCAAACCCAGAATTTACTTGTAAAAGTATTTTCGGGTACGACGCAAACGCACTCTATTTGTCATCATTTATGGAAGAATTCCCCGTGGGACCCTTTTACCGCCGGCGCATGGAGGATAATTTCAAGTGTCAACGCTCCACCAGATATCTCAGCATGTTCCGATGGATGGATTGGTTGCAGAGAGTCAACCCTGAACTCCACATTCATCACCAACTGAACCAAGGTCGAGAAGTGAGAGTCGGAAACTATAGACTGGATGGTTTCAACCCGACGGACAATCAAGTGTATGAATTTCACGGTGAGTGCACTCGTGTAAATAGGTTATGGTTATGTGTGGATAGGTTGACTCGGCTAGCTATCTGTACTCAAAAACTTGATGAGTAACGACAAGTTAAAGTACAGTTTTTACTGTGTAACTAAAGATGACGCATCAGTATATTGCGTGTTGCAGGCATTGTAAAATAGAAACTGATGTTAGTTATTATTTTGTTCCTTTCTACAGGCTGTTACTACCACGGACATGACTGCGTGACCTACGCTGATGAAGGAAAGGAGACAGAGAGACGAATTCGTTTAAAGAAAACGGAAAAACGCACCCGAATGCTAAGAAAGTTAGGTTATGAAGTTGTTGAAAAGTGGGAGTGTGACTTTCAGAAAGAGATAAAGCAGTCTGAAATGTTACGTGCTTTTGTCGCCGAAACTCATCCCCCATTTACAAAACAACACGGAGATGGTGTGGTGACAACAGAGACTTTGTTGGCGGGTGTACGAGACCAGACTTTCTTCGGGTTCATGGAGGTGGATATTGAAGTACCCTCAACATGGACAGATCCCTCCATGAAGATCAAGGCGGGGGGAAGGAGTCCTAAGACGTATTTTTCAGAGTTTCCACCATTAATATGTACAAGTAATATTGAATTCGAGCACTGGGGACAACACATGCAGAGTTTTGTGGAGGAACATGACTTACCGAAAACTAGCAAACGGTTATTGGTGAGTGGATTGAAAGCTAAGCGATTGCTCATTACATCTCCCTTACTGAAATGGTATTTGGATCACGGACTGCATGTCACCAAAATTTATGACGTGGTGGAATATGCCCGTATGAAATGTTATCTTCCCTTTGCAGAGAAAGTAACAAAAGCCAGACGTGCGGGTGATTGTGATCCCAAATTTGAATTATTGGCTTCACTGCACAAATTACAAGGAAATGCGGCTTATGGGTGTTTATTGTTAAACAAAACAAAATTCCGAAACGTGATGTTTTCCTTTGAAAAGGTAAAAGCCTGTCAAAAAGTGAATGATCCACTGTTCAGAAACTTGAATGAGATCACATCAGACATGTTTGAACTGGAAATGGCTAAAGGTAAAATCTTCATGGATTTACCCATTCAAAACGCCATGTTTGTTCTACAAAACGCTAAGAAGCGAATGTTGCAGTTTTATTTCGACTTTCTACGAGTTAGAGTAGATTATAGAAAATTTGAACTGTTAGAGACGGACACAGACAGTCTATATTTTGCACTATCCGAGAAGAGTTTACAAGATGTTCTTCTTCCCGAACACAAAGAGAGTGTGTTGAATGATTTGTATGGACACTGCGGTGAAGGAGACATCAATGCCGATCGGTTCTATTTTCCGAGAGAGTGTTGCGATAGACACAGAAAACACGACAGTCGCACACCGGGTCTGTTTAAAGCGGAATACTGCAACGGTCATGTATTTTATGGCTTGTCATCCAAGACATATCTTGTTGTTGGAGATAATGGTTCTTATAAAATGTCATGTAAGGGCATCCAAAAGAGCAGAGTGAACAATCCTCGAGAAATATTTCAAGATGTGATAGACAACAAAGCAACCCGTTCTATTACCAATCGCGGTTTCCTTGTTAAAAAGAATCAGATTTTGACTTACTCGCAAGATAGAGCCGGATTTGCTTATCTGTATGTCAAAAGGCAGATACAAGCTGATGGAATACATAACCTTCCCCATGACATCACGCTATGTCCATATAGTGATGCGAAGCCAGAAACATGTGAAGACGTTTTAGTGTGAAGCCATTGATGAATGTATTGCATCGGAATAAGTTCGTAAGATAAGATCGTAGTATACACATGTGAGTAATTTTAGTTATAATGCTGGAATGTTATGTATCGCGAATTGTATGTTATATATCATCTTGGTAGATATAAATGTTAGTTTGTATGTTTTGTGTCGAATGTTTTGTTGTACATAATAAATATAATCTACTCTTTATTTGATTCTTTATTTCATATAATCGCATAGACATAACTTCACTTATTTAATGGTACTCTTTGGCCAATTGCTCAATGACATCAGTCAACCACATGTAATCGGGCGTTGTCGAAGGTGGTTCTTCATTCGTGGGTTCAACTTGTGGCATTTTATTCGTCTTACATACGGGTGAGGAAACTTGTACTGTCTCACATCGGGTTGGGACGACATTTATCTGAGAAGGGGGCGGGTCCACTTCTACCGTCTCGCGTCCAATCAGATTTAGGGCTCTGTCGATGGCCGCCGCGTTGTCCGCTACAGCTCGCCACGCTTGAGAAGTTAATTTTACGCGACGGCCTGATGGTAAAGAGATGTATACCAGAAAGCCATTTTTGCTATTTCTTTCAATCTCCGCAAAATGGTCTTCGCCTAAGGGCAACTTTATACGATGAAACTTGACCTCCATGATGTGTGTGATGCTTCAAACTGCTGTCACATGCGTTATTGTCAAGCGTTTTATAACCAACCAACTTTCATTTGTGCTGACACCTGCGATATTTTCCATTGTTTCATAACGATGACTCATCTCGAACCTTCTAGAAGCACGCTCATATAGTGATGTCAGTTCTATAAATAGCACACGGTGACTCATCATCTTTTGACTGTAACGGCAACATATTACAGCTGATGTCACTTCTATAAATAGCTTATAACCAACTGAGCGTTTGACACACCATCTGTCACATTTTGAAATGGGTATGCTGTGGAGTCAAAGTAGTGAAGAAACTTTTCAGTCTCACGCCTTGTGGAAGAACGGTGTTAAAATGACAAATTCATTGGAAGAGTACCAACACATTCTAAAAAGTTTTTTAGCAGACAATATTTGGCATGATGGACGTCGCGAAATATTGAGAATATTTACCCATGATGTGTGTGAATCTTTGAAACAGAAAGGACGCATGCGCGTTGCCGAACAAATTCAAGCGTACTATATAACCATCTTGAAAGATCAGAATGAAAAGCATTACGATGAGTGAGCAGATCGTCCTTCCGTGGAAACCCTACTCTACCTATTTCCTCGCTGGTCCTTCCAAGTGTGGGAAGACTCAATGGATACAAAGATTTATACATCATAAGAATAAGATGTTTCAAGATCCCTCACCCGGTAAAGTTATTTATTTCTACGGGGTTTGGCAACATACTTTTGAACAGATGGAACGTGACGGTATCATATTTGTTAAAGGCTTACCGACGATGAAAGAAGTGGATACTTATGGAGATGGAGAACATACGCTGTTGGTGATTGATGATCTTTATCTAGAAGCGGCGGCTTCTACTCTCGTCAGCAACTTATTTACGCGTGAATCACATCACAGAAAGCTAAGCGTCGTCTTAGTGAGTCAAAATCTATTTCACGCGGGACGCTATTCGAGAACTATACAACTGAATACAGAGTATTTAGTATTATTCAAAAGCCCACGTGACGCCAATCAGATTCAGTATCTGGCGAGGCAGTTATACCCACATCACGTACAGGCTTTCATGAGTGCCTACCAGGATGCAACGTCTGTGATGCATGGGTATTTAGTGGTGGACGCCACCGTTAACGCTTTGGACGACTACCGATTGCGGTCGCGCGTGTTTCCTGGTGAAGACATGTGGATCTACACCTATAAATAGCGTGTCTCCCGCATTGTTTCGGCAGACAACTGTGGAAATGTCCAACAAAGTGAAGGAAGAGAGCGATTTTCTCAGCTTAGTGGCCAAGGCAGATCCCCAACAAAGACTAGCGCTCCTTTCAACAGCTTCATCCAACCAAGTTCTTGTTTTGCGTGAAATCATTATAAATATTTTACGTGGACGTTTTGCATTGACAGCCGAACAGATTCAAGTGCTGAATCCATTCAAACGCTTTTTACGACTTTTATCTCAATCCTCATCAACGTTGTCAGCCTCCAGGACTCTATTGAGACGACATAGTAAACATATTCAGATACTTCTTCAGACGGTTTGGTCTCACTTGCATCCACTGCTACGCGATGAAGAAAGCCGTTCTGATACCTATTGAGAAATACGACCGATGGATGAAACTCATACAACAAGAGACACCACAACCCGAGGGAGAAATCTCTCCTCGACATGATATCACTGTTGTTCGTGCCGCTTCGCCTATTCCCACTGAGGATAAAGTGACACATAAGCTGAATGAAGCAGTTATTGTCAGTGCATTACCGAAAAATTGTCAACATAAAATGAAGTCGTTGTTGGATTTGATAGAATCTGGCATAAAATGGAATGAACGAGGGGAAGTCTTCATTCGAGAATCGTTCATCCCCGGAAGCCACATCGTCGATCTTTTGAAAGACGTCTGCCGCCAATCTACACGGTTTACCCCGAGAGGAGCGAATGAATTTTACCAGCTTCTGCGGGAAAGAAATGTCCCCTTAAGTTTCATCACAAACACACAACGACTTCGGGGATTGAGAGCTGAGGAGCATTCCCCTTCGCAGTGGATTACATTATAAACGATGGAAGAGGTTTTGTCTCGCATATACTTTGACCCCAACCACCCCGCAGCATTCAGCGGTCCATCGCGATTGTATAAGACATTGCGTGCTGAAGGTGTACAGGTGACGCGTTCACAAATCCGACAATTTCTACGAAGTCAACAAGTGTACACTCTTCACCGACCCATCAGAAAATCATCTCATGAACGACAAGTGGTGGTGGGGCGCTTAGGCTACCAATGGGATGCGGATTTGGTGGATATGGTAAAATACAAGGAGAGTAACGACAAGTACATCTATATTCTAGTAGCCATTGATATCTTGTCTAGATACGCTTATACACGAGCTCTCCCATCCAAAAAAGGAACAGATGTAGCGGCAGCTTTTGAAGATATTTTTCAACACGCGCAAGCCCCCTCCCATCTTCGCACTGATAAAGGACAAGAATTCAAAGCCAAGACGGTGCAACGAGTGTTGAGAAATCACCAGTGTAAACATTTTGTCAGTCATTCCGTTACCAAAGCCAATTACGCGGAACGATTCATTAAAACGTTGAAAGGACATATTACTCGTTATTTCTTTCACAAACAATCGCACCAATGGATCGATGTACTGCAACCCATGACGGAGAGTTACAACGCCTCCTTTCATCGATCCATACAAATGTCACCGCGAGAGGTCAATACGAATAACGAAGTACAGGTGTGGCAGAGAGTCTATCATCCCGCTATCCCTCGACCACTTCGTTCATCGGTATTCATATTCCCCATTGGCAGTCACGTACGCGTATCTTACATCAGAGGGATATTTTCTAGAGAATACGATGAGAAATGGTCTGGAGAAGTGTTTAAAGTTCACAGTCGTCAAATGCGAGAAGGAATTCCTTCGTATGAGATTGAAGATCTTACCGGTGAACGCATCGTAGGTTCTTTTCGACAAAGTGAACTGCAACGAGTCAAGTATGACCCCGAGGATTTATTTCACGTGGAAAAGATCTTAAAAAGAAGACGACGCGGTCGCCGTCAAGAAGTATTGGTTCGCTTCCGTGGTTGGCCGTCAAAATTTGATACGTGGATGGACGCACGACAAGTCGAAAAAGTATAAGCCCAGTAGCAGCATATATAAATAGGTGTAAAAGTGTGATATAGACAGTAGTTGTAACCGACCGTCACACACACGTCGCACCCAAAATGAATTTTACCACTTACATCCTGTTGTGTGTGTTTTGCGGGAGAGGATTGTGCGGTTGTCATACCTCCATGCTTATGAACACCATATCTTGTATGGGACTTGAGATAGAACAGTTTCCCGATGTCACCGAATCCGTTCGGCTACAAACCAGTCACATCGACATCTTGAATACATCCCTTACCACGTTACCAACTCTGTCGCGAGAGGCGTGGCCCAACTTGTGGACTATGGAAGTGCGAGACAACAGATGGCTTGCGTGTGAAAATGTTTTGTCATTTCAAAACTACTCGCAAGACTGGTTGCTTTTGGTGACAGACTGCGACGATGCAAATGTAAATTATCCCTGTCTACAAAGTCTGCCTTCTTACGACAACCGCTGGACTGGACTTGTTATAATATTATTTGCCTTGACAATCGTAGCCACGATTGTCTACTTGCGTTATCATTCAGCTACACGTCATCAGAGAAGAACATCAAGTCGTCCTATAAATACGAGAACAGTCGTGCGGACTGTTTCAGTTGATGATGCAGAGGCAACCTTTTCACATCTATCTCACTAGCGCCGATTCCAAAGAGTATTATCCAGGAAATACTCCGAGCGACTTCACCGTTCGTTTCAAGAATCCCATTCCCCTACCCGGACATTGGGTGTGCACACTATTGGATGCCACGACACCTAAGGGGTGGCGAAAAGAATCATTGATTTGTGCGAACGTATGCGACGTCTCCTTTACTCCCCACGGAAACCTTTCCATTTTAAGACGGGGATTCGACCGCGCCATTTTAAATTTGCAATATATTCCTGTAGTGAAACAGGAATTAACTGACTTGAGAATATTTCTACTTTCCAACTCGGGTGTTGCATTTAAACAATCTCCCACCGACGAGTGGTCGTGCGTTTTATATTTCATACCCACTCCCGGTCCCTGATCATCATGAGATATATCCCATTTACCCTCGACGTGGAAAAGTTGAAACGATATTACATGGCGCAGGCCAAAGGAGATGAAACTCACCAAAGAGGTTCGGGTGGAGCGAGGGGCAACGTTACTTTTGTCTCTCCCGTGGCGCAAACTGTGTCTCGCGCCAGATCTCGTCTTCGACGGATGAATGAGACTATAAAAGCATCGTCTTCCGCCAAGAACCGTAGACGAAGAAAAAAGACTGCCAGTGCGAGTACTGCCCAAAGAAAGAGAAGGTTGAACGCAAGCAGAAAGAAGAAGAAAAAGGCTGTTGCAGCAAAAAAGAAGAAGAGACCCGTCAAGAAAACTTCACGTCGAAAGAGTCACTCCACACCTACTAGAGATATATTTACGATATGAGCGGTGAAGAAATGGAAACAAGCGGAGAGAGTTTTACATCTTGTCTTGATGTCTTTCGTCTACCCCCTACAGAATCGCTTGTGGAAAAGAAAAAATACATAGAATATCGTCCTCTCACTCAAGTAACGGAGGGAGCTCCCATTGAATTCGTCATAGCGGCGAGCCAGGGTCAATACATAGATCTGAAGAACTCCTTTCTTTCCTTGAAAGCGAGAATTGTGGATAAAAACGGTCAAGCTTTGGCCGTGGGTAAGCTGATCTTCCAAAGTCTGTTTCAACAAGTGGATGTCAGCTTACAAGGAAACAAAATCACACAGACGGGAGTAAATTTTGCACACGAAGCATATTTGGATACTTTGCTTCACGCTAATGCTGACCAAGCGAATGGCAAGTTGCAATCCGAAGGCTTCTTTCTCGATACTTCCGCGTTTATGGATTATCATCTGTAATAATGAAAGCACAATTCGAAGATTAGTTCACATTCCACCAGTCTTTACAGAGACATTCCTTCGCTGTCTCGATCGTTATGGGGATCATACCATTAAGATTATATGCTCGTAAACTCTAGCCGGATTCCTTACTCCGTGCCACATATACAATACACTACAGCATGATCCATTACTTCATACCGTCTATCCGAGAGTACAGCATGATATTCTTACTGTCATGATGAATCTCATTGAAAAATGGTTTACGAGCTCTATTTACGACTTGATATTAAAAGGATCCCCTGTAAGGCCTACCACCACCGCAATGTTCCAGGTCCTGGTCGCTTTTGGCCCCTATCATCTGTAATAAAAAATAAATAAAGCACAATTCGAAGATTAGTTCACATTCCACCAGTCTTTACAGAGACATTCCTTCACTGTCTCGATCGTTATGGGGATCATACCATTAAGATTATAAGCTCGTAAACGATAGCAGGATTCATTATTCCGTTCCATGTATAAAATATGCTACATCATGATCCATTACTTCATACCGTCTGTCCGAGAGTACAGCATGATATTCTTACTGTCATGATGAATCTCATGGAAAAATGGTCTACGAGCTCTATTTTCGACTTTATATTAAAAGGATCCCCTGTAAGGCCTACCACCGCCGCAATGTTTCAGGTCCTGGTCGCCTTTGGCGCCTATCATCTGTAATAATTAAAGCACAATTTAAAGATTAGTTCACATTCCACCAGTCTTTACAGAGACATTCCTTCGCTGTCTCGATCGTTATGGGGATCATACCATTAAGATTATAAGCTCGTAAACGATAGCAGGATTCATTACTCCCTGCCATGTATAAAATATGCTACAGCATGATCCATTACTTCATACCGTCTATCCGAGAGTACAGCATGATATTCTTACTGTCATGATGAATCTCATGGAAAAATGGTCTACGAGCTCTATTTACGACTTTATATTAAAAGGATCCCCTGTAAGGCCTACCACCACCGCAATGTTCCAGGTCCTGGTCGCCTTTGGCCACTATCATCTGTAATAATGAAAGCACAATTCGAAGATTAGTTCACATTCCACCAGTCTTTACAGAGACATTCCTTCGCTGTCTCGATCGTTATGGGGATCATAACATTAAGATTATAAGCTCGTAAACGATAGCAGGATTCATTACTCCCTGCCATGTATAAAATATGCTACAGCATGATCCATTACTTCATACCGTCTATCCGAGAGTGCAGCATGATATTCTTACTGTCATGATGAATCTCGTGGAAAAATGGTCTACGAGCTCTATTTACGACTTTATATTAAAAGGATCCCCTGTAAGGCCTACCACCGCCGCAATGTTTCAGGTCCTGGTCGCCTTTGGCCACTATCATCTGTAATAATGAAAGCACAATTCGAAGATTAGTTCACATTCCACCAGTCTTTACAGAGACATTCCTTCGCTGTCTCGATCGTTATGGGGATCATAACATTAAGATTATAAGCTCGTAAACGATAGCAGGATTCATTACTCCCTGCCATCTATAAAATGTGCTACAGCATGATCCATTACTTCATACCGTCTATCCGAGAGTACAGCATGATATTCTTACTGTCATGATGAATCTCGTGGAAAAATGGTCTACGAGCTCTATTTACGACTTTATATTAAAAGGATCCCCTGTAAGGCCTACCACCGCCGCAATGTTTCAGGTCCTGGTCGCCTTTGGCCACTATCATCTGTAATAATGAAAGCACAATTCGAAGATTAGTTCACATTCCACCAGTCTTTACAGAGACATTCCTTCGCTGTCTCGATCGTTATGGGGATCATAACATTAAGATTATAAGCTCGTAAACGATAGCAGGATTCATTACTCCGTGCCATCTATAAAATGTGCTACAGCATGATCCATTACTTCATACCGTCTATCCGAGAGTACAGCATGATATTCTTACTGTCATGATGAATCTCGTGGAAAAATGGTCTACGAGCTCTATTTACGACTTTATATTAAAAGGATCCCCTGTAAGGCCTACCACCGCCGCAATGTTTCAGGTCCTGGTCGCCTTTGGCCACTATCATCTGTAATAATGAAAGCACAATTCGAAGATTAGTTCACATTCCACCAGTCTTTACAGAGACATTCCTTCGCTGTCTCGATCGTTATGGGGATCATAACATTAAGATTATAAGCTCGTAAACGATAGCAGGATTCATTACTCCCTGCCATCTATAAAATGTGCTACAGCATGATCCATTACTTCATACCGTCTATCCGAGAGTACAGCATGATATTCTTACTGTCATGATGAATCTCGTGGAAAAATGGTCTACGAGCTCTATTTACGACTTTATATTAAAAGGATCCCCTGTAAGGCCTACCACCGCCGCAATGTTCCAGGTCCTGGTCGCCTTTGGCCACTATCATCTGTAATAATGAAAGCACAATTCGAAGATTAGTTCACATTCCACCAGTCTTTACAGAGACATTCCTTCGCTGTCTCGATCGTTATGGGGATCATACCATTAAGATTATAAGCTCGTAAACGATAGCAGGATTCATTACTCCCTGCCATGTATAAAATATGCTACAGCATGATCCATTACTTCATACCGTCTATCCGAGAGTACAGCATGATATTCTTACTGTCATGATGAATCTCATGGAAAAATGGTCTACGAGCTCTATTTACGACTTTATATTAAAAGGATCCCCTGTAAGGCCTACCACCACCGCAATGTTCCAGGTCCTGGTCGCCTTTGGCCACTATCATCTGTAATAATGAAAGCACAATTCGAAGATTAGTTCACATTCCACCAGTCTTTACAGAGACATTCCTTCGCTGTCTCGATCGTTATGGGGATCATAACATTAAGATTATAAGCTCGTAAACGATAGCAGGATTCATTACTCCCTGCCATGTATAAAATATGCTACAGCATGATCCATTACTTCATACCGTCTATCCGAGAGTACAGCATGATATTCTTACTGTCATGATGAATCTCATGGAAAAATGGTCTACGAGCTCTATTTACGACTTGATATTAAAAGGATCCCCTGTAAGGCCTACCACCACCGCAATGTTCCAGGTCCTGGTCGCCTTTGGCCACTATCATCTGTAATAATGAAAGCACAATTCGAAGATTAGTTCACATTCCACCAGTCTTTACAGAGACATTCCTTCGCTGTCTCGATCGTTATGGGGATCATAACATTAAGATTATAAGCTCGTAAACGATAGCAGGATTCATTACTCCGTGCCATCTATAAAATGTGCTACAGCATGATCCATTACTTCATACCGTCTATCCGAGAGTACAGCATGATATTCTTACTGTCATGATGAATCTCGTGGAAAAATGGTCTACGAGCTCTATTTACGACTTTACATTAAAAGGATCCCCTGTAAGGCCTACCACCGCCGCAATGTTCCAGGTCCTGGTCGCCTTTGGCCACTATCATCTGTAATAATTAAAGCACAATTCGAAGATTAGTTCACATTCCACCAGTCTTTACAGAGACATTCCTTCGCTGTCTCGATCGTTATGCGGATCATACCATTAAGATTATAAGGTCGTAAACGATAGCAGGATTCATTACTCCCTGCCATGTATAAAATATGCTACAGCATGATCCATTACTTCATACCGTCTATCCGAGAGTACAGCATGATATTCTTACTGTCATGATGAATCTCATGGAAAAATGGTCTACGAGCTCTATTTACGACTTTATATTAAAAGGATCCCCTGTAAGGCCTACCACCGCCGCAATGTTCCAGGTCCTGGTCGCCTTTGGCCACTATCATCTGTAATAATGAAAGCACAATTCGAAGATTAGTTCACATTCCACCAGTCTTTACAGAGACATTCCTTCGCTGTCTCGATCGTTATGGGGATCATAACATTAAGATTATAAGCTCGTAAACGATAGCAGGATTCATTACTCCCTGCCATGTATAAAATATGCTACAGCATGATCCATTACTTCATACCGTCTATCCGAGAGTACAGCATGATATTCTTACTGTCATGATGAATCTCATGGAAAAATGGTCTACGAGCTCTATTTACGACTTTATATTAAAAGGATCCCCTGTAAGGCCTACCACCACCGCAATGTTCCAGGTCCTGGTCGCCTTTGGCCACTATCATCTGTAATAATGAAAGCACAATTCCAAGATTAGTTCACATTCCACCAGTCTTTACAGAGACATTCCTTCGCTGTCTCGATCGTTATGGGGATCATAACATTAAGATTATAAGCTCGTAAACGATAGCAGGATTCATTACTCCGTGCCATCTATAAAATATGCTACAGCATGATCCATTACTTCATACCGTCTATCCGAGAGTACAGCATGATATTCTTACTGTCATGATGAATCTCGTGGAAAAATGGTCTACGAACTCTATTTACGACTTTACATTAAAAGGATCCCCTGTAAGGCCTACCACCGCCGCAATGTTCCAGGTCCTGGTCACCTTTGGCCCCAATCATCTGTAATAATGAAAGCACAATTCGAAGATTAGTTCACATTCCACCAGTCTTTACAGAGACATTCCTTCGCTGTCTCGATCGTTATGGGGATCATAACATTAAGATTATAAGCTCGTAAACGATAGCAGGATTCATTACTCCGTGCCATCTATAAAATATGCTACAGCATGATCCATTACTTCATACCGTCTATCCGAAAGTACAGCATGATATTCTTACTGTCATGATGAATCTCATGGAAAAATGGTCTACGAGCTCTATTTACGACTTTATATTAAAAGGATCCCCTGTAAGGCCTACAACCGCCGCAATATTCTAGGTCCTGGTCACCTTTGGCCCCAATCATCTGTAATAATGAAAGCACAATTCGAAGATTAGTTCACATTCCACCAGTCTTTACAGAGACATTCCTTCGCTGTCTCGATCGTTATGGGGATCATACCATTAAGATTATAAGCTCGTAAACGATAGCAGGATTCATTACTCCCTGCCATGTATAAAATATGCTACAGCATGATCCATTACTTCATACCGTCTATCCGAGAGTACAGCATGATATTCTTACTGTCATGATGAATCTCATGGAAAAATGGTCTACGAGCTCTATTTACGACTTTATATTAAAAGGATCCCTTGTAAGGCCTACCACCGCCGCAATGTTCCAGGTCCTGGTCGCCTTTGGCCACTATCATCTGTAATAATGAAAGCACAATTCGAAGATTAGTTCACATTCCACCAGTCTTTACAGAGACATTCCTTCGCTGTCTCGATCGTTATGGGGATCATACCATTAAGATTATATGCTCGTAAACTCTAGCCGGATTCCTTACTCCGTGCCACATATACAATACACTACAGCATGATCCATTACTTCATACCGTCTATCCGAGAGTACAGCATGATATTCTTACTGTCATGATGAATCTCATTGAAAAATGGTTTACGAGCTCTATTTACGACTTGATATTAAAAGGATCCCCTGTAAGGCCTACCACCACCGCAATGTTCCAGGTCCTGGTCGCTTTTGGCCCCTATCATCTGTAATAAAAAATAAATAAAGCACAATTCGAAGATTAGTTCACATTCCACCAGTCTTTACAGAGACATTCCTTCACTGTCTCGATCGTTATGGGGATCATACCATTAAGATTATAAGCTCGTAAACGATAGCAGGATTCATTATTCCGTGCCATGTATAAAATATGCTACATCATGATCCATTACTTCATACCGTCTATCCGAGAGTACAGCATGATATTCTTACTGTCATGATGAATCTCATGGAAAAATGGTCTACGAGCTCTATTTACGACTTGATATTAAAAGGATCCTCTGTAAGGCCTACCACCACCGCAATGTTCCAGGTCCTGGTCGCCTTTGGCCACTATCATCTGTAATAATGAAAGCACAATTCGAAGATTAGTTCACATTCCACCAGTCTTTACAGAGACATTCCTTCGCTGTCTCGATCGTTATGGGGATCATAACATTAAGATTATAAGCTCGTAAACGATAGCAGGATTCATTACTCCCTGCCATGCATAAAATATGCTACAGCATGATCCATTACTTCATACCGTCTATCCGAGAGTACAGCATGATATTCTTACTGTCATGATGAATCTCATGGAAAAATGGTCTACGAGCTCTATTTACGACTTTATATTAAAAGGATCCCCTGTAAGGCCTACCACCACCGCAATGTTCCAGGTCCTGGTCGCCTTTGGCCACTATCATCTGTAATAATGAAAGCACAATTCCAAGATTAGTTCACATTCCACCAGTCTTTACAGAGACATTCCTTCGCTGTCTCGATCGTTATGGGGATCATAACATTAAGATTATAAGCTCGTAAACGATAGCAGGATTCATTACTCCGTGCCATCTATAAAATATGCTACAGCATGATCCATTACTTCATACCGTCTATCCGAGAGTACAGCATGATATTCTTACTGTCATGATGAATCTCGTGGAAAAATGGTCTACGAACTCTATTTACGACTTTACATTAAAAGGATCCCCTGTAAGGCCTACCACCGCCGCAATGTTCCAGGTCCTGGTCACCTTTGGCCCCAATCATCTGTAATAATGAAAGCACAATTCGAAGATTAGTTCACATTCCACCAGTCTTTACAGAGACATTCCTTCGCTGTCTCGATCGTTATGGGGATCATAACATTAAGATTATAAGCTCGTAAACGATAGCAGGATTCATTACTCCGTGCCATCTATAAAATATGCTACAGCATGATCCATTACTTCATACCGTCTATCCGAGAGTACAGCATGATATTCTTACTGTCATGATGAATCTCATGGAAAAATGGTCTACGAGCTCTATTTACGACTTTATATTAAAAGGATCCCCTGTAAGGCCTACAACCGCCGCAATATTCTAGGTCCTGGTCACCTTTGGCCCCAATCATCTGTAATAATGAAAGCACAATTCGAAGATTAGTTCACATTCCACCAGTCTTTACAGAGACATTCCTTCGCTGTCTCGATCGTTATGGGGATCATACCATTAAGATTATAAGCTCGTAAACGATAGCAGGATTCATTACTCCCTGCCATGTATAAAATATGCTACAGCATGATCCATTACTTCATACCGTCTATCCGAGAGTACAGCATGATATTCTTACTGTCATGATGAATCTCATGGAAAAATGGTCTACGAGCTCTATTTACGACTTTATATTAAAAGGATCCCCTGTAAGGCCTACCACCGCCGCAATGTTCCAGGTCCTGGTCGCCTTTGGCCACTATCATCTGTAATAATGAAAGCACAATTCGAAGATTAGTTCACATTCCACCAGTCTTTACAGAGACATTCCTTCGCTGTCTCGATCGTTATGGGGATCATACCATTAAGATTATATGCTCGTAAACTCTAGCCGGATTCCTTACTCCGTGCCACATATACAATACACTACAGCATGATCCATTACTTCATACCGTCTATCCGAGAGTACAGCATGATATTCTTACTGTCATGATGAATCTCATTGAAAAATGGTTTACGAGCTCTATTTACGACTTGATATTAAAAGGATCCCCTGTAAGGCCTACCACCACCGCAATGTTCCAGGTCCTGGTCGCTTTTGGCCCCTATCATCTGTAATAAAAAATAAATAAAGCACAATTCGAAGATTAGTTCACATTCCACCAGTCTTTACAGAGACATTCCTTCACTGTCTCGATCGTTATGGGGATCATACCATTAAGATTATAAGCTCGTAAACGATAGCAGGATTCATTATTCCGTGCCATGTATAAAATATGCTACATCATGATCCATTACTTCATACCGTCTATCCGAGAGTACAGCATGATATTCTTACTGTCATGATGAATCTCATGGAAAAATGGTCTACGAGCTCTATTTACGACTTGATATTAAAAGGATCCTCTGTAAGGCCTACCACCACCGCAATGTTCCAGGTCCTGGTCGCCTTTGGCCACTATCATCTGTAATAATGAAAGCACAATTCGAAGATTAGTTCACATTCCACCAGTCTTTACAGAGACATTCCTTCGCTGTCTCGATCGTTATGGGGATCATAACATTAAGATTATAAGCTCGTAAACGATAGCAGGATTCATTACTCCGTGCCATCTATAAAATATGCTACAGCATGATCCATTACTTCATACCGTCTATCCGAGAGTACAGCATGATATTCTTACTGTCATGATGAATCTCATGGAAAAATGGTCTACGAGCTCTATTTACGACTTTATATTAAAAGGATCCCCTGTAAGGCCTACCACCACCGCAATGTTCCAGGTCCTGGTCGCCTTTGGCCACTATCATCTGTAATAATGAAAGCACAATTCGAAGATTAGTTCACATTCCACCAGTCTTTACAGAGACATTCCTTCGCTGTCTCGATCGTTATGGGGATCATAACATTAAGATTATAAGCTCGTAAACGATAGCAGGATTCATTACTCCGTGCCATCTATAAAATATGCTACAGCATGATCCATTACTTCATACCGTCTATCCGAGAGTGCAGCATGATATTCTTACTGTCATGATGAATCTCATGGAAAAATGGTCTACGAGCTCTATTTACGACTTTATATTAAAAGGATCCCCTGTCAAGCCTACCACCACCGCAATGTTCCAGGTCCTGGTCGCCTTTGGCCACTATCATCTGTAATAATGAAAGCACAATTCGAAGATTAGTTCACATTCCACCAGTCTTTACAGAGACATTCCTTCGCTGTCTCGATCGTTATGGGGATCATAACATTAAGATTATAAGCTCGTAAACGATAGCAGGATTCATTACTCCGTGCCATCTATAAAATATGCTACAGCATGATCCATTACTTCATACCGTCTATCCGAGAGTGCAGCATGATATTCTTACTGTCATGATGAATCTCATGGAAAAATGGTCTACGAGCTCTATTTACGACTTTATATTAAAAGGATCCCCTGTAAGGCCTACCACCGCCGCTATGTTCCAGGTCCTGGTCACCTTTGGCCACTATCATCTGTAATAATGAAAGCACAATTCGAAGATTAGTTCACATTCCACCAGTCTTTACAGAGACATTCCTTCGCTGTCTCGATCGTTATGGGGATCATAACATTAAGATTATAAGCTCGTAAACGATAGCAGGATTCATTACTCCGTGCCATCTATAAAATATGCTACAGCATGATCCATTACTTCATACCGTCTATCCGAGAGTACAGCATGATATTCTTACTGTCATGATGAATCTCATGGAAAAATGGTCTACGAGCTCTATTTACGACTTTATATTAAAAGGATCCCCTGTAAGGCCTACCACCGCCGCAATATTCTAGGTCCTGGTCACCTTTGGCCCCAATCATCTGTAATAATGAAAGCACAATTCGAAGATTAGTTCACATTCCACCAGTCTTTACAGAGACATTCCTTCGCTGTCTCGATCGTTATGGGGATCATACCATTAAGATTATAAGCTCGTAAACGATAGCAGGATTCATTACTCCCTGCCATGTATAAAATATGCTACAGCATGATCCATTACTTCATACCGTCTATCCGAGAGTACAGCATGATATTCTTACTGTCATGATGAATCTCATGGAAAAATGGTCTACGAGCTCTATTTACGACTTTATATTAAAAGGATCCCCTGTAAGGCCTACCACCGCCGCAATGTTCCAGGTCCTGGTCGCCTTTGGCCACTATCATCTGTAATAATGAAAGCACAATTCGAAGATTAGTTCACATTCCACCAGTCTTTACAGAGACATTCCTTCGCTGTCTCGATCGTTATGGGGATCATAACATTAAGATTATAAGCTCGTAAACGATAGCAGGATTCATTACTCCGTGCCATCTATAAAATATGCTATAGCATGATCCATTACTTCATACCGTCTATCCGAGAGTACAGCATGATATTCTTACTGTCATGATGAATTTCGTGGAAAAATGGTCTACGAGCTCTATTTACGACTTTACATTAAAAGGATCCCCTGTAAGGCCTACCACCGCCGCAATGATCCAGGTCCTGGTCGCCTTTGGCCACTATCATCTGTAATAATGAAAGCACAATTCGAAGATTAGTTCACATTCCACCAGTCTTTACAGAGACATTCCTTCGCTGTCTCGATCGTTATGGGGATCATAACATTAAGATTATAAGCTCGTAAACGATAGCAGGATTCATTACTCCGTGCCATCTATAAAATATGCTACAGCATGATCCATTACTTCATACCGTCTATCCGAGAGTACAGCATGATATTCTTACTGTCATGATGAATCTCATGGAAAAATGGTCTACGAGCTCTATTTACGACTTTATATTAAAAGGATCCCCTGTAAGGCCTACCACCGCCGCAATATTCTAGGTCCTGGTCACCTTTGGCCCCAATCATCTGTAATAATGAAAGCACAATTCGAAGATTAGTTCACATTCCACCAGTCTTTACAGAGACATTCCTTCGCTGTCTCGATCGTTATGGGGATCATACCATTAAGATTATAAGCTCGTAAACGATAGCAGGATTCATTACTCCGTGCCATGTATAAAATATGCTACAGCATGATCCATTACTTCATACCGTCTATCCGAGAGTACAGCATGATATTCTTACTGTCATGATGAATCTCATGGAAAAATGGTCTACGAGCTCTATTTACGACTTTATATTAAAAGGATCCCCTGTAAGGCCTACCACCACCGCAATGTTCCAGGTCCTGGTCGCCTTTGGCCACTATCATCTGTAATAATGAAAGCACAATTCGAAGATTAGTTCACATTCCACCAGTCTTTACAGAGACATTCCTTCGCTGTCTCGATCGTTATGGGGATCATAACATTAAGATTATAAGCTCGTAAACGATAGCAGGATTCATTACTCCGTGCCATCTATAAAATATGCTATAGCATGATCCATTACTTCATACCGTCTATCCGAGAGTACAGCATGATATTCTTACTGTCATGATGAATCTCGTGGAAAAATGGTCTACGAGCTCTATTTACGACTTTACATTAAAAGGATCCCCTGTAAGGCCTACCACCGCCGCAATGTTCCAGGTCCTGGTCGCCTTTGGCCACTATCATCTGTAATAATGAAAGCACAATTCGAAGATTAGTTCACATTCCACCAGTCTTTACAGAGACATTCCTTTGCTGTCTCGATCGTTATGGGGATCATAACATTAAGATTATAAGCTCGTAAACGATAGCAGGATTCATTACTCCGTGCCATCTATAAAATATGCTACAGCATGATCCATTACTTCATACCGTCTATCCGAGAGTACAGCATGATATTCTTACAGTCATGATGAATCTCATAGAAACATGGTCTACGAGCTCTATTTACGACTTTATATTAAAAGGATCCCCTGTAAGGCCTAACACCGCCGCAATGTTCCAGGTCCTGGTCACCTTTGGCCCCAATCATCTGTAATAATGAAAGCACAATTCGAAGATTAGTTCACATTCCACCAGTCTTTACAGAGACATTCCTTCGCTGTCTCGATCGTTATGGGGATCATAACATTAAGATTATAAGCTCGTAAACGATAGCAGGATTCATTACTCCGTGCCATCTATAAAATATGCTACAGCATGATCCATTACTTCATACCGTCTATCCGAGAGTACAGCATGATATTCTTACTGTCATGATGAATCTCATGGAAAAATGGTCTACGAGCTCTATTTACGACTTGATATTAAAAGGATCCCCTGTAAGGCCTACCACCGCCGCAATATTCTAGGTCCTGGTCACCTTTGGCCCCAATCATCTGTAATAATGAAAGCACAATTCGAAGATTAGTTCACATTCCACCAGTCTTTACAGAGACATTCCTTCGCTGTCTCGATCGTTATGGGGATCATACCATTAAGATTATAAGCTCGTAAACGATAGCAGGATTCATTACTCCGTGCCATGTATAAAATATGCTACAGCATGATCCATTACTTCATACCGTCTATCCGAGAGTACAGCATGATATTCTTACTGTCATGATGAATCTCATGGAAAAATGGTCTACGAGCTCTATTTACGACTTTATATTAAAAGGATCCCCTGTAAGGCCTACCACCACCGCAATGTTCCAGGTCCTGGTCGCCTTTGGCCACTATCATCTGTAATAATGAAAGCACAATTCGAAGATTAGTTCACATTCCACCAGTCTTTACAGAGACATTCCTTCGCTGTCTCGATCGTTATGGGGATCATAACATTAAGATTATAAGCTCGTAAACGATAGCAGGATTCATTACTCCCTGCCATGTATAAAATATGCTACAGCATGATCCATTACTTCATACCGTCTATCCGAGAGTACAGCATGATATTTTTACTGTCATGATGAATCTCATGGAAAAATGGTCTACGAGCTCTATTTACGACTTTATATTAAAAGGATCCCCTGTAAGGCCTACCACCGCCGCAATGTTCCAGGTCCTGGTCGCCTTTGGCCACTATCATCTGTAATAATGAAAGCACAATTCGAAGATTAGTTCACATTCCACCAGTCTTTACAGAGACATTCCTTCGCTGTCTCGATCGTTATGGGGATCATACCATTAAGATTATAAGCTCGTAAACGATAGCAGGATTCATTACTCCCTGCCATGTATAAAATATGCTACAGCATGATCCATTAATTACTTCATACCGTCTATCCGAGAGTACAGCATGATATTCTTACTGTCATGATGAATCTCATGGAAAAATGGTCTACGAGCTCTATTTACGACTTTATATTAAAAGGATCCCCTGTAAGGCCTACCACCACCGCAATGTTCCAGGTCCTGGTCGCCTTTGGCCACTATCATCTGTAATAATGAAAGCACAATTCGAAGATTAGTTCACATTCCACCAGTCTTTACAGAGACATTCCTTCGCTGTCTCGATCGTTATGGGGATCATAACATTAAGATTATAAGCTCGTAAACGATAGCAGGATTCATTACTCCGTGCCATCTATAAAATATGCTACAGCATGATCCATTACTTCATACCGTCTATCCGAGAGTACAGCATGATATTCTTACTGTCATGATGAATCTCGTGGAAAAATGGTCTACGAGCTCTATTTACGACTTTACATTAAAAGGATCCCCTGTAAGGCCTACCACCGCCGCAATGTTCCAGGTCCTGGTCGCCTTTGGCCACTATCATCTGTAATAATGAAAGCACAATTCGAAGATTAGTTCACATTCCACCAGTCTTTACAGAGACATTCCTTCGCTGTCTCGATCGTTATGGGGATCATAACATTAAGATTATAAGCTCGTAAACGATAGCAGGATTCATTACTCCGTGCCATCTATAAAATATGCTACAGCATGATCCATTACTTCATACCGTCTATCCGAGAGTACAGCATGATATTCTTACAGTCATGATGAATCTCATGGAAAAATGGTCTACGAGCTCTATTTACGACTTTATATTAAAAGGATCCCCTGTAAGGCCTACCACCGCCGCAATGTTCCAGGTCCTGGTCACCTTTGGCCCCAATCATCTGTAATAATGAAAGCACAATTCGAAGATTAGTTCACATTCCACCAGTCTTTACAGAGACATTCCTTCGCTGTCTCGATCGTTATGGGGATCATAACATTAAGATTATAAGCTCGTAAACGATAGCAGGATTCATTACTCCGTGCCATCTATAAAATATGCTACAGCATGATCCATTACTTCATACCGTCTATCCGAGAGTACAGCATGATATTCTTACTGTCATGATGAATCTCATGGAAAAATGGTCTACGATCTCTATTTATGACTTGATATTAAAAGGATCCCCTGTAAGGCCTACCACCGCCGCAATATTCTAGGTCCTGGTCACCTTTGGCCCCAATCATCTGTAATAATGAAAGCACAATTCGAAGATTAGTTCACATTCCACCAGTCTTTACAGAGACATTCCTTCACTGTCTCGATCGTTATGGGGATCATACCATTAAGATTATAAGCTCGTAAACGATAGCAGGATTCATTACTCCGTGCCATGTATAAAATATGCTACAGCATGATTCATTACTTCATACCGTCTATCCGAGAGTAAAACATGATATTCTTACTGTCATGATGAATCTCATGGAAAAATGGTCTACGAGCTCTATTTACGACTTGATATTAAAAGGATCCCCTGTAAGGCCTACCACCGCCGCAATGTTCCAGGTCCTGGTCGCCTTTGGCCACTATCATCTGTAATAATGAAAGCACAATTCGAAGATTAGTTCACATTCCACCAGTCTTTACAGAGACATTCCTTCGCTGTCTCGATCGTTATGGGGATCATACCATTAAGATTATATGCTCGTAAACTCTAGCCGGATTCCTTACTCCGTGCCACATATACAATACACTACAGCATGATCCATTACTTCATACCGTATACCTGAGAGTACAGCATAATATTCTTACTGTCATGATGAATCTCATTGAAAAATGGTTTACGAGCTCTATTTACGACTTTATATTAAAAGGATCCCCTATAAGGCCTACCACCACCGCAATGTTCCAGGTCCTGGTCGCTTTTGGCCCCTATCATCTGTAATAAAAAATAAATAAAGCACAATTCGAAGATTAGTTCACATTCCACCAGTCTTTACAGAGACATTCCTTCACTGTCTCGATCGTTATGGGGATCATACCATTAAGATTATAAGCTCGTAAACGATAGCAGGATTTATTACTCCGTGCCATCTATAAAATATGCTACAGCATGATCCATTACTTCATACCGTCTATCCGAGAGTACAGCATGATATTCTTACAGTCATGATGAATCTCATGGAAAAATGGTCTACGAGCTCTATTTACGACTTTATATTAAAAGGATCCCCTGTAAGGCCTACCACCGCCGCAATGTTCCAGGTCCTGGTCACCTTTGGCCCCAATCATCTGTAATAATGAAAGCACAATTCGAAGATTAGTTCACATTCCACCAGTCTTTACAGAGACATTCCTTCACTGTCTCGATCGTTATGGGGATCATACCATTAAGATTATAAGCTCGTAAACGATAGCAGGATTCATTACTCCGTGCCATGTATAAAATATGCTACAGCATGATTCATTACTTCATACCGTCTATCCGAGAGTACAGCATGATATTCTTACTGTCATGATGAATCTCATGGAAAAATAGTCTACGAGCTCTATTTACGACTTGATATTAAAAGGATCCCCTGTAAGGCCTACCACCGCCGTAATGTTCGAGGTCCTGGTCGCCTTTGGCCCCTATCATCTGTAATAATGAAAGCACAATTCGAAAATTAGTTCACATTCTACCAGTCTTCACCGAGACATTCCTTCATTCATTCCGACGGCTGCAGTCGTCCTCGTTCCCGGTCAGGACAGGATCTGGAACAAAGGAAACTAAACACACATAAATGGTGGGTGCACCAAATACATTACCTGGGCAACTGGCGTGACGTCTTGTCCAATCCGGGTCGTCCTTTCTCCTTGGGTCGTCGGGATCTGAGCGTAAAAAAAGGCAAAGATTAGTTTAGGGAAAGGGATTGCTGCGCATATAGGCAAAAAGCAATAGATATTTAGCCTCATTGGCATAGATTCATTATTTATTACAACTGAGTACACTCCAGAGTCAGTGACCTCCGCAATATTGCTTGGTTTCGAATATCAGTAGATTAAGCTTGGAAAATGATCAACACTCACCCATTCCAGGATGTGTCGCCATGTCCACGCAGGCACCGGCCGCTGCAGTCGTCCTCGTTCCCGGTCAGGACAGGATCTGGAACAAGGGAAACTAAACACACATAAATGGTGGGTGCACCAAATACATTACCTGGGCAACTGACGTGACGTCTGTCCTATCCGGGTCGTCCTTTCTCCTTGGGTCGTCGGGATCTGAGCGTAAAAAAGGCAAAGATTAGTTGAAGGGAATGGATTGCTGCGCATATAGGCAAAAAGCAATATTTAGCCTCAATGACCTATATTCATTACATAGTACAACTGAGTATACTCCAGAGTCAGTGATATCGGCAATATTGCTTGGTTTCAAATATCACTAGATTAAGTTTGGAAAGTGACTAAGACTCACCCATTCCATCGGCGTGACGTCTTGTCCTTCGGGTCGTCTTTTCTTCTTGGGTCGTCGGGATCTGAGCGTAAAAAAGGCAAAGATTAGTTGAAGGGAATGGATTGCTGCGCATATAGGCAAAAAGCAATGGATATTTAGCCTCATTGGCATAGATTAATTACATATTACAACTGAGTACACTCCAGAGTCAGTGACCTCGGCAATATTGCTTGGTTTCGAATATCAGCAGATTAAAAGCTTGGAAAGTGACCAACACTCACCCATTCCAGGATGTGTCGCCATGTCCACGCAGGCACCGGCCGCTGCAGTCGTCCTCGTTCCCGGTCAGGACAGGATCTGGAACAAGGGAAACTAAACACACATAAATGGTGGGTGCACCAAATACATTACCTGGGCAACTGGCGTGACGTCTGTCCTATCCGGGTCGTCCTTTCTCTCTGGGTCGTCGGGATCTGAGCGTAAGAAAGGCAAAGATTTGTTTAGGGGAATGGTTTGCTGCGCATATAGACAAAAAGCAATAGATATTTAGCCTCAATGACATATATTCATTACATATTACAAATGAGTATACTCCAGAGTCAGTGATATCGGCAATATTGCTTGGTTTCAAATATCACTAGATTAAGTTTGGAAAGTGACTAAGACTCACCCATTCCATCGGCGTGACGTCTTGTCCTTCGGGTCGTCTTTTCTTCTTGGGTCGTCGGGATCTGAGCGTAAAAAAAGGCAAAGATTAGTTTAGGGGAAGGGATTGCTGCTCAAATGAGCAATTAATGTGCCAGTTAGTGTGCCAGTTAGTGTGCCAGTTAGTGTGCCAGTTAGTGTGCCAGTTAGTGTGCCAGTTAGTGTGCCAGTTAGTGTGCCAGTTAGTGTGCCAGTTAGTGTGCCAGTTAGTGTGCCAGTTAGTGTGCCAGTTAGTGTGCCAGTTAGTGTGCCAGTTAGTGTGCCAGTTAGTGTGCCAGTTAGTGTGCCAGTTAGTGTGCCAGTTAGTGTGCCAGTTAGTGTGCCAGTTAGTGTGCCAGTTAGTGTGCCAGTTAGTGTGCCAGTTAGTGTGCCAGTTAGTGTGCCAGTTAGTGTGCCAGTTAGTGTGCCAGTTAGTGTGCCAGTTAGTGTGCCAGTTAGTGTGCCAGTTAGTGTGCCAGTTAGTGTGCCAGTTAGTGTGCCAGTTAGTGTGCCAGTTAGTGTGCCAGTTAGTGTGCCAGTTAGTGTGCCAGTTAGTGTGCCAGTTAGTGTGCCAGTTAGTGTGCCAGTTAGTGTGCCAGTTAGTGTGCCAGTTAGTGTGCCAGTTAGTGTGCCAGTTAGTGTGCCAGTTAGTGTGCCAGTTAGTGTGCCAGTTAGTGTGCCAGTTAGTGTGCCATTTAGTGTGCCAGTTAGTGTGCCAGTTAGTGTACCAGTTAGTGTACCAGTTAGTGTGCCAGTTAGTGTGCCAGTTAGTGTGCCAGTTAGTGTGCCAGTTAGTGTGCCAGTTAGTGTGCCAGTTAGTGTGCCAGTTAGTGTGCCAGTTAGTGTGCCAGTTAGTGTGCCAGTTAGTGTGCCAGTTAGTGTGCCAGTTAGTGTGCCAGTTAGTGTGCCAGTTAGTGTGCCAGTTAGTGTGCCAGTTAGTGTGCCAGTTAGTGTGCAAGTTAGTGTGCCAGTTAGTGTGAGAGTTAGTGTGAGAGTTAATGCGAAGTTTAGAGTGAGACTTCCCTGTACGTCCTTCCCCCTCCAGGCTGTGACCTCTCCGTTCCTATGTCTGCTATGATCGTGATCATCTGCAATACAAAAAACAATAATAGCCATGGATTCAATAAAATATACAGCTAAAAACAAATATATAGTCATGAGAACAATGAATATCTTTAGTATACTAGAAGCTTTGTGTTAATGCTAATATGAATCTGTAGTTATATTCAACCTCAAAGGCACCAGATCACGGTCAGGGGAGGGGGGGGGGAGGACACATTGTCATGCACTGAATTTAGCTATGACCAACTATCCCCTTACCTTAGCATTGAATCACCGAGCCAGGTATGTTAAAATAATTCAGCTGCATTGGGAGGAGGGGCATGTTGTCATGGGCTGAATATAGCTATGACCAGGGCTCCCCTTAGCTTAGCATAGGATTACCGATCCGGTTGGATTAAGGGGCATGGGAATGGGGGCGGGTGGGGGGGGCACATTGACATGCACTGAATAGAGCTATGACCAACTATAAATGTAGCTTAGCATTGCATCACCGATCCAGGTGTTTTAAGGGACATGGGAGGTGGGCGGGCATGCTGTCACGGGTTAAAAACAGCCATGACCAAGTATCCTCTTAGCTTAGCATGGGATTACCGATCTACGTGGTTTAAAGGACATTGGGAAGCGGGGATATGTTGTTATAGCCCAGCCAGCATGGCATTATCGGCACAACGTTGTTTTTAGGTAGGCAACGCAACCGTTTGCTTGTATACATAGGCGCAACGTAATACCGACCGTCATCTGTGCTCTGCACCCAACCGTTGGCAATGGAATGTTGGCCCAACATTGCGCCTACGTACCAGCGTACTGCCGTTAGCGCAAAACACAGCGCCATCTAGCGAGTTTTTGAAGCGACACTTCCATGCGGCAATTTTCCAAGTGACTATAAGTTATCGTGAATTTTGAGATTTTTGATTCATTTGGCGCATTATTATTGTCTTGTCGGTCTGTTTTATAGTATCGGATTATGTAATTTATGCACTGACTTAATTAGAACTGTAATATAATGGTACAGCGAAAGAAAACGGTCACTGAGTATGCAGTTCCTGACCTTTCCTGTATTATCGCTCACACGAGTGCCTAGCTCTTTTGGAGCTCTTTTCTTAAAATCAAACACTGTCAAACCACTGCAAAACCTTTAGCCATGGGCAGGTGAAGGCTTGAATAGCACTTCAAACGATTTACTTTAATCTTACCACAGTGTTTGACTAGCTAGCCTGCTCCTGGCTGAAGGTTTTGATGTCATTAAACTTAGGGATGGGGCAAGGGGTATTTCCGTTCCTTGGGAATGGGCTTTTCATTTCACTGTGAACTGGGAATGAGGAAAATAATTCTTCGTTAACTGAGAATGGGATAGATCTATTAGCCGACAGCAGTGATCGAGTATTTTCATCAATCATGAACTGGGAATTTTAATATTAAATAATTCTGAATTGGAAATGGCCAATTTATATCATGTATCCGCCCCTTATTAAACAAGGCACATCATTATGGAAAATATAAATGGATTGTTCTTATTGGTCCAAAAGAAGAAGGGTGTAGACAAATATAGAGAACACGTATCTGGGTGGGTGGTCAGAACCATATATCTGCCGATGCATTCTGAACTTCTATGTTGATATGAATTATTTTCTCGTGGAACTAAGAGATCATTTTATTTAGTTAGGCCAAGTGGTTTTTATGTTACCTATAACAATATGCTGTTCACATTTTGTTTTACAGTCTGTTTAAATTTCATTGACAGTGACAGAGTATGATATTGCCTTCCTGCACGCTTTGGAGCGCGTGCAACAACAGCAGGAGCACAATGGTGTGATGCTTGGCAAAATTTGCCAGCATCTCAACATGACTTGCACGCCAACCCCTCTGCCAGATGGAATGCCCTTCCCCATCCTGACCGTAGACGCCCTACACACATTGGACGAGGTCCTCACTAATGACGAGACCGTGTGGAAAACGGTATGCTGTAATATTTAATGATTAATGTTTTTTGCTGTTAAAGCCTGGCCACACAAAACACAGCTATAAGTCTCAGAGAACCCCCTTAGTCTATTGGTCAGTGTACTGGACTAGAGATCAAGGCATCCATGGTTAGTGGACGGTCCCCATATGGGGCATATTTCATTCATCATCATTTCGTTGCCCCAAAAGCTTCCACTGGCGCAATTTTAGTCAAGTATGCACGAATAAGAGACCAGCATTTTCAGTTTGTCCATGTTTTTGTGTAATTTAATTTATGTCTATTTTATCTTCAGTTTGACTCTTTATTTTGCATATGTCCAATTAGGTCAGCAGCATCACCTTGATGGGCGTATCCACTTTCAACAAGACAGTGCAGCGTTTGATGGACTAAGTGCTGTCAAACAGTGTGGCAAAGCAAATACATTGGCAATGGAAGAGTGTATGGTAAGTGTGGCTGTATTCTTCTGATAAGATAAGGATTTCCACTTTTCCCGTTGTCTACTTAACTCATTTGCGTTACCTATTCAACGTGATATGACAGATCTGTCAAAAAAACCTGCCAACTGCAAATTATGAACAGTATCATTAGTTTGTATGTGGCTACCACTGTATTGCCTTTAACAGGGTTCCAGAAATATTAAGCTAACAAAACACATGTGTTAAGTATACCAGTATAGGTAAATGCTATTCATGCATATTATCGGACCAGCATGATATTTTAAACAGCTTTGCCATTGAGTCTACTTTGATTTAATTCAGGGGGTACTCGCAGCAACTCGACTGCCAGTTGCGCCACAAATTCAGAGGTGCTGAAGAAGTGGCTGCGATTTGCTGGGAAGCGGGATGGCGGGCGACGAGAGCGTGACAGCTGGCAAACGCAAGAATCAGGAATGAGTGGAAGCGACCGCATCTACGAGCGACCACCTCTATGAGCGGCCATGCACCTGTATGAGCGGTCACGAGCGATTTTTTTCAGAAATTACGCGTCATGTATACCTATTAAGAATTCATGTATTGCACTTTTTAAGGTTTTTGTCAATAAATTAGTGAACATTTGCAGTGGTTGAATAGTGGATTAATATCGGTAAAACGTCGGCGGCGCACATTGGCCCACTGTTGGCCTATGGTTGGGCCGTCGTTGGCAGCTAATGTTGGCCCAAGGTTGGCAGATGGTTGGGCCATTGTTGGCAGACAACGTTGAAACAATCATTCCCCAATGAGCACCCACTCGTTGGCCCAATGTTCTTTGCCGACATTGAGCCGACAACGTTGTTTCACGGTTGGCAGATGGTTGCCATGCTGGCTGGGAGGATGAATATAGCTATGACCAGGGTGTTCCATTAGCTCAGCATCGGATTACAGATCCAGGAGGGTTAAGGAACATGGGGAGAGAGGGACACATTGCCATGGCTGTATTTAAACCGTGACAGCGTGCCACCCCCTCCCCAAGTCCCTTAATCCACGTGGATAGGTAATCGGAGGTCATAGCTATATGCAACTCGCCATGTCTTTTAACCCACCTAAATCCTTGACCCCGTGCTACGCATCCCCGGGTGTACAGTCGGCTCCGAAAAGAGATATTTGGCTACACAATACATTTAGTTATCATTTACAATAGAAACCATCTAAGATTTCTAGTTAATACCAATTGTCTGTTCGCGTCAGTGTCAAGATTTCGTAATTATACGTTGCAAATTTGACGTTATTATCATATAGACCTACATGCATTTGTAGAACATTGCGAACCATGCATACAAGCAAGAAATATTTGTACTGACCTTACTCGTCGTAGGCTGCTGTCTCACTTCATGTCTTCCTGCCGCCTTGGTTGAAGAACTTGCAATGTTTGAATTCTGTCGCCGAGGGCAGGTTTTAACAGCTTAGCAACATCCGGGTGTTACTGGTTGTATTCATCAAGCGCAAACCGTCCTTTGGTGTGCTCGTGTACCAATGCTTTCGAATAACTCACGTGTCATTCGCGCTGTACATTTACTAAATAATCCCAACATTGTGTTCACCGTCATGCAGCGTGACACGCGTTGCTCTGGACGCGTGGATTAGCTCTCCCCAGTCGTGTTAACTCTGACTCAGGCGCCAAAAGGCGTATCGATGGTTGATTGCACGTGGCCTTCACCAGCGAAACAAGCATTGCTGGGCTGGCATCAGCCGGATAGGGTATGTCGGGCTGACGACATCTCTCTGAGAAGCCCCCTCAACGTATTCCGTCGCCGCTTTATCGCAAAAACATACCATTAGTCGCATTTATTTGTACGAGGGATAGCGGACAACCGTGACGTAAACCTCAGACAGTTGGAAACAACTTGTTTACCATCCATTATTGATGACACTGCTCCATATTTTATTAAAACAATTCAACCCAACGTATGCTTAAATCGCAAAAATTGAATATAAGGGGTGTTGGAGGTATATATTGTATCAAACGCTTTCTAACAATCGACAGCAACACAGGTAATACATGGCTTCAATCTCATTTGCTTCGGTTACATACAAATATTGGAAAGTTGTGATCAGCATTATTATAGTTTATAATCAACATTTAAGAGGGATATGTCTCTCCGTTCAACTCACCACCAAGCTTCTACAAAAAAAACATCCATCGGCCACCAAAATCACTGTTCATTACGGTCAACAAGACGCCATAAGGCCAGCATCATCAAATAGCTGGCGATTGACTCCGTGTGAGACCAGAAACTTGCCATGGGCAAGGCTGGTAAGAGCGATTAATTTCACCTGTACCGTGGTCCGCCGCCCAAGCGACTGGTCACGAGTAGTTAGTTGTTCAATTGTCGCTCACTTCAACTTGCAAGTTTGTTGGTCTTGATATCCTTTGTGGCATTGCCTACATAAAAATGCCTTCCAGTGGGCTACAGCGCTTGCCTTGAGTGCTCTCACCACCGCAGAGCCTAACGGCACGTGGATCGGTGGTTCGCGCCCCGCAGTGGCCAGGTCTGTGTGGTTAGCTGCATATTGAGGACGCTTTAACAATTTTTGGTCATATGGCGTCAATGGGACAAGAAAGGGAGAGTGGAGCCATGTCCCCGTGGGTAACCCCCTACTCTTTACGAAGAAAGACCTGGAATCTTTATCCTGCTACCACAGAGACATGGCCACAGCTAGCAGGGCTCAAACCACCGATCCACGTGCCCGTTAGGCTCTCAGGTGGCCAGAGAACTCAAGGCGAGCGCTCTAACCCAATGAGCTATCGCGCCGGCCCCCATTGTCTGTCTGGTCGCAGGATAAAGATCCCATGTCATTCGCAAAGAGTAGGGGATTACCCCCGGGGACATGGCTCCACTGGGAACAGGACAACTCACCCTCGACAATTCCCCCCCGGACAACTCTCGCCCCCCCCCCCGGACAATTCCCCCCCCCCCCCGGACAATTCCCGCCCCCCCGGACAACTCCCTCCCGGACAAATACCTCCCTAGGGGAATTGTCTTCTAGGGGAATTGTCTCGGGCTGTCTGGGGAGCAATTGTCCGGGGAAACCTGTCCGGGGGGGGGGGGAGGGACACTTGGAGGGAGGGGGGGGGGGGTGGGGGGACTTGTCTGACGGGGATTGTCGGGGGAAATTTCCGGGGAACCTGTCCGGGAGGGGGGACACTTGGAGGGGGGGGGGACTTGTCTAACGGGGATTGTCGGGGGGAATTGTCCGGGAGGGGGGGTGGGGGAGTATCCTAGAACCGGCTCCGCTCTTCCTTCCTTCTCTCATTGACGCGATATGACCAAAAGTGGTTAAGGCATCCTGAATATACAACTATTTTTATATTTTGCATTTATATTAGAATAACTAAGCAAATCGAAGTCGGAATTTGTGTAATACCTTCTTACATTTACGTCCCGCGGTAATAGTATTGTCAGGATTAATATATGTATACATGGATTTTCGGCTTGCCATAGTTTCTGCCTCCCGCGGATTACAATGGCATATGAGCACGAGTGGGTGCATGTCTTTGGGCCAGGTTCGGTATCCCGCCTGGGACCCCCACCCGCAACACGTGACAGGGAACTTCCGGGTGTGCCAACAGGGATATGCCTATTCCAATGAAATGCACAGCCCGTTCACATCCGGTGCACATATGGGTACCAACCTACTCTCATCACCTTTCAATCAGCCGCCATCTTCTCCCGAATATCCCGTACTGTTTTAAACGGGACACATCGGCATACCGAATTTATGCGCGCGCACCCCTACCCGGGTAAAAAAGGTGTCGGGCGGTTTACCGATGCGTAATGTGCGTATTCGGGTTACCGCAGGGATATACAGAGCTACCAAAGAAATGCGCCCAATGACTTACCCTTCGACTTGGCAATTCCCGCTAGGGTTCAACTTTTTTTATTTATTCAACAATGTTCAGTTTGTAGTTGTATTTGTTAAAGATAAAAATCTACGAGTTTGCTCATTATGTCAGTCGGTCCAATATTGAACTTTGTTAAGGCAAAACAATTTAAGTCTGTCTGCTTGAATGTCTGTGTGTATGTCTGTATGATTGTATGTGTATATGCAATGTTTCGCAATAACTATCGAACGCCTTGAGACCTCGACTTCTAAATTCACAAACCGATTCCGCATGTCCGTTGTGAGGGTAAGTTCGTAGATGGGCCATGTAGATCAAAGATCAAAGTCACAGGATTTTTTCACAATTTGTTTAACCATTGAAAGATAGGACCAAAATGGGGATTGATACAAATTATCTTACATATTGGGCCAATTCTCAAACTTTAACATTGAACCCTATGAGAGCATTTTGGCGGGAATATGGCCTTTTCAATGTTTCTATCAAGAACGACACCGCACCAAAACATTGGCATTTGGGTGCTGATGACGATATTGATCACAGTCATGTGGCCAAGATCACTGTCACAGCAAGGTCAAGGTCATATGAAGGGTCAAATCGGGATCTAAAGAGTACAAAATCTGACCCTTGACGGGTTAACTAGGGGTCGAATCGGGATTCTAGGATCCAATCCGGATCTGAGGGCTCAAATTTGGATCTAAAGCATAAAATCTGGGTCTACAGTATCAAATCTGGATCTACAGTATCAAATTTGAATCTACAGTATGAAATTTGGATCTACAGGATCAAATCTGGATCTTAGGGTTCCGGATCCGATTGGTCAATCCGGATTTTAGTGGTAAAATCTGGATTCTAAGGGTCAATCCGGATATTAAGGATCAATTGCGGATCCTAGGAGTCCATTCCTGACCTTAGGGGTCGGTTCAGATCGGAGGGGTTGAATCAGGTTCTGATGTGTTAATCTCGTTCGTCGTCGTCGGTCTTGTTCAATGTTCAAGTTGGACGCTTGACGGTCTCGTTAAGACCTACGATTTGAAATATAGGACCAAAATAAAGATTTTTACCACTTCATCAAGCTGTAACTTATTTCACGTATTGGGTCTAGAGGTACCTTGTATACAGTTTTTAAATTTTGCAAATCGCCTACTTTTTTTCCAAACAAATCCCAAATTTTAACATGGGACCATAAGAGAGTATTTTGGCGGAACAATGACCTCAATTTCTCCATGAAGGGGACAAGTCAGACAAACGACACTTTGTGTAAGACATAACATTAGTATTTGGACTGTATTGATCAAGGTCAGGCATCCAATGTCTAGGTTACAGCACGGTCAAGGTCACGAAACCTGTTTTCCCGTAACACCGTTAATATTCGGTTCGGAGAGCTATTGTTTATTCGAGACAGCCAGAAAAGAGACATTGGCTCACACTTTTCTGGATACCGAAAGTTTTTCGAGTAATGGGCCAATGAAAGTTTTGTGTTGACAAAATTGTGAAAAATCGCCGTGACAACAAGAATGCAGGTTGTATACCCATATGCGGTGGAGTATGTACCAATGTTAGTGACATCATGGGTGCCAATGGCATCGAAATCGAACCAGTAGTTTGGACGCCAAAAAAAATGATAATCACACTTGAACATGGTCAATCCTATTATAAAGACGCAATACGCCAAATCACTGACGGCGCGGCGACGTTTTGGACTAAAACCCGGTGTAACAGGACCAGCCGTCCCCTCATGACAGCGTGTCCCCCCTGCAGTTCGGGTATGCGCGCGGAGGAGGGCACTAGTTATGGGGGGATACATTGTCGTGGGCTGAATATACCATGACCAGGTGTCCCCTTAGCTTAGCACGGGATTACCGATCTATGTGGGTTAAGGGCCATAGGGATGGGGGGGGGGCCTCCTTAGTTCACTATTATATCATTATCTAGGTGGTTTAGGGGGCATGGAGAGGGGGGGGGGCATGTTGTCATGGGCTGAATATAGCTATGACCAGATGTCCCCTTAGCTTAGCACGGAATTGCTGATCTATCAGTCTATGTGGTTTAAGGGACCTGAGAAGGGTGGGGGAACAAGCTGTCACGGGCTAAATACAGTCATGACCAAGTGTCCCCTTAGCTTAGCAATGGATCACTGATCCAGGTGGGTTAAGGGACATAAGGAGGCGGGGGGACATGTTGTCATGGGTCTTATATAGCTATGACCAGGTGTCCCCTTAGCTTAGCACGGGATTACCGATCTATGTGGGTTAAGGTACATGTGGAGGGGGGGGGGGGCATGCTGTCGGGGCGTTTCACCGCCAAAATACGGGGTTGTGTGGATGCCTTGATGCCTGAGAGAGCGGATATTTGTGATGCAAAACAGAGCGGACATTTATGATGAAAAATAGAGCCGGCATTTATGATGAATAATAGAGCGGACATTTATGATGCAAAATAGAGCAGACATTTATGATGAAATAGATACCCCTACAGAACGGATATTTAAAAACTTGCCACCCCAGGGACGGGGGGGGGGGGGTACTCTAAAACTGCGTTCATAGAACGGGTTCCCGCGAAAAAATGTCACTTGAGCGGATTTTGGCGGTAAAACGCCCCGACCGAGCGGATTTTGGCGGTGAAAATTGGGGGGCTTTACCCCAAACACAGCAATGTATTAACTACCCCCCCCCCCCATATACACGAGACCCACAGTGTTTTTGCATTTGCGCCGCTGCATGTGTTGCAGGAGGGGCATGACGCTGGCTTGCTCGCTCGCTTTCGAATAATTACGGGCAGTCGAAGGGAGTCACACGAGCAGCAAAGTTGACCCTTCAGACGTTCTACTAGATCTGTCCAGAGCTGGTGTCCACAATGGCTGACCTGGAAAAGCGGTGGACCGAAAAGCCAGAGGAAGTTTCTAAGGATTGAAATCTATTTGTGTCGTGCTTGTGGCTACGTTTCATAACGTCACTTAAATTTTGAAAAACAGTAAGGAAGCATTTTGCAAGAAGTAATTATTTTTTTGCTAAAGTTGCATATCGAGCTATTTCCCGCCAAAACTAAAGAGGTAAAAATACAAATAAGATTTAGTCCTTGCAATGATTCATTCAACAGTTCTTTTGTCTATATTCCACGCATGTCCCCTAGGCTGGGAACCGGCCTAGAGCTGCTCGCAGCATACTAGGCCGGTAACTAGTAATTTTTAAGCCTCCGTGATTGGTCGAGCGCCAGTGGTCGCGCAGGTGCTATGGCAAGCCAAAATGAATTTTCATATCTTCAATTTTCATATCTTCAAGAAATTAATAGTAAAATTGTTGTATATATTTCTTTACATGAGTTGTACATATATCTTATTATTTAAAAACATATTACAATGTGAAGTAAATTGGATAATAATTTGGATTTTATTATACGAAGCTGATGTCGTCCTCGTCGTCATTACTGGTTATAATTGTGTTGACGAAACGGAAACATTGCCTATATTCCGTGATAGTTCAGCGGCTAAACGACAAATTAGGTAGAGTTGTGCATTTGGTGGTAAAAGCATGAAATTTGCACACTTGTCCCCAATATCCTTGTATTTAAATTTAGCTAATGTCAAGTCGACTTTACCCCTGGCGGCTTTGGACGGGCAAAACTACCCAAAAAAAGCTCAATATCCCGCAAATCGACGATCGAACTAATATTTTATGTCTATGCATAGGTTTTCGGGGGCGCTGAATTAAACAGGAGATATTTGTGTGTATCTAGGTGCAACGCATCCTCTAGTTCCACGATGGCGGACAAAGGCCAGCAAACATGCTCAATATCTTAAAAACTAAGAGGCGCAGGGTCCCTATATAGGGAAATGGCTAATGCGTTGTTCTTGAATATCCAGTGAGGACTTATTTTACCTTTGCTTACACAAAAACCTATGGACAGACATCAAAATAACAGTTTTATCCTTCTTTTTGTGAGTCCAAGATATCGCTTATAATTGGTGACATTGTCCACCATTTAAAAACATGACCGCCATGGCCGTCGGGGATAAAATCTTCCTCGCTGGGAGATCTGACTCGAGATCTGACTCGACACATATAACTAAATTCGATTAGACATGAATTTTTAACATGTGAGCCAAATTTTATCATTTTACCACAAAATGACAGGGCATCCTGTAGTACAATTCGGTAATGCTCCATGTGTTTAATGGTCAGCTAGAAAAGATCTAAAACACACGCTCATTATCGAAATGTAGTATTGCAAAGGAGGGAAGTGTGAATGTGAATTCGTGAATTCGCTGTTGTGAACCTCGTAAAATAAATAAAGTTTATATCGCGTACAAACGTATGTAACTGTTTTGTTTCATTTTCATAATTTAAAACACGTGGTAAGGCGTCTGACACCTACCCTCAATCTCGAATTAACTTGATCATGTTCATACTGTCTCCTCTCCGCAAGGTCTCACGATCAGTTGCATTCATCAGTCGATTAAACTCCACTTTGGCTTTCCATGGTTTCGAGGTCAGACCCCCGTCTTATAAGTCAGCATATGTCGTAATTAGATATTTCCTTAGATGAATTACAATGCGAGGTTTCGTGAAGGTATATAGAAACGCTCCCCCTCCCTCCCCCTGTCCCTTAACCAGCCCATGCCCGTAATATCAATTTACAACAGGTTTTCTTTTTTTGGCCTTTATTTCACCATAAAAAAGCGGATAAGAGGTGAATCAACAACAACAATATGGTGAATGTACTAAGTGCACCAATCCATAACCGGTTTAGGTCTAGGTACTGGGGGGAGGGGGCTAATAAGTTTTGATGAAGCGTTTTCATGAAGCGTTATGATGTAGGCTGTGGTGGTGCCAGTGTGGCGGTACCACAGGCCGAGAAGGATCCCACTATCGGACGACTTCCGGAAACGACCCTGGGTGTGACCTGACCGCCACTACCCACCAGGACAACACCGACGGCAGACGGACCGGACTCCAGAGAAGCAGCAAGGCGGCGAGGTAAGTGTGTGTACTGCCCTCCCCGCCCTCAGTGGTCAGCCCACAGGCAGTGGTGCCTTGAATTTTCTGTTTTAGTTTATGTAGCCATTCTGGCGGTATTGCATACGTGATAATGTTGTAAATGTTTGCTACTTTGCGGTAAGTGTGATCAGTTTTGGTGCTTCGCTACAAGTAACAGTGCCGCGACAGAGTTCTGCGGTGTCTCAGGATAGACACGTTTGTCATATCACAGCCGAAACGGCTATGTTTATTAGGTTTCTGAATTTATAAAATGGAACAATCAGGTTTTCTAGAAATTGGGATATATATATACCGTATGGGCTTAAAATTGGGGGGGGGGGGGGGGGTATAGTCTGTGTTGCCTGTGGTATAGGCGTACATGAATGATTTAGATATGTTATCATATGTTAAATGTTAATCTTATAGCAGCAATGTTGAAAAAAACTTAATTACCATATTTATAATTGTACAAATATTTGTCCATAAACTGACAATTATATATTTAAATTATTAATAAATAAGTATTGCAATATAAGAGTTAATTTAAGTAAGTTTTAATATATTTGTCTTATTTCAGTTTCAATTTTTTTATTTATTGGCTATTTATTTGCTATTATTTAGTACATACCTATTATTTTACTACTGGTTAACTAAGATTCATTGTATACATATAATTAAGCTTTGTATCAAGATTTGATGTTGAAAGGAAAACTGTATGGCAGGATTTGAATATCACATACCATTTTGGTATAAATACATGTATACTTTATTAAATTTATGTAGAATATATTCTATTTACATATGAGCTCAGACCAAGTCATTATTGGGCAGATCAGGATATGTGGTTAATCTGCGCACCCTTCATTCTGACAGGTCTTATATAGTTGCAAGAGTATGTAGGAGTTTTTGATAACACCCGATTAATTTGTATACATTGCACTGCACGCATATAGATAATCAAAGCTATATATAATGGCTGGATAAAACTAACGTTACTTGCGATAAAATGGGTGATAATCAGTGACTGAAGTAAATAACATATAATGGTAGTATTACAATGTGTTGGATTAAGGGGCTGCATAACCTTGTGAATTAAGAGCTGCTGCTATAAGACATTGCAAGACATGGGGCGGATCCAGGAGGGGGGTCCAGCTAGCCCCCCCCCCCCCCGCCCATTTGGGAGAAGAATGATTTTTCAAGGCAAAATTTAGGCTATCTGCGGCGTGGACGCAAGTTTCAATGGTGGACCCCACGGTCGCAATGTTTTTTCTGGTTTGGTTTTGGGTTGATGTAACATGAAAATGTATGGGTTTTTACACGTTGCCCGAACGTTTTCAGAAATTGTTGTCCCACATTCAGTCCAGTATTAAAATTGTGCCTTCTGTGAGAAACAATTGCGTATATGATGAATTAATCAGAAGCATGATTGCCAAATACAATCAATTACATATTGTTTTCATGATGTCAAATTTTTCAGGTAACGTTGTCCTAACATTGGGAAAACGTCCACTCTCGATTTCTCACCATTTTGTATTTATAACAGTTGCTACACGCAGCCAAGTTTTATTAGTCACTACACATGGCAAAGTTTTTTTTTCAATGTTTGCGACGAACGTTGTAACAACGTTGTCCTGATGTTAACTTTGAGATGACGTGATTACAACCAAAAACCAACGCGTGCGAACGTTGTGTGTTAGCTGGGATACCACCCCGCCACCCGGTGGCAAGGTTCAATGGACCCCGCCCCACCCCCCTTTCAAAAATCCTGGGTCTGCCCTTGTAAGATAGGTCTCTCTGCTGGTGGTGAACTTGGACGTTAGAATGTTAGTCATGTAATACAGCAGCTGTACACATTTCCTGTAGGGAAACCAAGCCAGCAAGCAGCCAGGAAAGTCTGCAGTGCTGCTTATGGGTTGACCTGCATACAGACGGTTCTAAGCTTGAACTCTATCAAACATATCAAAAGGACAAAACACACACTTTAGATATATTACACGAGTTATATATTGACCTATCAATAGATGCAAGCATAGGTAATCCCATGATAAGGTAAGGGGACACTTGGTCCTGTCCCTTAACCCACATAGATCGGCAATCCTATGCTAACATAAGGCGACCCCTGCTGATAGCTATATTCGTCCCATGACAATGTGCACCCCCCCCCCCCACCCTGCCAATGTCCCTAAAACCACGTGGATCGGTAATCCCATGATAAGCTAAGGGGACAATTCGTCATGGCTGCATTTAACCCGTGACAGCAAATGTCCCCACCCCTCCCCATGTCCCTTGACTTCCCTGGATCAGTGATCCAATGCTCAGGTAAGGAGACACTTGGTCATGGCTTCATTTAACCGGTGACAGCATCCCCCCCCCTCATGTCCCTTAACCCACCTGGATCAGTGATTCAATGCTCAGGTAAGGATACACTTGGTCATGGCTGTATTTAACCCGTGACAGCATGTCCCCCCTCCCTCCCCATGTCCCTTAACCTACGTAGATTGGTAATCCCGTGCTAAGCTAAGGTGACACCTGGTCATGGGTGCATTTAACCCGTGACAGCATGCCCCCACCCCCCTCCCCATGTCCCTTAACCCACCCGGATCAGTGATCCAATGCCAAGGTAGGGGGATACTTGGTCATGGCTGTATTTAACCCGTGACAGCATGTCCCCCCCCCTCTCCATATCTCTTAACCCTCATAGATCAGCAATTCCGTGCTAACCTAAGGGGACCCCTGCTCATAGCTATTTTCGGCCCATGACAATGTGTCCCCCCCTGCCAATGTCCCTAAATCCACGTGGATCGGTAATCCCATGATAAGCTAAGGGGAGACTTGGTCATGGCTGTATTTAACCGTGACAGCATGTCCCCACCCCCTCCCCCCCGCCTCGCCATATCCCTTGACCCACCTGGATCAGTGATTCAATGCTCAGGATACACTTGGTCATGGCTGTATTTAAAACGTGACAGCATGCCCCCCCCCCCCTTCCCCATGTCCCCTGACCCACCTGGATCAGTGATCCAATGCTAAGGCAAGGAGACACTTGGTCATGGCTTCATTTAACCGGTGACAGCATCCCCCCCCCACCCCCTCTTCATGTCCCTTAACCCACCTTGATCAGTGACCCAATGCTACATAAGGGGACACCTGGTCATAGCTATATTAGGCCCATGACAACGTGTCCCCCCACCCTCCCTATGTCCCTTAACCCACATAGATTGGCAATCCCGTGCTAAGCTAAGGAGACACCTGGTCATAGCTATATTAGGCCCGTGACAGCATGTCCTCCCACCGTCCCCACGTCACTTAACCCTCATAGATCAGCAATCCCGTTCTAACCTAAGGGGACCCCTGCTTATAGCTATATTCGGCCCATGACAATGTGTTCCCCTCTGCCAAGCTCCCTAAAACCACGTGGATCGGTAATCCCATGATAAGCTAAGGGGACACTTGGTCATGGCTGTATTTAACCCGTGACAGCATGTCCCCCCACCCTCTCCATATCCCTTAACCCTCATAGATCAGCAATCCCGTGCTAACCTAAGGTGACACCTAGTCATAGCTATATTATGCCCATGACAACATGCGCCCCACAACCCATGTCCCTTAACCCACCTTGATCAGTGATGTAATGCTAAGCTGAGGGGACACTTGGTCATGGCTATATTCAGCCTATGAAAATGTGCCCCCCCCCCCACTTCCCCATGGCTCCTAATCCACATAGATCGGTAACCCCGTGCTAAGCTAAAGGGACACTTAGTCATGGCTGCATTTAGCCCGTGACAGCATGTCTCCACCCCTCCCCATGTCCATTGACCCACCTGGATCAGTGATCCAATGCTCAGGTAAGGAGACACTTGGTCATGGCTGCATATAACCCGTGACAGCATGTTCCCTTCTCCCTATGTCCCTTAACCCACCTGGATCAGTACCCAAATGCTAAGATACGGGGACACTTGGTCATGGCTGCATTTAGCCCGTGACAGCATGCCCCCCCCCCCTCCCCCCTCTCCTCATGTCCCTTAAGCCACCCGGATCAGTGATCCAATGCTAAGGTCAGGGGGTACTTGGTCATGGCTTCATTTAACCGGTGACAGCATGTCTCCCGCCCCCCCTCTCCTCGTGTCCCTTAAGCCACCCGGATCAGTGATCCAATGCTAAGGTAAGGGGATACTTGGTCATGGCTGCATTTAACCCGTGACAGCATCCTCCCCCCCCCTCTCCATGTCCCTTAACCCACGTAGATTGACAATCCCGTGCTAAGCTAAGGCGACACCTGGTCATAGCTATAGTAGGCCCGTGACAGCAATCCCCCACCCTCCCCATGTCCCTTAACCCTCATAGATCAGCAATCCCGTGCTGAGTTAAGGGACACCTGGTCATAGCTATATTCGGCCCATGACAATGTGTCCCCCCCTGCCAATGTCCCTAAAACCACGTGGATCGGTAATCCCATGATAAGCTAAGGGGACACTTGGTCATGGCTGCATTTAACCCGTGACAGCATGCCCCCTCCCCCCCCCCCCCCCACCTCCTCGTCGTCATGTCGCTTGACCCACTTGGATCAGTGATCCAATGCTAAGGTAAGGGGCCACTTGGTCACGGCTGCATTTAACCCGTGACAGCATGCCTCCCCCCACCCCCCATGTCCCTTAACCCACGTAGATCGGTAATCCCGTGCTGAGCTAAGAGGACACCCGGTCATCGGTTTATTCAGTCCATGAAAATGCGTCCTCCTAGTGCCCCCCCCCCCCCCCCCCCGCGCGTATACGCGAACTAGGAACTCGCTATTTCAACGCTATAGACTGTAAATATGGCATACAACGGGTAATTCACATAAACTGGAGCCAACAGCGAGCAACCTACCTTAAATAGGGCTCACACCCACTAGCTTTGACATCAAGATAGCCCAGTGAACTTGACCCTTCTGACAACAAGCTGATAGGCAGAGGGGTCAAGCAATACACATGGTTAAAAAAGTAGTAATGCATAACCAAGCTCACTTCGATGAATGATTGTCGATTATGACAACGAGCCTACCTCTCTAACTCGCCTCGACCCCCTTCTTTACACATTACTTGGACCCTAGGATGCATTCATTTTAAAGTGTGCTCTCTATTACTTGCACATGAATGATATTTTCATCGGTTGTTAACGGCTTAACTCTGACGCTTCAAATTTGACCAGGCAATATAACAGACATCATCCGCATGGCGGCGCCGCTAGTTGCGTCAAAAACGCACGCACGACTATAGACACACAACGAGAATTAGTGGCGCCGCCATGCGGAAGCTGTCGGGTGTATTGCCTGATGTCAACAAACGAGCCGCGGCAACCGCCTAGAAAATTAAAGCGGCACAGAGGGAAACCGTTAACGACCGACGAAAATATCATTGATGTGCAAGAAGTAGAGAGCAAACTTTAAAATTAATGCATCCTATGGTCCAAGTAATGTCTAAAGAAGAGGGTCGAAGCAATTAAGAGAGATAGGTTCGTCGTCATAATCGACAATCATTCATCGAAGCGAGCTGGGTGATGCAATGGTACTTTTTTGACCATGTGTATGGCATGGCCCTTACACCCCCGTTAGGGTTGAGGTCGTGAGGGTCATGCGTCAGGGCTAACATCAAGACACATCCAAGTTTTGGTGGCAGCGGTCGGATATAGACGCGAGTGCCTATTCCACCCCGTGGTGGAATAGGCACTCGCGTCTACGGTGGGATAGTGTTTTTATAACACTATCCAGCCCTGAAGAAGAAAAGGAAGACAAGCCAAGACAGAGTTGTTGATAGTGTGAATTAAGTAGGATTATCTCACTTCTGGGAAGATCACAATACAGTATAGCAGAAAAGCATGGTCGAGACAGAGCAGCAGCTGGGCCATGCAGACTCCGGTGGAAGCTATGCAGTCAACAGCATAGAGGGCTGTGGTGACGACGGTGTGGCCTGTTAGCGAGATGTCACAAGCAACACCTGAGATGTCGCATGCAAGTCATGGCCAGTTTTCGCCGGATCAAGGTAGCCAATCAGCCCCCGAGAAGAATGCCGTTGGCGAAGACCGGAGCGGCAAGAGAAGAATTATACGGGGTTGGCTGCGGGACAACCGGAACAGGAAGACCCCACCTTCGCCGGGGCGATGCCGCTGTGACGGACGCCAAGACTGCCATGGACACCGGACGTCTCGATGTGTATTATGTGTATGTTTCAATGCTATGGGTAATGAAGAGAAGTAATTCGCGTAATTAGGTGAACTGTAATTTAGTTAACTGTAAAGATGCCACTGTATGATGGATTGTAAAACGCGGTAAGCTTAAATGTTATATGTGTGACTTGATAACAGCGCGTGTAAGTTTTTAAGACCTGTGAGGCAAACTCAGGAAGTTTGAGCGGATATTTCTACTTTTGTATCGCGCTTATCGTTTAATAAGGATGTTTCATGTACGTGTCGCACTCGCGAAGGTTGCCCTGTGATATGTTGGAAGCGCGTGAGATGTATTGTGCATCAAGACTCGGGAAGCTAAGAATATAAGACATCTGTTTGTGAACCGCGGTTGAAAGTTTTTTTTAACATATGTTGTTCATAGATAATTAAGGAGATTGACCCAATCTGCCTGTCTTTTAACGCGTTTATATCGAAACTGCGGTGAGATGTGTAAATTTGAGGCCGGTTGTATATTTTAGTAACGCCTTTAAGTTTTAGACTGACCGGGGTGGGTAGGTGGGGGGGGGGGGGGGGGCGCGTGGGGGGTAGTGTAGCGAATTTGGATAGAGGAATTAGCGGAAAGGTAAGGAGAAGTAGAACGGTTGCTCGGCAGAGGCGCATGGGAGATTGGGTTGTAAACATCCACCAGGACAGGAAAGTAGGAGCAAGTTCGGGATTTAGAATATTTAGAGGATTCGAGTATTTGTCGCCAATATATTCATGAATAGTTTATGTATCCTTTTATGCAAGTTGTTTAGCAAGATTCCCCAGTAGTTTGAAGGATAATGATGAGTATTTTGACCCCGTTTCTAAGTGTTGAAGTACAGTTTTTTCATTATCGCTCATTAGTCAATTTAGAGTCCGCGTCCCTGGGATGGGGGTATGAAAGGACCTGCATTGCAGCCAGAAAGTCAGTTGGAGTTGGGGAGACAGTGCACTTCTAACTCTAGCATGACAAGCCCTCGCTTTTTCGCACATGCGTAAAAGGTGATTCCGTTTACCCAACGCTCAGAGGTCCGAAATTACGATGTTTTTTTCATTTTTACAAGTCATAATTACCGGAAGTAGCACCATACATTGATGAATAAGGTAATGATGTTGTCGTATCGCGCGAAATCAAAGCAGAACGTGAAGCTGTTGATGTGAAATTGTTAAGGCGAAAACTTCAAGTTTCGCTCCAAACCATAAATATTAACGATACGCACATGAATCAACATTTTTTAAATACACAACTGGCCACATAATATATTTATGATGTTTGTTTGAAATGGCAGGGCCGTATTTCTGCGTATTATCAGATTTCAGTGAGCAACCCTCTGAGTAAAGTTGACTTTCGGTTTCTTTGACACTCGTAACTGCCTTCATTATCGCCCATATAGGATCTCTGAAGCAAGGCCATGCATGTTAAAAGATGTATTGTCTCTCCACACCTTTAGGCTTAACAGTGCCTGGCTGTGGTTGGGGGGTGGGGGTATAACTATTAAAGACAAATACCTATACATATGTACACAAATAGTTTATAACATTAATATTTGTATTTAGAATTGGTAAATTCGATATGGGCAACAGCAGGGATCCAGATTTTATGAGGTAGGGGGGGGGGGGAGGGGGGGCTTGGATTTCGCGACTACAGTGCATATATGGCAGAAACCGGGGGGGGAGGGGGAGGCACTGACTTTTATCCAGCATCAGGCCGCTGCTCCTGGACAGTGATAGAATCTGCTCCTGAACAGGGTGCATCTGGGGGAAGGGCATCGGCTCTCCAAAAACTTACAACTGGGTGGATAGAGGCTTGAACATGATTGCAGGTGTGCACCATTTTATTTAAAACCTCCCTAAGCACCCCCTGACCCCCACGATCCGCCGATTGGTCAAGAAGTTGGGCATCCAGGAGATGTGGGGTGGGGTGAGGTATGCTGACAGTAGTATTATTATGCCGCTCAAGGTAAATTGGAAAAAAAGTGCACAATTGTGTTGGCATTGTGAGATAATTTGTTGATTAAAAAGGCATCCAAATATTGGGTTATTCTGCACTGGTTGACCCTAATCATGCTAATAAGCAATCGATATACCAGCCATTGGTATTTAATTATAAGATATAAATCATAGGGCAGACCACTTGTATACGGATTAAACTCCTATTTGTGTCATGCCCGTATCTGTTATACTATACATGAATTAAACTACTATTTGTTTCATGTCAGTGTCTCTCATACTATACATGAAATATGTTAATCATAAAATGTTCATATAAGTCTCTCTTACCAGTGCCCTGTTCGTATAGTTTACCTTATAGTAAATCTTATTATAACAAGCTAGCCATTTGTTTTATACATAATACTTTATACATATAAATTGGTCGGTTGTACTGTTTTTTTATAATTATCATTTATGAGTATGTAAGCTAGACCAAGAGTTAGAGATTCAGGAACACGATGGTAGGCTTTACATTATTTTATTCAACTGTTACCTGATATTTCCTACACACATTTTTTTTTACTAAAAGCTTATTAATATGTTGCTGTTGTCTTGCCTATTCCTACAATGCTCCAAAAGTCACTATTAATAAGTATATTTCATCAATTCATAGGTGGAATCAATATTATCAACTTTTTCAGAAATTGTTCAATTCTGTGCGCCATACCCTTGTAGTATATAACGTTGCAATGTGCAATATCCCATGTATAGCTGTAATCTCAATGTCGCAACACTTGTGATAAGCAAAGCTTTCAGGTGATACCAAAATTAGCATTCTAGGCCCATGTGAAAAAATTTGGATTGTCCTGCTACTAACTCTATCACCGCAACATCCGCGAACCTCTTTCTCTCTCCTCTTTTTGTGGGGGGTCTTTTAGGTATCGTAAATCATAATAAGCTTAATAATATCGCGGCTTAAAAGGCCCCCTTTCTGTCATCAGCACCAGAAACATACACCTGCGGCTAGCTTTGACATCAAAACCCATACACCAAGGTGAGGGTTTTGATTAGACAGATGTAACAACACTGTCGCCAACAATTCGACGAAATGCCAAAAAAAGTATTACCTACCAATAAGTCCGCAGCATGAATATTTAAGATTCATATGCAGACCTGCATGGGCATCGCCCATGCAAAATGATGAGTTATCGGTAGGTAATATTTTTTTCGGCATTTCGATACGTAGCCATCATGGAGTCATCTCGGCGGTGTCTTTTGATCTGTTGACCGAAACTTCCGTTTGAGGAGAAATATATGCGGACTATAATTCCAAAGATATGCCGTGGAGTTAAATAGAGATACAAGCATTTCGAAAAGGTACTTTTAGGCTAATTGCGTTAACTTTTCTCCGTATCCGCGACGAATTGTTGGCGACAGTGTTGTTACATCTGATCAGACTGATGATCTGTCTAATAAAAAACCCTCACCTTGTGTATGGGTTTTGATGTCAAAGCTAACCTGCGGGACGCTACAGTTTTGGTGGCAGCAGTGGGATTTTGCCACATACACCCTCGGCACGCTACAGCTTTGGTGGCAGCGGTGGGAGATGTGGCCACATGCACCTTGAATTACAAGTTCACAAGCATTGATCACTTTAAAGTCTACTTAGCTGGCAATCGGAGTGGCTGGAGTGACTGGCTTGGCTGGACGATGAATGCGACGTGGTGATGAAATCCGGTGAATGACGATGAAGCTCGGGTGACCAAAATGCTGTCCCGGCTCGGTGAAGATGAAGCTTGGGTAATGTTAATCATTCACTGACGTCACTGTTGCTTTTATCCAATCATGTGGTGAAAATAAGTTTTCCACGTGCGTTCTGTCGGAAAAACAACTCGGACAGACAAGCAGCATGACACTTTCTTGTCCGTTTCAGAGATGAGTACTTCTCACTTGTACCCACCATCAGCTATGATTATCAATTTCATACTCACGAGTAAAGAAAAAAGACTCAAGCGTGGGCGGGGCTTAGTGCCGGAGCCTGGTCTATAGTCTCTATGGGTCACAGCACATGGGGCCTCTTTTTACGCGTGACCTTCACTCACGTGACATGAGCTAAATGTGACTGAGCTCAATCCAAGCAATCACTCCCCAAGTGCCACACTAGCTGTTCGAGCTTTGTCACTGTTAGATCACCACTCCTCACAAGCACACTCCGACGAGTCGTAATCACGAATTAACCCTATTAACCCTTAATAGCAACCTTATACCCGTGACACCAAAACGCTCATAGCTCTCTGGATATTGCATGCATTTTTATGCTATTACATAGACATACACCGCTGGGCTTGGCTACATTTCGAATCACTACTGCAAATGGCGGCTCAGGCTCTGAAGAGTGGCTCCGGCCTGACCACATTTCATATTGCTCAAAGCTCTTTGGCTAATGCATTCACCAAATGACGTATATTCATCAGACATCAGACACTGTCTTCCTCTGTCATGTCAGGCCACTATGTAGTCGCATTTTTAAAAGGCTAATACACCTCTGTTTAAGCGCTTTGGCCGTTTTATGTTTGTACGGTTTTCGGTACGTCATGCATTTAATTTTCGGCATTTGGCTGGACAAACCACCTTCATTTACATAACTCCTAATAACCAGTGGTGCACAGTATATTCGTGTCGTTCAGGTTCCTAATAATTGCGTTCAATTGCAATTATAATTGAACTTCACAGAAATATAAACCTATAATACTGTTGCTTTTAGGTTACACACCAATAGAAACCATCCCCATGATAAGTAATGGAAAACCCCACATTTTCAACCCCATGCCAGAGAAAAATCGGTACCCATGTTTCACTATGTGGGCGATAGGAAATTATAGAGCAAGTATCTACATTTATTTTTAAAAACAAGGAGAACATAGGTTGACGTGCGATATTTTTTGCTACAGCCCATAGTATGACACGCCGCCCCACCCCCTTCCCTAGCGCAACCCGCCGAAAATTAGAGACCCTGCGAATCAGCATGTGATGAGGTCGACCAAACCACACACCCGTAACATCCGCATTGATTAATTGAACAGGCATTATCCTGGCCAAACATTAGTAACAGAAACAGTACATTTATATGCAAAGACAAAAATTATTAGTAACCATATGTAACCCTGATATACGACCATATTTTAGGCATTACTTGACGGCATATACTTTTCTACGCACGACCTATTGGTGTGTAACTTTAATCCAATCATGTAGTGAGAAAAGCCTTTCCACGCGTACGTGCGTCATGTCGAACAAACAAGTCGGACAAACAAAGCAGCATGACACTTTCTTGTCCGTTTCAGAGATGAGTACTCGCTTGTACCCACCATCATCTATGATTGTCAATTTTATACTTACTCACGATTAAGGAAAAAGGACTCCAAACATTTTCAAAGGGGGGGGGGGGTACAACCCCCCTAAAACCCACCCTCCTAGATTCGCCCCTGATTATCTACATAAAGGATAATGTCTGGAAGGTCGTTTGACGGTAAGTATATATGTAACCTGAGTTACATTGAAGCAATGAAGGGCCGCTGGCAAACACGACTCACGAGGTCGAAGCTGTTACCTCAGTGTCAATAGTGATGTCCCGGAAGGGGGGTGGGGGTGGGGGTGCTGGGAGGTTTCTTCCGGTTTCTTAATGCGTGAGCGAGCGGATATTTGTGATGAAAAAAATAACTCTAAAGGGCGGGGAGGAGGGGGGGGGGGTGGGGTGGTTCTGAAAATGGGCGTTCATAGAGCGCCGCAAAAAAATTGCCCTTAGGAGCGGACTGGCGGTAAAACGACACGACCGAGCAGATTTTAGCGATGAAAGGGGCGGGGGGGTTACTTCGGAACCCCCTCAAACCCAGCAATGTAAGTACCCCCCCGAGAGTGATGTCACGCTTGGTCAGGCCTAATGCCAGTGCCAGTAAGGATATCTTATACGTAGGATAACTCAGAAGGGTCTCTTATTGGCTAGCTTTACCTTAGCATTTGTGAGGAGGTTTTAATCATCCACATGCATGCCACACCGTGTAGCAAAATGGAGTGGGCCTCAAGTGAGATTGGCGGGGGGGTGGGGGGGGGGGTTTAGTCGGACTGCACCTCACGGCGTGATTCCACCCGTGTTAAAGCACTGCTATGACGTCATTCTATTGTCTAAACTGTACATTAATTTTCACGAATGTACTGTTTTAGCGAGCTGATAAATTGCGATTGACTCATGCAAGGAGACCAAGCAGTTTTTCTATTGAACAATAATCCCTTTGTTACGAAATCAACAATCGCAGTCAATGCCAATCATGAGCAATAAATGAGCTTGTCTGAAACAGGTCACAACTACAATGGATGATGAACTGGAAGCTTGCCGCCCGATGGAAAGCCCCAGCAAAAACAGATACAAATTTCTCATCAAGTCAAACGTAGATCACAAAATCCACTTTTAGAAACTGAATTTGAGATCTTATGTAGTTTATATGCAAAATACATACCGACATGTCCTTATATCCTATAATCACACTAGAAATCGTTTTCTTTCTCGTGAATCCTACGAAACTCAGTTTGCAAAGCGTATCCTATCCATCAACAACGCACTGGGTGTTACTTGTTTCAAACAACTTGTTTCGCAACATCGCTGCGTATCATATCCTTTTAGTATCCAATAATTTGAACGATTGTAGCGTATTCCACATTCAAATGACCATATCGTCTGTATAATGACACATAATGCATGCGAAGCAGGCTACGCGCCTTGATGCGAAAAACGACTTCATTCTTGCAATCTGAAGATGAACTAAACTGACATGCGGCTGCAGCGTCCGACGTTCTTCCATGTCAGGGCGAACCACTGTTTCAGCTTAGCTTACGTATGACTCAAGTTTACCATTGATACAACAATACATTTCGTGGGTTCTCAGATAGAATATGGACCGACTTCAGTGAGCTATTTTATTTGGTTTCGGAAGCGAGAGATGCAATGTACATCTTAAAAGAACTCTTATTCACGCTACACTCACCAGGTGAGGCTCACCGACCGTACTTTAAGTCAGAGAATACCCGTGTAACAGTTCATTCTTGAAAAGATATGTACTCGGCTTGCGCCTCGTACATTCTTTTTTCAAGAATGTACTGTTACATGGGCATTCTCCTTACCTTTAAAGAAATTCCGCTCATAACGTGCGGGGAGGAAACAAATAGCGCTTCGTCAAAATAGGTATATACAACTACAACCTTCAGTTGAAACCGACCAGCAAGCACCAATGATTCTCTACTTCGTGCACCGCACCAAGTACAACTTCATAAGAGTTGAGATCTAATAATAATCTAATCTAATAATTCAATACAAAAACAAGCCCATAAACTCATTGACATCACAAACGGTCTTTCATTCATGATCAATGACGTGGCTATACGCCGCCGGCTCCGCGACTAAGCGTGAATAAATGGGCTTTCTGAAAGCTATATATATAGGCACAATGAACACTTTCCCAATTCGTTGTTCAATATTATAGAGCCCCCCCCCCCCCCCCTTGAGAAGCCCCCCCCCACTAGAAGAGCTCCCCCCACTCGAGGAGCCAGTCCCCCACTCGATAAGCCCCCCTCCATTCAAATTCCCCCCCACACCAGAGGAGCTCCCCCCACTCGAGGAGCCCCCCCCCCACTTAAGGATCTCCGACCGCTCGAGGAGCCCCCAACCCCATTTAATGCCCACTCGACGATCTCCCCCTCAGTTGAGGAGCCCCCCATTCACTCGAGGATCTCCCTCTCACTTGAGGTGCCCCTCCCTCCCCCTCCACTTGAGGATCTCCCCATTAGAGGATCCCCTCACTCGAGGATCTCCCACCACTCGAGGATCTCCCCCCCCAATTGAAAATCTCCCACAACTCGAGGCAATCCCTCCACTCGAGGATTTCCCCCCCAGTTGAGAAACCCCTCTACTCGAGGTTCCCCCCCCCCCACTTGAGGATCTACCCCCACTCGAGGAGCTCCCCTCTACTTGATGCCCACTAGAGGATCTCCCCTCCACTTAATAATCTCCCCTCACTCGAGGATCTGCCCCCACTCGAGGAGCTCCCCCCCCATCGAGGATCTCCCACCACTCGAGGATCTCCCCCCCCAATTGAAAATCTCCCACAACTCGAGGCAATCCCTCCACTCGAGGATTTCCCCCCCAGTTGAGAAACCCCTCTACTCGAGGCTCCCCCCCCCACTTGAGGATCTACCCCCACTCGAGGAGCTCCCCTCTACTTGATGCCCACTAGAGGATCTCCCCTCCACTTAATAATCTCCCCTCACTCGAGGATCTGCCCCCACTCGAGGAGCTCCCCCCCCATCGAGGATCTCCCACCACTCGAGGATCTCCCCCCCACTTGAAAATCTCCCACAACTCGAGGCAATCCCTCCACTCGAGGATTTCCCCCCCAGTTGAGAAACCCCTCTACTCGAGGTTCCCCCCCCCCACTTGAGGATCTACCCCCACTCGAGGAGCTCCCCTCTACTTGATGCCCACTAGAGGATCTCCCCTCCACTTAATAATCTCCCCTCACTCGAGGATCTGCCCCCACTCGAGAAGCTCCCCCCCATCGAGGATCTCCCACCACTCGAGGATCTCCCCCCCACTTGAAAATCTCCTATCACTCTAGGAAATCCTTCACTCGAGGATCCCCCCCCCACTTAAGAAACCCCTCCACTCGAGGTTCTCCCCCACACTCGAGGAGCCCCCCCCCCTCGAAGATCAGCCCCCACTCGAAGATCTGCCCCCACTCGAAGATCTCCTCCCCACTTGAAAATCTCGCCCCCTCGAGGATATCCCTCCACTCGAAGATTCCCCCCCCCCACACTAGATGATCTCCCCCCACTCGGAGCCCCCCACTCGAGAAGCCCCCCCCCCCTTGAGGATCTCCCCCCACACGAGGATCTCCCACTCACTCGAGGATCGAGCTCCACCCACTCGAGGATCGACCACCACTTCAGGAGCCCCCCCCCCACTCGAGGAGCCCCCCCCCCACTCGAGCAGCTACCTCCACTTGAGACCCACGCGAAGAGCTCAGCCCCCTCCCCCCCCCCCCCACTTAAGGCCTACTCGAGGAACCTATCTCTACTTGAAGCGCGCTTGATAAGCAAAATATGTCAAATCTCAGAAGTTTACGTAAACCTAAAATAGCGTTGAAGACAAAACCTTCATTGTGCAGGCAGGATAATAGAAACAGCGCTGTGCTGAAGCGTGTAGATGCAAAATTCAGGCCCCCTGGCGAACGTTTCGCAACATGTAGCATAAAAAAAAAATTATTTTTATAATCAGTACACTTTTATCTTGTACACCGGCGAAAGTTTGTGAAAGACGGCCCAACCTTTCTCCAGTAAAATGTTTCTACAATCGCCGAGCGTTACGCTGGTTACATTCGCGTCAACCACCTCGCGGCTCTACACGCTTTGCCTTTGGTTTCTGATTTATGCCACGTATATAATACCATTACTGGCATAAGGCCTAGTGAATCTTGACATCACAATTCAGTCCGAACCTCAGCTTCGATATCGTGAGTCGCGGTTCTCAGCGTTCCTTATTTGCTTCATTTCACATTAGGGTGACATTCAGACTTATCCAGACGATATCTCGCCGACAGTCGCCTGAGGGACCGCTTCTGATTCTCACTTGATCCCTCAGGATACATTTTTTCTGTAAGATATATAAGATGTCTTCTTCCTCTGCCATGATCAGTGCAGTGGTCCAAGGATGAAAGATAGGCCCGGACAAGTTATCACGGGATGCGGTATTTGCATCAGATGCGCATGCGCATTTGCCCCCCGGACACCTTATCACGCCGGACCGATTATCAGGCTACACCGGACTAGTTTCCCACGCCATCTTCCTCTGCCATGATCAGTGCAGTGGCCCAAGGATGAAAGATAGGCCCGGACAAGTTATCACGGCATGCGGTATTTGCATCAGATGCGCATGCGCATTTGCCCCCCGGACACCTTATCACGCCGGACCGATTATCAGGCTACACCGGAAAAGTTACCCACGCCAAATACAAGGTCGAAAACCACACCGTGCCATCATCGGAGTGGGGCCTAGTATAATGATTACCGCACGTCTAATCTGGGCACCTAATCTGGGGTATGTTTCATTCATTAATTTATCATTCATTAACCTTTCATGGTCCTGGCGTGCACAAAACCGGTAGAAGCAACTCAGGTCCCGCGAAACCGATTTAAGCTCTTTTACAAATGGCAAGGTACAAATTTAAATAACAAATATTGCAATTGGGTATGTAATAATGGATCACGAGTAATCATTTCATCTACGCCATTTCTTTTCTGTTAATCCACCATGCCTACTATTTGTTGATCGGTACAGTCAGCCGCGTCGAAATGAGGAACGTTTCACGGCCTACATATCGTTCAGTAGCGAGTGAACGGACAGTTAAGTCCTTTTTATAATTGTGTAATTTATCGTTATAGCAAATGCTAAAAGAGTTAACACTGCCAACTATTAACAGTGACTATTAATAGTGACTATTAATAGTGTAGCAAACTAAAGTATACGGACATTGTGTAAAAGTTCGTTTGTGACACGTGACAGTGACATGGTCTGGGGGTGGAGGCATGTACGTGAACCTCGCAACCAGATCGATTATATATGATAGCGGGCCGTTCCTTTTATAGCCGTTCATAGTTAATTAATGTTCATTCCTCTGCGATGAACTTTCTTTGAAATGAATCGAATTGGTGTTTCTAGGCAGCATTGGTGCACGCAAGAGCTAACATTTGTAAAGGAACCCCCCGGGGCGGTGAATGATCGGAATGGACGAAACACGCCCCATATCAAGTCCCCGACCATGGCCGAATTCAAACCCGTATCTACCGATATGCCGTCAGATGCGCTAACCACTGGACACGGGAGCGCTATATGCACTCTCTACCTTTTTTGTGATAATAGCTTCCAAATCCAATACGGTTCTAATAGTATTTTCTATTTGACCAGAATCGGTCCTAGGGAAAAAAAGGTTGACTGGTGATTATAAATACGTGACAATCGTTTATTTTAAGAAAATCATTCTTTTATTGTGAAATAGATGGTTAGACATGGACATTGAAGTATAAGATCAAATTTAACTATCCAGGACCCAATATGACATTTCCGTTTCACGCCCGTGGTTACATATTACATTAGCAGGATGTCGTTCCGTCAAACGTTCGACGGTCATCAATCATTTGCATGTTTTCGATTAAAGCCTCCCGTGGCCATCCCCGAAATCAAGTTCTAAATAACGAATTATTATTGATACACAGTCAAATTAACATTATAAGAAAAATTATACATTCTTAAAAAACAGAAACGTATATTATGGCCTTAAATTGTTTTTCTGTGGCTTTTACAGATTATCGTAATACTCAGGGATTACATTTCGACAACATAGACATACAAATAACCAACTTCATAAAGAGTGAAAGACCTAAAACAGCCCTTGTTTTTGGGCATGGCGGAGAAATAGCACGATGTTATATAGGGTGGGGGTATCTATTGACATCATCAAAAAGGTAAATTCCCAACGCAAGTTCTGCTTCTGATCTTTGACTTCAGGTAGGTATTTTTTTCGTGACGCTTGATATAAAAGGCAAAAGGTCAAACTCATGAAAGGTTACCAATGCGTGTAAGAGCGACAAATGTCGGAAGTACTGAAGTTCCTGGACTTTCTTAACAAATATATGACCAAATACGGCAAAAAAACACGATAAATGTAATTTTATTACCCATTAGTGCGCATCCTCAAACAATTGTCCTAATGCATCTCAGCAGTTACATGCCGGGCATCAATCTAACGCAGGCTCCTAATCTAACACTGCCGGGAACAGAATGATAGCAAAACAAACATGGTCACAAAAAGTTGATGTATGCATCGCGAAGGCCAGAGCGACCTTTCTGTGCAATCACAGCTTTCCTTCTCTGATCTTCATAACAATCTTCATTCCGGCTCTTTTGGCAACCCTAATGGAAGGAAGGGGAGACAAACAGGTCAGTTTGTGCAGTTACATAATGTGTATAAAAGTATACTATTTATAGTTCACAAAAACTTAACTTAGTGTATGTGGTTTTGATTTCGATAGGATTCCAACAACAATCCCATGTCAGTTTTGACAAACATACATACAATCGAAGTTTACACAGCTGTGAAATTATTCCTGGAAATGTCATTCGTAAGCTACGTGTGGTTTATAAAAACCACCTCAAATTACGACGAACGTGCACTCTTAGCGCGTAGCTTACCCCATCGTTATGACTACCACCAGTGTTGGGCAAGTACTTACATCCGTGCAAAGTCTGGGCAGTATTGAGATAGATATGTAAAGAATAGGACTGGGTTGAGGGCGATCCAGACTTCATCAAGCTTGTTGACGATGGCAATGGCCATGAGCGCGGCACATCTGTCAGTGGTTATTCGCTTCTCGTCCGACTTCATCGGGTTCCCATACATCTAGGCCAAGAGAAAAAAGTAATTCCATTGCAATACAACGAGAATGATACAAATACGCGTATAGCTAGAAGTACAGTACTTTCAATGAAGCGGTACACCCGACAAAACTGCCGGGCCATCGTAAGAATATGCCATTCGTTGTAATTAGTTCTACAAATTAAAAGGTCCGCGCCCCTCTGGGATATATGGCGGCTCCACAGAGGCTATGGTTGCTGGACTACAAACACCGTGCTGTCGCTTATCGCGACTAGCGGTCCGCGCCCCTCTAGGCTATGTGGCGGCCCCACAGAGGCTATGGTTGCTGGACTACAAACACCGTGCTGTCACTTATCGCGACTAGCGGTCCGCGCCCCTCTAGGCTATGTGGCGGCCCCACAGAGGCTATGGTTGCTGGACTACAAACACCGTGCTGTCGCTTATCGCGACTAGCGGTCCGCGCCCCTCCAGGCTATGTGGCGGCCCCACAGAGGCTATGGTTGCTGGACTACAAACACCGTGCTGTCACTTATCGCGACTAGCGGTCCGCGCCCCTCTAGGCTATGTGGCGGCCTCACAGAGGCTATGGTTGCTGGACTACAAACACCGTGCTGTCACTTATCGCGACTAGCGGTCCGCGCCCCTCTAGGCTATGTGGCGGCCCCACAGAGGCTATGGTTGCTGGACTACAAACACCGTGCTGTCACTTATCGCGACTGGCGGTCCGCGCCCCTCTAGGCTATGTGGCGACCCCACAGAGGCTATGGTTGCTGGACTACAAACACCGTGCTGTCACTTATCGCGACTAGCGGTCCGCGCCCCTCCAGGCTATGTGGCGGCCCCACAGAGGCTATGGTTGCTGGACTACAAACACCGTGCTGTCACTTATCGCGACTAGCGGTCCGCGCCCCTCTAGGCTATATGCCTACAGCGTAATATGCCGATCATGTAGCGTAAACCTAAAACAATAGGGGGGTCCGGATCCCCTTGACCCCCCCCCCCCTCACCCTCCCCTGTGTCCGCCACTGCCGTGAATACAAACATTACGTGCCACGAGATAAGCTACAAGCAACACTATTATACTTGCCTGTCCCGTTTGAGAAGTGAACTCGTATTGTCGTATGTTAGAAAACACGGCACCTGGACACACTAGGGTTACACCGATATTGTGTCCAGTCATTTCGAGGCGAAGTGTATCATACCAGCCCTGTCGACCATACGAACATGCAATCGAATGTAATATGTTGTATATTCAATGAATAGATAACACGAGGCAAAGGTACTGATGTGCTCCTGTAATCCAGCCCCGGTTGAAACACGCCAAACCCAAGGCACTGTACCTCCCCTACAGTATGCCATTGTGAACAAGGCAATTGGTCTTAGGGCCAGTACCTGGTCCGGCCTCTCAGTGAAGGCAGTCCTAGTGATGTCAGAAAATACGGGCCCAGGGCAGACTAAAGTCACTGAAATGTTGTTCAGCACCATCTCCATTCGCAATGCATCGTACCATCCCTGGGACAAAAGATAATTCCTAACGTTAAATCCATAGCAGTAGTATTCGCTCATTAAACATCGATGAAGATTCAGACGGTGTTAAAAGAAGGTAAGATGTCACGCCATATACGCTGGGTATGCAATTTTCTTTCTATCATGTGTGAGTGACCGCTACTGCTATGTAATTGTTAGTGTTTTTCGGATAATCAAAAATACTGTACATTGCTATTTCAGAATCTGTGCTCCATATTTCGAATTATTGTCGCATATCAGTACCTTTACTTTATCATGTAAAATAAACAAGCAGTTAAATATGCTATTATTACACATGTTAAACATGCGAACGGCGGGGCCGCATGAACTAATTTTGCGAGAAGTAGAATCCAAAATTAGGATCCGGGAATTTTTCTTCGAAAAATTACGCAGTGGAAAATAGTTGCTGCCACCGTCTGAGCTGTACCGACAGAACTAACCGGTGTTCATAGTGATCCGTGACGTTTGTTGTGATGGCACCTTTAATATACATATATGCATCAAGTGTAAGTTACTCCTTGATTAAATTACAATTCCACTGAAAGCTAACAAGTATAGCACGAATGCATGGAAAGAAAGTTACTTACGTGCAGGGCGAATTTGGAGGCGCAGTATCCTGCTGAGAATGGCGCTCCTGTAAGGCAGAGAACACTCATAAACATATATGTTTATACTTTACACTTGCTACGTGTTCATACATGATCCCGGTCACTGGGAGTACAATTAAAGTAATTAAGACCGTCAGTTGTAGTTGGTTCACCCTTGGTCATTGCTATATTTTTTGTACAGATGCGATGATGCTATGTAAATTACCATGGACGACGTCGATATGTGCAGCCCGTTGAAACGTGTCTTTCGGAGAATTGATGTAAGTATGACTCGATATGTATCCGATAACGCTAGAGTTATAGTTATACAGCCAAGATTCAACTATGTTTTCAATTGATGGTTTATATCGTAATTCATATCCCACCTAGCTTTCCTGCAATGCTACTGGTGACGACCAAGTGGCCACGTTTCTTCTCGATGAAGTGGGGAAGCACCGCCTTAGTCAGAGAGATAGGCCCCAGCAGATTGAGCTCCACGATTTGTCGTTGCACCTCAATGTCGGTATCTTTCGCCCACGCTCTCTGTGAACGACCCGCATTGTTGACCAGGATATCGATCTGCATATTGTGAACAAAAATGGTATTATAGTTACTATTTCAACAAACTGCAAACTTCTTTAAAAATGATAACCATGGGGGAAAACCACACTTTTGGACCTAAAGAAGGGTTGATGTCATCAGTAAATACCCACAAAATAGGTCCCATCGGGAATCGAACGATCCGCCGTTCTACCGACTGAGCTAACCGAGCTTCATACAGGCTGGCGATGTTTCAATGCGCCTACTTCTGCACCATGAAACCATGTGTTGAAAGAGTAACTTAACCACTCTCCTATTTCTAATTCAAATTTACCACTCGTCATCTTGTTTCCAACTTGAGTTCTAGCAGTCACTTACGGTCTTAAAATGGTCCAACACTTGCTTGGTGGCCCCATCATGGGTATTGAAGGCTAACATATCGAGAGGTAATACCAGGATGTCGTCTGTAGTAATTCGGCCATTCGCTGCAATGGTAATAACCCGGGGGTGATACATTTTGTATCAAAGTTCATATCGCGATAACTATATACTCCTGCGCTAAAGAAGGAGATTATGTATGCGGACAGTTTGCCCAGGTAATGTAACCCTGGCAATATGAAAGAAGGAGATTATGTATGCGGACAGTTTACCCAGGTAATGTAACCCTGGCAATATGAAAGAAGGAGATTATGTATGCGGACAGTTTACCCAGGTAATGTAACCCTGGCAATATGAAAGAAGGAGATTATGTATGCGGACAGTTTACCCAGGTAATGTAACCCTGGCAATATGAAAGAAGGAGATTATGCATGCGGACAGTTTGCCCAGGTAATGTAACCCTGGCAATATGAAAGAAGGAGATTATGTATGCGGACAGTTTACCCAGGTAATGTAACCCTGGCAATATGAAAGAAGGAGATTATGTATGCGGACAGTTTGCCCAGGTAATGTAACCCTGGCAATATGAAAGAAGGAGATTATGTATGCGGACAGTTTGCCCAGGTAATGTAACCCTGGCAATATGAAAGAAGGAGATTATGTATGCGGACAGTTTGCCCAGGTAATGTAACCCTGGCAATATGAAAGAAGGAGATTATGTATGCGGACAGTTTACCCAGGTAATGTAACCCTGGCAATATGAAAGAAGGAGATTATGTATGCGGACAGTTTACCCAGGTAATGTAACCCTGGCAATATGAAAGAAGGAGATTATGTATGCGGACAGTTTACCCAGGTAATGTAACCCTGGCAATATGAAAAAAGGAGATTATGTATGCGGACAGTTTGCCCAGGTAATGTAACCCTGGCAATATGAAAGGAGATTATGTATGCGGACAGTTTATCCAGGTAATGTAACCCTGGCAATATGAAAGAAGGAGATTATGTATGCGGACAGTTTGCCCAGGTAATGTAACCCTGGCAATATGAAAGAAGGAGATTATGTATGCGGACAGTTTACCCAGGTAATGTAACCCTGGCAATATGAAAGAAGGAGATTATGTATGCGGACAGTTTACCCAGGTAATGTAACCCTGGCAATATGAAAGAAGGAGATTATGTATGCGGACAGTTTACCCAGGTAATGTAACCCTGGCAATATGAAAGAAGGAGATTATGTATGCGGACAGTTTACCCAGGTAATGTAACCCTGGCAATATGAAAGAAGGAGATTATGTATGCGGACAGTTTGCCCAGGTAATGTAACCCTGGCAATATGAAAGAAGGAGATTATGTATGCGGACAGTTTACCCAGGTAATGTAACCCTGGCAATATGAAAGAAGGAGCTTATGTATGCGGACAGTTTGCCCAGGTAATGTAACCCTGGCAATATGAAAGAAGGAGATTATGTATGCGGACAGTTTACCCAGGTAATGTAACCCTGGCAATATGAAAGAAGGAGAACAGCATATGTGACAATACTATCGAATAGATATTAATAGTACGCACATAATACAAATGGTAGTAAACATGCTTTAATATGAATTATGTGACAGTTGATGAATCTTGATTAATTTATGCAGAGTCTAAAGTTACATGCAAGAAAGACAAAATTTAAATATGTAATAAAATATTTCACAGAAATCATGAATACGTTTATATTGTTAAGATAGAAGTGAAACACCGTTTAAAATTTCTACATTAAGAAAATACGTTTGCTATAGAGTACAGTCATTAGTTGACTACGAGTATATGTATATGGTGACTGGATAAACACTGTGGGAACTGATCATCATATGTAACACCATAGGAACACTTGTAACATATGTAACACCATAGGAACAATTGTAACATATGTAACACCATAGGAACACTTGTAACATGTAACACCATAGGAACACTTGTAACATGTAACACAATAGGAACACTTGTAACATATGTAACACCATAGGAACACTTGTAACATATGTAACACCATAGGAACACTTGTAACATGTAACACAATAGGAACACTTGTAACATATGTAACACCATAGGAACACTTGTAACATGTAACACCATAGGAACACTTGCAACATATGAAACACCATAGGAACAATTGTAACATATGTAACACCATAGGAACACTTGTAACATATGTAACACCATAGGAACACTTGTAACATATGGAACACCATAAGAATACTTGTAAGATATGTAACAACATAGGAACACTTGTAACATATGTAACACCATAGGAACACTTGCAACATAACATGTTGTTACATAAGTACACAACATAAGTGGTTTCATGTTAACTTACTGAGACACTGCTTCTTGACTCTCTCCAGTTCTTCACTTCTACGTGCAGACAAAACCAACTTGCAGCCAGCTTTTGCCAAGTTATATGCTAGATACTCCCCAATGCCACTGGAGGCTCCAGTTATCCACACCACCTTCCCAGCAAGTTGCTCTGGAAAGGAAACGAAAATTTTGACAATTCAGGAAACCAGTCGTGACGCAACAATGCGATAATTTACAGGATAGGGGGTTGGCATCCGTCCGTCTGCGAAAGACGATGGATTTATGCAGCTTTGTTAGATTTCAAGTGATACGATTTGCGTCGCGGCATTTGCGCTTATGACTGAATAAGCCTATCTCTGTCCGACAGAGCTTCCCGCAGTCGTCGTATCGATGACCTGCCGATAGGTCTTGGTTTGTACAAGAGCAAAAATGCTCGGTAGGTTGGCCCTGGCTAACCCGTTGGCATTTGTTACCTTGTTTTGACAAGAAATGCCTAAAATGTTTCGCAGGCAACGGAGATGGAACTCTTTTTTTTGGCCACAATATGTAGTCCACGTTTCACTGCCGTAAAGCAGGCTACTTAGAACACACGCCCTGTAGATTAGCATTTTGATGCGAATGGTTAGTTTTGAATATTTCCAAGCACGTTTGTTTAACCTGCCAAATATGGCGGCTGCCTTCCCAATGCGAGTATTTATTTCTTCGTCCCGGGATAAATTATCCGTGATGGTACTTCCCAGGTAACACAACTTATTGACCACCTCTACAGGCATGTTATTTAGGGTAATCACTGGTGGTGTGATAGCCCCTTGGCTCAGCACGACTGTTATCTTAACACTAATAGTCAAAGCGAATAAAGCACACACGTCCGAGTGTCGATCCTTGAGTCTCTGCAGCTGGCTTTCTGGGTGCGCAACCAGTGCTGCGTCGTCAGCAAATAGCAGTTCCCTTATTAAGAAGCGCCTCCGCTTGGACTTAGCACACAATCTGGAAAGGTTGAACAATTTCCGATCCGATCTAGTGTGCAGTTAACCCCCTCCGCATCCTCATCAAATGCGTGCGAAAGGAGCATAGAGAAGAAGATACCAAATAAAGTTGGCGAAAGAACACAACCCTGCTTCACACCATTTCTGACTTGGAAGCTCTCGGACGTAGCTCCGTCGAACTGTACTGTGCTGAACGAATGTTCATGAAAGGAGCGGATAAGTAGTCTGCGGGGGCAGCCAATAGACTCCAATATTTTGTACAACCCGGATCTGCTGACAGTATCAAAAGCCTTGGTGAGATCAACAAAAGCAAGGTAGAGGGGCTTGTGCTGCTCTCTACGTTTCTCCTGGAGTTGACGCAACGAGAATATCATGTCGACGTGGAACGTCCGGCTCTGAAACCGCAGTGCGCTTCACGATACACTCTGTTCGCAAGGAGTTGCAGTCTCTTTAAGGCAATTCTGGCGAAGAGTTGACCAGTAATGCTTAAGAGTGATATTCCGCGGTATATCTGTTACAATCACCGCGGTCCCCTTTGATTTTGTAGAACGTAACTATATTTGCATCACGCATGTCGTGTGGAGCAGTACCATTGTTCCAGCAAAAGACGAGAAGCTGGTGTAGATGAGAGAGCAATATAGTTTCCCCACACTTAATTACTTCAGCAGGAATCCACTGTCATTGCTAGGCGCTTTCCCGCTGCCCAAGGAATTGATTGCCTAACCCAGCTCGAAAGCTGTTGGAACACTGTCCAGATCGTCCATGACCGGCAGACGGGGTAGTGCATCAAGCGCCGTTGGCGATACAGGGACTCGTGCGCGTACAAAAAATCACCATCTTTCACCATTCGCCAATTTTCAGAAAATTCATGTGACGTCATTTCCGGGTCGAATTTCACACGCAATTGACAATTGCTGCTGGGTACCATCTTACAATACGTAATATATGTTGGTACTATTTGAGGAAGGCACTTCTGAACTATGCGACAAAATGTGAATATAATGATAAAGGATTGACGTTTTTAACATGGGATGTCCCATATAGAGTATATTATATAGAATATATTAACTGTCGGCTCCGTATATAATTTACAGGATGCAAGAATAAAACGACGATAAATGATGAGACTATGAAGAAAAAAAGTGGAGAAGGTGTTGAATGAATTTTTTTTGCAAACAATTAAGTGGTGTCAACGACATCAAAAATACACACTACCTACCTCATTTAACAATAAAACCATTTTTATTTTAATTGTGCATAAATATAGAAGTTAATAACTTACCAACATTTAAGCCATATTTCTCTTTCCATAGCAATGTAAGATCTGCGTCAGCAAATGCCAATCTCACAAGCTGTATAACGATAAGTAGCAGAATGACTACGAGAACCCAAAAGGCATATCCTTCAATCTCCATGGCTGTTGGCGGTACTGTCTACTACTGATGTCAACACGCAGAACTGAAAAACAAAAAAGAGAGGTAATTAATTCTGTAGCCGACCCGATATAATGGGGCTAATTACTCATGCATGTGCACACCCGTATCTAAACCGCCCCATTTCGGCCAGTTCACCGTCAGACTGGGACATGGTAATTAGGTCATTCTCAGTGGCTTATCATTATGCCCAGTAATACATTGCATACAAAATATGTGTACTTATACGCTAAGAATATAAGACATCAATTCCAGACTAAAAAAATTTAGATTTAGATTCCTAGCTAGATGGAGGATTGAGTGATTCAGATTATGACAGAATGTTTAATGGAGCTTATTGCATGGGCTGATCTAGGATTTGCCCCAGTAAGCCAGGTTGATTGCAGGGCCCGACATTAATGTTTGTCTGATTTTGCCTTTTGGAAAAGTAAACAGTTCCCTGTACTTATTTGACATGATAAGTGCTGGCTGTACAATTGCAAAGTGTTCCAAATTTTTGCAATCAGAGGTTTTCGCTGATTTATTTTTAACCTATAATATACTGGCCTTATTTGTCGTGCCAGCTGAATGCATGCATTTAAAAATATTAAGTTGAAAATGATTATGACACTTACCAGTCCATGTTAAATATTATTATTGTCTCCTTCTCTCAACTACATTATTACAACATACTTCTGATTAATTATTAATTAATTAAATTATTAATTTCTGAAAAATACAAATTACACACCAGAGTAATCATATATAGACTAATTGTTAGGAGATCCCTGGCTTAAGACTCCTGTGGTACGTCCTGTGCAAAATAAGCAACAAGTAACAAGTTGATACCGATATACCATAGGCAGAGTAAAGTAGAAGGGGGTAGGGGATGGGGGGCTTGGTGCAAATGCCCCCAGACAAGGCCCCTTTCTCCAGGAAAGCGGGCTTGTCTAGGCTACTTGCGCCAATGGAGAGAGGCATACACTCCACGTCTATGACTATTTATCTGTAGTATATATACAGTACAGTGGCAGATCCAGGAGGGGAGGGGCTGACAGCATTACCTGATAACTTGAATACAGTGTCAATTATTAAAACAAACAAATAACAAAGCAGCCATAGCCCATAGTCACTGGTCGGTTTTGAACTGCCTACCTTCCGCATGCATGCTTAATCAATGTGCCACTATGACTTAGACGAAAGAATGTTTGGAACTTTCACTGTATGAACAATGGATCATTTTCTAATAGGTGTCTCTACTTCTGACTGACCTGCTCAATTACCTGCTATGTGATGCTGTAAAATATGAGCAGTTCACATGCTGCTATCTGACAGCCTTGAGTGATAATATATTTTGCAATTGGCCTTGTACCAGACCTTTATTATCCTGTAGTACTGGGCCTATATCAGGCTTTTACTATTCTATAGTGCTGGGCCTGTACTGGGCCTTTACTATCACGCAATACTGGGCCTGTACCAGGCTTTTATTATGCAGTAGTACTGGGCCTGTACTGTAATGTTAATGGCAGAGTTCCAGAAAAATGGTATAAACACTGCTGCCAATACCGCCATGAAATTGTACCGGTACCGGGCCATTACCGTAGGTTGTTTCCTGGATCTGCCACTGTAGTAGACATCAGATATGGGGTAATCATAATCAGTAATCATAATCGATTGTAATCAATTACATTTTTCAAGTAATCGTAATCCATTACATTGGTTTTTAAGGCAATATAATCGTAATCGATTACATTGCTAATGTAATCGTAATCATGATTACTTTGTTATGTTCACTCGGGCTGTTTGATCTCCAATTGATTGTCATACTTTCCATGTCGCTTGTATCATATACGGAAACTCGCCACTGCAGTCTTACTGTAGAGATCAGACCCCCCTCGAAACCACCCTGGCCTTCCTGCCCCATCCGACAAATAACCAGACATACCCAATTAAGCTGGCTGGGGGTGCCACATTCTAATCCCCTCATTATCTTGTTTGCAATGGATAGCTAGAAATAGTCCAGAGCGACTTAGGGGTCTATATGTTGGGAGCAGGTAGGTGGGTGGGGGCTGCGATGGATAGGTAGGTAGATGGGGGCTGTGATGGGTAGGTAGGTAGGTGGGGGCTGTGATGGGAGGGTGGTAGATTCTTGTGTCATTGTTCTCTATATAGATTGATTGGAAGAAGTGTTGTTATAAAACAAACTTGATTCGGTCAGGACTGGTGCACGGCGATGTGTGGTGTGGTGGCTGGACTAGATTCCCTTGTGTCATTAAACTGTGTGGCTTCCTTTAGTTCCATGGTATTTAATAGAGAGGTAATAAGTTTTTACGTGGGACACCTCCCTCTCCGGCAAGAATCCTAAAGTTTTAAAGTTTAAATGAATCAAACAAGAGGTGCGATTATCAGTCAGTGTTGTATTTTTTATTTCAATTACAAAAAACAGTCTATGTAATCACAAATGTAATCATGATTACATTGAATCATAATCGATTACTTTTATATTTCCTGTAATCGTAATCGTAAAAATTCCTAATGCCTGGTAGACATACACAGGTGAAGCATCCTCCTCTCCCATCCCCACTGATTTATTGTGCTTGTGACACGTATGACAGAGTGAGTCGAGCAGGGCCAGCATACAGCATTCATTAATGTTAATTATAAGCTAGCCCTTGGCTTTAACATGGCCCACAGGCTGCATAGCAGACCAAGGGAATCCAGAATTTTTTGGCACCGCCTCTAGCCTCTGGGATCCTCTCCGTTCTAGAGGCTAGCACCATGGCCCAGCACCACCCCCTTCGAGCAGTGCTGCTGCCAGGGTCATGCTTATGATGTTAAAAAACACTACAGGTTACCAGGCCTGTCTCTAACTTATCACGGGGTGCCGTTAGAGCCAGGCAGCATTTGCTGTGTACGGTGTTGCAGTACATATTGGCGCAGCTGGGGCTGATCGAATAAATTTGTCTAGAAAAAGCCCAGACATTGCAAGTTAAGATAATTAATCAAAGTAGTTTCTTTTTTTTCCCCCAGGTCAGTATATTGCATAAGGATTCTAGAACGATGTACATATTGTTGGATAGTTAAAAACTGTGCGCCCTATACGCGAAAATATGCGCTGCAACACCGCAGACAGCAAATGCTGCCTGGCTCTAACAGCACACATGCTGCTTAGAGGCAGGCTGGTAACACTACAGGTAGCCTGAAAGTTCAGAAATTACAGTCTTGACACTTGCTCTGGTGACTGTACAGTCACAAGAACAAGTGTCAAGACTGTAACGGTTGAAGTTTCGGGCTACGTACACTACAGGCAGGCCTGGCACTGTGGCAGCTGCTACAGGACAGGGCTAGTGCTCATGCAGGTGCTCGTTCGACAATTTCTCACAAACAGTGACAATGATGACAAGCCTAAGTTACCGAATATGTGGATCCAGTCGGTTTGGCTTCCAGCTAGACTTCACCACTGTTCACATAAGGATAAGCGCTCCATAAGCTGATCTGCAGATCAGAGTCCATCTGACCATAAGCAGTGCTCAGGCATCAAGTTCCCCGCAAGCTGGTTCCGCCGCCATGCACGAAGGGACTCTCCCAGCAGAGGGAGCTCGTTTCTAACCCCTGCCTCGTAAAAGACTATGAGTGATGCGTTATATACATGTAGATATGTACATATATTTTAAAATTATAGTTTATAATTTCGTGTATGAAGGATAATTCTGAGTATACTATATCGTAAACATTATCGATAAACGAACCAAGTCGTGGCAATCTTGAAATAGGAAAATGTTGATGCTGGAATAGTCCTGGGGGCGCCACTGTCGCGTATTTTACCATTTCTCGGTACAACCGCTCACACAAAGAAAGAGCGGGCCATAAACTGATAAAGCGATCCGCTAGCCTTAGCCCCGTCGAATTTTAGTTTATTCTCCTGAAGTACCGCAATTAGATAGAGGTGTAATCTGCGTATCATTATGCAGCATGTAGGACATTCGTTAGCACTGCCACTTGACTGAGTGACACAGTGAAGTGTCACTGAGTCTGGGTCAATATTCTATCTGACTAAAGTATCGATCATCCGTGACTGGTTGGGCGTCACTCACTAAGTCTCTGGCTTCTCTGACTCAGCAAGTCAGCAAGCAACCTCCGGAGTGGGGGGGGGGGGGGGGCACTTTAATTTAAGATTTACACAAATGTCAAATTTTTCTGGGGGGGGGAGGGGCTTGGCTCCTAAGTATGTTGTAGTCTGGTAATGCCTGAGAGAGCGGACAATTCTTATCTTAATTCTTATGGTTTCCATAATATATATGACCATGTATAGTGATGGGACCATGCAGTGATTGTGCACCACTGAAAGATGGTAAAAATAATATGTAGATTGCTTGGAATCTTATACAATAGATGTCAACGTAGCTGTCACACATGAAGGCATCTGTCTAGATATAGTAAAAGTTTGGACACAAGCAAATTCATAAGAATAAAATCAGATTTCTGCGAAGGTGTAATCACTGGTATCTGCACAATCACTGGTCCACCTTCTATATATCATGATATGACATAGATCTAACTTAATTAGACTAAGTTAGAGCAGGTAGGCCTATATCTTCCAAAAAAAAAGATAACATAAAGTCATCATTAAGCAGCTTATTTATTCACTATCCATTCATTTTGGATTTAAAAACAAAAAAGACCGTTGTAGCAGTAATTGTCAACTGATGAGGAAGGGTGAAATATATTACCAAGAGTAATATGAAATCTCCCAATATATTTGAGGACTTAAAAAAACAAAAACATCAAAGGTAAATTTGTGAATATCGAGAAATTCACAGACTGATAAATATAATGGAGTGTTGTAAATAGACATAAAGTCTTTGCATTGAACTGTGTGGATAATAACCCCTCCAGAATTGCAAAGATCTAATCGCAAGTCTCCAAGAATTCTTTGATGCCAATCTCAAAGATTGGAAAAGTTATTCCCTGCCCTGCCCTGGTTGTGGGATCAACTATACTTGATCATAGCTATGGGATATACCAGGGATTTGCAAGCTCCTCAGACAAGCCTGATCATTTCTGGAAGCTAGTTTGATCAATTGATTACCTTGGCATGAGGCTTTACTTGTCTCAGGCCATTCACTGTCCAGGCCACATGTTAGAAGTTCGATCACCTAGCCATCTGCTATGGACACAAAGCTAAACCTGACTGTGACACAAGGGATGTTTCGGCTCAACGCATGTCTTTCTATATAGGCTATGAAGATGGATGCCATTGTTGGTGCCTTCTGCCTTTGCATGGCATTGAAATCTTCCGGAAGCGTCTCATTGAGTCCAAGTCTCCAGTAAGACAATTAATATATATATTATTAAACGCATTTCAAGGGAAATCTTTACTAGACAAGCAGGAATAACCATTGCATAGTTTACAGTGTTTACAGTGGTCTGAAAAGGGTAAATGGCGATAAGCGAAACAGGCATATTGGAAAAAAATGACATTATACATTGACCCCCATATTCCGAAACTGAGGCGAAAAACCAAAAAGCAACACGAAAGGTGGTGACAAATCGACAATCGACACTGAACCCAGACCCCTGTTTATAAAGCCATTCAAAAAGATTGTTTCGCCTAATGACTTGACTAGTGCTAGAATAAGGTTTTCTGGTCATTTTATATTTGATCAAGATGATTCATTTTGATCTTGCAATTTTAGGTTAATTTAATTGAGAACCTGTTTTGTCTCGTCTTAGGTGCACGAATGCAGAAACAACGTTTTCAACTAGAAGTGTGGTAAGTGAACATGTAACTATATAAGAGAACCTCAGTTGGCGACCTTGTTCACTTATCTAGGGTCATGTCTCGGATTGCGGTCCCTCGCTATACGGTACGCAGCAAGCACATATACCTGGGCGTAATTCGGATGGGGCGTTAGTATGCTTGCGCTGGTCGTAATTCGGATGTGACCGGCGTTAGGCGCGCTGGTCGTATTTCGGATGGAGCCGTTTTTTGGCGCTGGTCGTAATTCGGATGTGACCGGTGTTAGGCGCGCTGGTGGTAATTAGGATGGGGCCGTTGTTTGGCGCGCTAGTGGTAATTCGGATGGGGCCGTTGTTTGGCGCTGGCCCGGTGGTAGGCGCTGGTCGAGATTAGGATGGGGCCGTTGTTTGGCGCTGGTCGAGATTAGGATGGGGCCGTTGTTTGGCGCTGGTCGAGATTAGGATGGGGCCGTTGTTTGGCGCGGGTCGAGATTAGGATGGGACCGATATTTGGCGCTGGTCGAGATTAGGATGTGGCCGTTGTTTGGCGCTGGTCGAAATTAACATGGGGCCGTTGTTTGGCGCTGGTCGAGATTTGGATGGGGCCGTTGTTTGGCGCTGGTCGAATTAGGATGGAGCCGTTGTTTGGCGCTGGTCGAGATTAGGATGGGGCCGTTGTTTGGCGCTGGTCGAGATTAGGATGGGGCCGTTGTTTGGCGCTGGTCGACATTAGAATGGGGCCGTTGTTTGGCGCTGGTCGAGATTAGGTTGGGGCCGTTGTTTGGCGCTGGTCGAGATTAGGATGGGGCCGTTGTTTGGCGCTAGTCGAGATTAGGATGGTGCCGTTGTTTGGCGCGAGTCGAGATTAGGATGGGGCCGTTGTTTGGCGCGGGTCGAGATTAGGATGGGGCCGTTGTTTGGCGCTGGTCGAGATTAGGATGGGGCCGTTGTTTGGCGCGGGTCGAGATTAGGATGGGGCCGTTGCTTGGCGCTAGTCGAGATTAGGATGGGGCCGTTGTTTGGCGCTGGTCGAGATTAGGATGGGGCCGTTGTTTGGCGCGGGTCGAGATTAGGATGGGGCCGTTGTTTGGCGCGGGTCGAGATTAGGATGGGGCCGTTGTTTGGCGCTGGTTTAATTCGGGAACTAGTCTTATTCCAATATCAAATTGTCTCATAAGTAAAAGTGTCCTGCAGTTATATATTCATAGCACACGATGAATGGAAGTTTGAATTATGTGTTCAGAGACTGTCACTGAATACTCTCTAAGAAAGAAATAACGATGATTAAATGTGTATCCTGTATGTACTAAGAGCCGAATGGCCCAATGTACGAAATATATATACCTACTGAATATTGATTGCGATATGTAATTACAGATTATTTGTGTGTGCTTATATATTAATATGTGTACTTACAGATTCATATGTGCACTTATAGATTAATATTTTCACTTATAGATTAATATGTGTACTTATAGATTAATATGTGTACTTATGGCTTACTATGTTTGCTTAGAGATTATCAAGATTTGTGCTTACAGATTCATCTAGAAACTAGACAGCCAGATATCTCGGTTCTCCGTTGGGATAGTGAAAGTGGTTGTCTTCTTACCGATGAACGGTATTGTAAACCTTTGACGTTGAAATATATTATCTGGGTTTGCGTAATTATTTATTGTATGATCATTCATTCGACGTGTCTTTCTTTATCTTGACCTTGAGTGCAATGACGGGGTTACAATTAGATACGGGATCTCAGAAGAACTGCCTGCTGGCGACGGTGTATGGAAGAGACGTACAGCGGCGTGTGTCGCGACGCCGTCGCTGGCCCTCGGCAGAACCGAGAAGGCTCTAGTCCTAGAGGCAGCCCAGCTACTAACGTCTTGCTAACGTCTTCTATTATATCAGTTAGCTCGCTCTAGATGGTTATTTTATGCGTCTCCTCGTAAAACACGATAATATCTGATTGCACTGCTGTTTTTTCTACAACATTAACCTACGATAATACGACTACGGATATAATATTAAAACAGAACTCCGACCTGGCAGATAAACCGGGAGGTTTATTTAAAGACTGTATACTACTACCAAAAGTACTAATACAGACAATACAATAATATGACGAACCACAATGCAATACATTATGACGATACACTTAACACAATACAAATAAGGTGATATAGTGATATTAAAGAAAGTTAATGAACCCTCATGTCAAGGATCGAGCTGGCACCTATGTGACAGTTGGACAAGTCGAAGACTAAGAACAGGGGTTGGGTGGGTGGGAGAAGCGAAACCGCGTGGCTGCGAACCTGCATCAGAGTGATTGGCACCTGGATCACAGTGCTCTATAACAGGGCCTCCTGGCGAGGGGACTCGAACCTGATTGGGCGACCAAACGGCTCTGAATGGCTGGCACCGCCATGGTCAGTTGGTCGCCAGCGCGCACGGCTCGGACAGACTCGAGCGTGATTAGTTAGCGTTGGAGGGTCATCTGTCGGCCAGCGACTGACCGACATCTGGGTCCAGACAAAGGGGCAGTATACCTGGCGTAAAAGGTGGCTCGCCCAATGGGATCAGGAGATGAAAGGGGGTCACACACTGATGTGTATCTCTCTAATCGCCATCTGGATCCGGAGACAATTGTGCCTATGGCAGCGGGGCCAGGGCATGAAAGGAGGCTGCATGGGTCTGTACATAAGTATAAACATCACAGAGCGCAGAGACAACGCTTCCCTTAATATAAACCTCCAGGATCGGGCAGCTGCAGAGCGGGGAACCGTTCTAAACGGTTTTTAGCCTCGTAAAAATTACCTTTCGGTAGGCCTTGTTGATTGAAAAAGATTTTACTGCAGCCTGGCGCACACTCGTCTCACACATCATAACAACTCTAGTGACATTATCGGAAACTGTATACAGTTGTATAGTTTGACTATACTGTACTATGCCGTACCGAACCGTGCCACATACCACGTGTCACATACCATATGCCGCACACTTCACACCACACCAATGCTTTAGTCTATAATGTATAGTGTACCATAGTCATTATATCAATGAAAACTGAAGCAGAGCAGAGACCGGTTAGACATTGGAGGGAATGAAAGATTCTAAATGATATATATAATGGTTAAATAAACTAGGAAACGCTGAATACGTCCTTTCTATCTCTGTTTCTATCTCCCAGATATCAATGGCAATTATTAGAAAGGTTTACATTGAACTAAATCCATACAGTAAGAAACGTTGTTGCCATGTTGTTGACTATAACGATACGGATCTGTGCGTGAATAGGGTTAGAAACCGTAAAGTAATACAGGCCACTGAGCAATTCGACCCTAACTCGACTTTAACCTTTACCATTTTTATTGATTTTATGATCTTAGGATGCTTCTTTGTGTTTTTCAGGAATGCAAGCGTTAACTTACATTGTTCCACCGCTGGTTTGCATGCAGTTTCCATGACATTTCTGAAGGTAAGGCCTATAAAAATATTATGTAGGCTTGTAACATATTGATGTTGCACATATATCTGAACAGTTGCGGCTGACTTTCGCTGTAATTTTTGTACCTTATTTTTTTTACTAGTCACATCAACTATACGTATGCGGAAATTTGTTATGATAAATTCTAGATTTGACACTTTCAGTGAAAAATGCCTGTATTATAATATTGGGCTTCCGTTTAATGCTTTATTGATATGTAGGGTCAATGTTATTATCAATTTCTTTGTACAGAATGGTGTTCAACTGACCGAAAACCAACGCATTTTAATCCGACATCCACAGGATTGCTATCAGTGGTACATGAAATGGCGCCCAGAGAGGTCAGTCTATTAGTGGTACATGACATGGCGACCACAGAGGTCAGTCTATTAGTTGTACATGACATGGCGGCCACAGATGTCAGTCTATTAGTTGTACATGACATGGTGACCACAGAGGTCAGTCTATTAGTGGTACATGAAATGGCGACCACAGAGGTCAGTCTATTAGTTGTACATGACATGGTGGCCACAGAGGTCAGTCCATTAGTGGTACATGAAATGGCGGCCACAGATGTCAGTCTATTAGTGGTACATGACATGGCGGCCACACAGGTCAGTCTATTAGTGGTACATGACATGGCGGCCACAGAGGTCAGTCTATTAGTCGTACATGACATGGCGGCCACAGATGTCAGTCTATTAGTTGTACATGAAATGGCGGCCACAGAGGTCAGTATATTAGTGGTACATGACATGGCGGCCACAGATGTCAGTCTATTAGTGGTACATGACATGGCGACCACAGAGGTCAGTCTATTAGTGGTACATGACATGGCGACCACAGATGTCAGTCTATTAGTGGTACATGATATAGCGGCCACAGAGGTCAGTCTATTAGTGGTAAATGACATGGCGGCCACAGAGGTCAGTCTATTAATTGTAAATGCCATGGTGGCCATATGTGTATTAATCGTTTTATGATTAAATGACATTTTATCATTTATATTTCAATATATTTCTAAATCCAATGCATGTCAATTGACAAAAAAAGCACGATTTTGCTTGACCTTGCCATGTTTGTGGTCTGATCGGGTCAGTGGTTAGTGCGCGATCGGTTATGTGTACTTGATGCAGGTGGCTTGACAGGGCATGACATGCGGTTGAAGTAACCGTGTTTTTCTGTCTTTGTTCAGTGCCCACAGTAACACGACGGCCCCATGGCGGCCGAGTGGCAGTGAGGGCCTCGCCCCGCCGACTGCCCTTCATGTATGTTGAGTAAAGGAACGGAATCACCGTGTGGTGGCGCTCACCGTCAAGCCACAAGATAGCTTACTGTGTATATTCTAACCAAGAATCCTTGGCCCAATTTAGCCTGTATGTGCACAAAAGTGGCCTAAAACACCAACATTTCATTTCATTTCTAACCAAGGACATGGATAGCTATGGTTAATTGTGTGCCTTATAACCAAGGACATGGCTAGCTACGGTTAATTGTGTGCCTTTTAACCAAGGACATAGCTAGCTATGGTTAATTGTGTGCCTTATAACCAAGGACATGGCTAGCTATGGTTAATTGTGTGCCTTATAATCAAGAGCATGGATAGCTATGGTTAATTGTATGTCTTATATAACCAAGGCCATGGCAAGCTATGGATAATTTAGTGCCTTCTAACCAAGGAAATGGATATCTATGGTTAATTGTGTGCCTTATAACCAAGGACATGGCTAGCTATGGTTAATTGTGTGCCTTCTAACGAAGGACATGGCTAGCTATGGGTAACTGTATGCCTTATAACCAAGGACATGGCTAGCTATGGTTAATTGTGTCTTCTAAAGAAGAACATGACTAGCATTGGTTAATTGTGTGCCTTCTTACGAAGGACATGGCTAGCTATGGTTAATTGTGTGCCTTATAACGAAGGACATGACTAGCTATGGTTAATTGTTTGCCTTATAACCAAGGACATGGCTAGCTATGGTTAATTGTGTGCCTTCTAACGAAGGACATGGCTAGCAATGGGTAACTGTATGCCTTATAACGATGGACATAGATAGCTATGGTTAATTGTGTCTTCTAAAAAAGGACATGACTAACTATGGTTAATTGTGTGCCTTCTAACGAAGGACATGGCTAGCCACATAGTTAATTGTGTGCTTATAAGCAAGGACGGCTAGCTAGGGTTGTGTGCCTTATAACCAAGGACATAGATAGTTATAACGAAGGAAATGGCTAGCTATGGTTAATTGTTTGCCTTATAACGAAGGACATGGATAGCTATGGTTAATTGTGTGCAGGGTTCCCGCGATCATAGAAAAGTCATGGGGAAATTTAAAGTTATTTTTATAAAGAAAGTGTCTGGGAGGAATAAAATGTCATGATATTCTGCCCTAATAAACCTGAATTTGTCATTAAAAAATCATGAAATATTTATGATTAATTATGTTTCTTCTAACCAGGGACATGCGTGGCTGTGGATAACGAGTGAAGACTACCGTAGCGACGAGGAGCGCGAAGAGATCGCGATGGAACCCTCCACGGTAGACTACTGTAGAGATCCATAGCACAGGGCTTCACTATTACTGAGCCGCCATGGGGAGGGCCTGTAACACTGCAGTCTGTATGTCACAATGAATGATCTGCCAACTGTAGATCATTCAGTGCGGAAGAATTGTTTCCTTTAAGTCTTTGTAACACTAGACCCAGTCATATTGATGCGTGGAGACTTACACCATGAATATATATGTTGATTAATGATCACTTGTCACTTCTGCTAGACAATGTTGGAGTACTGTTTGTTTTTGCAGTATTCGCGGTTACTCAGTACTCAGTTTATGTTGCTGGGACAAAGACCGACAATCACCTTACAACATCAAGGCTTGGAGTCTCCGCACAGTGTCGTGACGGCGCCCACAGCGAACCTCAAACAAGGGTAAGTCTGGTCATCCGGCCAGTCACCAGGTTATGTAGCGGTTACGGGCCAAGGACTGAAGCCATGGCCAGGCTGGGGTCTTGATGCCGGTCTGACTGGAGCCATATGGCCGGGCTGGAGCCTTGATGCCGGTCTGACTGGAGCCATGGCCGGGCTGGGGCCTTGATGCCGGTCTGACTGGAGCCATGGCCGGGCTGGAGCCTTGATGCCGGTCTGACTGGAGCCATGGCCGGGCTGGGGCCTTGATGCCGGTCTGACTGGAGCCATGGCCGGGCTGGGGCCTTGATGCCGGTCTGACTGGAGCCATGGCAAGGCTGGGGCCTTGATGCCGGTCTGACTGGAGCCATGGCCGGGCTGGGGCCTTGATGCCGGTCTGACTGGAGCCATGGCCGGGCTGGGGCCTTGATGCCGGTCTGACTGGAGCCATGGCCGGGCTGGAGCCTTGATGCCGGTCTGACTGGAGCCATGGCCGGGCTGGGGCCTTGATGCCGGTCTGACTGGAGCCATGGCCGGGCTGGGGCCTTGATGCCGGTCTGACTGGAGCCATGGCCGGGCTGGAGCCTTGATGCCGGTCTGACTGGAGCCATGGCCGGGCTGGGGCCTTGATGCCGGTCTGACTGGAGCCATGGCCGGGCTGGGGCCTTGATGCCGGTCTGATGGAGCCATGGCCGGGCTGGGGCCTTGATGCCGGTCTGACTGGAGCCATGGCCGGGCTGGGGTCTTGATGCCGGTCTGACTGGAGCCATGGCCGGGCTGGGGCCTTGATGCCGGTCTGACTAGAGCCATGGCAAGGCTGGGGCCTTGATGCCGGTCTGACTGGAGCCATGGCCGGGCTGGGGCCTTGATGCCGGTCTGACTGGAGCCATGGCCGGGCTGGGGCCTTGATGCCGGTCTGATGGAGCCATGGCCGGGCTGGGGCCTTGATGCCGGTCTGATGGAGCCATGGCCGGGCTGGGGCCTTGATGCCGGTCTTACTGGAGCCATGGCCGGGCTGGGGTCTTGATGCCGGTCTGATGGAGCCATGGCCGGGCTGAGGCCTTGATGCCGGTTTGACTGGAGCCATGGCCGGGCTGGGGCCTTGATGCCGGTCTGACTGGAGCCATGGCCGGGCTGGGGTCTTGATGCCGGTCTGATGGAGCCATGGCCGGGCTGAGGCCTTGATGCCGGTCTGATGGAGCCATGGCCAGGCTGGGGCCTTGAGGCTGGTCTGACTGGAGCCATGGCCGGCATGGGGCCTTGATGCCGGTCTGACTGGAGCCATGGCCGGGCTGGGGCCTTGATGCCGGTCTGACTGGAGCCATGGCCGGGCTGGGGCCTTGATGCCGGTCTGATGGAGCCATGGCCGGGCTGGAGCCTTGATGCCGGTCTGACTGGAGCCATGGCCGGGCTGGGGTCTTGATGCCGGTCTGATGGAGCCATGGCCGGGCTGGGGTCTTGATGCCGGTCTGATGGAGCCATGGCCGGGCTGAGGCCTTGATGCCGGTTTGACTGGAGCCATGGCCGGGCTGGGGCCTTGATGCCGGTCTGACTGGAGCCATGGCCGGGCTGGGGTCTTGATGCCGGTCTGATGGAGCCATGGCCGGGCTGGGGCCTTGATGCCGGTCTGATGGAGCCATGGCCGGGCTGGGGCCTTGATGCCGGTCTGACTGGAGCCATGGCCGGGCTGGGGTCTTGATGCCGGTCTGACTGGAGCCATGGCCGGGCTGGGGCCTTGATGCCGGTCTGACTGGAGCCATGGCCGGGCTGGGGCTTGGTGCCGGTCTGACTGGAGCCATGGCCGGGCTGGGGCTTGGTGCCGGTTTGACTGGAGCCATGGCCGGGCTGAGGCCTTGATGCCGGTCTGACTGGAGCCATGGCCGGGCTGGGGCCTTGATGCCGGTCTGACTGGAGCCATGGCCGGGCTGGGGCCTTGATGCCGGTCTGACTGGAGCCATGGCCGGGCTGGGGCCTTGATGCCGGTCTGACTGGAGCCATGGCCGGGCTGAGGTCTTGATGCCGGTCTGATGGAGCCATGGCCGGGCTGGGGCCTTGATGCCGGTCTGATGGAGCCATGGCCGGGCTGGGGCCTTGATGCCGGTCTGACTGGAGCCATGGCCGGGCTGGGGCCTTGATGCCGGTCTGACTGGAGCCATGGCCGGGCTGGGGCTTGGTGCCGGTTTGACTGGAGCCATGGCCGGGCTGAGGCCTTGATGCCGGTCTGACTGGAGCCATGGCCGGGCTGGGGCCTTGATGCCGGTCTGACTGGAGCCATGGCCGGGCTGGGGCCTTGATGCCGGTCTGACTGGAGCCATGGCCGGGCTGGGGTCTTGATGCCGGTCTGACTGGAGCCATGGCCGGGCTGGGGCCTTGATGCCGGTCTGACTGGAGCCATGGCCGGGCTGGGGCCTTGAGGCCGGTCTGACTGGTGCCATGGCCGGGCTGGGGCCTTGATGCCGGTCTGACTGGAGCCATGGCCGGGCTGGGGTCTTGATGCCGGTCTGATGGAGCCATGGCCGGGCTGAGGCCTTGATGCCGGTCTGACTGGAGCCATGGCCGGGCTGGGGCCTTGAGGCCGGTCTGACTGGTGCCATGGCCGGGCTGGGGCCTTGATGCCGGTCTGACTGGAGCCATGGCCGGGCTGGGGTCTTGATGCCGGTCTGATGGAGCCATGGCCGGGCTGAGGCCTTGATGCCGGTCTGATGGAGCCATGGCCGGGCTGAGGCCTTGATGCCGGTCTGACTGGAGCCATGGCCGGGCTGGGGTCTTGATGCCGGTCTGACTGGAGCCATGGCCGGGCTGAGGCCTTGATGCCGGTCTGACTGAAGCCATGGCCGGGCTGAGGCCTTGATGCCGGTCTGACTGAAGCCATGGCCGGGCTGGGGCCTTGATGCCGGTCTGACTGGAGCCATGGCCGGGCTGGGGTCTTGATGCCGGTTTGACTGGAGCCATGGCCGGGCTGATCCCTTGAGGCTGGTCTGACTGGAGCCATGGCCGGGCTGGGGCCTTGATACCGGTTTGACTGGAGCCATGGCCGGGCTGGGGCCTTGATGCCGGTCTGACTGGAGCCATGGCCGGGCTGGGGGCTTGATGCCGGTCTGACTGGAGCCATGGCCGGGCTGAGGCCTTGATGTCGGTCTGACTGGAGCCATGGCCGGGCTGGGGCCTTGATGCCGGTCTGACTGGAGCCATGGCCGGGCTGAGGCCTTGATGCCGGTCTGACTGGAGCCATGGCCGGGCTGAGGCCTTGATGCCGGTCTGACTGGAGCCATGGCCGGGCTGAGGCCTTGATGCCGGTCTGACTGGAGCCATGGCCGGGCTGAGGCCTTGATGCCGGTCTGACTGGAGCCATGGCCGGGCTGGGGCTTGATGCCGGTCTGATGGAGCCATGGCCGGGCTGGGGCTTGATGCCGGTCTGACTGGAGCCATGGCCGGGCTGGGGCCTTGAGGCCGGTCTGACTGGAGCCATGGCCGGGCTGGGGCCTTGATGCCGGTCTGACTGGAGCCATGGCCGGGCTGGGGCTTGATGCCGGTCTGACTGGAGCCATGGCCGGGCTGAGGCCTTGATGTCGGTCTGACTGGAGCCATGGCCGGGCTGAGGCCTTGATGCCGGTCTGACTGGAGCCATGGCCGGGCTGGGGCCTTGATGCCGGTCTTACTGGAGCCATGGCCGGGCTGGGGCTTGATGCCGGTCTGACTGGAGCCATGGCCGGGCTGAGGCCTTGATGCCGGTCTGACTGGAGCCATGGCAGGGCTGGGGCCTTGATGCCGGTCTGACTGGAGCCATGGCCGGGCTGGGGCTTGATGCCGGTCTGATGGAGCCATGGCCGGGCTGGGGCTTGATGCCGGTCTGATGGAGCCATGGCCGGGCTGGGGCCTTGATGCCGGTCTGACTGGAGCCATGGCCGGGCTGGGGCCTTGATGCCGGTCTGACTGGAGCCATGGCCGGGCTGGGGCCTTGATGCCGGTCTGACTGGAGCCATGGCCGGGCTGGGGCCTTGATGCCGGTCTGACTGGAGCCATGGCCGGGCTGGGGCCTTGATGCCGGTCTGACTGGAGCCATGGCCGGGCTGGGGCTTGATGCCGGTCTGATGGAGCCATGGCCGGGCTGGGGCTTGATGCCGGTCTGACTGTACCCATGGCCGGGCTGGGGTCTTGAGGCCGATATGACTGGAGCCATGGCCGGGCTGAGGCCTTGATGCCGGTCTGATGGAGCCATGGCCGGGCTGGGGCCTTGAGGCCGGTCTGACTGGAGCCATGGCCGGGCTGGGGCTTGATGCCGGTCTGATGGAGCCATGGCCGGGCTGGGGCCTTGATGCCGGTCTGACTGGAGCCATGGCCGGGCTGGGGCCTTGATGCCGGTCTGACTGGAGCCATGGCCGGGCTGGGGCCTTGATGCCGGTCTGACTGGAGCCATGGCAGGGCTGGGGCCTTGATGCCGGTCTTACTGGAGCCATGGCCGGGCTGGGCCTTGAGGCCGGTCTGATGGAGCCATGGCCGGGCTGGGTCTTGATGCCGGTCTGACTGGAGCCATGGCCGGGCTGGGGCCTTGATGCCGGTCTGATGGAGCCATGGCCGGGCTGGGGCCTTGATGCCGGTCTGACTGGAGCCATGGCCGGGCTGAGGCCTTGATGCCGGTCTGACTGGAGCCATGGCAGGGCTGGGGCCTTGATGCCGGTCTGACTGGAGCCATGGCCGGGCTGGGGCTTGATGCCGGTCTGACTGGAGCCATGGCCGGGCTGGGGCCTTGATGCCGGTCTGACTGGAGCCATGGCCGGGCTGGGGCCTTGATGTCGGTCTGACTGGAGCCATGGCAGGGCTGGGGCCTTGATGCCGGTCTGACTGGAGCCATGGCCGGGCTGGGGCCTTGATGCCGGTCTGATGGAGCCATGGCAGGGCTGGGGCCTTGATGCCGGTCTGACTGGAGCCATGGCCGGGCTGGGGCCTTGATGCCGGTCTTACTGGAGCCATGGCCGGGCTGGGGCCTTGATGCCGGTCTGATGGAGCCATGGCAGGGCTGGGGCCTTGATGCCGGTCTGATGGAGCCATGGCCGGGCTGGGGCCTTGATGCCGGTCTTACTGGAGCCATGGCCGGGCTGGGGCCTTGATGCCGGTCTGATGGAGCCATGGCAGGGCTGGGGCCTTGATGCCGGTCTGATGGAGCCATGGCCGGGCTGGGGCCTTGATGCCGGTCTTACTGGAGCCATGGCCGGGCTGGGGCCTTGATGCCGGTCTGACTGGAGCCATGGCAGGGCTGGGGCCTTGAGGCCGGTCTGATGGAGCCATGGCCGGGCTGGGCCTTGATGCCGGTCTGACTGGAGCCATGGCCGGGCTGGGGCCTTGATGCCGGTCTTACTGGAGCCATGGCCGGGCTGGGGCCTTGATGCCGGTCTTACTGGAGCCATGGCCGGGCTGGGGCCTTGATGCCGGTCTGATGGAGCCATGGCCGGGCTGGGGTCTTGATGCCGGTTTGACTGGAGCCATGGCCGGGCTGATCCCTTGAGGCTGGTCTGACTGGAGCCATGGCCGGGCTGGGGCCTTGATACCGGTTTGACTGGAGCCATGGCCGGGCTGGGGCTTGATGCCGGTCTGACTGGAGCCATGGCAGGGCTGGGGCCTTGATGCCGGTCTTACTGGAGCCATGGCCGGGCTGGGGCCTTGATGCCGGTCTGATGGAGCCATGGCAGGGCTGGGGCCTTGATGCCGGTCTGATGGAGCCATGGCCGGGCTGGGGCCTTGATGCCGGTCTTACTGGAGCCATGGCCGGGCTGGGGCCTTGATGCCGGTCTGATGGAGCCATGGCAGGGCTGGGGCCTTGATGCCGGTCTGATGGAGCCATGGCCGGGCTGGGGCCTTGATGCCGGTCTTACTGGAGCCATGGCCGGGCTGGGGCCTTGATGCCGGTCTGACTGGAGCCATGGCAGGGCTGGGGCCTTGAGGCCGGTCTGATGGAGCCATGGCCGGGCTGGGCCTTGATGCCGGTCTGACTGGAGCCATGGCCGGGCTGGGGCCTTGATGCCGGTCTTACTGGAGCCATGGCCGGGCTGGGGCCTTGATGCCGGTCTTACTGGAGCCATGGCCGGGCTGGGGCCTTGATGCCGGTCTGATGGAGCCATGGCAGGGCTGGGGCCTTGATGCCGGTCTGATGGAGCCATGGCCGGGCTGGGGCCTTGATGCCGGTCTTACTGGAGCCATGGCCGGGCTGGGGCCTTGATGCCGGTCTGACTGGAGCCATGGCAGGGCTGGGGCCTTGAGGCCGGTCTGATGGAGCCATGGCCGGGCTGGGCCTTGATGCCGGTCTGACTGGAGCCATGGCCGGGCTGGGGCCTTGATGTCGGTCTGACTGGAGCCATGGCCGGGCTGGGGCCTTGATGCCGGTCTGATGGAGCCATGGCCGGGCTGGGGCTTGATGCCGGTATGACTGGAGCCATGGCCGGGCTGGGGCCTTGATGCCGGTCTGATGGAGCCATGGCCGGGCTGGGGCCTTGATGTCGGTCTGACTGGAGCCATGGCCGGGCTGAGGCCTTGATGTCGGTCTGACTGGAGCCATGGCCGGGCTGGGGCCTTGATGCCGGTCTGATGGAGCCATGGCCGGGCTGGGGCCTTGATGTCGGTCTGACTGGAGCCATGGCCGGGCTGGGGCCTTGATGTCGGTCTGACTGGAGCCATGGCCGGGCTGGGGCCTTGATGCCGGTCTGATGGAGCCATGGCCGGGCTGGGGCCTTGATGTCGGTCTGACTGGAGCCATGGCCGGGCTGGGGCCTTGATGCCGGTCTGATGGAGCCATGGCCGGGCTGAGGCCTTGATGCCGGTCTGACTGGAGCCATGGCCGGGCTGGGGCCTTGATGCCGGTCTGATGGAGCCATGGCCGGGCTGGGGTCTTGATGCCGGTTTGACTGGAGCCATGGCCGGGCTGATCCCTTGAGGCTGGTCTGACTGGAGCCATGGCCGGGCTGGGGCCTTGATACCGGTTTGACTGGAGCCATGGCCGGGCTGGGGCCTTGATGCCGGTCTGATGGAGCCATGGCCGGGCTGGGGCCTTGATGCCGGTCTGATGGAGCCATGGCCGGGCTGGGGCCTTGATGCCGGTCTGATGGAGCCATGGCCGGGCTGGGGCCTTGATGCCGGTCTGATGGAGCCATGGCCGGGCTGAGGCCTTGATGCCGGTCTGACTGGAGCCATGGCCGGGCTGGGCCTTGATGCCGGTCTGACTGGAGCCATGGCCGGGCTGGGGCCTTGATGCCGGTCTGACTGGAGCCATGGCCGGGCTGAGGCCTTGATGCCGGTCTGACTGGAGCCATGGCCGGGCTGGGGTCTTGATGCCGGTCTGACTGGAGCCATGGCCGGGCTGAGGCCTTGATGCCGGTCTGATGGAGCCATGGCCGGGCTGGGGCCTTGATGTCGGTCTGACTGGAGCCATGGCCGGGCTGGGGCCTTGAGGCCGGTCTGACTGGAGCCATGGCCGGGCTGAGGCCTTGATGCCGGTCTGACTGGAGCCATGGCCGGGCTGAGGCCTTGATGCCGGTCTGATGGAGCCATGGCCGGGCTGGGGCTTGATGCCGGTCTGACTGGAGCCATGGCCGGGCTGGGGTCTTGATGCCGGTCTGACTGGAGCCATGGCCGGGCTGAGGCCTTGATGCCGGTCTGACTGGAGCCATGGCCGGGCTGAGGCCTTGATGCCGGTCTGACTGGAGCCATGGCCGGGCTGGGGCCTTGATGCCGGTCTGACTGGAGCCATGGCCGGGCTGAGGCCTTGATGCCGGTCTGACTGGAGCCATGGCCGGGCTGGGGTCTTGATGCCGGTCTGACTGGAGCCATGGCCGGGCTGAGGCCTTGATGCCGGTCTGATGGAGCCATGGCCGGGCTGGGGCCTTGATGTCGGTCTGACTGGAGCCATGGCCGGGCTGGGGCCTTGAGGCCGGTCTGACTGGAGCCATGGCCGGGCTGAGGCCTTGATGCCGGTCTGACTGGAGCCATGGCCGGGCTGAGGCCTTGATGCCGGTCTGACTGGAGCCATGGCCGGGCTGGGGTCTTGATGCCGGTCTGACTGGAGCCATGGCCGGGCTGAGGCCTTGATGCCGGTCTGATGGAGCCATGGCCGGGCTGGGGCTTTGATGTCGGTCTGACTGGAGCCATGGCCGGGCTGGGGCCTTGAGGCCGGTCTGACTGGAGCCATGGCCGGGCTGAGGCCTTGATGCCGGTCTGACTGGAGCCATGGCCGGGCTGGGGCTTGATGCCGGTCTGACTGGAGCCATGGCCAGGCTGGGGCCTTGATGCCGGTCTGATGGAGCCATGGCCGGGCTGGGGCCTTGATGTCGGTCTGACTGGAGCCATGGCAGGGCTGGGGCCTTGAGGCCGGTCTGACTGGAGCCATGGCCGGGCTGAGGCCTTGATGCCGGTCTGACTGGAGCCATGGCAGGGCTGGGGCCTTGAGGCCGGTCTGACTGGAGCCATGGCCGGGCTGAGGCCTTGATGTCGGTCTGACTGGAGCCATGGCAGGGCTGGGGTCTTGATGCCGGTCTGACTGGAGCCATGGCCGGGCTGAGGCCTTGATGCCGGTCTGACTGGAGCCATGGCAGGGCTGGGGTCTTGATGCCGGTCTGACTGGAGCCATGGCCGGGCTGAGGCCTTGATGTCGGTCTGACTGGAGCCATGGCAGGGCTGGGGCCTTGAGGCCGGTCTGACTGGAGCCATGGCCGGGCTGGGGCTTGATGCCGGTCTGACTGGAGCCATGGCAGGGCTGGGGCCTTGAGGCCGGTCTGACTGGAGCCATGGCCGGGCTGAGGCCTTGATGCCGGTCTGATGGAGCCATGGCCGGGCTGGGGCCTTGATGCCGGTCTGACTGGAGCCATGGCCGGGCTGGGGCCTTGATGCCGGTCTGATGGAGCCATGGCCGGGCTGGGGGCTTGATGCCGGTCTGACTGGAGCCATGGCCGGGCTGGGGCCTTGATGCCGGTCTGACTGGAGCCATGGCCGGGCTGGGGCCTTGATGCCGGTCTGACTGGAGCCATGGCCGGGCTGGGGCCTTGATGCCGGTCTGATGGAGCCATGGCCGGGCTGGGGGCTTGATGCCGGTCTGATGGAGCCATGGCCGGGCTGGGGCCTTGATGCCGGTCTGACTGGAGCCATGGCCGGGCTGGGGCCTTGATGCCGGTCTGACTGGAGCCATGGCCGGGCTGGGGGCTTGATGCCGGTCTGATGGAGCCATGGCCGGGCTGGGGCCTTGATGCCGGTCTGACTGGAGCCATGGCCGGGCTGGGGCTTGATGCCGGTCTGACTGGAGCCATGGCCGGGCTGGGGCCTTGATGCCGGTCTGACTGGAGCCATGGCCGGGCTGGGGCCTTGATGCCGGTCTTACTGGAGCCATGGCCGGGCTGGGGCCTTGATGCCGGTCTGATGGAGCCATGGCAGGGCTGGGGCCTTGATGCCGGTCTGATGGAGCCATGGCCGGGCTGGGGCCTTGATGCCGGTCTTACTGGAGCCATGGCCGGGCTGGGGCCTTGATGCCGGTCTGACTGGAGCCATGGCAGGGCTGGGGCCTTGAGGCCGGTCTGATGGAGCCATGGCCGGGCTGGGGCCTTGATGCCGGTCTTACTGGAGCCATGGCCGGGCTGGGGCCTTGATGCCGGTCTGATGGAGCCATGGCAGGGCTGGGGCCTTGATGCCGGTCTGACTGGAGCCATGGCAGGGCTGGGGCCTTGATGCCGGTCTGATGGAGCCATGGCCGGGCTGGGGCCTTGATGCCGGTCTTACTGGAGCCATGGCCGGGCTGGGGCCTTGATGCCGGTCTGATGGAGCCATGGCAGGGCTGGGGCCTTGATGCCGGTCTGATGGAGCCATGGCCGGGCTGGGGCCTTGATGCCGGTCTTACTGGAGCCATGGCCGGGCTGGGGCCTTGATGCCGGTCTGACTGGAGCCATGGCAGGGCTGGGGCCTTGAGGCCGGTCTGATGGAGCCATGGCCGGGCTGGGCCTTGATGCCGGTCTGACTGGAGCCATGGCCGGGCTGGGGCCTTGATGCCGGTCTTACTGGAGCCATGGCCGGGCTGGGGCCTTGATGCCGGTCTTACTGGAGCCATGGCCGGGCTGGGGCCTTGATGCCGGTCTGATGGAGCCATGGCCGGGCTGGGGTCTTGATGCCGGTTTGACTGGAGCCATGGCCGGGCTGATCCCTTGAGGCTGGTCTGACTGGAGCCATGGCCGGGCTGGGGCCTTGATACCGGTTTGACTGGAGCCATGGCCGGGCTGGGGCTTGATGCCGGTCTGACTGGAGCCATGGCAGGGCTGGGGCCTTGATGCCGGTCTTACTGGAGCCATGGCCGGGCTGGGGCCTTGATGCCGGTCTGATGGAGCCATGGCAGGGCTGGGGCCTTGATGCCGGTCTGATGGAGCCATGGCCGGGCTGGGGCCTTGATGCCGGTCTTACTGGAGCCATGGCCGGGCTGGGGCCTTGATGCCGGTCTGATGGAGCCATGGCAGGGCTGGGGCCTTGATGCCGGTCTGATGGAGCCATGGCCGGGCTGGGGCCTTGATGCCGGTCTTACTGGAGCCATGGCCGGGCTGGGGCCTTGATGCCGGTCTGACTGGAGCCATGGCAGGGCTGGGGCCTTGAGGCCGGTCTGATGGAGCCATGGCCGGGCTGGGCCTTGATGCCGGTCTGACTGGAGCCATGGCCGGGCTGGGGCCTTGATGCCGGTCTTACTGGAGCCATGGCCGGGCTGGGGCCTTGATGCCGGTCTTACTGGAGCCATGGCCGGGCTGGGGCCTTGATGCCGGTCTGATGGAGCCATGGCAGGGCTGGGGCCTTGATGCCGGTCTGATGGAGCCATGGCCGGGCTGGGGCCTTGATGCCGGTCTTACTGGAGCCATGGCCGGGCTGGGGCCTTGATGCCGGTCTGACTGGAGCCATGGCAGGGCTGGGGCCTTGAGGCCGGTCTGATGGAGCCATGGCCGGGCTGGGCCTTGATGCCGGTCTGACTGGAGCCATGGCCGGGCTGGGGCCTTGATGTCGGTCTGACTGGAGCCATGGCCGGGCTGGGGCCTTGATGCCGGTCTGATGGAGCCATGGCCGGGCTGGGGCTTGATGCCGGTATGACTGGAGCCATGGCCGGGCTGGGGCCTTGATGCCGGTCTGATGGAGCCATGGCCGGGCTGGGGCCTTGATGTCGGTCTGACTGGAGCCATGGCCGGGCTGAGGCCTTGATGTCGGTCTGACTGGAGCCATGGCCGGGCTGGGGCCTTGATGCCGGTCTGATGGAGCCATGGCCGGGCTGGGGCCTTGATGTCGGTCTGACTGGAGCCATGGCCGGGCTGGGGCCTTGATGTCGGTCTGACTGGAGCCATGGCCGGGCTGGGGCCTTGATGTCGGTCTGACTGGAGCCATGGCCGGGCTGGGGCCTTGATGCCGGTCTGATGGAGCCATGGCCGGGCTGGGGCCTTGATGTCGGTCTGACTGGAGCCATGGCCGGGCTGGGGCCTTGATGCCGGTCTGATGGAGCCATGGCCGGGCTGAGGCCTTGATGCCGGTCTGACTGGAGCCATGGCCGGGCTGGGGCCTTGATGCCGGTCTGATGGAGCCATGGCCGGGCTGGGGTCTTGATGCCGGTTTGACTGGAGCCATGGCCGGGCTGATCCCTTGAGGCTGGTCTGACTGGAGCCATGGCCGGGCTGGGGCCTTGATACCGGTTTGACTGGAGCCATGGCCGGGCTGGGGCCTTGATGCCGGTCTGATGGAGCCATGGCCGGGCTGGGGCCTTGATGCCGGTCTGATGGAGCCATGGCCGGGCTGGGGCCTTGATGCCGGTCTGATGGAGCCATGGCCGGGCTGGGGCCTTGATGCCGGTCTGATGGAGCCATGGCCGGGCTGAGGCCTTGATGCCGGTCTGACTGGAGCCATGGCCGGGCTGGGCCTTGATGCCGGTCTGACTGGAGCCATGGCCGGGCTGGGGCCTTGATGCCGGTCTGACTGGAGCCATGGCCGGGCTGAGGCCTTGATGCCGGTCTGACTGGAGCCATGGCCGGGCTGGGGTCTTGATGCCGGTCTGACTGGAGCCATGGCCGGGCTGAGGCCTTGATGCCGGTCTGATGGAGCCATGGCCGGGCTGGGGCCTTGATGTCGGTCTGACTGGAGCCATGGCCGGGCTGGGGCCTTGAGGCCGGTCTGACTGGAGCCATGGCCGGGCTGAGGCTATGATGCCGGTCTGACTGGAGCCATGGCCGGGCTGAGGCCTTGATGCCGGTCTGATGGAGCCATGGCCGGGCTGGGGCTTGATGCCGGTCTGACTGGAGCCATGGCCGGGCTGGGGTCTTGATGCCGGTCTGACTGGAGCCATGGCCGGGCTGAGGCCTTGATGCCGGTCTGACTGGAGCCATGGCCGGGCTGAGGCCTTGATGCCGGTCTGACTGGAGCCATGGCCGGGCTGGGGCCTTGATGCCGGTCTGACTGGAGCCATGGCCGGGCTGAGGCCTTGATGCCGGTCTGACTGGAGCCATGGCCGGGCTGGGGTCTTGATGCCGGTCTGACTGGAGCCATGGCCGGGCTGAGGCCTTGATGCCGGTCTGATGGAGCCATGGCCGGGCTGGGGCCTTGATGTCGGTCTGACTGGAGCCATGGCCGGGCTGGGGCCTTGAGGCCGGTCTGACTGGAGCCATGGCCGGGCTGAGGCCTTGATGCCGGTCTGACTGGAGCCATGGCCGGGCTGAGGCCTTGATGCCGGTCTGACTGGAGCCATGGCCGGGCTGGGGTCTTGATGCCGGTCTGACTGGAGCCATGGCCGGGCTGAGGCCTTGATGCCGGTCTGATGGAGCCATGGCCGGGCTGGGGCCTTGATGTCGGTCTGACTGGAGCCATGGCCGGGCTGGGGCCTTGAGGCCGGTCTGACTGGAGCCATGGCCGGGCTGAGGCCTTGATGCCGGTCTGACTGGAGCCATGGCCGGGCTGGGGCTTGATGCCGGTCTGACTGGAGCCATGGCCGGGCTGAGGCCTTGATGCCGGTCTGATGGAGCCATGGCCGGGCTGGGGCCTTGATGTCGGTCTGACTGGAGCCATGGCAGGGCTGGGGCCTTGAGGCCGGTCTGACTGGAGCCATGGCCGGGCTGAGGCCTTGATGCCGGTCTGACTGGAGCCATGGCAGGGCTGGGGCCTTGAGGCCGGTCTGACTGGAGCCATGGCCGGGCTGAGGCCTTGATGTCGGTCTGACTGGAGCCATGGCAGGGCTGGGGTCTTGATGCCGGTCTGACTGGAGCCATGGCCGGGCTGAGGCCTTGATGCCGGTCTGACTGGAGCCATGGCAGGGCTGGGGTCTTGATGCCGGTCTGACTGGAGCCATGGCCGGGCTGAGGCCTTGATGTCGGTCTGACTGGAGCCATGGCAGGGCTGGGGCCTTGAGGCCGGTCTGACTGGAGCCATGGCCGGGCTGGGGCTTGATGCCGGTCTGACTGGAGCCATGGCAGGGCTGGGGCCTTGAGGCCGGTCTGACTGGAGCCATGGCCGGGCTGAGGCCTTGATGCCGGTCTGATGGAGCCATGGCCGGGCTGGGGCCTTGATGCCGGTCTGACTGGAGCCATGGCCGGGCTGGGGCCTTGATGCCGGTCTGATGGAGCCATGGCCGGGCTGGGGGCTTGATGCCGGTCTGACTGGAGCCATGGCCGGGCTGGGGCCTTGATGCCGGTCTGACTGGAGCCATGGCCGGGCTGGGGCCTTGATGCCGGTCTGACTGGAGCCATGGCCGGGCTGGGGCCTTGATGCCGGTCTGATGGAGCCATGGCCGGGCTGGGGGCTTGATGCCGGTCTGATGGAGCCATGGCCGGGCTGGGGCCTTGATGCCGGTCTGACTGGAGCCATGGCCGGGCTGGGGCCTTGATGCCGGTCTGACTGGAGCCATGGCAGGGCTGGGGCCTTGATGCCGGTCTGACTGGAGCCATGGCCGGGCTGGGGCTTGATGCCGGTCTTACTGGAGCCATGGCCGGGCTGAGGCCTTGATGCCGGTCTGATGGAGCCATGGCCGGGCTGGGGGCTTGATGCCGGTCTGATGGAGCCATGGCCGGGCTGGGGCCTTGATGCCGGTCTGACTGGAGCCATGGCCGGGCTGGGGCCTTGATGCCGGTCTGACTGGAGCCATGGCCGGGCTGGGGCCTTGATGTCGGTCTGACTGGAGCCATGGCCGGGCTGTGGCCTTGTTGCCGGTCTGACTGGAGCCATGGCCGGGCTGGGGCCTTGATGTCGGTCTGACTGGAGCCATGGCCGGGCTGGGGGCTTGATGCCGGTCTGACTGGAGCCATGGCCGGGCTGGGGGCTTGATGCCGGTCTGACTGGAGCCATGGCCGGGCTGGGGCCTTGATGCCGGTCTGACTGGAGCCATGGCCGGGCTGGGGCTTGATGCCGGTCTGACTGGAGCCATGGCCGGGCTGGGGCCTTGATGCCGGTCTGACTGGAGCCATGGCCGGGCTGGGGCCTTGATGCCGGTCTGATGGAGCCATGGCCGGGCTGAGGCCTTGATGCCGGTCTGACTGGAGCCATGGCCGGGCTGGGGCCTTGATGTCGGTCTGACTGGAGCCATGGCCGGGCTGGGGGCTTGATGCCGGTCTGATGGAGCCATGGCCGGGCTGGGGCCTTGATGCCGGTCTGACTGGAGCCATGGCCGGGCTGGGGCCTTGATGTCGGTCTGACTGGAGCCATGGCCGGGCTGGGGGCTTGATGCCGGTCTGATGGAGCCATGGCCGGGCTGAGGCCTTGATGCCGGTCTGACTGGAGCCATGGCCGGGCTGGGGCCTTGATGTCGGTCTGACTGGAGCCATGGCCGGGCTGGGGGCTTGATGCCGGTCTGACTGGAGCCATGGCCGGGCTGGGGGCTTGATGCCGGTCTGACTGGAGCCATGGCCGGGCTGGGGCCTTGATGCCGGTCTGACTGGAGCCATGGCCGGGCTGGGGCTTGATGCCGGTCTGACTGGAGCCATGGCCGGGCTGGGGCCTTGATGCCGGTCTGACTGGAGCCATGGCCGGGCTGGGGCCTTGATGCCGGTCTGATGGAGCCATGGCCGGGCTGAGGCCTTGATGCCGGTCTGACTGGAGCCATGGCCGGGCTGGGGCCTTGATGTCGGTCTGACTGGAGCCATGGCCGGGCTGGGGGCTTGATGCCGGTCTGATGGAGCCATGGCCGGGCTGTGGCCTTGTTGCCGGTCTGACTGGAGCCATGGCCGGGCTGGGGCCTTGATGTCGGTCTGACTGGAGCCATGGCCGGGCTGGGGGCTTGATGCCGGTCTGACTGGAGCCATGGCCGGGCTGGGGGCTTGATGCCGGTCTGACTGGAGCCATGGCCGGGCTGGGGCCTTGATGCCGGTCTGACTGGAGCCATGGCCGGGCTGGGGCTTGATGCCGGTCTGACTGGAGCCATGGCCGGGCTGGGGCCTTGATGCCGGTCTGACTGGAGCCATGGCCGGGCTGGGGCCTTGATGCCGGTCTGATGGAGCCATGGCCGGGCTGAGGCCTTGATGCCGGTCTGACTGGAGCCATGGCCGGGCTGGGGCCTTGATGTCGGTCTGACTGGAGCCATGGCCGGGCTGGGGGCTTGATGCCGGTCTGATGGAGCCATGGCCGGGCTGGGGCCTTGATGCCGGTCTGACTGGAGCCATGGCCAGGCTGGGGCCTTGATGCCGGTCTGATGGAGCCATGGCCGGGCTGGGGCCTTGATGCCGGTCTGATGGAGCCATGGCCGGGCTGGGGCCTTGATGCCGGTCTGACTGGAGCCATGGCCGGGCTGAGGCCTTGATGCCGGTCTGACTGGAGCCATGGCCGGGCTGGGGCCTTGATGCCGGTCTGACTGGAGCCATGGCCGGGCTGAGGCCTTGATGCCGGTCTGACTGGAGCCATGGCCGGGCTGGGGCCTTGATGCCGGTCTGACTGGAGCCATGGCCGGGCTGGGGCCTTGATGCCGGTCTGATGGAGCCATGGCCGGGCTGGGGCCTTGATGCCGGTCTGATGGAGCCATGGCCGGGCTGGGCCTTGATGCCGGTCTGATGGAGCCATGGCCGGGCTGAGGCCTTGATGCCGGTCTGACTGGAGCCATGGCCGGGCTGGGGCCTTGATGTCGGTCTGACTGGAGCCATGGCCGGGCTGGGGGCTTGATGCCGGTCTGATGGAGCCATGGCCGGGCTGAGGCCTTGAGGCCGGTCTGACTGGAGCCATGGCCGGGCTGGGGCTTGATGCCGGTCTGACTGGAGCCATGGCCGGGCTGGGGCCTTGATGCCGGTCTGACTGGAGCCATGGCCGGGCTGGGGCCTTGATGCCGGTCTGACTGGAGCCATGGCCGGGCTGGGGCCTTGATGCCGGTCTTACTGGAGCCATGGCCGGGCTGGGGCCTTGATGCCGGTCTGATGGAGCCATGGCCGGGCTGAGGCCTTGATGCCGGTCTGACTGGAGCCATGGCCGGGCTGGGGCCTTGATGTCGGTCTGACTGGAGCCATGGCCGGGCTGGGGGCTTGATGCCGGTCTGATGGAGCCATGGCCGGGCTGGGGCCTTGATGCCGGTCTTACTGGAGCCATGGCCGGGCTGGGGCCTTGATGCCGGTCTGACTGGAGCCATGGCCGGGCTGGGGCTTGATGCCGGTCTGACTGGAGCCATGGCCGGGCTGGGGCTTGATGCCGGTCTGACTGGAGCCATGGCCGGGCTGAGGCCTTGATGCCGGTCTGACTGGAGCCATGGCCGGGCTGGGGCCTTGATACCGGTCTGACTGGAGCCATGGCAGGGCTGGGGGCTTGATGCCGGTCTGACTGGAGCCATGGCCGGGCTGGGGCCTTGATGCCGGTCTGATGGAGCCATGGCAGGGCTGGGGCTTGATGCCGGTCTGATGGAGCCATGGCCGGGCTGGGGCCTTGATGCCGGTCTGATGGAGCCATGGCCGGGCTGAGGCCTTGATGCCGGTCTGACTGGAGCCATGGCCGGGCTGGGGCCTTGATGTCGGTCTGACTGGAGCCATGGCCGGGCTGGGGGCTTGATGCCGGTCTGATGGAGCCATGGCCGGGCTGGGGCCTTGATGCCGGTCTGACTGGAGCCATGGCCAGGCTGGGGCCTTGATGCCGGTCTGACTGGAGCCATGGCCAGGCTGGGGCCTTGATGCCGGTCTGATGGAGCCATGGCCGGGCTGGGGCCTTGATGCCGGTCTGACTGGAGCCATGGCCGGGCTGGGGCCTTGATGCCGGTCTGACTGGAGCCATGGCCAGGCTGGGGCCTTGATGCCGGTCTGATGGAGCCATGGCCGGGCTGGGGCCTTGATGCCGGTCTGATGGAGCCATGGCCGGGCTGGGGCCTTGATGCCGGTCTGACTGGAGCCATGGCCGGGCTGAGGCCTTGATGCCGGTCTGACTGGAGCCATGGCCGGGCTGGGGCCTTGATGCCGGTCTGACTGGAGCCATGGCCGGGCTGGGGCCTTGATGCCGGTCTGACTGGAGCCATGGCCAGGCTGGGGCCTTGATGCCGGTCTGATGGAGCCATGGCCGGGCTGGGGCCTTGATGCCGGTCTGATGGAGCCATGGCCGGGCTGGGGCCTTGATGCCGGTCTGACTGGAGCCATGGCCGGGCTGGGGCCTTGATGCCGGTCTGACTGGAGCCATGGCCGGGCTGGGGCCTTGATGCCGGTCTGACTGGAGCCATGGCCAGGCTGGGGCCTTGATGCCGGTCTGATGGAGCCATGGCCGGGCTGGGGCCTTGATGCCGGTCTGATGGAGCCATGGCCGGGCTGGGGCCTTGATGCCGGTCTGACTGGAGCCATGGCCGGGCTGAGGCCTTGATGCCGGTCTGACTGGAGCCATGGCCGGGCTGGGGCCTTGATGCCGGTCTGACTGGAGCCATGGCCGGGCTGAGGCCTTGATGCCGGTCTGACTGGAGCCATGGCCGGGCTGGGGCCTTGATGCCGGTCTGACTGGAGCCATGGCCGGGCTGGGGCCTTGATGCCGGTCTGACTGGAGCCATGGCCGGGCTGGGGCCTTGATGCCGGTCTGACTGGAGCCATGGCCTTGCTGCCGGTTTGCGAGGTGTCTCTTTAGTGGTACTCGCCATTTATATTGGGTAATAGGCGCCCATGTGTATTGTATGTTTCCATCAGTGGAAATTCTAATGTTTTTCTGATGTTAATAAATTTGTCGTGATGATGGTGTCTCTAGGGTTTGGCAAGTGTCTATCAGCATATCCAGAGAATACCAACCGTTGTTCCACCTCAGCGGCAGACTTGTTCCTTTTGGGGACTGCTTCGTGAGGTAACTAAAACCCTATATGATAACAATTAATAAACATTAGCGCAAGTGATATTGACTGACAATGATAAAATGTCATGAGTTGATGAGATAAATGTACATATGATAATGAAAAAAAAACTGGCTATCATCTATTTAAAGCTTACCCGTAAGCTGTAGTTGATGGTCGTGGTTGAGACACATTGTTTAACCGGTGCGTGGGGATGCTGCATACGGGATCGCTGCGTTCCTTGAATACAATCTTGAAACTGCTCTTCACCCAGAATAACGCTGTCGTTGACATGTTCACAGACGTATGGCGGTTGTGTTAGCTCCAGCTAGTTTCCCCTCTTTCCCAGCGACAGGCACGTGGTTCTGCCAACAATGACTGCTCTAAAACAACCCAATGGTACCAATAGAACACCGAGTGTAGTGAGTGCCGTATCTACTCCATACAACTTGATATACACTCTGAAACGCTTATATCATGTCATCATAGAATCATGGCCTTGCCTTTCGAAAGATTATTACTTACATTATGATAGCAACATTATTATAGAACGTAATTGAGTATTCTTATCAACAGTTACATGCTTGTAACTATTATAATGTTGTTCACTCGACACATACCTGTTTTCTCCTTGAACAGCCTGTCTTACGAGCAGAACACATTCACCCAAGCATTATCCAGGTAAGCAGTACATGAATAGGGCTCGACTCAATCAGTTAGTCAATATTATCTGTGGTGAGGTTCAGTATTAATAAAGGTTGGATTCCATGACATCTTCATCTCAAATTGCAAAGCTTCAATTCCAATAATACAGACTTTCGCCAGCATGAGGTACAATTCCATGAATGTATTTAGTTCATTGCGCTCTTGTCTCCCACAGAATCCGTGCGTTGCGGTTGAAGCCCTGCTGCTGACAAGGTAAAATTTACATTATTGTATGTAATTTTAATACAACGTAACTTTAATGTTAACTACATTAATGAACAAAACACGAGATTGTAGTGACCAAAAGTTCAAAGTTCCAAAATATTAGATACTACTCCTGCATGAAATGATTTTTAATTCATTCTGAAATTATATGTGTAGGAGCCGGATATTTTATACGCTTGATGGCTTTGCAACGGTCGAACCGCTGATACTTCCCATCGAATACCACATCGCTTATGTAAAGGTAAGGTGCTTTGATTTAAATTGGATATTGGCGCGGTACAGATGTATATTGTATCAGCAGTTTGAGGTATATCCTTATGTGGCAGTTCTATTGCAGCCGTAATGTATGGTTTAATCCAACGTACGCGCTCACACTGCACGTTATTTTTTAAGAAATCCTGTTAAGCTGATCTACTTGCCTTGTGTTTTGTCTTGTACATGTGTTGTGACTGACACTGCGATGGTTCCATTGTCAGACCGCGGCCATAACCACCTCATACTACATCCTGCTGATTGGCGGGACAATCGTGGCACTGGACAAGGAACACTTTACTAGCCACAGTGTCATCGGACTATCAGGTTTTTTACTGAATATGATTTAAAAAATACATTGTTAAAATTTTTAATTTTAAATGCATAATTTATATGAAGAGTGTGTCGGACAACAGCACGAAGAGCTTAAGATGTTGATCAGGATTGACGGCTAGCGAACTAAGATACCACGTTCAGTCAATTCAGCGGCCCTTTTATTTCTATCCCAACTTCACAAGGTAACATAATTGGACTTCGTGGAAGAACGTTATGCTCAAGATCGCCAAATGAGCAGGTAATGATCTGTCATGATAAGTATGATAGGGCGGTGTTTGGGCCAGAGATCATAATGTATACATTTGTCGCACTGGGGCTGACCAGTAGAGAGACTGGGTATGTAGGTGGAGAGACTGGGTATGTAGGTGGAGAGACTGGGTATGTAGGTGGAGAGACTGGGTATGTAGGTGGAGAGACTGGGTATGTAGGTGGAGAGACTGGGTATGTAGGTGGAGAGACTGGGTATGTAGGTGGAGAGACTGGGTATGTAGGTGGAGAGACTGGGTATGTAGGTGGAGAGACTGGGTATGTAGGATGATACCCTGCAAATTAATGTATTTGCGTGTATGAGTCCGAGGCCGGATATTTTTTGAAATTCTCAGCCAAATAATTATTTTAACAACAAACATGGACGACGTGGCTCGCCTGTATGATATGCCGGGCATGCACTGGGGGAGATGGTATGATATGCCGGGCATGCACTGGGGGAGATGGTATGATATGCCGGGCATGCACTGGGGGAGATGGTATGATATGCCGGGCATGCACTGGGGGAGATGGTATGATATGCCGGGCATGCACTGGGGGAGATGGTATGATATGCCGGGCATGCTCTGGGGGAGATGGTATGATATGCCGGGCATGCACTGGGAGAGATGGTATGATATGCCGGGCATGCTCTGGGGGAGATGGTATGATATGCCGGTCATGCACTGGGGGAGATGGTATGATATGCCGGGCATGCACTGGGAGAGATGGTATGATATGCCGGGCATGCACTGGGGGAGATGGTATGATATGCCGGGCATGCACTGGGGGAGATGGTATGATATGCCGGGCATGCTCTGGGGGAGATGGTATGATATGCCGGGCATGCACTGGGGGAGATGGTATGATATGCCGGGCATGCACTGGGGGAGATGGTATGATATGCCGGGCATGCTCTGGGGGAGATGGTATGATATGCCGGGCATGCACTGGGAGAGATGGTATGATATGCCGGGCATGCACTGGGGGAGATGGTATGATATGCCGGGCATGCACTGGGGGAGATGGTATGATATGCCGGGCATGCACTGGGGGAGATGGTATGATATGCCGGGCATGCTCTGGGGGAGATGGTATGATATGCCGGGCATGCACTGGGGGAGATGGTATGATATGCCGGGCATGCACTGGGGGAGATGGTATGATATGCCGGGCATGCACTGGGAGAGATGGTATGATATGCCGGGCATGCACTGGGGGAGATGGTATGATATGCCGGGCATGCACTGGGGGAGATGGTATGATATGCCGGGCATGCACTGGGAGAGATGGTATGATATGCCGGGCATGCTCTGGGGGAGATGGTATGATATGCCGGGCATGCACTGGGAGAGATGGTATGATATGCCGGGCATGCACTGGGGGAGATGGTATGATATGCCGGGCATGCACTGGGAGAGATGGTATGATATGCCGGGCATGCACTGGGGGAGATGGTATGATATGCCGGGCATGCACTGGGGGAGATGGTATGATATGCCGGGCATGCACTGGGGGAGATGGTATGATATGCCGGGCATGCACTGGGAGAAATGGTATGATATGCCGGGCATGCACTGGGGGAGATGGTATGATATGCCGGGCATGCACTGGGAGAGATGGTATGATATGCCGGGCATGCACTGGGGGAGATGGTATGATATGCCGGGCATGCACTGGGGGAGATGGTATGATATGCCGGGCATGCTCTGGGGGAGATGGTATGATATGCCGGGCATGCACTGGGGGAGATGGTATGATATGCCGGGCATGCTCTGGGGGAGATGGTATGATATGCCGGGCATGCTCTGGGGGAGATGGTATGATATGCCGGGCATGCACTGGGGGAGATGGTATGATATGCCGGGCATGCACTGGGGGAGATGGTATGATATGCCGGGCATGCACTGGGGGAGATGGTATGATATGCCGGGCATGCACTGGGGGAGATGGTATGATATGCCGGGCATGCACTGGGGGAGATGGTATGATATGCCGGGCATGCACTGGGGGAGATGGTATGATATGCCGGGCATGCACTGGGGGAGATGGTATGATATGCCGGGCATGCACTGGGGGAGATGGTATGATATGCCGGGCATGCACTGGGGGAGATGGTATGATATGCCGGGCATGCTCTGGGGGAGATGGTATGATATGCCGGGCATGCACTGGGGGAGATGGTATGATATGCCGGGCATGCTCTGGGGGAGATGGTATGATATGCCGGGCATGCTCTGGGGGAGATGGTATGATATGCCGGGCATGCACTGGGGGAGATGGTATGATATGCCGGGCATGCACTGGGGGAGGTGGTATGATATGCCGGGCATGCACTGGGGGAGATGGTATGATATGCCGGGCATGCACTGGGGGAGATGGTATGATATGCCGGGCATGCACTGGGGGAGATGGTATGATATGCCGGGCATGCACTGGGAGAGATGGTATGATATGCCGGGTATGCACTGGGGGAGATGGTATGATATGCCGGGCATGCTCTGGGGGAGATGGTATGATATGCCGGGCATGCACTGGGGGAGATGGTATGATATGCCGGGCATGCACTGGGGGAGATGGTATGATATGCCGGGCATGCACTGGGGGAGATGGTATGATATGCCGGGCATGCACTGGGGGAGATGGTATGATATGCCGGGCATGCTCTGGGGGAGATGGTATGATATGCCGGGCATGCACTGGGAGAGATGGTATGATATGCCGGGCATGCACTGGGGGAGATGGTATGATATGCCGGGCATGCACTGGGAGAGATGGTATGATATGCCGGGCATGCACTGGGGGAGATGGTATGATATGCCGGGCATGCACTGGGGGAGATGGTATGATATGCCGGGCATGCACTGGGGGAGATGGTATGATATGCTGGGCATGCACTGGGGGAGATGGTATGATATGCCGGTCATGCACTGGGGGAGATGGTATGATATGCCGGGCATGCACTGGGAGAGATGGTATGATATGCCGGGCATGCACTGGGGGAGATGGTATGATATGCCGGGCATGCACTGGGGGAGATGGTATGATATGCCGGGCATGCACTGGGGGAGATGGTATGATATGCCGGGCATGCACTGGGAGAGATGGTATGATATGCCGGGCATGCACTGGGGGAGATGGTATGATATGCCGGGCATGCACTGGGGGAGATGGTATGATATGCCGGGCATGCACTGGGGGAGATGGTATGATATGCCGGGCATGCACTGGGGGAGATGGTATGATATGCCGGGCATGCACTGGGGGAGATGGTATGATATGCCGGGCATGCACTGGGGGAGATGGTATGATATGCCGGGCATGCACTGGGGGAGATGGTATGATATGCCGGGCATGCACTGGGGGAGATGGTATGATATGCCGGGCATGCACTGGGAGAGATGGTATGATATGCCGGGCATGCACTGGGAGAGATGGTATGATATGCCGGGCATGCACTGGGGGAGATGGTATGATATGCCGGGCATGCACTGGGGGAGATGGTATGATATGCCGGGCATGCACTGGGGGAGATGGTATGATATGCCGGGCATGCACTGGGGGAGATGGTATGATATGCCGGGCATGCACTGGGGGAGATGGTATGATATGCCGGGCATGCACTGGGGGAGATGGTATGATATGCCGGGCATGCTCTGGGGGAGATGGTATGATATGCCGGGCATGCACTGGGGGAGATGGTATGATATGCCGGGCATGCACTGGGAGAGATGGTATGATATGCCGGGCATGCACTGGGGGAGATGGTATGATATGCCGGGCATGCACTGGGGGAGATGGTATGATATGCCGGGCATGCACTGGGGGAGATGGTATGATATGCCGGGCATGCTCTGGGGGAGATGGTATGATATGCCGGGCATGCACTGGGGGAGATGGTATGATATGCCGGGCATGCACTGGGGGAGATGGTATGATATGCCGGGCATGCACTGGGGGAGATGGTATGATATGCCGGGCATGCACTGGGGGAGATGGTATGATATGCCGGGCATGCACTGGGGGAGATGGTATGATATGCCGGGCATGCACTGGGGGAGATGGTATGATATGCCGGGCATGCACTGGGGGAGATGGTATGATATGCCGGGCATGCACTGGGGGAGATGGTATGATATGCCGGGCATGCACTGGGGGAGATGGTATGATATGCCGGGCATGCACTGGGGGAGATGGTATGATATGCCGGGCATGCACTGGGGGAGATGGTATGATATGCCGGGCATGCTCTGGGGGAGATGGTATGATATGCCGGGCATGCACTGGGGGAGATGGTATGATATGCCGGGCATGCACTGGGGGAGATGGTATGATATGCCGGGCATGCACTGGGGGAGATGGTATGATATGCCGGTCATGCACTGGGGGAGATGGTATGATATGCCGGGCATGCACTGGGGGAGATGGTATGATATGCCGGGCATGCACTGGGAGAGATGGTATGATATGCCGGGCATGCACTGGGGGAGATGGTATGATATGCCGGGCATGCACTGGGGGAGATGGTATGATATGCCGGGCATGCACTGGGGGAGATGGTATGATATGCCGGGCATGCACTGGGGGAGATGGTATGATATGCCGGGCATGCACTGGGGGAGATGGTATGATATGCCGGGCATGCACTGGGAGAGATGGTATGATATGCCGGGCATGCTCTGGGGGAGATGGTATGATATGCCGGGCATGCACTGGGGGAGATGGTATGATATGCCGGGCATGCACTGGGAGAGATGGTATGATATGCCGCGCATGCACTGGGGGAGATGGTATGATATGCCGGGCATGCTCTGGGGGAGATGGTATGATATGCCGGGCATGCACTGGGGGAGATGGTATGATATGCCGGGCATGCACTGGGGGAGATGGTATGATATGCCGGGCATGCACTGGGGGAGATGGTATGATATGCCGGGCATGCTCTGGGGGAGATGGTATGATATGCCGGGCATGCTCTGGGGGAGATGTGGTGACTGGAAGCAGCTGTTTATTCAAAATAGGCCAAGAACAGTCTTTACTTTTCAATATTTGTGGGACCGTTAAATGATCGGCCTCGCTTCTTGAACGATTGACAAATTAGCGCATATACATCGCCTGCTCCGTATGTGTGCAATAAACGACAGACGGCGTGCGTCCGGCTTGTACCTTCATTAGTTAAGTGTAGCTTTCCCCGTCCTTATTTGACAATACTATCATCGGGGGACCGATTTTATGACCAACAAATCCAGTGATGTACTCACCTCTTAGCTTTAGTACGGCGGAATGACTCAGTGTTGACCTGACCGCGGGTGACATTTAATGTTTCAGTATGGCAATGAAGCTTTTGTGGTCTGGCAAAGGGAAAACATCATCGTGTTTTCTGATCCCTTGGACCGCCCAGTCACCCTGAGGCCACTAGAGGGCCTGAACGATGCCAACCGTAACCAAGTAAGCTTGGAATATTATGCAAGCTTGAAATAAACCAGCTTATGTCAAAAAATCATGGACGGTTTAAAGAAGTAGCAGTAATTATGTCAATTTTATATTTCCGCTTCAAAAATAAATAATGCTATATAATGTAGTGTAATTGTCAGCATCGTTAAGTGCGGAATCGCTTTGTGTTACGTTGCTTCATTGAACAGTAATTGTACCGTGACAATTGGGAGGCCATGTATACCTAGAACCTAGATACACTAGATACACCGTTATGTCGCTCACAAGCAGTTTGAGATCCAAGACGTGGCGTTCGCAGCCAAGAGGGACTTCCTGGCCGTAACCCTTGCCACCGATGTCAACCCAATGGTATGGAATTCCCAATGATTATAATTTAATAAGCGAACGGAATGGGGCGTATAAGTTGATTCCTTCACAATTTAAAATTGAAAGGAAAAATGCAAATATATATTGTAATAAAGTCAGACTGACATCTTGATTACATCCACGAAGTACATACTTATGATATAAGACTTTTAACTAATGTTCTCTGTGTTATACAAAGGCAATGTTCTGTGGCTTACATGTCGGTATGCGTGATAACCAGGGCATCGCGATGACCTACAGTTTGAAGACACGTGAATGGAATCTGATGTGCTCGAGACACAACGGTGAGCGTGGTGCTGAGAGTTGGGTTGATTAGTGACCAGTAATAGTAAACCTTCCTTACACAGAAATATTCTCGCGAATATTTCAGCAAATATATTGGGCCATTTTATTTCATCGTTATTATCTGTCGTCCTGAATGAGATACAGACTTAAGAAAATTGTCAAGATGATTCCGTGGAGAAAATGTGTACGAGCAACTTTGTCAGTAACTGTTTCAGTGTCGGTAGGGGAGACACTGAGTCTTCTGCCAGTCCTGTCACCGAGATGTGCCATGCTGTGGTGGACGCGTCGCCTGGTCGGCCTGTGTGACGGCCAGGAGGCCTCTGATAACGGTAACGGTGCCACTCCGGGTGTAGACAGTAAGGTGATCTCACCAAGTATTACATTGTATGCCATATCAGTTGCGTTGGGCATTGGTTTCACTGAGGTTTATCTATAATCTCTTTTACCATGAGTCCATAATGTATGTTGTGATATTGTTTGTGAATGTTTTACTGCCCAAAATAGCATCATCTTTGTGGACCGTTCGTTACATTGCAGAGGAATGTAGCCACAGTTTTCATAACGAAGTCCTGAATGGTAGTTTCATCCAACAAGTCAGCGGAGGCATGTATACTCTTTTTAATAAAATGAGTCAACTTTCTGTTAACTTGATCTAATCACTCCTAATGCTTGGAGGTAAAATTTAACATTTATATTAAAATTGATTTAATTTGAATGTAGCCGTACCTTATGAGATGAAGGATATGTGTGCTTTTATATTTGTAGGCTCCAGTGGAGATATTTTTGTTTTGACGACAGACGGTCAACTGTTTCAAAGTGATTGGTTTCATGGATTGAAAATGGTGAAGAAAGCCGTTTAAATATACTGGATCAATAAGTTCAATCTTTATAATGATAGCCAAATAATCGAGTCCAAGTGTTTCGGCTTGCATTTTCACTGACTTTCCCATGTCCCACTGTTGTATTTTCCTATGCTACCATAGTAGTTGTTAACGTGTTACATGTACACGGCGTGGAATACTGCTTCTCACGGTTTGGCTCAATAGTATTAGAAGGAGAAGGTTGTTGGTTCGAACTGGATAAAACAATATCACATGAAGCAAACCTCGTTTTCCCCTTTTTGTATGGATGCCTTCTGTTATTCGTCATGCAGGTAACAGACATTCGTGGCTACAATGTGTCTGATGACGTGCTGGGCGTCGATGCGGGCGGCGGCTTATACGTCGTCAGGGCAACGGGAGACCACGTGACCAGACGCAATTATCCATTGTCAACGGAGATTCTCAACAGCTGGTCCGAAGACAAACAGTGTCCGGTGAGTTTTGTCTCACAGGACAACAATGTTCGGTTTTGTTTCACAGGACAACAATGTCCGGTGGGTTTTGTCTCATGACAACAATGTCAGGTGGGTTTGTCTAATGACAACAATGTCTGGTGATTTTTGTCTTATGACAACAATGTCCCGTGGGTTTTGTCTCATGACAACAATGCCCGGTGAGTTTTGTCTCATGACAACAATGTCCGGTGAGTTTTGTCTCATGACAACAATGTCAGGTGGTTTTCTCTCATGACAACAATGTCAGGTGGATTTCTCTCATGACAACAATGTCAGGTGGATTTATCTCATGACAACAATGTCAGGTGGATTTCTCTCATGACAACAATGTCCGGGGAGTTTTGTCTCATGACAACAATGTCCCGTGTATTTGTTTATTTGTAGTATTCTGCGCTGGAGAGCAACATGATACGTGACATGTATCATGCGGACCTTGGGGACGACCTGACCTTCTGGGTGTCTATTGTGTACCCACAGGACCGACAGACCAAGCAGTCCATGCTCCATGTAGGTGGACGTGTGTGTACTCGGAGAGCGAATATAAATATAAGGCCTCGTGTGTGTATAAATCAAGAGGCAACAATTTGTCTGTGGAGGGCGGCAGCAAGTAGCTAGAATTTGTTGTTCCTTGTTTTTCTGCGTTCATGAGATTTCCGTAGGATTCACAATGATTGATTTAGCAACGGGTGAAGAAAGTCTACAGTGTGCAAGAAGTGAGGTCAAATTCAGACGTTTAACAGTGTTTTGCATTTAAAATATATCACGCGAAATTCCAAATGTTATTGACATGTTTCAAAGTTGACAAAACAATCATAGTAGCAAGACCATTGTTACAGCATAACTTTGCATGGTTCTGTGAGTGAAGTTGAAACCTATTGTTCAAATACAGTAACAGCGTAAGAAAAATGTTGTTTCATGCTGCGCAGGAAAGTCATTTGGGTGCAGAAATGATGGCCCAAATGGAAATCCATACAGAGGTTACCACGTGGATGGGTTTCGTGCAGGAAAACATGGTAACGACCGGTCTATTGTATCAGTACTGATTCGATATGTGCGCGATGTTGTTTCACCAGACATGTACACTCACATTGTGCACTGTCATGAACGTTACTTAAAACGCATTAGTATTATGGTCTAAAAACGCTTTATCCCATGTCCGTAATGTATTAATGATCTCACTATCTATTGGGTGCTGACTACTGTAAAACAGCGAAAGAAATTGTGTTTTGGTTAGCTGGGTTTACAGTAAGCATCAGATTAGTTGTCAGAATATGTTAGTTGTTAACATTTGTTAACCGGTTATAAATGTATATAATAATAATAACGTATAGATGTGTAAACAAATCCCGGTATCGGTTACCTGAGATGTTTATTGTTTCCAGACGATACATATCTCGGTTTCGTATCTTCCTGGAGAGTGAGTGTTGTTCTGTTGCTCAACAACTACCACAGCTATTGCTACAAAAGTGTTTACATTGTTCATGCAGTATAATATTATTACAAGCATGAAATGTTATATATGTTATCTATCAAGGAAAATGTACGATTCATTATGTTAGATACTAACTTTGTAGTTATAGTGTTATTATGTTAAACATTAACTTTGTAGTTGTATTATCAATTCTACTGCAAGTGTACACTTCATTTTGCCGTTAAGTGGTATTAAAACTTTTTTAGTAAATTACTTATCTGTCTCGTATGAAACAAATACGCGTCCCGCTATGATAACTTCAGGACAGACAAAGACATTTACCTTGCGATTGTGCCAAGCGACACGGAGGTATCATGTGGCAGTCCTCGCCAGTTCGTAAGTGCTTCAAGTGTCACTCATTATCGCCCTCTCACTTATCAAAGGTATATATTCAACAGGTTACCCAAGATAAAAGTTTAACAATTTATAATACACAATCACGATTATAATTGCGAAAGAACTAATTCCAGTAGACTGTCCTGGAGTTCTGTGCCGGTCAGCCCTTCAGTTTGAGATGTGTACGTATACAGCCGCTAATAGTTTGGCCCCCGCTTCTGGTTTTTGCCAGACTTCTTACAAAAGAAGATCCATATAGTTTGGCTTTATTTCACTGAATTCCAGGCTGCATCAATCACAATTGGATGCTTGGCGACGTACAGAGTCAAGGTGGATGGGTTGGTATTGATAGTACATTAATCCGGCATTGTCATAGTTTATCTTAACCGACGTACGGCGTCAGTGCAGCGATCGCTGGGGACCGAGAGGACAGAGCAGCTGCTACGTCACAGTCTCACAATTCTCACGGGAACGAGAATGAAACTGGTGTCGTCACCCCCTATTAATTACCGAAACTGGTATCGTCACCCCCTACTAATTACCGGAACTGGTGTCGTCACCCCTTATAATTACCGGAACTGGTGTCGTCACCGCCTACTAATTACCGGAACTGGTGTCGTCACCCCCTACTAATTACCGGAACTGGTGTCGTCACCTCCTATTGATTCCCGGGACTGCTGTCGTCACCGCCTACTAATTACCGAAACTGGTCTGGTCACCCCCTACTAATTACCGAAACTGGTGTCGTCACCCCCTACTAATTACCGAAACTGACGTCTTCGAAACTAATTATGCAGTTCGTACCTTGGAATTCTATAACCTAAGCTTATTTTCATTACACTCTTTGCCCAGGGTTTCTACATCTGGATGTGAGGCGTACGAAAACCTTACCTACACCATTCCTGGGTCAGTATAATATATTTAATGAAACTTTTGATCGCGTAAGCAACGTAAACATTGAAAACTAAGTTGCATGCCAGGCATATCAGTGCATATATATGTGAATAGCTTTGTCTCATGCTTGGGCTGTACTTTAATGGCGGTCTCATGTTTCTTTGCAGAACAGAAGATGCCTTTCCGGTAAATTGCTCCACTCACCAAGTAGCACTTAACAAGTAGGACCGGTATGATAATGACGCAACATGATAATATAGTCTCCAGTCTTGTACAGTCTTTGCCAATGTAAATGCGGGATGCAACTCGATCTCGGGGCGTGATATTATGGTCTATATGACATGGGGTTTATCTAGTCAGGGTCATCAATTCCATGTTTGTAGTGTATTTTTATTTTTCCGACATCTCCGCCCCAGTACGACTTTGCCACACTTGGATGCCCCATTGCAGTTGAGAAAACGGTGGCGTTTCTACCTAAATTGATGTTGTAAGTATACATGTAAGGCTACAATAGCTTACTACATACTGTATAAATCTAAACATGTCTTCATGTGTCTGTGCATAAGGTAGTGTTACAGACATCAGGAAGAGGCAGTCTACAGATGAATTTCCTTTGCTGTTACAGGTACAACGAAAACACCTTTTTGAGGACGATACCATCAGATTTTATTCTCTGGGAGATCAACAATCGGACCTTCATGTACAATACGACCATGGCGAAGGTAACATATAGCAATAGCGAACTATGCAAAACGATGTAAAGTCTCGTTGATGGAAATATCCTATTCATTTTCTTGTTTTTGAGTAAAGTAAATGTGAACGTGCGGACACATATCATTTACATTTCCGGTTAAACTATAGGGAATTAACTAAACATTACACAGAATATATATATTTTTAATCATACAGTAGTGAAGTTCCAAGCACTTTTGCACGACCACCCAACTTGCCATGGGCACCCGCCTCAGCGATCTCCCGGCAGAAGGCGTTACGCTTGCGCCATAGTCCCTCTGTCCCACGTCTAATTTAACCATCAGAATTATCCACCATACGCGAGAATTGAAATGAATCTAATCGAAGATATATTCGCCGTTTGGCATCAAATACACCATTGTTTAGCATTTACTGTGCCACTGGTACCATACCTGACGAATGCATTTGAGTTTGATTAAAGTTATAATATATATAGATATATATTGTTAAGCAATTTTTTTTGGGCAAAATTTGTGAATCCCATGTGAAAAAGTGTTCCTTTATAGTTTTATACCTTTCATCATGCGATGACAGATCAATTTTTCATGAAGGTTATATTTATACAGTCAGACAATGTGTTCTAAATGTGTTTTCAAAATATTTCGAAAACCATAATTTAACTGCATGAGCAGCTTTAATTTGAAGCCATGTTACTTTCGAACTATATCTTCGAGTGCGGTCGAGGTCAAAGGCGTGAAGCATTTTGAACTTTGACCCAGTGTTATTTTTTAAATATTTTTTCGCTTAACTCTTCCATTGTGATCATTCGACAACGGAATGTCTATATTTTTCAAATTCTGCGTCGAAAATTCCATATTCAATCTAAAAAACCCTCTAAAACCATTCGTGACCCCAGGACCGTTGGGGTCAACCGTAAGGTGAGCGGTGACGTGGGGCAGAGGTGATGTGAGGAACGAGCTCCCTCTGCCGACAAAATTGGGGCCCGGGTAGGGGTGGAGTCATGGGTCCATCGTCATTGTTGGCAGGGTGCCAAATTTTGACTTGTAGCGTGGTGGGCCATGGTTCAGGAAGCGGCAGCCCGGGGGGGGGGGGGGGGCACTACATTACTACAGTGGTGGGGGTGTGCCATGCCATGGAGAGGATTTGGAGAGCGAGAGTAAAGTGCCCGATTTGGTGGTCACTGAGAGTGAATGGTTAAAAATGACATCTAAAATAGATACTGACAACATTTTGGTTAAAAAGGCACATATAATAGACACTGACATTCACGACAATGAGTCTGGAGGATACTTATTTGAACACTTTCGATATGAATTAGACTATATAGTCAAAAACTGCAAGTTTAAAAAAAAATTGCAGATGGGCATATCGAGATAAATTATTGATTTCTGCTTCGGGGATTGAGGGAAAAAAGGCGAAAAAATGGGTCATTTGGGAGGCACATATGTATATACCTAACTATATGTGGTGCCCCCCCCCCCCCAGAAGCGGCAGTTTATGGTGTAACTTGATACAGCTGCTGTCTTAGAAACTCACTATCACTCAAAAGTGTGTGTACAGGACTGTCCTACTACAGAACGGCCGTATGGGTTAGGGTGGGTTGGGTGGCGGTCTATAGGGATGGGGGGGGGGGGGGGTGTTAAGTGTTGCGTGAAGCTAGCGGCCGGGTCGACTCAAGGCAATTTTCTCAAAGTGGTCGGAACATACTCTTGAATGTTTGGTGGGTTAAAACTCGCACGAGCAGTCTTGCCGCAATAGCCGCTGGTCGCCTAGTGGACAGCAGTATAAAGATATCCTATTTTTGCTGTCTTTTTGTGCAGTTGAATTGTTACAGCACCTCCGCTCACATGTAAACAAAGTATCGGTTCAGCGGAAGGTAGTCGTCAGTGACGTCAACGCCTTGCGTAAGCTTTGCGTGTGATTGGCTATAATTCTGGTCACGTGTTCAAAACATGTCGACACCCGTCTAATGGGCGAAAATCTGTATTTTATATTGTTGGTGTTTCCTCGATAATGCGGTCTTTTTAAAAAGAAAGGCAGATATATTTTATACCAACAGAGTTATATGTTTATATCGCATTGCGGCCCCTCGGTATTTTCTTTTAATATTCACCAACCCCTACATACCGCAGCAAGGTCGAGGGTAGAAAGGCTGCACCCCCCGCCGCAAAGTGGCAAAGCTCAGTTACCGTTTTATCGGGGTCGCGGGGGATTTATATGCAGTCAGGCCTAGTCGAGAGCACATATATAAAAGGCCCGACATATGTACATGGTGTAGCCCCTGGTTGGCCGCTACCTTCTGGAATCCCTATCCTGACAGGCTGGGTGTTCCCGGGAGGCCCAGTCTCGCCGCCAGATGGAGCTACTCCAGCAAGGCAACCACTCCTGGCACCAACTGTGGACGCCAAGGGTAAGGAACGCCCGCAAACCCAAGACCTGGTCCGTGCGAACGGCTAGGAGCATGTCCCATTGTAGATATGTACATATTTTATACGAAAGCTATAAAATGCCCCTCCTCCCACCTCCCGCCCACAAAAAACTGCACATCTTGCACATTGTTTTACTAAGTGATGTACAGAAAAGTGTTATCAACGTGTTCAGCGAAAAGTAATTATATAGTTGAACTGTGGACCGGCTACATAACCACATTTCCAAATTGTGTATGAAGAGTTACAGAAGCTGTTTTGAAGAGGGCGAGGTGACGGAGGGGGGCGCTGGGGACGTACTTCAACTGGAACAGCCTTACGAAGTGCTGAACCGCTCCGGGGTGGCGGCCGTCACCTTCCCGGATGACACGGATGACGCTCACGGCATCTACGTGTTCAGTGTAAAGATACTGGACCCCCACTTCAGGTAGGTCAGCGCCTGTGTTAAAAAGCCTAGCATACACTGTGCCGGTGTTGGCTACGGTTCACCACGGTCCTCCCCGGTCTTCCCCGGTCTATATACCGGGAGGAACCGGGGTCACTTCGCAACATTTTGGCGCGAGAACACTAAACCGCAGATCAATAGGTCATGGGGGCCTCCCTGGTGTAGTGGTTAGCGCACTAGACCACATATCAATAGGTCTTGGGGCCTCCCTGGTGTAGTGGTTGCAGCACTAGACCACAGATCAATAGGTCCTGGGGGCCTCCCTGGTGTAGTGGTTGGCGCACAAAACCGCAGATCGCAAGGTCCTGGGGGCCTCCCTGGTGTAGTGGTTGCATGCAGCACTAGACCGCAGAACGCTACGTCCTGGGAGCCTCCCGGGTGTATCTTACGAGGGTTTTTATGGGGAGAACTTTTGTCTAGTAAGCTTTGATTGGTTGGTTGGTTATGCAGGACGCTTTAACCACGTTTGGTCATATCGCGTCAATGGGAGAAGGAAGGAAGAGTGGAGCCATGTCCCCGGGGGTAACCCCCTACTCTTTACGAAGAAAGGCAAGGGATCTTTATACTGCGACCACACAGACATGGCCACAGCAGGGCTCGAACCACCGACCCCCGTGCCGTTAGGCTCAGTAAGCTTTGAATAGTGCTCCATATGTGACTATGGGGATAGTTTGACACATCTAGGTTTCTTGATCCGGTTGAACCCATAAGTGAACACAGGTCGCCTAAAACAATCTATCCATCAACCAAACCTCCCAGATATGTAGCCCCCCCCCCCTCCCCCGCGGGCCATCCGCCCCCCCCGCGGGCCATCCCACACTACTTCAAGGTACCTTACGACACTCGTTTATGTACCATAGTCTAGTCCACTTCTGTTTGCTTTTACTTTCAGTTACAATATACAAATAAGGCGTATAAGCGCCAGAACAGTTAAATATATTAATTAGAAAGGATTAGAAAAGTTGTCTTTTTGCCTAATCTTGGAATAGTTAAAACACGTCTTGTACGACATTACTTGTTAGATGTTTACCGCTAAACTTGTTTCACACCACTTTCTGGATTGCAGCTACTGCCCCCTGGCGGTGACCTTGGCAGTGAGAGTGGAGGGCGAGGAGGCAGACGACAACGGATTGGTCCTCATCGTGGTGCTGTCCGCCTACCTCACCGTGGTCCTCGTCGGTCTCACCGCCTCCTACATCTACTTCAGGAACGCCACCTACCGGGGCCTCTGCTCCTGACCCCAGGCTGCCTGACCCCAGGCTGCCTGACCCCAGGCTGCCTATCCCCACACTGCCTGACCCCCCCGACTCCCTGACCCCAGACTGCCTGACCCCTGACCCCAGGCTGCCTCACCCCTGACTCCAGGTTGCCTCACCCGTTACCCCAGGCTGCCTGACACCTGACCCCAGGCTGCCTCACCCATGACCCCAGGCTGCCTCACCCCTGACCCCAGGCTGCCTCACTCATGACCCCAGGCTGCCTCACCCCTGACCCCAGGCTGCCTCACCCATGACCCCAGGCTGCCTCACTCATGACCCCAGGCTGCCTCACCCCTGACCCCAGGCTGCCTCACCCCTGACCCCAGGCTGCCTCACTCATGACCCCAGGCTGCCTCACTCATGACCCCAGGCTGCCTCACCCCTGACCCCAGGCTGCCTCACCCCTGACCCCAGGCTGCCTCACTCATGACCCCAGGCTGCCTCACTCATGACCCCAGGCTGCCTCACCCCTGACCCCAGGCTGCCTCACCCATGACCCCAGGCTGCCTCACTCATGACCCCAGGCTGCCTCACCCCTGACCCCAGACTGCCTCGACCCCTGACCCCTGGCTGCCTGACCCACCCTCACCGCCTCCTACATCTACTTCAGGAACGTCACCTGCCGGGGCCTCTTATCCTGTTCCCAGGCTGCCGGACCCCAGGCTGCATGCCCCAGGCTGCCTGACCCCATGCTGGCTAACCCCAGGCTGCCTGACCCCAGGCTGCCTGACCCCAGGCTGCCTGACCCCAGGCTGCCTGACCCCAGGCTGCCTGACCCCAGGCTGCCGGACCCCAGGCTTGACCCCCGACTCCCTCACCAAGCTACCTGATCCCAGGCTTCCTGACCCCCCCCCCCCCCCCAGACTCCCTGAGCTCAGGCTACCCGACCGCCCCGACACCCTGACCCCCTAGGCTGCCTGACCCCAATCTGCCTGACCCTGATATGTTAAGGTTAAACCAGACTCGGTGGGCCCTGGGTTAGATTTAACCTGGTCGTGGGATATAGCAAACAGTATGTAAGAGATACATACGTTTGGTGTCAGAATCTAGAAGTCCCAATAAATGTGCATCGATGCCTGGAATTTGATATTACATTATTGCTTTCCTGTATTTAGCAGGACGGTTAACGTGAAATGTGTAAAAGTGGTATTTTCCCATACTTTCTTCCAAAATCTGCCTAGTTATGTTGAATGCCAACATGAGGTCTGATACAAACCTAACGTTTGCTTTATAAACAAATTATGCCGAGAGTAGTCAATGGAAGCATTTCTGCGGGAAAACGGCCTAAATTTCTTCATAATAGCAAATTAGACAAATGAATCTTTTGAACACACCAAGACTACTATTTGGGCATAATTGATGCCTTACCAAGGAAACCTATCTACGGGTAATAACACTTTATAGTCAAAAACTAAAATTCATTACAAGTTTCTAAAACAATGTTGCATGTTACTTAATACAAGAAGTGACGAAAACAGGAAAAAAAAATGGGGGTCACCGAGGAAAATATTGAGCTATCCATATTTATTCAAGGTGCCTAACGAACTTCAACACTGTATCAAACTGCGATTCACACACTTTCCCATTACCCATCTCCGCATTTGCACAAACAGTTGCGGAAGTTATCAATTGTTATGTCTTTACATCTATGATCATACCATGATAAAATATATATGGATAAATCTACATTATGTAATATTTATATGTAAAATTAGGGGAATATATGTTAATATATATGGTAATAAAGGGAACCTTGTGGTTAGAGAGATTAATTTAGTAACTTTCTGCCACAATGTTAAAAAGTCATTACATGTTTCCAGCATGTCACTGGATTATGATTTAACAAAATAGGCTAAAAAAAAGGGGGGGAGGGGGTGGGGGTTCACCGAGACCAATTTAGCGCTACTGGTCTTCAAGTGAGGTGACCCCCTTATAGCTTAGAAAATCGATTAGAAATTTGTTGGGTTATCTTGGTACTCTTGAGTTATTCTTCAAGAAGATTGTTGCCATATTTTGATATGCTGACACACATAAAATTCATTGAGTCTTTGGTTCATGCAGACGTTTCACGGACACGGGGAAAACAAAGCCGAGACTCCTCGTAACGCTAGTTCTAACCTGGTTCCGCGGCACAACCTTTGCTCACTCAGCCAAACTTATATAAGAGTACGAGCGGTGGTACCAGCTTACGCTAGTTCCAATGCTTTCGCCAGGGAGCGCGGTTGTATTAAGTGAAAATTGGATAGATACAGGTCGTCTATAGAACCACCCATGATCTCACTTTTGATTTTGTTCTGACGTTGCAACCACCTTTTAAATGACTTAGTACCCAGAAATAATTTAGATACTATAAAAACTCCGTTGAAGGTGTCTGGGGGTGATTGCAGACGGTCAGGGGCATATTCCCATTCCACCTGTAGCTAGAAAAACAAGACAATTGACGATTCTTTGAGATTTATTTATCAAAATAAAGTTTTTTCATGGCACACATACTGTATTTTAAAACGTTCCCTAGGGATATGGAGAGAACCAGCAGTGAAATGTTTTAAGCTACGACAATGGTTTTGTGCCATAACTTCGTCACGACTCCCCTTCCTGCAATATGTAAGCCTCGATCGGGCAGGCTTTAATGATGGTTCTCTCTGGTACACTTGTGGTTACAAACGTTCGTATAGCCAGTTCAAAGTAAATAAAACAACCATTATATATTCACTGTGTCACTTGAGCAATATTGTCAGTCAGTCTCACTACACTTGTTTTTCAGATTCGAGATTTTTTTCGCCCATATCATACCACACGATAATACATAATGTTAAGAAGACCAATACATTGAACGAGTTTTTGTTCAAAATAAGAAACGAACAGTTTCTGACCATGTATTACAGTACAGTGCTGCATTCTCTTTACATATTGTGACTATATGCAATAATCGGCTGTGCAGAGCGAGAGGTGGCGGAACACGCCCGGGCGACAGTCCTACATAGATTGCATAAGCTTCAGATATGCCCTTAACACCCTAATGGACCCACGACCACTCCGGTAGACCTCCGGTGTGAAGACAGCTATGGTAGACAAGTGGGAAGGACATCCAAAAAGGTTTTGTGGCGGTAAGTTAAATTCCTCGCACAGACGAAAAACATTTAAATGTATTTACTATATTCAATGAATGATGCACTTGTTACCACCATTATGTTCTAGGCACACCGATCATCATATTTAAACACCACTTATTGGAATTTGTATCTGTACAAAGATGAACAAATACCCGTTCTCACAATGGTGACCAGCACAAGTGAAGAGTACCGGGCTATTCGTTGAAAGTATATCAACTGAAAGTCTGCGCTGTAACCAGGAATATCCACTGTTACCTAAGGATCTGGCTTGACTTAATGGCACGTATTTCCATGGCGCGCGCAAAATATATTTGAATTGGAGTTCTGAGTGAACATTACAATACAGATGATATAACGATCCTTCCAGTAGAAACTTCATTTGACACCGGTACTACAGGAGACTCGCCAAATACAATATGTTGCCTGCTCACCAAAGCGGATGTTATCTTCACAGTTTGACACGGCGGGGGTAGCACTTCATCCACAACAAACGGTCGCTGCTTAACTAACGATTTCGGCCGGGATTTCCACACAAAACAGGTCATCATTCTTCGGGTCCTTCAACTCGAACTTCACGAGGACTTTGACCTAAATAGGAGAAAAAAAAATAGTTACAAAGCAGCCTGTTTTTTCTTTTTTTGTTTGTTATTGGCTTAAAAGGTTGTACAGGGGCAGATTACATCAATGGGTTGACCAAGTTGACGTAGCTGCAGAATTAGACGTAATCCAGTAGGCATACGTAAATGAATATATATATATAAATATATGAATTTTCAGAGGACACTAATCCACTTCTGAAGAAACTCTTGAACATTATTATGTTTGATTAACATTAGTTTGTCTAAGTTAAGAGTACATCGTAGAGGCGCCACAAACATTTTAATCGTTGGGAAAGCAGTTTGGCACTTACACGAGTATATATAGTGTTTGGCTAGCAGTCTATGGTCAAATCATACCCACCAAACAATATAGATTTAAGATTGTACTCTAGCGACCTTCCTATTTCACACTGTAACCAACCTAATACGTTTTGCCAAAAGTGTTTCACAACTTCACATTGCGCGAACCCAAGCATGATGGTATCGACTTCTTCTTGACAGAAACAACATAAATTACATGTTTTTAAACCCCACTTATATGTTTTTTTGTTAGCTGATACAATGCGGTGTAGTAACCTAAACTGGAAATCTTGTAACTTAACATATCTCGTAACCTTAAATAAATACCCAAAGGAAGACAAATATTCGGCTTCTGTTAACTGTATATCTCTCACCCAGGCTCTAAAAAGCAGCCTTACGGGAAGTGATTATTCTTTACTAGTCCATATATCAGACCTCGAGTAATGCTTATTGTCTACATATCAAACACAACCTGCACTCCTTCCTTTTCTTGCATACATATATCACAGACGTTAATATATCACCGGTTTAAATGACCAATGAAAGACTTGACACGCGAACTTCTTGCAATACAAATATGGGTTCATTTTCACCTTACCGAATAAATATCCCTAAAAGAGACTTGTCAATGATACCAAGACTGATCATAAAATGTTCAACTGTAACAGAAGCGTTATGATATAGGTAATATCCACCGGATAAAGTAACCGCCTTGACAAGAGGCCAGGGGACAGGCCCGCCCCGAGAACACCGACTCACACTGGGGTAGGCCGTTCTGACAGGGAAGACAGCGGTGAACTTAGTATCGGTGCCTGCCTTGACGGGGCAGGTGAGCCCGCAATCATCGCACGCCGAGGAACAAGGCACCGGGAAGGGGATCGGTATGCGGTCCAGAATGCCATGTACCACTACAGTCGCCTTCGTTATGTCTTCCTCTGCAATACCAGCACATTATTCAGGATAAGATAACAGACGAGAAACAAAGTATAAATATGGTACAAAAGGACAGTACTGATTACGTTTCCTTCTTCTTCTTACGCGCAATATTAAGTTTTGAAGAATAGCTTTCCAGTTGTTGTATCCATCAACACTCCATATGATCGAACAAGACGTGTAAAGCAAATTCAGCAGCATACAAAATAATGACCAAAACTAGTCTTTTGATATTTAACAGAATAATAAAAGAAAGCAATATTTAGACTTGGTGTGTAGGCCTTACTGGGACTGAATTCCACCATGAAGGTAGCGTTGGTGCCTTTCTTCAGCTCACAGGTCTGGGACTGCGCGCACCCTCCGACCTCCACAGTCGTCACCTTGCCCTGCGGCGAGCCTGCAAACACAATATATACCCTATAGCACATCGTTTTGCTAATGTTCCAGGCTTTCAAGATAATAGTCAATCTGAACGTACACGTCCAGAGTTATAACTTACCTTTTCATCTGAAAAAGGCTTATATTTGTCCGTAAATTTTTAATCCATTAAAACTTTCTGCAGATAAAATGTCTGTACCAGATGCATTGATGTAGATCCTGGCTTGTACGGATTCCGAAACGGAAACGTGGGATCAAGCGAATCATAAAAATACTTTCGCAAACCGTATATGCCGCTGACATACTTTTTGCTAGGTCAGTCTCATATATATTGTGTATTTTAAATTAAAATTGTGTATTTAATTTAAAGCAATATGCTGACATGCGCCATCTTAGATTTTTTACATGTTAGAATCAAAACTAAAAGTATCTCAAAATTTGTTCTTAATGTTCTTATATCTCTTTGAGTCTGTAAACAAACATTTCAACTTAAAACTGCGCGGTTTATTTATATCGCGCGCGGACGTGATAGCGAGCCGCGGTCGACATCACACACAAAATAGCGAACTGCGAACAGGCGCGCAGGGATATCAAGCCGGCCACCAACTTCTGCTCCGTTGACCAAAATGCTTCTCTCCGGATAGCCTACATGCTTTCGGGACTCAAATTCAAGACAGAATGTACTTATTTGACATGGAGAAGAGGTTGGAAATACAAAAAATTACGGAATATATATTCTAGCAGACAAATATGTTGGCAACAGATTTCTACCTACAAATGATTTCTTCACATTCTTCCGTCAGCTTCTTTGGTTTAAGGATAACAAATACTGAACACTCTAATGCATCAGGAAGTATCTTAACACTCTTGTCAATTAATTTACGAGAAATAAAGTAATCACCATATGGACCTTCTTGCCAGTTTGTTGATATATATTTGGCGAGCACAACTAGATGTCATGGGAAGCCTTTGGGTGGTGGGTGATATTTATACTATAGAAAGCCTTTGAATGACAGGTGACCCTTCATGTTATGGGAAGCCTTCGGATGATGATCCCTTATGTTATGGGAAAGCGGTTGGGGGTAGATTATCTTTTTTGTCGTGTTTCGCATTAATCAAATCTAATAGGGGATTCTAGCTGGTCAGGTAACAGTCCGTGGACGAACTCTGTAATGGCACACAGGGGAAACATGGTGCTGAGCTGTATGATCGAATTTCCTTGGCGTTAATCATTTTGAACAAAATTCGGGTTTGCGTTTGGCCAATAGTTGCTTTCTCCAACTCATCTGTTGACGAAAGATACGTATAGTTCATATTTGACATTAGTCCTCTCTTTAATGTTTGAAGTCGTCGAGAGAAGCCTTAGTGGCACCAATTCCAGTCACCACCATATTGGAACTATCGTCACAGCTTTGACTGCTTGCAAACACCGCATTAAAGGGACACCGTTTAACCAGGAACGAGGATTGTCATTGCGTAACAGCCGTTCAACACGGCGTGCGGCCGATGGGTGGAACCATACTAGCGCTGAACGGGCCGCGAGCCCTGTACAAACATACGGAGGATAGAAATTGATCCTTGCTCACCGACCCTCTGCTCCCCCCACCACCCGAGCCAGGGACCTATGTCGGCATGTATCAGTTCTCAGTGCGGCCGTGACGGTTAAGTACACGCAGTGGCGACGTGAGTCGGCACAGAATAAGGAGCCTCCGCCTTTACGCCAACGGCACGGTATCTTTGCGGCTCCACTCCCTGCCCCAACAACAGGAGATTCAGACTATGCAAAGATGTTGAATCAGTCGTAACAGTCACCACAAGACCAGCGGGTCGAACGCTTTATAGATATCTTACACATTAATTATACATCCCGTACGTACGTGATGTAAAAACTAGCGTCTCATTGTAACTACAACAGCAGACGACCCACTTGTAACGACCACCGGTTACTAAGTTGTACGGCTTGCACGGAACAGCCCAGGATTTCCTTGACAAGTGAGTACCTATTACGCACATCAATATTCTCTCGATATCACGTCAGGGCCCTTGGATACTGGTAGGTTAGGGTAATAGTCAGTCGTACGCCAGCGTGAGCCAACCGTCGAGTGTTGGGTACACTCCACGACCACATATTTACCGGAGCGTGACGCTAGCCACGTCCGGACCGCCAAGTCTCTCTGGGAGGGGTGGATAGGGTGTTTTCAGCCACCTGTGACAGACGGGAATCAATGCAGCACGCCCGGTCCACACCGACAATAATGTAATTCATGTTTGTGACGTTGACTAGAGAACTTTATACATTGAATATTTATATATACGACCATGCTGCAAACCCAAAGTCTTCCTAATTGGGAAACAACGCCTGAGATGTCATAACGCAGCATATGTAGCATATGGAAGAACGGACAGTGGTTATTAAGGTCCCGAACCGACTATTTCAATCATCGTTGGTACACGCAGCGCTCACATACGCGCATAGGTTCCAGAAATCTATATCCCCACTTGACTTCGCTTTGTATAAACATTACAAATATATACGTCCATGCTGCAAACCCAAAGTCTTCCTAATTGGGAAACAACGCCTGAGATGTCATAACGCAGCATATGTAGCATATGGAAGAACGGACAGTGGTTATTAAGGTCCCAAACCGACTATTTCAATCATCGTTGGTACACGCAGCGCTCACATACGCGCATAGGTTCCAGAAATCTATATCCCCACTTGACTTCGCTTTGCATAAACATTAGAGCTCGTTAGTGCGGCGAGGCACATACCACAGACACACGGCAGAAGGCGACCTTCGAACCCGAAGACCCTGATTTTGTCCGCTCGGCACTGTACTATAGGCCTATTAAAACAATGGGAACAACCCGCCAGTGACGTGACACCCAAAAGCGCTGGGACCCACCCCTCCACTGACTTAGTGATCTGACACCCAGAAACACTGGGACCCACTCCTCTACTGACTTAGTGACGTGACACCCTGAAGCACTGGAACCCACTCCTCCACTGACTTAGTGATGTGACACCCTGAAGCACTGGGGCCCACTCCTCCCCTAAACTCATGTGTCATCTTAAATCTATCTTATTTTTTCAGCAATCAAGCAGCTATGAACCAGCAATCAAGCCGCTATGACTCAGCAATCACGCTGCTAGGAACTGGACCTAAGTGCTCAAATCATCCAGTGTTCAGGCATCCAACACAAAACGAATTGTAATCAGTGACCCTATATGTCACGACCAAAACCTGTTGACGGTAACGTTAGTTATTAGCAGGTAAACATGGATGACGAGCCGTTCGAAACTTGGCTGCTGAGGAGAATAAGCACAGAGAACAACCCTTCGTCATTGGAGTGTCTCACAGAGGCAGAATCAGATAAACCGAGCAGCGAAGGCTTGAAGGATGGAGTATCCATCGTTGAAAAACCCGCCACTCTGTCTTCTCAGTCCTCTGATGACGAACACAGCGTGGGCAGTGATACTGATGCTGTCAGTCAAGGGCAAAGTAGCGAGCAGACAGAGACAGAAAGTTGTTCTCAACGTCCGTTGGCCAGGCCGAACAGGCGACTAAGTGAAAGCTTGGATCAAACGTCTGATGGCGATTATACATGTGCCAACTACATTGACGAGAAGCAATGGCCGCCGAGCATTTCACCAAAGGGGCTTTCACAACTTGGTGCTAAAAAGAAGCAAGGTCCACTTTGGAAAAAAGTGGCCGATTTCGTACGTAAGACTAAACGGGATAAATCTGTGGAGGGCAAAGTATCACAGGCCGGTATACAGGCAAATATTCACAAAAAGAAAGCTACAAGTGAACCCGACAAAGGAAATCCGTTGTCAATCAAAAAAGAGAGTAGCGCATATCAAAGACGCGACGCAGTTCCTCGGACCGGATATCAGAGTGACACTTCTGCGATGCGCCCAGAACACCTCGCTACACTGTTTCCGCTCGTGGACAAGGCACGATACAAAAGCAACGATACCCCAGGGGACACTCCTCGATATACGACGCGTAGTGACTCCGAAGATGTACTGACTTTATCGTCAGCCGCCATGCCTGTTACAGAGCCCCTGACGACTAGGACTGATCCTGAGTCCTGCACAGTGACGACCTCAAGCGGAGAGACTGTTTCCTCGATGGAACTCCATCGGTACGACATTAAACCCGCACCACCGTTGACGACAGCTCTTGGCATATCGGATGGCGACAAGCAGCCAGTGGCAGCGAGCGACGGGCCCGGCGCGGCCAGGTGGCACAGGCTGAGGAAGAAGGTGCGCCACTTGTCTGACACTCAACCTCGTCCGGGATCTAGCCAACCACCGGCGGCAATGCAATCCGTATCCAACCTTGGATCTACAGAGACGGTTACCACGCCACGTTTCTCTGGCGGCATACAGGTTAAACCGGTGTCGAGAGTTTACCAAAGAGGTATCAGCCTTCCAGACGGCATCCAGTCCCCCACAGATTGCTCCCTTTTATCGAATGTTGCTTCAGAAGAAAGACGTGGCGACTCTACAACCCGCAGCCAATTACGCAGACTGTCGGATAGCCAGTCCCATGCCATATCCCTTGGTGGGTGTGCCAAGACGGAGCCACCGCAAGAGATACGCACCACACGAGAGTCCCGGAGGAGTGAGGCGCGCCTTGTCCATGAGCCCACTAAGCGGCCCCAGCGCCAGAGATCTCGTAGCATGGCAGACATCCGGAGGGCGGGTACTGCCGCCAACACTATACCTGCCAACCGACCCTCTGTGATACGCCGTAAAGGCAAGCCCGAAGCGCCACAACTATCGCCCCAGCCAGAGAAAGCTCAGAACAAAAATTACTTTCAAAGAGTGCTGAACAAGTTGCTACAAGTGCCAAGTGGTACCGAGCAAGTGACCCATGCGGCATGTCCGTACCCCGAAGACACAGAGAGGCTTAACTGGGATTATTCAGTAAGGGATGAAACGTATATAAAAGTACCAGTCGCATCGCAGAGTGTATCAGCGACCAGTTGGCCTACAGGTTGGCCTACAGGAAAAGGGTTACCGGAAGCTGTTGGAGCTACTCCAAATATCATCAGAGGCTATGACGTGAGTAACAAACTCCACAATCCTATTTCACTGTTTCCCTATCTTCCCAATTAATTAATTATCATTGAACGACTGTCATGGTGCAGGCCTCAGCGTTGAAACCTCTCAGATTCTCTGTACATTTTCTAAATTATTATCTATCATTAAAGTTATCTCAATTTTTTTGGTCACAAAAATTGTAAACAATTTTTTTCCGCAACATTTTTGGACATCATTGGATACACATGAAAGAATATATCGCCAGTATGCTTGCAAAGAAGTTGGAATATGTCCGGGTACATTCATCTGACCTGCATGAGCAAGCCGCTTGTTGGATAACATTGCCATTGTAGCTTGGCATGTTAAAGTCTGGGTTAAGTATGGGAAACTTTGTTTTGTCGGTCATGACATGCACCAATCTCGAGAAAGAATTCCCAGCCACCACCCTCCTCTGCCCATCCCGAACGCAAACAACATACTATGTTACAGACTCGTTGGCCAACTATAGCTGTGTTATCACCGGATTAACAGTCTGCACAAACAAATACAAGGCACATGCTTTGTTATTCTTTTAGTCTCTTTGCGTTCTGGAGGTTGACATTGAGCAATGTGCAGCATGTTTAAATAAGAGAAGTGATGAGTGCGATCATGTTCATAATCAAAGTGTGCCTAATCTCATTGCCCTGCAACCTGTACACTGTTCGGATTCTCCCTTGGATTATGGAGACTTGACATGTTGCTTATGTAAAATTCATTACAATGTGCATGAAAGTTTGCTTCATGTGCAATGAAATGTGTCTAATCCTTTCGTTTTTGGGTTGTTTGTCCCTCACTGAAATGTGAGATGTAATAACATATGAGATGCTGCTGTCGCCTATAGAATGCAGGCACCAAATACGGCTTCACTATACAATCATGGCCAAATGATATGGAGGCCACAGCGAACTTGAACAGTTTATAACTTAGAATCTGATATTTACAAGTCAGTAGCAGCCGGAACCAAACAGAAGTTGATTACAGACTGTGTGATTGAATGAGTAAATTAGAAAAAGCACATTTATTTAATGATGAGCAATGTTTATAATGGAATATTTAGTGTATACATATGTATCTAAATCAGGTGCTACACACTGACTATCCTACTACATTTACTGATTTACTAAGAGGACCTGGGGCTCGAGCCTTAAATGTATGACTTCAGCACTCCAGTGCTTTATCCCCCTGACCTTAAAGAGGACATAACACATACAGTTGGCATAGGCCCTCCTGTCTTTACTGTTGTCAGTGTTTTTCCCCTATCTAATCTTCCACTCTAACACTAGCCTTGCGGAATCCAGATACATGACAAGTCATCCGAGTATCCATTCTCTCTATCTATGGCAAGCCGACAGCCTACCTAACTAAATAATAATCTTTAATTCTTAAAAATACTAAATATGTACATACATGTAAATGTAGTCAGTTCTGACCCATCAAAATCTCCAACTTTAGATTATCGCAACTTCGGTTAAATGCAACTTTTTTGCTGACAAAAATGAAAGTTGCAATTAAGCATAGTGCGTCTGTATATAGAATACATAAACCTTATGATTGTATGTACACACATTATGATAAAAGCTACAGTCAATTCCCGACTGGTGTCTAAGGAACTTTGAATGGACACAGTACCCCTAGAGAAGCAGGCTTGCCTGGAGGCACTTGCGCCAAGGACTAACCATACTGATATACAGGGGTAAATCATGATCAAGGTGATTATTAGCAGTCACATATGATGAAAAATGAAACTTGTTGTATCCCATTAAAATCCCATCTTTTTCATGGATAATAACATCATTATAGAATAAAACAGAGGCCATTATATAAAAAAACAAATGTCTTCATTTATCTTGCAAATTCAGGAGGGGGTACGTACACTACATAATTTTCAGCATATTTTGGCTATTGTCATCAAAGTGGATTTTCATATTATTGAAGACTTTGCTTGATATTAGTCATTTATAATAGTTATTTTGCTTGTAATATTAGATTCTGATCATTTGTTTCTTTAATACAATGTCTTTATTATATTTATATCCCCTCATTACAAATCATTGTAGTAAATGGTGTTTTCATAACAAATGGATACTTTTTTTAGAAATGTCATAACAAATAAATGACCAAACACCTGTTCACTTCAGCCAATTATAAATTGATTTAATGCATTATTGCATCAATATTAATACTAAAAATATATAGACTGAACATTAAGATATTTGAAATAAACATTTGTAACAACAGAATTTCATCTATTTTAGTTCATAAAATGACTAATTTTGTCAAAAATGTTTAGATTTGCATAATTTTTTTTTCAATTTTATGTATTTAAGTAGCCCAATAGATCTTTTACTTACAGGTTTTATTTCTTGCACTGTAAAATATTTTAAATACCACGTAACAGTGGTATTTTTTACTTTTGACCTTGATTGTGATTTACCCAATAGACATATACTTAGTGACCAGTTGGCGCAAGTGCCCCCAGGCAAGCCCGCTTTCTAGGCGGGCTTGCCTGGGGGTACTTGCTCCAAAGTGACCAGGTGATGTTAACTCTGACATCAAAACCACCACCAAGGTTTACCAGAGCTGGCCTAAAGGCCAGAGTGGACAGCTTGCTGAAAGCCAACAATCGTGAGAGTTGGGATTTTTTTTACAAAAAGCTTAATTATGTCATGTGTTTGTCCCCTATATATTAATACCTGCCTAACTGAAAACCTTTTATAATTCAAAAATATCTGTCTAATAGTCCCAGTGACTCTTGTAAAAGACTCAGCGCTCATTTTTGTCAGAGCACCCTGTCGCAAGGATTGTTTTCGGCCGCCATTGCCATTGTGCTCTGAAGTCCAAAGTGGCAAATGTTAGTGGCCCCACTCTGTGTAGCACATGGGGTCTTCAATTGCCTGCTTTAAGGCCCACGAAAAAAGTCACTTTGACCAACCGTTGAAAACAATGATGGCGCCTAAGCGCCATGATCCGCATAGACGTTGTACTCTCGTTATGAAGCCCAGCGATTTGCATATAAGACATTTATTTGCACAAAAGCAAGCTACAAATGTAAAGTCGAATGATTTGTGGTTATGTTGATTTTAAAGAAATGTAAAACCAGAAAAGATGTTATTGTGAAATTGCAATTTTTTATGCCGTCAAGAGCGTTTTCACTGCAAATGGGCTGGTGTCTGCTGCCACTTTAGTACGAGTGGCCTGTCGTAACACCAAGGTAAAGGTTTTGAACAGCACAACACTGTTCTGTGTAAAGTTCTTTCGAAAGCTCCTGGCGCTAAATCTAGTAAATGTGTAAATTTTTTTTTTAAATATTGGCATTTTTGCAATCTACAAACTGTATTCTTACTCCCGGTGCCTTTACTTAAAGTTGCATGTCGAGCTCTTTCCCGCCAAAACTAAAGAGGTCAAAATACTAATAAGAATCAGTCCTAGAATCATTCAAGACTTCTTTTGTCTATACTCCACCCATGCCAAACTGCCAAATAGTGTTTCTTAGCCTTGCCCGTTGTATCAATTTACCACAAGTTTTCATTTTAGTGGTAAACGTCATCAGTTTGTGTGCTTTGCGATGCTTTGGTATAAGTAGCAGTACAGCGACCAAGTTCTATCTGTCTATGGTGTCCCGGGATAGACAAGTTTGCCACACCATAGCCGAAACGGCGATATTTATCAGAGTTTTGAATTCATAAAATGAAACAATCAAGTTTTCTGCAAATTTTGATATAAATTTCGCCTAGGCTTAGTTTTGGCGGGAAAGAACTCAACATGCAACTTTAAGTCGAAGGCCAGCAAAATATCTGAAATATAAACCATTTAAGAGTTCAGTGTGCGAACGCGCTGCCATGCTTGTTTTCTACATCAAAAACTGTTGTGCTATTCAAAATCTTCACCTTGGTGGCGGTTTTGATGTCAGAGCTATGAGTATGATAGTCCCGAGGCTATGAGCTGATGAGTATGACTGTTTGACTTTTGTCAGTTTTGAAATTTGAGTTGATAAATTGTTGTCAACTTACCACAGTCCACCCAACGAATTGCATGGGAAGCAGCTAAACAGCATGTCAACAAAACAACGAGGTAAAGCATAACGTTCTTCATGGTGGGAATCTTTGTTCTGCAATGAACACTAACGAACAGTAGGCAAAAGAGCACTTTTTAGGACTTTTTCACTTCCTCTATAGGAGTTGCTGCACACACTGGCCGGTGAGCTGGTGAGTCTGACAGTCGCGTGACACTAAATCATGTGACTTTTTGCCAACGAAGTTTACCCCCCCAGGCGGCGCTGCTGAATCACGCCACCGCAGAGTTTGTCTGGTTCACCGCTACGTGGCGCGCTCGCGCCCAATGGACATGGAGCGCACGTAGGTGAGCCTTATCGCAGGGGTTGCAGAGCGCCACCATACGGGAAGAATCCTTCTTTTTATCTTGCCGCTGCGCGGCGCTACCGGTGGACTCGTAGTCAGCGCCATCTATCGTTCGAGGTTGAGACAGAAAAGTGACGAAGTGGGCATGCGCGAGTCAGCCGTACTTCCGTCTTTCTGAGTTTCACGAAAACAAATGTATCTTATTTGCTAGATTTCTTTTTAAATATCTTCTTAACAGACAATCATGTTCACCAGGAAGGCTCATGGAGATGTGAAAAAGTCTGCAAGTAAAGTTCTCGATCCAAAGAAGGATACAGTTACTCGACTGAAACATCTTCGGGTCGTTTTAGGTAAGCTGGTATCCTTCCCTGCTTCTATGATTACTCCGTAATTTGTAACTCGAGTGACGAGTGTGTATGGGCCGTGTGTATGACCACAACCGAACAGGCAAACTGTCACTATTCGATTTTGTTTTCGTTGGTGTGTTTTGCACCCTTGCATGCTCTAATAGCCTTAAAGTATATGTTCTGTTTTTTCTATGAAGTTTGGCCCCTGTCAGCCTTTCCAAGGCAGGGTCAGCGATTGGCGCAAGTGCCCCCAGACAAGCCTGCTTCTCTAGGGGCACAACGGTAACAATGTTAAAATCCTTCGACGTTAGTAGGGAATCGACTGTAGCTTTTATTATAATGCGGGCGCGTACAATAATAGTGCTTACATATTTTATATATCTTGTTCTATCTTCTAACATCAAGAAAGTGTATCAACATTAGATTGTTCCAGTCATATTTTCTCGAACAAATGTTGGAGCATGCGACTTTTCCCTACCAACCGCCATGTATATGCAGCGCCACCTGGCGAATCCCGCCACCATTTGAACCATATGTAGCCTGGGTCCCAAACTTTGTAACAGCTAATGACCTGTGAAAGAGGGCGCTGCTGTTGTCCTTAAGTTCAAAGTAAGCGACTGACAAGGCCCTCTCTGGGCTCGCGTTAGCATTCGCCAATAGCCATTTGGCGAGAAAATTCGGGATTTGGCGATAAGAACTTCCTGGACACTCGCCAAAATGGCGAATATAAAATTTCAACTATAAAACACATTTTTATTCATGTTCACATTACATGGTAGATCTATTACATTCATCTCCAATTATGAGATTTAAAAACAATTTATAACTAGTATATTTGGCTAATTTTGGCTAATGTTTTTCCACGGAATTAGCCAAATTGGCTAATGAAAAAAATATCCTAGTGCGAGCCCAGCCTCTAGCGGAGAGTTATATGCTAACGGAGAGGAGGAACTAACTCGCATTCACAGGTACCGGCATCCGCCAAAAACAAATATGGCGGATGGCTGGTCGGGAACAGTTGTGTGCTCCAACATTTCTTCGCGAAAATATAATCGAAACAACCTAGTGTCGACATAGTTTTTTGATGTCAGATGATAGAACAAGGTATATAGAATACGTAAACACTATGATTGTTCGAGGACACATTATAATAAAAGCTACAGTCGATTCCCTACTAATGTCGACGGATTTTAACATTGTTACCGTTGTGCCCCTAGAGAAGCGGGCTTCCCTGGGGGCACTTGCGCCAAGGTCAGCGATAACTGTCATTTATTGATGCAAGTGCCCTGAGGCCCAGGCTAGTCCTGCAACCAAGCCGCTGTGGCTACCGCCAACACCGTCTTGCTTCCAAGCTCACCCGCTCATTAGCAGAGTGAAGTGACGACAAGGCCCATTACATTTTGCATCGATTCAGTGAATCTAAACATTGTTCAGCGCTCTCTTACCAATATAACTTGCAGCAAAAGGCATTAGCATTTAATTTCGCTCCATAGAATTGTTGTCAGGTATTCTGGAATGCAAGAAACAATAATTTTGCACCAGTAACAACTGAAATTGAACCAAGCTCCACCATTTTTGCATTTACACCTCCTATTTAGAAGCGGTGCGCACTAACGTATAAACTGTCTGCTCACCGTAACAGAAACAGATGCATTGCTGGCTTTGTATTGTAAGTTCCCCCTGGCATGCTAGTATGATTAATAGTATGGAGGGAAAGTTGTGCATTACCTGCGTGAATGCAATTAAACATTCCATACATTCCCTTCTATATTTATTTCCGGTTTTATGACCTTATGACCGTTTAAAGGCCACCCAGTTTTTGGGCGGGATTCTGAGAATGAAAAGAGAATGCCGGGAGATGTAAGTTTCGTAACTGGACCTATATCAGAGCGGACTACATTACATCTACCCCCAGGCAAGCCCACTTTTCCAGAGGCACAACAGTGTCAATGCTAAATACCTTAGATGCCAGTCGGGAATTGACTGTGGCTTTTGCTGCAAGGCGTATGCATACAATCATAGTGCTTACATATTCTACATACCTTGATTTATCTTCTGACATCAACAAAGTGTATCAATACTAAGTTGTTTCCATTATATTTTCTGGAAGAACTATTGGAGCATATGCCTTTTCCCGATCAACTGCCATGCTTTATATACCCACTTTCTTATGTTACAGATACTTATGACTTTTCTGAAGCCAAGGCCTTCTTTGAACAATGCTATTCTCATATATATTACATCTTCCATGATCACTTTGCAACAGTGGAGGCTGATCTTAAGCAGAGAGGTAGGCATCATGTTTACCAGTAGTTTTTATTTCATATACTGTATAGCATAAAAGGTAACAATATATTGTTTAAATTTTAGGTGATTACCATAACTGGGTAATAATAGTATGTATTCACAAGATGTTACCGTAAACTGCCTATTTGAAGCTGTGGCTTATATTAGGAAGTTGGAGGTTCCACTTTCCGGTTTTGAGTTGCAAGTCAGGGTGCGGCTTTAAATAGAGCCTTTTGCTCATTTCAAGTGAGCGTGGCGACACAAAAGGGGGGGAGTAATACGAAAGTTACCGCTGTTGCCAAAATAATTTATTGCATCATAACGTCATACAAGTCAACCAGTCTGGACATAATGCACCTTGAAAGCTGCGTCGTAAGATGCTCTTTTCCCAGGCTTTGTGTTACTGTGGCAATCAAGACTGACAATGAGCTAGTTACGGTTGTGTTATTTATTACTACTGGCACTCGACTCACACCCAATGCAATAAGTTAATTGTGCCAGACAGAAACTTAATACCGGGTAGGTACGACAGTGATTCATAAACATGCAGTAAGAGCCAGGAGAGCCAGCCACTGGTGTGACACTTGATAAGAGCTGCGATCGGAGAGGGAGAGGTGAATGTTGTTAGAAGTCGCGACTGCTTTGTATAAACAATTAATTGGCTTGGTATGGGCCAGGAGAACCAGCCACTGGTGTGACACTTGATAAGAGCTGCGATCAGGGAGAGGGAGAGGTGAATGTCGTTAGTGGTCGCGACTGCTTGTATAAACAATTAATTGGTTTGGTTGGCGGGATGGGATTAAGTAGGGATACAGGGGGAGGGGTTGAGAGGCCAAAGTCTGGGTGCTGCTTATAATATGTAGTTTTCGGGAAATGGTTCTGGTTGCCTGCCAACCTGGTTTTGATGCCAAACTTGGGGTGCAGCTTCTAATATGTATGCAGCTTCAAATAGGCAGTTTACGGTAGTCAATGTCATATGCCTACCTGCACTATGTAACCACCAGCTATATTCATGCAAACCATACTGGGTAATAATGTTATGTGTTTACAAGATGTTAGTCAGTGTAATATGCGATATTACATATATTGCAACCTGCAATATGTAACAGCCCACTGTATTTATACAAACAAATCACAACCTCTCTTTGTTCTTAAAGGATGTTTGTAATTGAAATGCAATCATGAGCCATGGTAAGTGCACAGAAGTCTCTCGCCTTGGGATAGTTGGATAAAAAAGAAGTGCTGCACTCTGTAGCTTAGACTTTCCTTGTCATATGTTATCTTCCTGTTTCAGCTAACAAGCAACACAGAGAAGAATTGGACTTCGTTTTATTTGTCTTGGAGGTAGGTGAACTGCCATGTTTTGCGATTACCAATTCAATATGTTGCATGCACAATTATGTAAGTATGCTTGTACTACTGGCAGTTATTATCTGTTATGAGCTATGAGGCAGTTGGTTTACTTGGTAGGTCAACATTTTGAGTGATTGAAAACTGCCCACTCTGAAAGTACAAAGCTTTTGATTTATGTGTGGAATTGTAGTCATATGTATAATTTGGAGCCATTCATTATAGATAATAATCATGTTGTATTATGTGCGTGAACTAAGCTGTGATGCCTTGTGCTAATGATAAATATCTTTCACAGAAAATATTGACACTATTACCTGAGTTGATACACAAGCGATGGCAATATCACAGCATAGGTGAGTACCTTATGCAGCAAAACAAACCGAGTGTGTACTATAAAGAGGTTGTGTAAGTCTATTATTGCGCAACTAATGCTGAATCAAAGCAACTATTATTTCTGTTGCGTAATAATTTGCAAGGCTACTCCTTTTATGCTAAAAATAGTTGTTATGCTCAAATAAAGCTATGTGTACATGGTACAAATCAAAACTGCTATAGTTTGGAGGGCCTTTGGTATTCTGTCCTCATTGGTATCAATTCTGTTGTTAGGGAGGGTCATGAAAAAACTCCTGCACCCTGGCAACTCCATGAAGGTGAGTCTTTTACTTGTTTGACATTATTCTTAGGAACCTATCTGTTAGGTAGTATGTAATAAAAGTCCCATCAGTACCAATACCTATCTAGTTCTGTCCCAAGAACCTTATGTATTCTTGTCTTTTTTGTCAGTTCTTCATGTCTCAAAGCACAATTTTATAGTTATTCTGCTCTTCTTGGAGAATTATACTCAGATGTCATCTTTTGCACGTCCTCAAAATACTGCCAAATAACTTGGGTAACCAAAAACATAGCGAACCAATACATTTCGATTTTTTTAATGATATGTCTGTTTCGTTGAATGTTTGATTGCTGCGATTGCGGTGGGGGAGGGGGGGGGGGGCTTCCTCTTCTGGTACCAGATCTGTGTGTAGTGTTGACATGTCGTGGATTGTGACTGTTGTGACAGGTGCGACGGGAAGGGATGCGCCTCTTCCTCATCTGGTACCAGATACTGATGGACAATGCCACGGAGGAGTGCCACGACACCTACCGGAGCCTTGTGCCCCTCCAGGCGGTCAACGAGGGCAGCAACATGGACCTGTTCACCACAAAGCCCATGCCAAACTGTGCGTTTACTCGCTACATTCCCTTCATTTACACCTAAATTGACACTGTTTCTGTCATTGATAATATGTACAAAGCTACAGCTTGGTTTGTTATAACTTTACTTATGATTATAAATATAGAGGATTGTCGAATTAAATGTTGCTGTGGTTATGGTATAATATAATGCTGTGATCTGTGACATGGACCATCGTGTTGACAGGTCGAGTCAGCGTGGCGGAGATAGGACCGATCCTGGCTCCACAGTCTACTGACGAACAACCCGACAGCATCAATAAACAACTGCTGCGTTACCTGCTCAAGTTCATGGTGGAAGAGGTCAGTCGGCTAGTGTCTATCTTTTATCTCCCAGCTCAAACACACGTCATCAAAGTCTTCCTCAGAGTATATATGTTAAATGTAATGCAATAACCCATATGAATAATGTTGACCAAGACCGGATGGACCTTGGCATAAATTCTGCATTGTTCGTCAACATTCTCCAAATGTCACTTGGTTACAATAATTTCATGCACTGTCTGAATCTGTTTTTATCAAACTGAGTATGATTTGCTTGGTTTGTTGTTGTAGGTGAAGAAGGTGGAATGGAGCAGTCCCGAGATGTATAGATACAGCTTCAGCTTCCTCTTCAACAAATTCAAGGAGTTCTACCTGAAAAGCATTTTCCAAGATTTCCAAGATCGCAGCATATATGATCCGCTTCTAGGTAGGATTGCAACTTTATTCGGCTGACCACCGTCTCTAATAAGTTAAATAGTTGGGTGCTTACATAGTTTTGATCGATACAGTTTTACTGACGACGGGCCACTGTGGATGTCAGACTACAGTGACTGGCTGGAAACCTTGCACTCTAGTACGCATTGCACTATTGAGATCCCTTGATTGAACCTACAGCTCTGCCTTAACATAATTCTAACCAAGAGCTGTTCTGAAATATACATGTTCCTCTGTGTACTGCAGACCTTCCGGAAGGACGGAAGCAGGAGGTGCAGAACGTGTCGTCCAGGGGCTACATGCTGACTCTGTGTAAAGAGGTCGTCATCGACTGGTTTACCAAGAAAGTCACCCAGAAGAAGACTGAGAGGTCCTCGCTGCCCGCCGCACTCCAGTAAGAACATGATTACCACTGATCCCGTTCACCATTACCATTAATCCCGGGCACCATTACCACTGATCCCAGTCACCATTACCATTGATCCCAGTCACCATTACCATTGATCTCGGTCACCATTACCATTGTTCCCGGTCACCATTACCATTGTTACCGGTCACTATTACCACTGATCCCAGTCACCATTACCACTGATCCTGGTCACCATTGCTACTGATCCCGGTCACCATTACGATTGATCCCGGTCAGCATTACCATTGTTACCGGTCAGCATTACCACTGATCCCGGTCACCATTACCATTGATCCCGGTCACCATTACCATTGATCCCGGTCAGCATTACCATTGTTACCGGTCAGCATTACCACTGATCCCGGTCACCATTACCACTGATCCCAGTCACCGTTACCACTGATCCCGGTCACCATTACCATTGGTCCAGGTCACCATTGCCATTGATCTCGGTCACCATTACCATTGATGCCGGTCACCATTACCATTGATGCCGGTCACCATTACCACTGATCCCGGTCACCATTACCATTGTTACCGGTCAGCATTATCACTGATCCCGGTCACCATTACCATTGTTACCGGTCAGCATTATCACTGATTCCCGTCACGGACGTTTCCAATTTTGTCGATATTGGCCAACATGTCACAGCGGCATCCTTACTATTGACTGCCAAAATATATCTACAAGCGATTGCACGTGTTCATGCCCTGTGTCTAGCCAGTAGCCACCCTAGTAACCACAGTGACGCTGCCTGTTACAGCCCCCCGGAGCCTCGGGACAAGCCCCCTGAAGACCTGCCGGACTCGGACGTGCCGGGCGGCGGGGCGACGGACTCCCTGCCGCCCGGCAGTAACGCCAGCACCCTGTCGCTGGGCAGCTCCCACACCGACCGCGACTCCAGCAGCGAGGCAGGCGCCGCCGAGGACCACGTCACCGCCGAGGGCAAGATCGTCCTCGAAGTGCTCTTCTCCTCCCAGGAGAATATCAACATCCTCCACGAGGTCTTCAGACAGGTGCGTCCTACGTCCTAGCCTCCTGGTCCACCCCCCAGTTTGTCGTGTAAAGAACCAGACTTCCATTTTGTCTTTTGAATTACCTGTTTAATCTCAGACTATTGAAATATGTGATCTATCTTCTATTTTGTTTTTTACAGTACCTGTTTAATCCCTAACACCTGCTATCTGGTATAGATATTTTGCAAGCAGTAAGTGACCAGTATATATAACAATGCAAGGTCTGAAGCTCCTGTTGGTTCCTTGAGGATCACTGGTCTTCTCGCTGTGCATACACTGCTATGTTTGTTTCCATGCTGCTGACTTTGCGTTGTTTCTATTATTTTCCAAGGCCTTTTACTTGCCATTCCACGAGAGTTCAGCTGCCGCTATCAAGAAGGTGATCAAAGTCTACAAGGAGTGGTTTCAGGTGGGTGTCTTTGTAATTGCAAACAGTCAGATTAGCATGAATGAATGTTCTTGGCATCGTCATATTTGTCGCAAGGCTACTACTTGGTAACAAATAATTTATTGGGGTCGACATTCTTGTTCGAAATTTTACGCCTATCGCTGGCTTCTTGCTATCGGCTAGCTGTGCAGGATATTCCAGTTGTCGGTGATACCTCACCCAGTGGATGAGGGTTGCAATTCCTGAGCTGCATCTCTGTTTAACTGTTTAAATAGATGCCCCAGGTCGGTGAATTTGGAATGGTATGTGGGAGGGGGATCCAGGGGAACCTTCCTAGCTCAGCAGGCTGCAGATCGCCAGGTCGTGATTCCAGGATCTGGAACAAGTTTCATCCAATCCCATTTCATTGTCCTGGGAGGCTTCATATGTACGACAACAGCCTAAAACCCCCACATGCCTTGCACGGTTCCAGGTCGGCGCGGAGGTTGACCGACCAGTGTTCATGCAAGAACCTAGCGACCTGGAGTCGCCAGAGCTCCCATCCACTAGTAATGACATCACCTCAGCTGATGACGTCACCCGAAACGCCGACAACGCGAATGGAACGGTGAGTAGTGACTGGCGTATGGCGTGTTTTCTCCCCATCATCAAATAGTAGGATGACACTTAAACAGTTACAAGAAAAATGTAATGTGTACATTTACTTTGCTCTAAAGTACGCTACACATCGTGTATGACGGGCACTGGACTGTGTCCTAACTGACGGTGGTGGTCGCTGTGGCATGTTGCAGGGACCGCCCCCCACCGATGGGTCCCCCCAGGAGGGCGAGGTCAAGGCCGGTTTGCAGCGGGTGCTGCAAGTGTTCATCACAAATTGCTCCAATGTCTTCCTCCTCGAGCTGCCGCAAGCCTCCATGCAGGAAGCCGAGTACGCCGTCCAACTCAACTCACAGGTCGGTGCAGCCAGCGTCGGCTGACGGCCACGGCACTAACACTAACACTCGGGGAAGAGGGTCCTAGGTCTAGAAAGAGATATTACTAGGTCCCGTGGTACTGTATTACTAGGTCTAGAGAGAGGGTCCTGTGGTACAGTATTACTAGGTGTAGAAAGAGGGTCCCGTGGTACTGTATTACTAGGTGTAGAAAGAGGGTCCCGTGGTACTGTATTACTAGGTGTAGAAAGAGGGTCCCGTGGTACTGTATTACTAGGTCTAGAAAGAGGGTCCCGTGTTACTGTATTACTAGGTCTAGAGAGAGGGTCCCGTGTTACTGTATTACTAGGTGTAGAAAGAGGGTCCCGTGTTACTGTATTACTAGGTCTAGAGAGAGGGTCCCGTGTTACTGTATTACTAGGTGTAGAAAGAGGGTCCCGTGTTACTGTATTACTAGGTCTAGAAAGAGGGTCCCGTGTTACTGTATTACTAGGTGTAGAAGGAGGGTCCCGTGTTACTGTATTACTAGGTGTAGAGAGAGGGTCCCGTGGTACTGTATTACTAGGTCTAGAGAGAGGGTCCCGTGGTACTGTATTACTAGGTCTAGAGAGAGGGTCCTGTGGTACTGTATTACTAGGTGTAGAGAGAGGGTCCCGTGGTACTGTATTACTAGGTCTAGAGAGAGGGTCCTGTGGTACTGTATTACTAGGTGTAGAGAGAGGGTCCCGTGGTACTGTATTACTAGGTCTAGAGAGAGGGTCCCGTGGTACTGTATTACTAGGTCTAGAGAGTGGGTCCCGTGGTACTGTATTACTAGGTCTAGAGAGAGGGTCCCGTGGTACTGTATTACTAGGTCTAGAGAGAGGGTCCCGTGGTACTGTATTACTAGGTCTAGAAAGAGGGTCCCGTGGTACTGTATTACTAGGTCTAGAGAGAGGGTCCTGTGGTACTGTATTACTAGGTGTAGAGAGAGGGTCCCGTGGTACTGTATTACTAGGTGTAGAGAGAGGGTCCCGTGGTACTGTATTACTAGGTCTAGAGAGAGGGTCCCGTGGTACTGTATTACTAGGTCTAGAGAGTGGGTCCCGTGGTACTGTATTACTAGGTCTAGAGAGAGGGTCCCGTGGTACTGTATTACTAGGTCTAGAAAGAGGGTCCCGTGGTACTGTATTACTAGGTCTAGAGAGAGGGTCCTGTGGTACTGTATTACTAGGTGTAGAGAGAGGGTCCCGTGGTACTGTATTACTAGGTCTAGAGAGAGGGTCCCGTGGTACTGTATTACTAGGTCTAGAGAGTGGGTCCCGTGGTACTGTATTACTAGGTGTAGAGAGAGGGTCCCGTGGTACTGTATTACTAGGTCTGGAGAGAGGGTACTGTGGTACTGTATTACTAGGTGTAGAGAGAGGGTCCCGTGGTACTGTATTACTAGGTGTAGAAAGAGGGTCCCGTGGTACTGTATTACTAGGTCTAGAGAGAGGGTCCCGTGGTACTGTATTACTAGGTCTAGAGAGAGGGTCCCGTGGTACTGTATTACTAGGTCTAAAAAGAGGGTCCTGTGGTACTATATTACTAGGTCTAAAAAGAGGGTCCTGTGGTACTGTAGTACTAGGTCTAAAAAGAGGGTCCTGTGGTACTGTATTACTAGGTCTAGAGAGAGGGTCCCGTGGTACTGTAATTACTAGGTCTAGACAGAGGGTCCCGTGGTACTGTATTACTAGGTCTAGACAGACGGTCCCGTGGTACTGTATTACCAGGGGTAGAAAGAGGGTCCCGTTGTGTTGTATTTGGACTGAACCGAGGCCACGGTATATCTTTTCACGCGCTTCCGCTCGCCCCTGGACAACCGAGATAAACCCAAATTCAACCGCATGTAGGCGCCACATGTATATCCATGGCATCACGCTCTGTGGCAAAATAGCGCGGCGCTTGAATTTACTGTGGACAGGATTGCAAATTTATTTCCTCGAACCCTTTGTTCTCCAAGACGTATCGTGTTTTGCAAATTTGCTTTCCGGACGAAAACCTTATTGAAGCCTCACGATTATACTAACGTTTTTACCGGTTTATTGGCATCTCCCCCCCCCAACCCCCACCCCCAGTGACAAATTTGCCTCATTCTTTTCAGGTTGAGATATGCAAGGGAGTGCTCAATGTGTACAGATACGTCGTCCAAAACCATTATCTCGACGAGAGTACATGGTAAGTTTATTGGGTAGTATCTTATTTCCAAATTGAAATAACTGATTTGTTCTTACATAATTGTTTAAATTGAGACATAATATGATTAAATCATGTCTCATTGGTAACTGTCTGTTTGATTTAAAAAGTCCCGTTGGTGACATTGTGAAAAAATAGCTGTCAGCTGCCAATAATCCGTGGGTGATGCGTTGTCTGTTTGCAGGAAACAGTTGTTGTTGACGCTGTTAAAAATAACGTCAGGTGTCTTAAGTGAAACTCCGCCCAAGTACCGCGAGAAGAACCTAGGCGGAAAATTGGCTCATCCGCTATTGCAAGTAAGTAGATATCCCTAAAAACGCCTTAACCTTCTTTACGTGACTTGTGTGTTGGGTAAGTATCCATATCAGATAAGATGCAGACGTCTTCCTTCCGCGTGAAAAATGACATGTTGCCAGAGTATGTCACCGGGGGGGGGGGGGGGGCGGTTTTATAAACAAAAATTCTCTCACTCTGTATGCACAGAAACGATTGAGAAATTGATTTGTTTTTATATTATGAGCTATATATGACGTATATATGACTGGTGCTTTGATAGTTGTTATTCATGTTAGACAATTGTGTAATAGTGAAAAGTTCCTAGCTTCATTTATTTGGTCAGTTAAAATATCATTAATTGTTATATGATAGACATTTAGTGTGTTTGTGTTAGGCGATATTAACTCATTCAGTGGACTACAGGTCACTCATTATCTGGCTAGTACTGCCAACACCTTCCTGGTCGCTGTTTCCTTTAAGAATGACGAGGAAGGGAAAGTTTGTAATTGGTTTTGTGTTGTTTGGTGAAACGATCGGGTGACCTTTTGGCGAGTACCAGGTGAGACCGATTCGTACCCACCTATATCAATCTGGTCAAGCCGAGGGGACGCCTCTAGTGAAGGTAGTTCCCGGCCGAGAGGGCTGCACAACGACGCCAGTAGTTGTAGGCTGGCTGGGGGGGGGGGGGGCTGCACAAGGACCGCTCCCAGTAGCTCTGTAGGCTGGCTGAGGGGCGGGGGGGGCTGCACAAAGACCGCTCCCAGTAACTATGCTGGCTAGGGGGGGGGGGTCTGCACAACGACCGCTCCCAGTAGCTGCACGCTGGCTGGGAGTGGGGCTGCACGACGACCGCTCCCAGTAGCTAGGCTGGCGAGGGGGGGGGGGGGCTGCACAACGACCGCTCCCAGTAGCTGCACGCTGGCTGGTGGGGTGGGGGGAGGGCTGCACAGCGAACTGCTCCTAGTAATTATGGGCTGGGCGGGGGGGGGGGGGAGGGACAGGGTAGTAATAACTTACAGGCTGAGCGTACAGAAAATTAAGTATTTACATTACTTTGATAGTTGCATTACCGTAGTTATTAGTCATGTTGGACATTTGTGCAATAGTATAAAGTGGTTCCTGGCTTTATGTACTTAATTAATTTAAATATCATTAACTGTTGTATGATAAACAAAGTGTGTTTGTGTTATTTTGTGGAGGATTTTAACTATTCAGTAGACAACTGGTCACCCTCAGTATCTGGATAGAAACGTGACTTGCCTGCCAAAACCTTCCTGGTCGGCTGTTTCCTTTAAGAATGACGAGGAAGGGAAAGTTTGTAATTGGTTTTGTGTTGTTGGTGAAACGATCGGGTGACCTTTTGGCGAGTACCAGGTGAGACCGATTCGTACCCACCTATATCAATCTGGTCAAGCCGAGGGGGACGCCTCTAGTGGAGGTAGTTCCCGGCCGAGAGGGCTGCACAACGACGCCAGTAGTTGTAGCCTGGCTGGGGGGGGGGGGGGCTGCACAAGGACCGCTCCCAGTAGCTGCACGCTGGCTGGGAGGGGGGCTGCACGACGACCGTTCCCAGTAGCTAGGCTGGCGAGGGGTGGGGGGGGCTGCACAACGACCGCTCCCAGTAGCTGCACGCTGGCTGGTGGGGGGGGGGGAGGGCTGCACAACGCCCGCTCCCAGTAGCTGCACGCTGGCTGGTGGGTGGGGGGGGAGGGCTGCACAGCGACTGCTCCTAGTAATTGTGGGCTGGGCGGGGGGGGGGGGGCGAGGGACAGGGTAGTAATAACTTACAGGCTGAGCGTACAGTACAGAAAATTAAGTATTTACATTACTTTGATAGTTGCATTACCGTAGTTATTAGTCATGTTGGACATTTGTGCAATAGTTTAAAGTGGTTCCTGGCTTTATGTACTTAATTAATTTAAATATCATTAACTGTTGTATGATAAACAAAGTGTGTTTGTGTTATTTTGTGGAGGATTTTAACTTATTCAGTAGACAACTTGTCACTCTCAGTATCTGGATAGAACGTGACTTGCCTGCCAACACCTTCCTGGTCGCAGTTTCCTTTAAGAATGACGAGGAAGGGAAAGTTTGTAATTGGTTTTGTGTTGTTTGGTGAAACGATCGGGTGAACTTTTGGCGAGTACCAGGTGAGACCGATTCGTACCCACCTATATCAATCTGGTCAAGCCGAGGGGACGCCTCTAGTGGAGGTAGTTCCCGGCCGAGAGGGCTGCACAACGACGCCAGTAGTTGTAGCCTGGCTGGGGGGGGGGGCTGCACAAGGACCGCTCCCAGTAGCTGCACGCTGGCTGGTGGGGGGGGGGGGAGGGCTGCACAACGCCCGCTCCCAGTAGCTGCACGCTGGCTGGTGGGTGGGGGGGGAGGGCTGCACAGCGACTGCTCCTAGTAATTGTGGGCTGGGCGGGGGGGGGGGGGCGAGGGACAGGGTAGTAATAACTTACAGGCTGAGCGTACAGAAAATTAAGTATTTACATTACTTTGATAGTTGCATTACCGTAGTTATTAGTCATGTTGGACATTTGTGCAATAGTTTAAAGTGGTTCCTGGCTTTATGTACTTAATTAATTTAAATATCATTAACTGTTGTATGATAAACAAAGTGTGTTTGTGTTATTTTGTGGAGGATTTTAACTTATTCAGTAGACAACTTGTCACTCTCAGTATCTGGATAGAACGTGACTTGCCTGCCAACACCTTCCTGGTCGCAGTTTCCTTTAAGAATGACGAGGAAGGGAAAGTTTGTAATTGGTTTTGTGTTGTTTGGTGAAACGATCGGGTGACCTTTTGGCGAGTACCAGGTGAGACCGATTCGTACCCACCTATATCAATCTGGTCAAGCCGAGGGGACGCCTCTAGTGGAGGTAGTTCCCGGCCGAGAGGGCTGCACAACGACGCCAGTAGTTGTAGCCTGGCTGGGGGGGGGGGGGCTGCACAAGGACCGCTCCCAGTAGCTGCACGCTGGCTGGGAGGGGGGCTGCACGACGACCGTTCCCAGTAGCTAGGCTGGCGAGGGGGGGGGGCTGCACGACGACCGCTCCCAGTAGCTAGGCTGGCGAGGGGGGGGGGGCTGCACGACGACCGTTCCCAGTAGCTAGGCTGGCGAGGGGGGGGGGGGCTGCACGACGACCGCTCCCAGTAGCTGCACGCTGGCTGGTGGGGGGGGGGGGGGCTGCACAGCGACTGCTCCCAGTAGCTGCACGCTGGCTGGTGGGGGGGGGGGAGGGCTGCACAGCGACTGCTCCTAGTAATTGTGGGCTGGGCGGGGGGGGGGGGGCGAGGGGCAGGGTAGTAATAACTTACAGGCTGAGCGTACAGAAAATTAAGTATTTACATTACTTTGATAGTTGCATTACCGTAGTTATTAGTCATGTTGGACATTTGTGCAATAGTTTAAAGTGGTTCCTGGCTTTATGTACTTAATTAATTTAAATATCATTAACTGTTGTATGATAAAAAAAGTGTGTTTGTGTTATTTTGTGGAGGATTTTAACTTATTCAGTAGACAACTTGTCACTCTCAGTATCTGGATAGAACGTGACTTGCCTGCCAACACCTTCCTGGTCGCAGTTTCCTTTAAGAATGACGAGGAAGGGAAAGTTTGTAATTGGTTTTGTGTTGTTTGGTGAAACGATCGGGTGACCTTTTGGCGAGTACCAGGTGAGACCGATTCGTACCCACCTATATCAATCTGGTCAAGCCGAGGGGACGCCTCTAGTGGAGGTAGTTCCCGGCCGAGAGGGCTGCACAACGACGCCAGTAGTTGTAGGTTGGCTGGCGGGGGGGCTGCACAAGGACCGCTCCCAGTAGCTCTGTAGGCTAGCTGAGGGGCGGGGGGGGGCTGCACAACGACCGCTCATAGTAGCTCTGTAGGCTGGCTGAGGGGCGGGGGGGCTGCACAAAGACCGCTCATAGTAGCTGTATGCTGGCTGAGGTTGGGGGGGGGACTGCACAACGGTCGCCCCCAGTAGCTGCACGCTGGCTGCGGGGGGGGGGGGGGAGGGGGCTGCACAACGACCGCTCCCAGAAATTGTAGGCTGGCTGGGGGGGGGGGCGGCACAACGACCGCTCCCAGTAGATAGGCTGGCGGGGGAGGCGGGGGAGGGGGGGGGCTGCACAACGACCGCTCTCAGTAGCTGCGCGCTGGCTGGTGGGGAGAGGGGAGGGCTGCACAGCGACCGCTCCCAGTAGCTGTAGGCTGGCTGATTGGGGTGGGGGGGAGGGGGCTTAGTCAGGTTAGTAGCGACTTACCTAACCACAGTTTATACTGGTGGCGGCGTCAATTCTTATTTGGGGGATATGTTCTTCAAATGGAGTCTCAAGTCGACGAGACAATCTTCATAATGATTGACCAGTGACCAGTCTGATAAACACCCATTTTGACCAGTGACCAGTCTGATACACCCATGTTGACCAGTGACCAGTCTGATAGACACCCATATTGACCAGTGACCAGTGACGCCCACACCGGCCAGTGACCATTCTGACGCCCACACTGACCAGTGACCAGTCTGACGCCCACACCGGTCAGTGACCAGTCTGACGCCCACGCTGACCAGTGACCAGTGACGCTCACACCGGCCAGTGACCAGTCTGACGCCCACGCTGACCAATGACCAGTGACGCCCATGTCTCCCGCCTCGCCTCACCTCATGGCCGTTGGTTCTTGCAGACGCTGATCGTGACGTGGATCAAGGCCAACATCCACGTGCACGTGAGCAGTGGGCTGTGGGACGACTTCCACCGCGTGCTGTCCTCGCTCACAGGCTGGGCCGAGCTCATCCGGGAGTGGGCGGTAAGTAACACCCCCACCCCACCCCAGGCTGTGGTCAGGGTCAGAGGGGTACAATAGCTACATGTTATGTAGTGGTCAAACTAAATAACATAGTTGCTGTCACAATGGTCAGTTGACCGCTTCGCCATGGCGACTGGTGAATGTTTCCGTCCGATATGTGTAAATATAACGACATCCCTGTCCACTCTCAATGGTTGTCCTCTACACTAAGGCAGCAGTGCACAGACATGTAAATAATATGCTTATCATATATAATATACAATATCATGTATTCACAATGTTCCCACTACTCCAAATAAGTCAAAGCGAATCCAGTTTTATGGTAATAATTGGACAGAGTAGCGAGTAGTAATATTTGTCTATGTTCGCGTACCACGTTCCCCGGTGTCTACGCTTGTCCTGTAACCCAGCGGCAATACGCCACAGCTATTCAAGCCAGTGTGTCCCGCCTTCTCAACATTAGTAGTGCGCTGTGTTAACATAGTCGCAACTTTAATATAATGTTTGACCTGAACATCCTCCTTGTTTGGACCTTTGTAATATGTGGACAAAAATATGTTCATTTTATCTTCACAGAAAACCATGGAAACGTTGACGCGCGTGCTGGCGCGCCATGTGTATGACCTTGACCTTACCGACTTGCCGTTGGATCGGTTGAGCGAACAGAAATCCAAGCGACGCCGAGGGGTGGCGCCCTCTGTTGCCCCGGGTGGGTGGACAAACCGGGCGATCACTGGTAAAGCTGGGGTGTGAGGCCCTCTCTGGTCTGGCCGTGTGGCTTCCCGATAACACCCCTCAGTGTGGCACCATAGGCATGGCCCCTCAGTGTGGCACCATAGGCATGGCCCCTCAGTGTGGCACCATAGGCATGGCCCCTCAGTGTGGTACAGTAGACATGACCCCTCAGTGTGGTACAGTAGACATGACCCCTCAGTGTGGTACCATAGGCATGACCCCTCAGTGTGGTACAGTAGACATGACCCCTCAGTGTGGCACCATAGGCATGGCCCCTCAGTGTGGTACAGTAGACATGACCCCTCAGTGTGGTACAGTAGACATGACCCCTCAGTGTGATACAGTAGACATGACCCCTCAGTGTGGTACAGTAGACATGACCCCTCAGTGTGGTACCATAGGCATGACCCGCAGTGTGGTACAGTAGACAGGACCCCTCAGTGTGGTACAGTAGGCATGACCCCTCAGTGTGGTACAGTAGACATGACCCCTCAGTGTGGCACCATAGGCATGGCCCCTCAGTGTGGTACAATAGACATGGCCCCTCAGTGTGGTACAGTAGACATGACCCCTCAGTGTGGTACAGTAGACATGACCCCTCAGTGTGGTACAGTAGACATGACCCCTCAGTGTGGTACCATAGGCATGACCCCTCAGTGTGGTACAGTAGACATGACCCCTCAGTGTGGCACTATAGGCATGGCCCCTCAGTGTGGTACAGTAGACATGACCCCTCAGTGTCGTACAGTAGACATGACCCCTCAGTGTGGTACAGTAGACATGACCCCTCAGTGTGGTACAGTAGACATGACCCCTCAATGTGGTACAGTAGACATGACCCCTCAGTGTGGTACAGTAGACATGACCCCTCAGTGTGGTACAGTAGACATGACCCCTCAGTGTGGTACAGTAGACCTGACCCCTCAGTGTGGTACAGTAGACATGACCCCTCAGTTTGGTACAGTAGACATGACCCTCAGTGTGGTACAGTAGACATGACCCCTCAGTGTGGTACAGTAGACCTGACCCCTCAGTGTGGTACAGTAGACATGACCCCTCAATGTGGTACAGTAGACATGACCCCTCAGTGTGGTACAGTAGGCATGGCCCCTCAGTGTGGTACAGTAGACCTGACCCCTCAGTGTGGTACAGTATACATGGCCCCTCAAAGTGGTACAGTAGACATGACCCCTCAGTGTGGTACAGTAGACATGACCCCTCAAAGTGGTACAGTAGACATGACCCCTCAGTGTGGTACCATAGACATGACCCCTCAGTGTGGTACAGTAGACATGACCCCTCAGTGTGGTACAGTAGACATGACCCCTCAGTGTGGTACCATAGGCATGACCCCTCAGTGTGGTACAGTAGACATGACCCCTCAGTGTGGCACTATAGGCATGGCCCCTCAGTGTGGTACAGTAGACATGACCCCTCAGTGTCGTACAGTAGACATGACCCCTCAGTGTGGTACAGTAGACATGACCCCTCAGTGTGGTACAGTAGACATGACCCCTCAATGTGGTACAGTAGACATGACCCCTCAGTGTGGTACAGTAGACATGACCCCTCAGTGTGGTACAGTAGACATGACCCCTCAGTGTGGTACAGTAGACCTGACCCCTCAGTGTGGTACAGTAGACATGACCCCTCAGTTTGGTACAGTAGACATGACCCTCAGTGTGGTACAGTAGACATGACCCCTCAGTGTGGTACAGTAGACCTGACCCCTCAGTGTGGTACAGTAGACATGACCCCTCAATGTGGTACAGTAGACATGACCCCTCAGTGTGGTACAGTAGGCATGGCCCCTCAGTGTGGTACAGTAGACCTGACCCCTCAGTGTGGTACAGTATACATGGCCCCTCAAAGTGGTACAGTAGACATGACCCCTCAGTGTGGTACAGTAGACATGACCCCTCAAAGTGGTACAGTAGACATGACCCCTCAGTGTGGTACCATAGGCATGACCCCTCAGTGTGGTACAGTAGACATGACCCCTCAGAGTGCTACAGTAGACATGACCCCTCAGTGTGGTACCATAGGCATGACCCCTCAGTGTGGTACAGTAGACATGACCCCTCAGTGTGGTACAGTAGACCTGACCCCTCAGTGTGGTACAGTAGACATGACCCCTCAATGTGGTACAGTAGACATGACCCCTCAGTGTGGTACAGTAGGCATGGCCCCTCAGTGTGGTACAGTAGACCTGACCCCTCAGTGTGGTACAGTATACATGACCCCTCAAAGTGGTACAGTAGACATGACCCTCAGTGTGGTACAGTAGACATGACCCCTCAGTGTGGTACAGTAGACATGACCCCTCAGTGTGGTACAGTAGACATGACCCCTCAGTGTGGTACAGTAGACATGACCCCTCAATGTGGTACAGTAGACATGACCCCTCAGTGTGGTGGTACAGTAGACATGACCCCTCAGTGTGTTACAGTACACATGACCCCTCAGTGTGGTACAGTAGACATGACCCCTCAGTGTGGTACCATAGGCATGACCCTCAGTGTGGTACAGTAGACATGACCCCTCAGAGTGCTACAGTAGACATGACCCCTCAGTGTGGTACAGTAGACATGACCCCACAGGTTAGTGCGATCGAGCGCCCTTTTGACGCTTTCTTTTCTATTTGTAGATGCATTTCAGTTCTGTTTTTTTTAGATGAATGAATTTAGTTTAATATGCATGTTGGGTAGTATGCATGATGGGTAACAGTAAATATATATAAATATATTGGCAATACGAACTTGAAAAGGCAAAGAGAATGTTGTCCAGGCGCCAATTGTTTGTAGTGTGTATTGCGGTCGCGTTGGGTTCTCTGTTGGCCGCATGTTGGCCGCACGGTCGTGTTTGAGTTACAGTGTTATAGATGTTGTGCTGGCCTGGCTTATTACTCTTAGCCGGCAACGTTCAGTTTAGTCATTCGTTTTCCCCACACTAATAGGAAATCCTCTTAAAATAACAATGACTTAATGGATATGTAATTGATAATTGCTTAAATTATCAATATAATCATATAATCCTGTATATTTCTATGAAAAAAAGGTGGATACAAAATGCGACAATTAAAAAGTGATTGAACGATTTTTAATGTGAAAGGATGTCTATTGTTTCATTGGTTTATAAAGGTAAAATATCACTTCAACGAATACATTATCAATATGGCGTCCGACTGTGTGTTTGGTCTGTCCCTCCAGCCTCACACAGTGATTGGTCTGTCCCGCCAACCTCACCAAAGTGTTTGGTCTGTCTCCAGCTTCACCCAGTGTTTGGTCTGTCCCTCCAGCCTCACCCAGTGTTTGGTCTGTCGCTCCAGCCTCACCCAGTGTTTGGTCTGTCCTCCAGCTTCACCCAGTGTTTGGTATGTCCCTCCAGCCTCACCCAGTGTTTGGTCTGTCACTCCAGCCTCACCCAGTGTTTGGTCTGTCCTCCAGCCTCACCTAGTGTTTGGTCTGTCCTCCAGCCTCACCTAGTGTTTGGTCTGTCCTCCAGCCTCACCCAGTGTTTGGTCTGTCCTCCAACCTGACCCAGTGTTTGGTCTGTCCTCCAGCCTCACCCTGTGTTTGGTCTGTCCTCCAGCCTCACCCAGTATTTGGTCTGTCCCTCCAGCCTCATCCAGTGTTTGGTCTGTCCTCCAGCTTGAACCAGTGTTTGGTCTGTCCTCCAGCCTCACCCAGTGTTTGGTATGTCCCTCCAGCCTCACCCAGTGTTTGGTCTGTCACTCCAGCCTCACCCAGTGTTTGGTCTGTCCTCCAGCCTCACCTAGTGTTTGGTCTGTCCTCCAGCCTCACCTAGTGTTTGGTCTGTCCTCCAGCCTCACCCAGTGTTTGGTCTGTCCTCCAACCTGACCCAGTGTTTGGTCTGTCCTCCAGCCTCACCCAGTATTTGGTCTGTCCCTCCAGCCTCATCCAGTGTTTGGTCTGTCCTCCAGCTTGAACCAGTGTTTGGTCTGTCCTCCAGCCTCACCCAGTGTTTGGTCTGTCCTCCAGCCTCACCCAGTGTTTTGTCTGTCCTCCAGCTTGACCCAGTGTTTGGTCTGTTCTCCAGCCTCACCCAGTGTTTGGTCTGTCCTCCAGCCTGACCCAGTGTTTAGTCTGTCCTCCAACCTGACCCAGTGTTTGGTCTGTCCTCCAGCCTCAGCCAGTGTTTTGTCTGTCCCTCCAGCCTGACCCAGTGTTTGGTCTGTCCTTCCAGCCTCATCCAGTGTTTGGTCTGTCCTCCAGCTTCACCCAGTGTTTGGTATGTCCCTCCAGCCTCACCCAGTGTTTGGTCTGTCCTCCAGCCTCATCCAGTGTTTTGTCTGTCCCCCAGCCTCACCCAGTATTTGGTCTGTCCTCCAGCCTCACCCAGTGTTTGGTCTGTCCTCCAGCCTCACCCAGTATTTGGTCTGTCCCTCCAGCCTCTCCCAGTGTTTGGTCTGTCCTTTAGCTTGAACCACTGTTTGGTCTGTCCTCCAGCCTCACCCAGTGTTTGGTCTGTCCTCCAGCCTCACCCAGTGTTTTGTCTGTCCTCCAGCCTCACCCAGTGTTTGGTCTGTCCTCCAGCCTGACCCAGTGTTTTGTCTGTCCTCCAGCTTCTTCCAGCCTCACCCAGTATTTAGTCTGTCCCTCCAGCCTCGGCCAGTGTTTGGTCTGTCCTCCAGCCTGACCAAGTCTTTGATCTGTCCTCCAGCCTGACCCAGTGTTTGGTCTGTCCTCCAGCCTGACCCACTATTTGGTCTGTCCTCCAGCCTCATCCAATGTTTGGTCTATCCTCCAGCTTGACCCAGTGTTTGGTTTGTCCTCCAGCATAACCCAGTGTTTGGTCTGTGCTCCAGCTTCACCCAGTGTTTGGTCTGTTCCTCCAGCCTCATCCAGTGTTTGGTCTGTCCCCCAGCCTCACCCAGTGTTTGGACTGTCCCCCAGCCTCGCCCAGTGTATGGTCTGTTCTCCAGGGTCACCCAATGTTTGGTCTGTCCTCCAGCCTCACCCATTATTTGGTCTGTCCTCCAGCCTCACCCAGTGTTTGGTCTGTTCTCTCCAGCCTCACCCAGTATTTGGTCTGTCCTCCAGCCTCGCCCAGTGTATGGTCTGTCCTCCAGGGTCACCCAATGTTTGGTCTGTCCTCCAGCCTCGCCCAGTGTATGGTCTGTCCTCCAGGGTCACCCAATGTTTGGACTGTCCCCCAGCCTCGCCCAGTGTATGGTCTGTCCTCCAGGGTCACCCAGTGTTTGGTCTGTCCTCCAGCCTCACCCAGTGTTTGGACTGTCCCACAGCCTCGCCCAGTGTATGGTCTGTCCTCCAGGGTCACCCAGTGTTTGGTCTGTCCTCCAGCCTCACCCAGTGTTTGGACTGTCCCACAGCCTCGCCCAGTGTATGGTCTGTCCTCCAGCCTCGCCCAGTGTATGGTCTGTCCTCCAGGGTCACCCAATGTTTGGTCTGTCGTCAAGCCTCACCCAGTGTTTGGACTGTCCCACAGCCTCGCCCAGTGTATGGTCTGTCCTCCAGCCTCGCCCAGTGTATGGTCTGTCCTCCAGGGTCACCCAGTGTTTGGTCTGTCCTCCAGCCTCACCCAGTGTTTGGACTGTCTCTCAGCCTCGCCCAGTGTTTGGTCTATCCTCCAGGGTCACCCAATGTTTGGTCTGTCCTCCAGCCTCACCCAGTGTTTGGACTGTCCCCCAGCCTCGCCCAGTGTTTGGTCTGTCCCTCCAGCCTCATCCAGTGTTTGGACTGTCCCCCAGCCTCGCCCAGTGTTTGGTCTATCCTCCAGGGTCACCCAATGTTTGGTCTGTCCTCCAGCCTCACCCAGTGTTTGGTCTGTCCCTCCAGCCTCATCCAGTGTTTGGACTGTCCCCCAGCCTCGCCCAGTGTTTGGTCTATCCTCCAGGGTCACCCAATGTTTGGTTTGTCCTCCAGCCTCGCCCAGTGTTTGGTCTATCCTCCAGGGTCACCCAATGTTTGGTTTGTCCTCCAGCCTCACCCAAGACGAGCCGGATGCGGACGTTCAGTCGGGGTTGGAGCCGCCACGACGCCGTGGAGAGCCTAAGAGCTCACAGCCCCTACGGCTTCAACGCCAGACTCTACAACAACAGGGCGGCGACCGAGTCCTCGCCCGTCGTCGGCCGGCTTCCGGACAGAGGTAGGTCGCCCCGTGTGGCAGAGTATGACAGAGGTAGGTCACCCCGCGTCAGAGTAGGACAGAGGTAGGTCACCCCGCGTCAGAGTAGGACAGAGGTAGGTCACCCCGCGTCAGAGTAGGACAGAGGTAGGTCACCCTGCGTCAGAGTAGGACAGAGGTAGGTCACCCCGCGTCAGAGTAGGACAGAGGTAGGTCACCCCGCGTCAGAGTAGGACAGAGGTAGGTCACCCTGCGTCAGAGTAGGACAGAGGTAGGTCACCCCGCGTCAGAGTAGGACAGAGGTAGGTCACCCCGTGTGGCAGAGTATGACAGAGGTATGTCGCCCAGTGTGGCAGAGTATGACAGAGGTAGGTCACCCCGCGTCAGAGTAGGACAGAGGTAGGTCACCCCGCGTCAGAGTAGGACAGAGGTAGGTCACCCCGCGTCAGAGTAGGACAGAGGTAGGTCACCCCGCGTCAGAGTAGGACAGAGGTAGGTCACCCCGCGTCAGAGTAGGACAGAGGTAGGTCACCCCGCGTCAGAGTAGGACAGAGGTAGGTCACCCCGTGTGGCAGAGTATGACAGAGGTATGTCGCCCAGTGTGGCAGAGTATGACAGAGGTAGGTCACCCCGCGTCAGAGTAGGACAGAGGTAGGTCACCCCGCGTCAGAGTAGGACAGAGGTAGGTCACCCCGCGTCAGAGTAGGACAGAGGTAGGTCACCCCGCGTCAGAGTAGGACAGAGGTAGGTCACCCCGCGTCAGAGTAGGACAGAGGTAGGTCACCCCGCGTCAGAGGAGGACAGAGGTAGGTCACCCTGCGTCAGAGTAGGACAGAGGTAGGTCACCCCGCGTCAGAGTAGGACAGAGGTAGGTCACCCCGCGTCAGAGTAGGACAGAGGTAGGTCACCCCGCGTCAGAGTAGGACAGAGGTAGGTCACCCCGCGTCAGAGTAGGACAGAGGTAGGTCACCCCGCGTCTGAGTAGGACAGAGGTAGGTCACCCCGCGTCAGAGTAGGGCAGAGGTAGGTCACCCCGCGTCTGAGTAGGACAGAGGTAGGTCTCCCCGCGTCAGAGTAGGACAGAGGTATGTCGCCCCGTGTGGCAGAGTATGACAGAGGTAGGTCGCCCCGCGTCACAGTAGGGCAGAGGTAGGTCACCCCGCGTCAGAGTAGGACAGAGGTAGGTCACCCCGCGTCAGAGGAGGACAGAGGTAGGTCACCTCGCGTCAGAGTAGGACAGAGGTATGTCGCCCCGCGTCAGAGTAGGACATAGGTATGTCGACCCGTGCGTCTGAGTAGGACAGAGGCAGGTCACCTCGCGTCAGAGTAGGACAGAGGTATGTCGTCCCGCGTCTGAGTAGGACAGAGGTAGGTCACCCCGCGTCAGAGTAGGACAGAGGTAGGTCACCCCACGTCAGAGTAGGACAGATGTAGGTCTGCAGGAGGCTGGTGCCCTTTGTGTGCCGCTGTCTCTAGGTGTCAGTAGGACAGATGTAGGTATGCAGGAGGCTGGTGCCCTGTGTGAGCCGCTGCCTCTAGGTGCCTTGGCTCAGCCTACCCGTTTCTGGGCACACGGACGGTCTGAAGCTGACTGATTTCCTTTGCCTCTACAGGAGGGTCTGGTACGATGGCTGCGGACGCCGAGCGACTGATTCGCCACACGCGATCCCGGAGCGGAGAGGCGTCCCCTATGACCCAATCCCAGTCCCAGGGACTCGCCGACAGTCTGGGGCCAGGCCCGCTGATCCGCAGCAACAGCGACAGCAGCATCATGGTGGATCCCGATAAGCTGGGTAAGGCCGCTCAGTTAGTCTGGATAAGCTTGGTAAGGGTAATCCATGTGATCCTGACAGTCTGGATAAGCTTGGTAAGGGTGATCCATGTGATCCTGACAGTCTGGATAAGCTTGGTAAGGGTAATCCATGTGATCCTGACTGTCTGGATAAGCTTGGTAAGGGTAATCCATGTGATCCTGACAGTCTGGATAAGCTTGGTAAGGGTGATCCAGGTGATCCTGACAGTCTCAGTTAGCTTGGTAAGGGTAATCCATGTGATCCTGGCAGTCTGGATAAGCTTGGTAAGGGTAATCCATGTGATCCTGACAGTCTGGATAAGCTTGGTAAGGGTGATCCAGGTGATCCTGACAGTCTGGATAAGCTTGGTAAGGGTGATCCATGTGATCCTGACAGTCTGGATAAGCTTGGTAAGGGTAATCCATGTGATCCTGACAGTCTGGATAAGCTTGGTAAGGGTAATCCATGTGATCCTGACAGTCTGGATAAGCTTGGTAAGGGTCAGCCATGTGATCCTGATAGTCTCAGTAGGCTTGGTAAGGGTAATCCATGTGATCCTGACAGTCTGGATAAGCTTGGTAAGGGTGATCCAGGTGATCCTGACAGTCTGAATAAGCTTGGTAAGAGTGATCCAGGTGATCCTGATAGTCTTAGTAAGCTTGGTAAGGGTGATCCATGTGATCCTGACAGTCTGAATAAGCTTGGTAAGAGTGATCCAGGTGATCCTGATAGTCTTAGTAAGCTTGGTAAGGGTGATACAGGTGATCCTGATAGTCTTAGTAAGCTTGGTAAGGGTGATCCATGTGATCCTGACAGTCTGGATAAGCTTGGTAAGGGTGATCCATGTGATCCTGACAGTCTGAATAAGCTTGGTAAGAGTGATCCAGGTGATCCTGACAGTCTTAGTAAGCTTGGTAAGGGTGATACAGGTGATCCTGATAGTCTTAGTAAGCTTGGTAAGGGTGATCCATGTGATCCTGATAGTCTCAGTAAGTGTGGTAAGGGTGATGTTTGTGATACTTGCGAAGGTTGACCTTAAAGTTATTGATTTCGAGTGTGTCGGTGATGTGGCCTCTTGTCTTTTGGACACAGACATGTTGAATGGTGATGCGGAGGAGAGTCGCAGTTTGGGAGAGGACGTGTTGAACCGTATGGGTGAGTACAGGACCGACAGTGGCCCGCAGCATAGCCTCGCCACGGCCTCACCACGGCCTGGTGTACGCCCACCGGAGGCACAGTCCACCTGCCCTGCCAGTCTGACCGTGTGGTCGTCTACAGTTACCGTTATGATGTCTACTTCAATCTTAAATAAAATCTTCATTCCTGGATGTCGTAAAATTGAATTGAACAAATTTACCACACCAAGCGCAACAAATTAAACTTTCCGTTTCCTAGTGCCCACATGAGTATTCGCGAATTATAGAGATTGTCGTTGAGAGTGCTTGTTCGTGTATTTTCCGTTCCCATCTGGTTCTAATGCTGTTTGCTGCTGTGTTGTGTCGCGCCACGTGATAGACTGTGGTTGCGGGTAGGGGCTGTCGTTGGGAGGTGGCCACCAGAGGAAGGGTCTATCTGTACCACGCGGTGTCTCCGCTGCTCTCTGCCGTCATTGGCCTTTGGTCTGGAGAGCCAGCCCATCTATTGGCCACTTCATGATCTCGACACGGTGTGCGTTACTGTACCCCCCCCCACCCCCCCCACCCCAGACCAGTCCGGCCGGGCGCAGGAAGGGGGCATCGGCCGCTACCCCTGCCCCCAGCTGACCTCACCCCCGCCCCAGTCTCCCCCACCCCCACTGCCCTACACCCACCCTGATGTATGTACCGCCCCCTCTAGTGCGGAGCCTGCAGGGGGAGGAGGACGAGGAGGATGACGAGATGGACTCCCTGTGCGCCAGCTTCACCTCCGCTCGCGGCGAGCTCCTGCCCCTCACCGCCTCGCACAGACGCAACCTGCGGGAGTCGCTAACCAGTGGGTCGCCCTGGCCACGTGACGGTCAGACAGTCCTGGCGTCACCGCTCTTTGATAGTGTCGTGCTTGTGCTGTTGTCCATCCTTAGTGCACCTCCAGCTTCATGTCTGGAACTTTATTCTCCTCAAATTGTTGTGGCTTTCTTTTCTCAACGTCATCACTCAACATGGGTTCACCGTTCACTTCCTTTGGACTTTTATTTGATCGTATTTTTTACTGGTATCTCGTGTTTATTTGTTTCTATCACAGTTCATGGTGTCGTATTAGGCCTGAGTAGATGTGCTTAGAGTGATAACAGTGTATTGCTGTCGTGCCCAGGGGGGCTGGTGGAGCTTGTGCTGGGTCAGAGCGCTACTTTATTACTGTATTACGTCGCCCACACATTACAGAGTAGATATTTTGTTATTGTCGAGACTTGCTCGATCCACAGTGTTTACTTCTGTGTCATCGACGCCTCTCACTTACCCACAATATTTACTTCTGTGTCATCGACGTCTCTCACTTACCCACAATATTTACTTCTGTGTCATCGACGCCTCTCACTTACCCACAAATTTTACTTCTGTGTCATCGACGCCTCTCATTTACCCACAATATGTACTTCTGTTATCGAGGCCTTTTTTCTTACCCGCAGTTATTACTTCTATGTTTTCGAGGCATTTTATTTACCCACAGTGTTTACTTCTATGTTATCGAGGCATTTCATTTTACCCACAATATTTATTTCTGTGTTATCGAGTACTTTTATTTGCCCGCAATATTTACTTGTGTAACCGAGGTATTTCATTTGACCCACAGTATTTATTTGTGTTATCGAGGCCTTGTTTCTTACCCAGTCTTTCAGGCTGTCCAGTGATCCTACTTTTTCTTACTTTTTCCTACTTTTTTGTCTCCATCCTATTTTTCCTACCTTTTCTTCAAAATACCTACATTTTCCTACTTTTTGGTATTTACTTCACCAGGCGCCATTTCAAAATGTCGTGAATTGCTGTAAAAGTGTGCATATCGCTTCTATTATTGCAAAAGTCAGAGTTATTTTGTTTTTGCATCCTGATATATCTTTAAATCTACACTGTCAAGTTCTAATAATGAAAATACAGGTACAGCTGAGCAGCATATAAGAAATGTTCTAAAAAAATACTTTTTGGTATTTACTTCACCAGGCGCCATTTCAAAATGTCGTGAATTGCTGTAAAAGTGTGCATATCGCTTCTATTATTGCAAAAGTCAGAGTTATTTTGTTTTTGCATCCTGATATATCTTTAAATCAACACTAGTGTCTGTCAAGTTCTAATAATGAAAATACAGGTACAGCTGAGCAGCATATAAGAAATATTCTAAAAAAGCATTTTCTCAGTAATATAACTTTTTGTCATTTGTTTATCCGGAATAATGTTGCTACATATGCTATTTGAGTCATACTTTTTGCTTCTATTTTCCTACTTTTTTCCTACTTTTTCTGTATTTCCATTCCTACTTTTGTCCTACTTTCTCATGAGGGTGTGCTGGACAGCCTGGTATTTACTTCTGGGTTGTCGAGGCCTAAAATTTCACCGACAGTCTTTACTTTTGTGTAATCGAGACATTTGATTGTACCCACAGTATTTACGTTTGTGTTATCGATCACTTTACGGGGTCCACCATATTTAATAATGAATATATAGTTGTTTTTGTGCTTTATATCGCCCGTGGTGCATGTTCAGTTCCACTTACGCCACGACGTTGGCCTTACGCCACGACGTTGGCCTTACGCCACGACGTTGGCCTTAGGCCACGACGTTGGCCTTACGCCACGACGTTGGCCTTACGCCACGACGTTGGCCTTACGCCACGACGTTGGCCTTACGCCACGACGTTGGCCTTACGCCGCGACGTTGGCCTTACGCCGCGACGTTGGCCTTACGCCACGACGTTGGCCTTACGCCACGACGTTGGCCTTACGCCACGACGTTGGCCTTACGCCACGACGTTGGCCTTACGCCGCGACGTTGGCCTTACGCCACGACGTTGGCCTTACGCCACGACGTTGGCCTTACGCCACGACGTTGGCCTTACGCCGCGACGTTGGCCTTACGCCGCGACGTTGGCCTTACGCCACGACGTTGGCCTTACGCCACGACGTTGGCCTTACGCCGCGACGTTGGCCTTAGGCCACGACGTTGGCCTTACGCCGCGACGTTGGCCTTACGCCACGACGTTGGCCTTACGCCACGACGTTGGCCTTACGCCGCGACGTTGGCCTTACGCCACGACGTTGGCCTTACGCCGCGACGTTGGCCTTACGCCACGACGTTGGCCTTACGCCACGACGTTGGCCTTACGCCGCGACGTTGGCCTTACGCCGCGACGTTGGCCTTACGCCACGACGTTGGCCTTACGCCGCGACGTTGGCCTTACGCCACGACGTTGGCCTTACGCCGCGACGTTGGCCTTACGCCACGACGTTGGCCTTACGCCACGACGTTGGCCTTACGCCACGACGTTGGCCTTACGCCGCGACGTTGGCCTTACGCCACGACGTTGGCCTTACGCCACGACGTTGGCCTTACGCCACGACGTTGGCCTTACGCCACGACGTTGGCCTTACGCCACGACGTTGGCCTTACGCCACGACGTTGGCCTTACGCCACGACGTTGGCCTTACGCCGCGACGTTGGCCTTACGCCGCGACGTTGGCCTTACGCCACGACGTTGGCCTTACGCCACGACGTTGGCCTTACGCCACGACGTTGGCCTTACGCCACGACGTTGGCCTTACGCCACGACGTTGGCCTTACGCCACGACGTTGGCCTTACGCCACGACGTTGGCCTTACGCCACGACGTTGGCCTTACGCCGCGACGTTGGCCTTACGCCACGACGTTGGCCTTACGCCACGACGTTGGCCTTACGCCACGACGTTGGCCTTACGCCGCGACGTTGGCCTTACGCCACGATGTTGGCCTTACGCCACGACGTTGGCCTTACGCCGCGACGTTGGCCTTACGCCACGACGTTGGCCTTACGCCACGACGTTGGCCTTACGCCACGACGTTGGCCTTACGCCACGACGTTGGCCTTACGCCGCGACGTTGGCCTTACGCCACGACGTTGGCCTTACGCCACGACGTTGGCCTTACGCCACGACGTTGGCCTTACGCCGCGACGTTGGCCTTACGCCACGACGTTGGCCTTACGCCACGACGTTGGCCTTACGCCACGACGTTGGCCTTACGCCACGACGTTGGCCTTACGCCACGACGTTGGCCTTACGCCGCGACGTTGGCCTTACGCCGCGACGTTGGCCTTACGCCACGACGCGCTCTTTATACGGATGGTAATTAAAATGATGATGGTATATAACAGGCATGGAGTGTACCTGTGTGGACGTGGATCCACGCCCGCTCCGTACCAACTAATATACTTATGTCCATTATAAAATTGATTAAACCATTAATTATGAGTAATGCACGGTTAAGTTTACTGTCACGCCCCCAGCCTTGGAGTGACATGTACGTTATGCTGGAGTAGGTGTGCTAAGTTTACTGTCACGCCCCCAGCCTTGGAGTGACATGTACGTTATGCTGGAGTAGGTGTGCTAAGTTTACTGTCACGCCCCCAGCCTTGGAGTGACATGTACGTTATGCTGGAGTAGGTGTGCTAAGTTTACTGTAACGCCCCCAGCCTTGGAGTGACATGTACGTTATGCTGGAGTAGGTGTGCTAAGTTTACTGTCACGCCCCCAGCCTTGGAGTGACATGTACGTTATGCTGGGGAAGGTGGGCTAAGTTTACTGTCACGCCCCCAGCCTTGGAGTGACATGTACGTTATGCTGGAGTAGGTGTGCTAAGTTTACTGTCACGCCCCCAGCCTTGGAGTGACATGTACGTTATGCTGGAGTAGGTGTGCTAAGTTTACTGTCACGCCCCCAGCCTTGGAGTGACATGTACGTTATGCTGGAGTAGGTGTGCTAAGTTTACTGTCACGCCCCCAGCCTTGGAGTGACATGTACGTTATGCTGGAGTAGGTGTGCTAAGTTTACTGTCACGCCCCCAGCCTTGGAGTGACATGTACGTTATGCTGGAGTAGGTCTGCTAAGTTTACTGTCACGCCCCCGGCCTTGGAGTGACATGTACGTTATGCTGGAGTAGGTGTGTTAAGTTTACTGTCACGCCCCCAGCCTTGGAGTGACATGTACGTTATGCTGGAGTAGGTGTGCCAAGTTTACTGTCACGCCCCCAGCCTTGGAGTGACATGTACGTTATGCTGGGGAAGGTGTGCTAAGTTTACTGTCACGCCCCCAGCCTTGGAGTGACATGTACGTTATGCTGGGGAAGGTGTGCTTCTTGGTGCCGCTCGATGTTGGGGGGGGGGGGAGTGAACAGAGCTGTCAGTGATCCTGGATCTCTGGGTGCCCGTTGACAGGCAGCTACTACAGCGCTCCGGAAGACGTGGACTCGGACTCGGATCCCGACGAGGCGGGGACCACGTGTCATCATGACGTCTTCGGCGACAGTCTCTCCGAGAGCTCGCTCCAGACGCTCACCCCGGCGGCGGGGGCGGCGGCCGGGCCCGTCTCCACGTCCACCCCCACTGCGCAGGGCGGAGCAGGCCCGCTGAGCGGGGCAGGCCACCTGGGCGGGGCAAGCCACCTGGGTGGGGCAGGCCACCTGGGTGGGTCAGGCCACCTGGGCGGGGCCAGCATGCTGCCTGCAGACAGCTCCTTCAGTTTGACCGGCAGTGGGGCTCAGGATCTGCTGCTGCGAGAACTCGGCGTCAGAGCAACCCCTGCGGCCGTCAGCCAGGGCCAGGGCCAGGGCCAGGGCGCCTCCTCTGAGAGTACGTCACGTGTCGCTACCTGATACTCGATCCCTCATCATGCCGCAGTCATCAGTGTTTGGTGTTTATGTTGCATGTTGCCTTGATTTGTGTGACGTCAGTAGCTCTGTCCGGGAGTGAACCTGCCGTCGCAGGCCACTTCTACATAAGCAGTTCTGCGTTCCACTTCTACATGTACAGCTCAGCTGTGGAGACATTTTCCTCTGCATATAGTCTTGTTGTTGATGTGTTTCCTTATTGTGCACACACTATAGTTTGGCATTGCTTGCTGGCGTCAGAGGAGTCATCAAGATTTCTGTTGCTTTTCGCACTGTTGCGATTTTTCTCTTTGATCTTTCTTGTTCTACACTTCCTTATATCTGTGAAATGGAACCCTTCTTCTTTGAGGAAATTTTCGCTGCTCCAGTGTCTTTGGCTTGTTCTTCTGGTGACGTCACCCGTTGAGGTGTGAGTCGCCGCATGTGACCATGGTAGCGAGGTTATCAACACACAGCCCTGTTGTAGCATACGCTGCAATGAAACAGGTTACCGGTATGAACATATCCAAACCCTGCATGCCTTGCAGTGAAACAGGTTACCGGTATGAACATATCCAAACCCTGCATGCCTTGCAGTGAAACAGGTTACCGGTATGTACATATCCAAACCCTGCATGCCTTGCAATGAAACAGGTTACCGGTATGAACATATCCAAACCCTGCATGCCTTGAAGTGAAACAGGTTACCGGTATGAACATATCCAAACCCTGCATGCCTTGCAGTGAAACAGGTTACCGGTATGTACATATCCAAACCCTGCGTGCCTTGCAGTGAAACAGGTTACCGGTATGTACATATCCAAACCCTGCGTGCCTTGCAGTGAAACAGGTTACCGGTATGTACATATCCAAACCCTGCATGCCTTGCAGTGAAACAGGTTACCGGTATGTACATATCCAAACCCTGCATGCCTTGCAATGAAACAGGTTACCGGTATGAACATATCCAAACCCTGCATGCCTTGCGGTGAAACAGGTTACCGGTATGAACATATCCAAACCCTGCATGCCTTGCAGTGAAACAGGTTACCGGTATGTACATATCCAAACCCTGCGTGCCTTGCAGTGAAACAGGTTACCGGTATGTACATATCCAAACCCTGCGTGCCTTGCAGTGAAACAGGTCATGAACATATCCAAACCCTGCATGCATTCTAGTAAGAAGTGTTTTCAACATATCCAAACCCTGCATGCATTCTAGTAAGGAGTGTTTTCAACATAACCAAACCCTGCATGCATTCTAGTAAGGAGTGTTTTCAACATAACCAAACCCTGCATGCATTCTAGTAAGGTGTGTTTTTACCATATCCAAACCCAAGATTCACTGTGATAAGGTATATGTTTACCATATCCAAACCCTAGATTCACTTTAATATATTTTAAACCTATTATAACCTTGTATTGGCTTAACAACATGTCCTGTCATTTATTGTGTACACTAAGTGAGGTTTTATACACTAAAAACCTAAATACCTAATTTCCTTTCAAAACATATTAACAGATTCTCCGAGAAACTATGGCAGTGTGAGTAAATTTAAAGCCGGTCCCCTCCTGTTTCCCGTGTGATGCCAGTAGGCCTACCCCCACCCCCACCCCCCCAACCTTATCTTATAATAATAATAATCAATTTATTGCCACAAGATCACACAAATTACATTCATTCGGTATATTGTGCAAGACATTTATCGTGCCCCTAGTTGACTGTGTGTATTTGCCTTTAGACGTGAAGAGCGGAGACCGGGCTGAGCGGGACAGCCTGTCTGCAAGCGTGGCGTCCACGGTCACGGACAACGTGAGCCTGGCCAGCGGCGACAGCAGCGTGCCCTACTTCATCATGGACAGCACGGACAGCGCCAGCGCCAGCATGGACCGCAGCCTGGAGCCCAGCCTGGAGCGGGGGGGCGGCGGCGCGGGCCACGGCGACCTGGCCAGCCTGGGCGGCCGCTCCGACACTGAGGTCCTGCTCACAGGTGGGTCCTTAGGGCTGTACGCCCAGTGTATGGGGCTGTACGCTCAGTGTATGGGGCTGTACGCTCAGTGTATTGGGGCTGTACGCTCAGTATATGAGGGCTGTACGCTCAGTGTATAGGGGCTGTACGCTCAGTATATGGGGCTGTACGCCCAGTGTATGGGGGCTGTACGCTCAGTGTATGGGGCTGTACGCTCAGTGTATGGGGCTGTACGCTCAGTGTATGGGGGCTGTACGCTCAGTGTATGGGGGCTGTACGCTCAGTGTATGGGGGTTGTACGCCTAGTGTATGGGGCTGTACGCTCAGTGTATGGGGCTGTACGCTCAGTGTATGGGGGCTGTACGCTCAGTGTATGGGGGCTGTACGCCTAGTGTATGGGGGGCTGTACGCTCAGTGTATGAGGCTGTACGCTCAGTGTATGGGGCTGTACGCTCAGTGTATGGGGCTGTACGCTCAGTGTATGGGGGCTGTACGCTCAGTGTATGGGGGCTGTACGCTCAGTGTATGGGGGTTGTACGCCTAGTGTATGGGGCTGTACGCTCAGTGTATGGGGCTGTACGCTCAGTGTATGGGGGTTGTACGCCTAGTGTATGGGGCTGTACGCTCAGTGTATTGGGGCTGTTCGCGCATGTATCGGGGCTGTACGCCCATGTATCGGGGCTGTACGCCCATGTATCGGGGCTGTACGCCCATGTATCGGGGCTGTACGCCAATGTATCGGGGCTGTACGCCCATGTATCGGGTCGGTACGCGCATGTATTGGGGCTGTACGCCCATGTATCGGGGCTGTACGCCCATGTATCGGGGCTGTACGCCCATGTATCGGGGCTGTACGCCCATGTATCGGGGCTGTTCGCGCATGTATCGGGGCTGTTCGCGCATGTGTGAGGGCTGTACGCCCATGTATCGGGTCGGTACGCGCATTTATCGGGGCTGTACGCCCATGTATCAGGGCTGTACGCCCATGTATCGGGGCTGTACGCCCATGTATCGGGGCTGTACGCCCATGTATCGGGGCTGTACGCCCATGTATCGGGTCGGTACGCGCATGTATCGGGGCTGTACGCCCATGTATCGGGGCTGTACGCCCATGTATCGGGGCTGTACGCCCATGTATCGGGGCTGTTCGCGCATGTGTGAGGGCTGTACGCCCATGTATCGGGGCTGTACGCCCATGTATCGGGGCTGTATGGCGGTTCATGCAGTCGAACCAAATTGCTATCCTCACTGAGCCCAGAGAGCGACACATGATGTGGTGAGACCGTGGCTGTCCCAGTCCGCCCTCTGTACCTCCTGTCAGTCCGTGTCCGCGAGTTGACCAATACATACAGTACACGTATTCCAGCCGTGTTTTGACTTTGCCACAGGGAGTCCGGCGTACACCCTGGACGCCACGCTCTCGCCACCGGTCGCTGGCGTCCCGGGGCGGCCCAGGGAGGGTGTCACCCCCTCACACCACGACGCCCCTACCCCGGACCAGGAGAGTCTGGTTATTGAGGAGGAGATGGTCGCCGCCCCTCCCAGACCCTCAGAAGGTATGCCCTGCCTGGCAGCGGACTGCACAGCCCCAGGCATACGTCGTGTTAAAGTTGCTATTTCAACAACATGCTGCTTCTGAACTCATGAAACCCCTCCCGCCAACTGTGTTTAACTTTTGTTGAAATAGTAATTTAAGGAGACTCTTAGTTTATGCTTTGCTTGGTATAACCAGAAACCTCAACAGCTTAGAATTGTAGCGACATGTATAAGTCAATGTAAGTAACGCGTGCGGCTTTGTGGTTTGTTTAGTTTGTTGTGTGATGCGCTGTCCCTTTCTATCAACAGTCAAGAGCCGTGTATGGTACCTGACGTAATAATCATTAACTGGACTACATATATTGTGACTATTTACATTTTCAAGGATATTGAGTTGAAATGAGCGATAAGCGTTGTATTTCCGTTCTGTGGGAATTACACGGCTGGGCTGACCATAGATATTGTTGACGGTATGGGGTCCCCCTAATCTCCTGCCAGTTGGGCGTGCGCTGTGCCGCTGGTTTAACCACCCCTTCGTCGATCGTGTTTGCAGACAAGAGCGGCGCCACCGTGGAGAGTGACAGTGACATGCGCAGTGTGATATCCGGCGGCCAGTTGCCCGGATGGACGACGGAGTCTGCCGTCATTCTGTGGCGCCGGATGCTCGGCGCGCTTGGTGACGTCAACAACATCCGGGACCCGGACATGCACGCCAGCGTGCTGGAGTACCTGTGTGACCTCATGCAGGTCCTCCTCAAGGTCGGCCTCTCGCTTAAAGCTGCTCTTACAACAACTTTTAAATGTGCTGACTATATTGTCTGATATTATAGCTGCTCATACAGCAATTTTCTACCTATATTGTGACTATTCAAAATCTAATTTTTAAATGTACTGGCCATATTGTCTGATATTACTTCGGATCGTTTCACTAAAAGTGGCGTATGTGTTACATGATGAGTTGACGACTGGTCGTAATTTTACCCGCAACGGAAAATAAGTGCCATTATTGGAGTGTAGCCATCATTATGCAATATATTTTCCGCCTTATTACTGCCATACCATTGGCTACCTACCTACCTACGTACGGGCTACATGGTGGGCATGTTGCACTGACATATTGAGTTGACTGATGGTGGAACCTAATGTCGTGTTTATCGTGTTTATCATGTGTTCTTAATTGTTGAGGTGACTGTGTGATGGGACGTAGTCTCGTGTTTATCGTGTTTATCATGTGTTCTTAATTGTTGAGGTGACTGTGTGATGGGACGTAGTCTCGTGTTTATCGTGTTCATCATGTGTTCTTACTTGTTGAAGTGACTGAGTGATGGGACGTAGTCTCGTGTTTATCGTGTTCATCATGTGTTCTTACTTGTTGAAGTGACTGAGTGATGGGACGTAGTCTCGTGTTTATCGTGTTCATCATGTGTTCTTAATTGTTGAGGTGACTGGGTGATGGGACGTAGTCTCGTGTTTATCATGTTCATCATGTGTTCTTAATTGTTGAGGTGACTGGGTGATGGGACGTAGTCTCGTGTTTATCGTGTTCATCATGTGTTCTTAATTGTTGAGGTGACTGGGTGATGGGACGTAGTCTCGTGTTTATCATGTTCATCATGTGTTCTTACTTGTTGAGGTGACTGTGTGATGGGACGTAGTCTCGTGTTTATCGTGTTCATCATGTGTTCTTAATTGTTGAGGTGACTGTGTGATGGGACGTAGTCTCGTGTTTATCGTGTTCATCATGTGTTCTTACTTGTTGAGGTGACTGTGTGATGGGACGTAGTCTCGTGTTTATCGTGTTCATCATGTGTTCTTAATTGTTGAGGTGACTGGGTGATGGGACGTAGTCTCGTGTTTATCGTGTTCATCATGTGTTGTTGCTTGTGTTTAGATTCGCGACAACCAGGGAGTGAGCAGGGAGTGCCTGGACTCCCCCCCTCCCCCAGAACACCTACCCCCGACCCTCTTCTTCAGTGGATGGCTCATCCAGGTGAGGCCCAAATAAGTAATAGACATATTATGGAGTTATTGACATACTGTGGAGTAATAGACACATTTGACAACTGTTGACTTGTACACGTTTTAACATGTAAAGCGGTCTCTGTCGTTTTAACATGTAACGCGGTCTCTGTCGTTTTAACATGTAATGCGGTCTCTGTCGATTTAACCTGTAAAGCGGTCTCCGTCGTTTTAACATGTAAAGCGGTCTCTGTCGTTTTAACATGTAAAGCGGTCTCTGTCATTTTAACATGTAATGCGGTCTCTGTCGTTTTAACATGTAAAGCGGTCTCTGTCGTTTTAACATGTAAAGCGGTCTCTGTCGTTTTAACATGTAACGCGGTCTCTGTCGTTTTAACATGTAAAGCGGTCTCTGTCGTTTTAACATGTAAAGCGGTCTCTGTCGTTTTAACATGTAAAGTGGTCTCTGTCGCTGTGTAAGAAACCATGTTCCCGGACCGCACCCACTGTGAAGTCACCCGGTGATGCGCCACGTATAGCTATAGGCACGCGCCTTACACTGGAAGGCTCTTTCTGCCCGAGCTGCAGCCGCTAGGTGGCAGCATCGCATGGTATGCGCATGGCCTCAGACTCACTCTCTACCAATTCGCTTTATCGTGTTTATCTTCGAAGATTATCGTCGAATAAATTTCACAGTGACTTTATAGCCGAACTTGTGTTCGGGCTCCAACGGACGGTTCCAACAAGTTCTTGAAAGTAATACGGTCGAGTCAAAGAGTCTGTTGTTACAAAGAATTGATAAGACAGCAATGTTTTGACATTTCCTTTACCCTCATATAGCCGGGTTCATAATCTGCTTCACTTTTTGCTTCACAAGATTTACGGGAAACAAATTCACAGAAACTCCGCTGGCCATGATGCCACTATAATACGGATTCATGACACTACTATAACATGGAGTCTCATGCAGAGGCAGACTGGAATGCTCTTGTGTAATATACCACTAGTACTGTCACTGATCCGATAGATCAGGTTTGTGAGACTGGGCCGACAGATAGGGTGTGTGAGACTGGGCCGACAGATAGGGTGTGTGAGACTGGGCCGACAGATAGGGTCTGTGAGACTGGGCCGACAGATAGGGTGTGTGAGACTGGGCCGACAGATAGGGTGTGTGAGACTGGGCCGACAGATAAGGTGTGTGGGACTGGGCCGACAGATAGGGTGTGTGAGACTGGGCCGACAGATAGGGTGTGTGAGACTGGGCCGACAGATAGGGTGTGTGAGACTGGGCCGACAGATAAGGTGTGTGGGACTGGGCCGACAGATAGGGTGTGTGAGACTGGGCCGACAGATAGGGTGTGTAAGACTGGGCCGACAGATAGGGTGTGTGAGACTGGGCCGACAGATAAGGTGTGTGGGACTGGGCCGACAGATAGGGTGTGTGAGACTGGGCCGACAGATAGGGTGTGTGAGACTGGGCCGACAGATAGGGTGTGTGAGACTGGGCCGACAGATAAGGTGTGTGGGACTGGGCCGACAGATAGGGTGTGTGAGACTGGGCCGACAGATAGGGTGTGTGAGACTGGGCCGACAGATAGGGTGTGTGAGACTGGGCCGACAGATAGGGTGTGTGAGACTGGGCCGACAGATAGGGTGTGTGAGACTGGGCCGACAGATAGGGTCTGTGAGACTGGGCCGACAGATAAGGTGTGTGGGACTGGGCCGACAGATAGGGTGTGTGAGACTGGGCCGACAGATAGGGTGTGTGAGACTGGGCCGACAGATAGGGTGTGTGGGACTGGGCCGAGAGATAGGGTGTGTGAGACTGGGCCGACAGATAGGGTGTGTGAGACTGGGCCGACAGATAGGGTTTGTGAGACTGGGCCGACAGATAGGGTGTGTGAGACTGGGCCGACAGATATGGTCTGTGAGACTGGGCCGACAGATAGGGTGTGTGTGCCTGGGCCGACAGATAGGGTGTGTGAGACTGGGCCGACAGATAGGGTGTGTGGGACTGGGCCGAGAGATAGGGTGTGTGAGACTGGGCCGACAGATAGGGTGTGTGAGAGTGGGCCGACAGATAGGGTGTGTGAGACTGGGCCGACAGATAGGGTGTCTGAGACTGGGCCGAAAGGTAGGGTCTGTGAGACTGGGCCGACAGATAGGGTGTGTGTGCCTGGGCCGACAGATAGGGTGAGGCTGGGCCGACACATAGTGTGTGAGACTGGGCCGACAGATAGGGTTTGTGAGACTGGGCCGACAGATAGGGTGTGTGAGACTGGGCCGACAGATAGGGTCTGTGAGACTGGGCCGACAGATAGGGTGTGTGAGACTGGGCCGACAGATAGGGTGTGTGAGGCTGGACCGACAGATAGGGTTAGTGTGACTGGGCCGACAGATAGGGTGTGTGAGACTGGGCCGACAGATAGGGTGTGTGAGACTGGGCCGACAGATAGGGTGTGTGAGACTGGGCCGACAGATAGGGTGTGTGAGACTGGGCCGACAGATAGGGTGTGTGAGACTGGGCCGACAGACAGGGTGTGTGAGACTGGGCCGACAAATAGGGTGTGTGAGACTGGGCCGACAGATAGAGTGTGTGAGACTGGGCCGACAGATAGAGTGTATGAGACTGGACATAATGAACAGTCATGACGCGTTCATTACGGCCGGTCTTCATTAGAGGTCGCCTGTTGTAGGCCTTTTCACCGCAAGCTCTCACGCCCCGGACGGTAGTATTCAGAATCACAATACGTTGTCGACTAAAATTTTGGCAAAATACTCCTCCTAAAATGCATTCATTAAGTGGATATGTTCTGAAGAGAATTTTTAATAAATTATATATAAAGCGCAAAGAAGGTCAGCGTTTCTAGTAGAGATTATGAATACAGCTCTTGGTTCGATATTTGTAAACCATACTTAGCGCAACGCAAATGTTCTTAAAGCTATATACTTACATGCGCCATGGTAGATTTTTTACGGTTTAGAATCAAGACTAAAAGTATCTCAAAATTATAATGCATATATGTTTTATATCACTGAGAGTCTGTTAAACAACAATTTCAACTTAAAACTGCGCGGTTTAGTTACATCGCGTGCGGACGTGATAGCGAGCCGCGGTCGACACCAGAGACAAAATACCGAACAGCGAACAGGCGCGCAGGGATATAAAGCCGGCCACCAACTTCTGCTCCGGTGACCAAATTGTTTCTCTCCGGATAGCCCACAGGCTTTCAGGATTTAAATTTAAGACAGAATATACTTATTTGACATGGGGAAGAGGTTGGTAATACAAAAAATTACAGAATATATTGCTTTAACGCCAAGTAGAACAATTGGAAACTGTTTTCTCGTCAAACAACAGAAAGGTGCCACTGACCTCCTGCACTTGTAGATTGATGAAAGTGGCGACATAAGTGAGACAGCTTGTCGGGCGCTGTCCCCCATGGCTGAGGGTGACAGCACCCAGCGGTATATGCGTGGGGGAGGGGGGGGGACGTTGGTGGTGACACGTGAGTGACTTCGGGGCGAGGCTATGGCCGCGGGCGGTCGGCAGGTGGCTCCTGGCCTCGACTCACTTCAAGGTGACGGTAGTGGACACCGTGTCTTCCCGTACTCCGGTCATCAGCTTGGACAACTTGATTGAACTCTAACCTGGTGATTGGTAATGGTGCCTTAGTGCAGTGCTACCCCAGCCTGGTCTGTGTGCTACACCAGCCTGGTCTGTGTGCTACACCAGCCTGGTCTCTGTGCTACACCAGCCTGGTCTCTGTGCTACACCAGCCTGGTCTGTGTGCTACACCAGTCTGGTCTGTGTGCTACACCAGTCTGGTCTGTGTGCTACACCAGCCTGGTCTGTGTGCTACACCAGCCTGGCCTGTGTGCTACACCAGCCTGGTCTGTGTGCTACACCGGCCTGGTCTGTGCTACCCCAGCCTGGTCTCCGTGCTACAACAGCCTGATCTATGTGCTACACCAGCCTGGTCTGTTCTACACCAGCCTGGTCTGTGCTACACCAGCCTGATCTATGTGCTACACCAGCCTGGTCTGTGTGCTACACCAGCCTGGTCTCTGTGCTACACCAGCCTGGTCTCTGTGCTACACCAGCCTGGTCTCTGTGCTACACCAGCCTGGTCTCTGTGCTACACCAGCCTGGTCTCTGTGCTACACCAGCCTGGTCTGTTCTACACCAGCCTGGTCTCTGTGCTACACCAGCCTGGTCTCTGGGCTACACCAGCCTGGTCTCTGTGCTACACCAGCCTGGTTTGTTCTACACCAGCCTGGTCTCTGTGCTACACCAGCCTGGTCTCTGGGCTACACCAGCCTGGTCTCTGGGCTACACCAGCCTGGTCTCTGTGCTACACCAGCCTGGTCTCTGTGCTACACCAGCCTGGTCTGTGCTACACCAGCCTGGTCTCTGTGCTACACCAGCCTGGTCTCTGTGCTACACCAGCCTGGTCTCTGGGCTACACCAGCCTGGTCTGTGCTACACCAGCCTGGTCTCTGGGCTACACCAGCCTGATCTATGTGCTACACCAGCCTGGTCTGTTCTACACCAGCCTGGTCTGTGCTACACCAGCCTGGTCTCTGGGCTACACCAGCCTGATCTATGTGCTACACCAGCCTTGTCTATGTGCTACACCAGCCTGGTCTCCGTGCTAAACCAGCCTGATCTATGTGCTACACCAGCCTGGTCTGTGCTACACCAGCCTGGTCTCTGGGCTACACCAGCCTGATCTATGTGCTACACCAGTCTGGTCTGTGTGCTACACCGGCCTGGTCTCTGGGCTACACCAGCCTGGTCTGTTCTACACCAGCCTGGTCTGTGCTACACCAGCCTGGTCTCTGGGCTACACCAGCATGATCTATGTGCTACACCAGCCTGGTCTGTTCTACACCAGCCTGGTCTCTGTGCTACACCAGCCTGGTCTCTGGGCTACACCAGCCTGATCTATGTGCTACACCAGCCTGGTCTCTGTGCTACACCAGCCTGATCTATGTGCTACACCAGCCTGGTCTATGTGCTACACCAGCCTGGTCTCTGGGCTACACCAGCCTGGTCTCTGTGCTACACCAGCCTGGTCTGTTCTACACCAGCCTGGTCTGTGCTACACCAGCCTGGTCTCTGGGCTACACCAGCCTGGTCTATGTGCTACACCAGCCTGGTCTCTGGGCTACACCAGCCTTGTCTATGTCAGCTGGTCTGATCCATGTCACTCACCTGTATGTATTATTAGCACACCTTATCTGCGCCTCACATCGCTTGACTGCCATGGTAACCGCTGTCCGGTGAGGTTGGCGGGGGTGGGGGGTGCCGCCTGTGCGCGGTATTTGTCCATCGCGTGCTGATGTGTCGATAGGCGATGAGTTCAGGGAGAGGCCGATGTCGCTGTGGGCTGGTTCCACACAGTGGTGTGCACTCACGGCACTGCGCGGGCTGGTAGTCTGTTCACGCTGGTTGGTGGCCCCATGCCGCCCTCAGCCGGCCGCTCTCCTATGGTAGAGCAAACATTTTTATCAACGTAGCTCACGTATAACTCACGTAGTACTATCATAATCCATTTCTAACATGGAAGGTGGACCCTTCCCCTCAGTCCGTCTCCAACCGTCAATGGCAGTATCGGCGTGACAACGGCTGTGAACGTGCTTAGGATTACATGGATTACCTCGATGTTTTGGAATACTCTTGGAGTCGCGGATGACTGACACGTCTTGGGTGGGGCCTGTCCCCTGGGTGGAGTGACGTGCGGGGGGCGGGCCTGCCATGCCCACCCTGAGGAAGGGCGTCACAGTGTTCGGCAAGGGACGCTCACTGTTCCGTAAGAGGCATCGCAAAGGGTCGTCCCACAAGGGCGGCGGTGGCGAGGGGGGTGGGGGGCCGCCGGGTACCGCCCACGAGGGAGGCCCCGGGACGCCTGATAGCCGGAGAGAGGGGGAACCCCGGCCTGGTGTCAAGGGGAGGACGAGGTGGCAAACCGAAGAGGGTGGGGAGGTGGGTCTCCTGGTGGCCTGCGGGGAGGACGTGGAGGGGTGGATAACTGCTGACCCCAGCGGCCCTACCATCCGTGGAGCATGTGACAATGTTGGGAGTGGCCCTACCATCCATGGAAGCAGTGACAATGTTGGGAGCAGCCTTGCCATTCATGGATCCAGTGACAATGTTGGGAGCGACCCTGCCGTCCATGGAGCCAGTGACAATGTTGGGAGCGACCCTGCCGTCCATGGAGCCAGTGACAATGTTGAGGGTGGCCCTGCCATCCATGGAGTATGGGACAATGTTGGGAGCGGCCCTGCCATCCATAGAGTATGGGACAATGTTGGGAGCGGCCCTGCCATCCATCGAGTATGTGACAATGTTGGGAGCGGCCCTACCATCCATGGAAGCATTGACAATGTTGGGAGCGACCCTGCCGTCCATGGAGCCAGTGACAATGTTGGGAGCGACCCTGCCGTCCATGGAGCCAGTGACAATGTTGGGAGCGGCCCTGCCATCCATCGAGTATGTGACAATGCTGGGAGCGGCCCTGCCATCCATAGAGTATGTGACAATGTTGGGAGCGGCCCTGCCATCCATAGAGTGTGTGACAATGTTGGGAGCAGACCTGCCATCCATAGAGTATGTGACAATGTTGGGAGCGGCTCTGCCATCCATCGAGTATGTGACAATGTTGGGAGCGGCCCTGCCACCCATGGAAGCAGTGACAATGTTGGAAGCGGCCCTGCCTTCCATGGAAACCGTGACCAAGTTGGAGGCGGCCCTGCCATGCATGAGGAAGAAGGGTTGTTACTCTGCGAGTGTGAAGAGGGCGAGAATAGTGACGATGACGTGTGTAGGACTGTGGTAAAGCAGTCCATCAGTAGTCAGCCCGAGGCGGGCGGGCGCGACCCCGGGGGGCGGGACCCCGGGGGGCGGGACCCCGGGGACCGGGACCCCGGGGGGCGGGACCCCGGGGGGCGGGACCCCGGGGGGCGCGACCCCGGGGGGCGGGACCCCGGGGGGCGCGACCCCGGGGGGCGGGACCCCGGGGGACGGGACCCCGGGGGACGGGACCCCGGGGGACGGGACCTCGGGGGACGGGGCGCCCGGAGGCGGCGCCCCCCGTGGGCGGGGAGACGTCGCTTGCTGGCCCTCAGGTCAGACGACCCTCGCAGCCCTGAGGCTGGCGCCGTTGCCCCGTGCCGTGACGACAGCGAGTCGCCCCTGCCCCATGGGGAAGCAGCGGGCGCTGGGTTCCCCAAGCCACCGCCCGATGGCCGGTACGGAGAGCTGTCCCGGCGGAGGCTCTTCCACTCGCAGACCCTGCCCGGCCCAGCCACCTCGGCCCCTTGGACGCCAGCCCAGGGGTGGGCTAGGCGGCGGGGTGTAGGCACGTGGGCCGGGTCGCCAGGTCTCCACGTGCCCGGCTCCCACTCCCTGTCCCGCCTGTCTCCGGACCTCTTATCGACACCCTCGCCCCCCCACGACGGGACACGCCTGGGGACCGCCCCCCCTGAGCCGGGGTCAGCGTCTGCAGAGGGACTGTGTGCTGTAAGTGTGAGGTCTGCAGGGGCAGGGATACCAGGCTGTCTCTCGCAGACATGTGGACGGGGAGAAAGCCAGTGACAGCAGAGTGACGACGTGTTCAGCTGCTTATATGTTAGACCATTCAAATGACATGTCTAGGTGAAATATTAATTTCCAGATATATATATATATATGTATTATATATTATTACGCTGTGAATGATGTGTACGGTGTACATACCTTTCTCCAGGCGCTGACCTTGCCATGCGAGTACAAACGCGGGACGCTGCTGGCGTACAGGCTGTTGTGTACCGGTCTCGTACGTCGCCATGACACCCCGCTACCCATGACCCACGTCACGCGCTTCTACCGCCTCCTACACCACGGACTGGTGGACGGCGACCAGGTAAGTGCCTTGACCCACTTAGCCTAATTCTGTCGCATGTTACACCGGGGACTGGTTGACACCGACCTTGACCCACTTAGCCTGATTCTGCCACCTGTTACGCTGGGGACTCATTGACAGCGACCTTGACCCACTTAGCCTGATTTTACCACCTGTTACACCGGGGACTGGTTGACAACGACCTTGACCCACTTAGCCTAATTCTGTCGCATGGTACACCGGGGACTGGTTGACACCGACCTTGACCCACTTAGCCTGATTCTGTCGCATGTTACACTGGGGACTGGTTGACACCGACCTTGACCCACTTAGCCTGATTCTGTCGCCTGTTACACCAGGGACTGGTTGACAGCGACCATGTCCCACTTAGCCTGATTCTGCCGCCTGTTACACCAGGGACTGGTTGACACCGACCTTGACCCACTTAGCCTGATTCTGTCGCATGTTACACTGGGGACTGGTTGACACCGAACTTGACCCACTTAGCCTGATTCTGTCGCCTGTTACACTGGGGACTGGTTGACACCGAACTTGACCCACTTAGCCTGATTCTGCCGCCTGTTACACCAGGGACTTGTTGACACCGACCTTGACCCACTTAGCCTGATTCTGTGGCCTGTTACACCAGGGACTGGTTGACAGCGACCTTGTCCCACTTAGCCTGATTCTGCCGCCTGTTACACCAGGGACTTGTTGACACCGACCTTGACCCACTTAGCCTGATTCTGTCGCATGTTACACCAGGGACTGGTTGACAGCGACCTTGACCCACTTAGCCTGATTTTACTACCTGTTACACCAGGGATTGGTTGACAGCGATAGGTGTCCATAATATGCCTCAAGTCGGGATAAGAGACTGTGAAAAGTATATACACGTTATCCCACTTCCGAAAATTTTAACAGACTCTTTAGAAGTAAAAACGACAACATTATTATGAATTTAGCCATTTTTGTTTACGAAGCATCCAACTTAAAAGAGTCATTTTTAGCATCGCTGTAGCTGATATTTGTATATGTATCGAAAATTGTATATATGTACCATGGGCGTTGTGCCTAAAGTACTGAATAAACATTTTACCATATGACTATGCCTGCTGTACCGGTATTATCGCCCTGGGCCCGGTGGTGCTGTGTTGTGACTGACCTGTGCTGTCGTCTCCCCAGGACACGGCCAACGTGTTGGTGCGCCACTGCGGCCCGCGCTTCTTCTCCGCGCCTCTGCCCGGCTCCACCATGATGCTGCTCGACTTCATCCACGCCGCCACCCGCGTCGCCTCATGCCCCGACACCAAGGAGGTCAGTCACCATGGCTACCCGTCCACGGGGCGCCCGACTCGTTCTCCATCTCTGGGGCCGCCCCGCTGGCACAGCGCTCATGCGGGAGTTACCCGAATTAGAGAAATGGAATTAGTTTTGATGTATAACGTGTGTCTGGCCCCCATATACAGACACCTGCACCACTGTTGACGTGTCGTTGTGTATCACATGAGAAGGAACCATATACAGATAATATATAAATAAGCGTGATTAATACGTGAGTAATACGTGAGCTGTGCCAAATCACTGATAGCCGGATTGCCCGTTGTTGCAGGCGCCTCGTGTTGAGGCCATGTCCATCGTGGGGTCTCTGCTGTGCTTCCCGCGACATTTCCCTGAGCTACCCGCCCTCCAGCCCAACGCCAAGGAAATGACGGTCCTTAACTGTGCCGACATCAAGGTGAAAACCATCGCATACTCCCGAGCAGTCCTGTGCTTAAATCAACACATACTTAACTATAATTATAATAATAATTAAATAATAATTATTATAATAATTAAATAATAATGATAATAATAATTAAAATAATAATTAAATAATAACTATAATAATAATTATAATAATAATTAACAAATAATGATAATTATACAATATATTAATAGTCCTTTATATTAATAATTTATCATTTAAAATTAATAATTTATCATTTAATATTAATAATGTATCATTTAATATTGATAATTTATCATTTAATATTAATAATTTACAAATAATTAACTCCTCTGATTTGCTCCGAGATGCCGACAGAGAGGAATAAATGCGTTGAGATATTCCTTGTATATATGTTGAGACGAAGAACAGTTACTGGCTGGGCCGCAGTTAGTGCCAGTTTATAGGACAAGTACCCTAATTGTTTAGTTCTAAAGTAAGGATGTTCCTGGGTTTAATTAAAATGAAATGTTGGGTGTTTTAGGTCGGTTTTGTGCACAGGAAGGCTGCATTTGGTCGGGTTTAATTGCTCTTACGCCATATCTTCCATCTTGACGAACTGGTGCATGGACAGCATGGTTATCAATCTGGTTTTAATTCTGGTTTTATTTATTTCAGGATCAACTCCTCACAATATTGCTGAAAGCCGGGAGAAAAGAGCCCGTAGGACTGGCCAGGTAGGCATCGTCATCCAGACAAACAGTCTCAGATCTTCGCAAGTCGTGAATCTGATAGAAACGCATGAACATAAAGTGGTGGAGTTGATATTGAAATAGCACAAGTAGCGAAAAGGGTGCAAAGAGTACATGTCGTGATGAAGGCAACAGAAGTGGCGGGTCGGGTTGGACTGGGGTGTCAGGGCTCGAGTTGGACTGGGGTGTCAGGGCTCGGGCTGGACTGGGGTGTCAGGGCTCGGGTTGGACTGGAGTGTCAGGGCTCGGGTTGGACTGGGGTGTCAGGGCTCGGGTTGGACTGGGGTGTCAGGGCTCAGGTTGGACTGGGGTGTCAGGGCTCGGGTTGGACTGGGGTGTCAGGGCTCGGGTCGGACTGGGGTGTCAGGGCTCGGGTTGGACTGGGGTGTCAGGGCTCGGGTTGGACTGGGGTGTCAGGGCTCGGGTTGGACTGGGGTGTCAGGGCTCGGGTTGGACTGGGGTGTCAGGGCTCGGGTTGGACTGGGGTGTCAGGGCTCGGGTTGGACTGGGGTGTCAGGGCTCGAGTTGGACTGGGGTGTCAGGGCTCGGGTTGGACTGGGGTGTCAGGGCTCGGGTTGGACTGGGGTGTCAGGGCTCGGGTTGGACTGGGGTGTCAGGGCTCGGGTTGGACTGGGGTGTCAGGGCTCGGGTTGGACTGGGGTGTCAGGGCTCGGGTTGGAATGGGGTGTCAGGGCTCGGGTTGGACTGGGGTGTCAGGGCTCGGGTTGGACTGGGGTGTCAGGGCTCGGGTTGGACTGGGGTGTCAGGGCTCGGGTTGGACTGGGGTGTCAGGGCTCGGGTTGGACTGGGGTGTCAGGGCTCGGGTTGGACTGGGGTGTCAGGGCTCGGGTTGGACTGGGGTGTCAGGGCTCGGGTTGGAATGGGGTGTCAGGGCTCGGGTTGGACTGGGGTGTCAGGGCTCGGGTTGGAATGGGGTGTCAGGGCTCGGGTTGGACTGGGGTGTCAGGGCTCGGGTTGGACTGGGGTGTCAGGGCTCGGGTTGAACTGGGGTGTCAGGGCTCGGGTTGGAATGGGGTGTCAGGGCTCGGGTTGGACTGGGGTGTCAGGGCTCGGGTTGGACTGGGGTGTCAGGGCTCGGGTTGGACTGGGGTGTCAGGGCTCGGGTTGGACTGGGGTGTCAGGGCTCGGGTTGGACTGGGGTGTCAGGGCTCGGGTTGGAATGGGGTGTCAGGGCTCGGGTTGGACTGGGGTGTCAGGGCTCGGGTTGGACTGGGGTGTCAGGGCTCGGGTTGGACTGGGGTGTCAGGGCTCGGGTTGGACTGGGGTGTCAGGGCTCGGGTTGGACTGGGATGTCAGGGCTCGGGTTGGACTGGGGTGTCAGGGCTCGGGTTGGACTGGGGTGTCAGGGCTCGGGTTGGACTGGGGTGTCAGGGCTCGGGTTGGACTGGGGTGTCAGGGCTCGGGTTGGACTGGGGTGTCAGGGCTCGGGTTGGACTGGGGTGTCAGGGCTCGGGTTGGACTGGGGTGTCAGGGCTCGGGTTGGACTGGGGTGTCAGGGCTCGGGTTGGAATGGGGTGTCAGGGCTCGGGTTGGACTGGGGTGTCAGGGATCGGGTTGGACTGGGGTGTCAGGGCTCGGGTTGGACTGGGGTGTCAGGGCTCGGGTTGGACTGGGGTGTCAGGGCTCGGGTTGGACTGGGGTGTCAGGGCTCGGGTTGGAATGGGGTGTCAGGGCTCGGGTTGGACTGGGGTGTCAGGGCTCGGGTTGGACTGGGGTGTCAGGGCTCGGGTTGGACTGGGGTGTCAGGGCTCGGGTTGGACTGGGGTGTCAGGGCTCGGGTTGGACTGGGGTGTCAGGGCTCGGGTTGGACTGGGGTGTCAGGGCTCGGGTTGGACTGGGGTGTCAGGGCTCGGGTTGGACTGGGGTGTCAGGGCTCGGGTTGGAATGGGGTGTCAGGGCTCGGGTTGGAATGGGGTGTCAGGGCTCGGGTTGGACTGGGGTGTCAGGGCTCGAGTTGGACTGGGGTGTCAGGGCTCGGGTTGGACTGGGGTGTCAGGGCTCGGGTTGGACTGGGGTGTCAGGGCTCGGGTTGGACTGGGGTGTCAGGGCTCGGGTTGGACTGGGGTGTCAGGGCTCGGGTTGGACTGGGGTGTCAGGGCTCGGGTTGGACTGGGGTGTCAGGGCTCGGGTTGGACTGGGGTGTCAGGGCTCGGGTTGGAATGGGGTGTCAGGGCTCGGGTTGGAATGGGGTGTCAGGGCTCGGGTTGGACTGGGGTGTCAGGGCTCGAGTTGGACTGGGGTGTCAGGGCTCGGGTTGGACTGGGATGTCAGGGCTCGGGTTGGACTGGGGTGTCAGGGCTCGGGTTGGACTGGGATGTCAGGGCTCGAGTTGGACTGGGGTGTCAGGGCTCGAGTTGGACTGGGGTGTCAGGGCTCGGGTTGGACTGGGGTGTCAGGGCTCGGGTTGGACTGGGGTGTCAGGGCTCGGGTTGGAATGGGGTGTCAGGGCTCGGGTTGGAATGGGGTGTCAGGGCTCGGGTTGGACTGGGGTGTCAGGGCTCGAGTTGGACTGGGGTGTCAGGGCTCGGGTTGGACTGGGATGTCAGGGCTCGAGTTGGACTGGGGTGTCAGGGCTCGGGTTGGACTGGGGTGTCAGGGCTCGGGTTGGACTGGGGTGTCAGGGCTCGGGTTGGACTGGGGTGTCAGGGCTCGGGTTGGACTGGGGTGTCAGGGCTCGGGTTGGACTGGGGTGTCAGGGCTCGGGTTGGACTGGGGTGTCAGGGCTCAGGTTTAACTGGGGTGTCAGGGCTCGGGTTGGACTGGGGTGTCAGGGCTCGGGAAGCCACCACTGCAGTGATAACTCAATTGTCCACACGGACAGTCCATGTTTTCTGACCATGATTCATTGAAGTCTGATGCTGTGTTTTTTTTGCGGCTGCTAGGTCTATTGCCTTGAGTGGCCTGGGAATCTTCCTGTACGAGGAGCTGAGTGAGGGGTCCGTCGACGGCCGAGTCAGCGAGGCTATCCACGTGCTGCTGGCAACAGTACGGGTGAGTGACACTGAGAGCCATGGGGCCACGTGCTGCTGGCTACAGTACGGATGAGTGACACTGAGAGCCATGGGGCCACGTGCTGCTGGTTACTGTACGGGTGAGTGACACTGAGAGCCATGGTGTCACGTGCTGCTGGCTACTGTACGGTTGAGTGACACTGAGAGTCATGGGGCCACGTGCTGTTGGCTACTGTACGAGTGAGTGACACTGAGAGCCATGGGGCCACGTGCTGCTGGCTACTGTACGGGTGATGGACACTGAGAGCCATGGTGTGACGTGCCTCTGGCTACTGTACGGGTGAGTGACACTGAGAGCCATGGGGTCACGTGCTGCTGGCTACAGTACGGGTGAGTGACACTGAGAGTCATGGGGCCACGTGCTGCTGGCTACTGTACGGGTGATGGACACTGAGAGCCATGGGACCGCGTGCTGCTGGCTACTGTACGGGTGAGTGACACTGAGAGCCATGGGGCCACGTGCTGCTGGCTACTGTACGGGTGAGTGACACTGAGAGCCATGGGGCCACGTGCTGCTGGCTACTGTACGGGTGAGTGACACTGAGAGCCATGGGGCCACGTGCTGCTGGCTACAGTACGGGTGAGTGACACTGAGAGCCATGGGGCCACGTGCTGCTGGCTACTGTTCGGGCGAGTGACACTGAGAGCCATGGGGTCACGTGCTGCTGGCTACTGTACGGGTGAGTGACACTGAGAGCCATGGGGCCACGTGCTGCTGGCTACTGTACGGGCGAGTGACACTGAGAGCCATGGTGTTACGTGCCTCTGGCTACTGTATGGGTGATGGACACTGAGAGCCATGGGGCCGCGTGCTGCTGGCTACTGTACGGGTGAGTGACACTGAGAGCCATGGGGCCACGTGCTGCTGGCTACTGTACGGGTGAGTGACACTGAGAGCCATGGGGCCACGTGCTGCTGGCTACTGTACGGGTGAGTGACACTGAGAGCCATGGGGCCACGTGCTGCTGGCTACTGTACGGGTGAGTGACACTGAGAGCCATGGTGTCACGTGCTGCTGGCTACTGTACGGGTGAGTGACAGTGAGAGCCATGGGGCCACGTGCTGCTGGATACTGTACGGGCGAGTGACACTGAGAGCCATGGTGTCACGTGCCTCTGGCTACTGTACGGGTGAGTGACACTGAGAGCCATGGGGTCACGTGCTGCTGGCTACTGTACGGGTGAGTGACACTGAGAGCCATGGGGTCACGTGCTGCTGGCTACTGTACGGGTGAGTGACACTGAGAGCCATGGGGCCACGTGCTACTAGCTACTGTACGGGTGAGTGACACTGAGAGCCATGGGGCCACGTGCTGCTGGCTACTGTACGGGTGAGTGACACTGAGAGCCATGGTGTCACGTGCTGCTGGCTACTGTACGGGTGAGTGACACTGAGAGCCATGGGGCCACGTGCTGCTGGCTACTGTACGGGTGAGTGACACTGAGAGCCATGGGGTCACGTGCTGCTGGCTACTGTACGGGTGAGTGACACTGAGAGCCATGGGGCCACGTGCTGCTGGCTACTGTACGGGTGAGTGACACTGAGAGCCATGGGGTCACGTGTTGCTGGCTACTGTACGGGTGATGGACACTGAGAGCCATGGGGCCACGTGCTGCTGGCTACTGTACGGGTGATGGACACTGAGAGCCATGGGGCCGCGTGCTGCTGGCTACTGTACGGGTGAGTGACACTGAGAGCCATGAGGCCACGTGCTGCTGGCTACTGTACGGGTGAGTGACACTGAGAGCCATGGGGTCACGAGCTGCTGGCTACTATGCGGGTGATGGACACTGAGAGTCATGGGGCCACGTGCTGCTGGCTACTGTACGGGTGAGTGACACTGAGAGCCATGGGGCCACGTGCTGCTGGCTACAGTACGGGTGAGTGACACTGAGAGCCATGGGGTCACGTGCTGCTGGCTACTGTACGGGTGAGTGACACTGAGAGCCATGGGGTCACGTGCTGCTGGCTACTGTACGGGTGAGTGACACTGAGAGCCATGGGGCCACGTGCTACTAGCTACTGTACGGGTGAGTGACACTGAGAGCCATGGGGCCACGTGCTGCTGGCTACTGTACGGGTGAGTGACACTGAGAGCCATGGGGTCACGTGCTGCTGGCTACTGTACGGGTGAGTGACACTGAGAGCCATGGGGCCACGTGCTGCTGGCTACTGTACGGGTGAGTGACACTGAGAGCCATGGGGTCACGTGCTGCTGGCTACTGTACGGGTGAGTGACACTGAGAGCCATGGGGCCACGTGCTGCTGGCTACTGTACGGGTGAGTGACACTGAGAGCCATGGGGTCACGTGTTGCTGGCTACTGTACGGGTGATGGACACTGAGAGCCATGGGGCCACGTGCTGCTGGCTACTGTACGGGTGATGGACACTGAGAGCCATGGGGCCGCGTGCTGCTGGCTACTGTACGGGTGAGTGACACTGAGAGCCATGGGGCCACGTGCTGCTGGCTACTGTACGGGTGATGGACACTGAGAGCCATGGGGCCGCGTGCTGCTGGCTACTGTACGGGTGAGTGACACTGAGAGCCATGGGGCCACGTGCTGCTGGCTACTGTACGGGTGAGTGACACTGAGAGCATGGGGTCACGAGCTGCTGGCTACTATGCGGGTGATGGACACTGAGAGTCATGGGGCCACGTGCTGCTGGCTACTGTACGGGTGAGTGACACTGAGAGCCATGGGGCCACGTGCTGCTGGCTACTGTACGGGTGAGTGACACTGAGAGCCATGGGGTCACGTGCTGCTGGCTACTGTACGGGTGAGTGACACTGAGAGCCATGGGGCCACGTGCTGCTGGATACTGTACGGGTGAGTGACACTGAGCCATGGGGTCACGTGTTGCTGGCTACTGTACGGGTGATGGACACTGAAAACCATGGGGCCACGTCCTGCTGGATACTGTACGGGTGAGTGAGACTGAGAGCCATGGAGTCACGTGCTGCTGGCTACTGTACGGGTGATGGACACTGAGAGCCATGGGGCCACGTGCTGCTGGCTACTGTACGGGTGAGTGACACTGAGACCCATGGGGCCACGTGCTGTTGGCTACTGTACAGGTGAGTGACACTGAGAGCCATGGGGCCACGTGCTGCTGGCTACTGTACGGGTGAGTGACACTGAGAGCCATGGGGCCACGTGCTGCTGGCTACTGTACGGGTGATGGACACTGAGAGCCATGGGGCCACGTGCTGCTGGCTACTGTACAGGTGATGGACACTGAGAGCCATGGGGCCACGTGCTGCTGGCTACTGTACGGGTGAGTGACACTGAGAGCCATAAGGCCACGTGCCTCTGGCTACTGTACTGGTGATGGACACTGAGAGCCATGGGGTCACGTGCTGTTGGCTACCGTACGGGTGAGTGACACTGAGAGTCATGGGGCCACGTGCTGCTGGCTACTGTACGGGTGATGGACACTGAGAGTCATAAGGCCACGTGCGGCTGGCTACTGTACGGGTGAGTGACACTGAGAGCCATGGGGCCACGTGCTGCTGGCTACTGTACGGGTGATGGACACTGAGAGCCATGGGGCCACGTGCGGCTGGCTACTGTGCGGGTGAGTGACACTGAGAACCATGGGGCCACATGCTGCTAGCTACTCTACGGGTGAGTGACACTGAGAGCCATGGGGCCACGTGCCTCTGGCTACTGTACGGGTGAGTGACACTGAGAGCCATGGGGCCACGTGCTGCTGGCTACTGTACGGGTGAGTGACACTGAGAGCCATGGGGCCACGTGCCTCTGGCTACTGTACGGGTGAGTGACACTGAGAGCCATGGGGCCACGTGCTGCTGGCTACTGTACGGGTGAGTGACACTGAGAGCCATGGGGCCACGTGCCTCTGGCTACTGTACGGGTGAGTGACACTGAGAGCCATGGGGCCACGTGCTGCTGGCTACTGTACGGGTGAGTGACACTGAGAGCCATGGGGCCACGTGCTGCTGGCTACTGTACGGGTGATGGACATTGAGAACCATGGGGCCACGTGCTGCTGGCTACTGTACAGGTGATGGACACTGAGAGCCATAAGGCCACGTGCTGCTGGCTACTGTACGGGTGAGTGACACTGAGAGCCATAAGGCCACGTGCCTCTGGCTACTGTACGGGTGAGTGACACTGAGAGCCATGGGGCCACGTGCTGCTGGCTACTGTACGGGTGATGGACACTGACAGCCATGGGGCCACGTGCTGCTGGCTACTGTACCGGTGAGTGACACTGAGAGCCATGGGGCCACGTGCCTCTGGCTACTGTACGGGTGAGTAACACTGAGAGCCATGGGGTCACGTGCTGCTGGCTACTGTACGGGTGAGTGACACTGAGAGCCATGGGGTCACGTGCTGTTGGTTACTGTACGGGTGAGTGACACTGAGAGCCATGGGGTCACGTGCTGTTGGCTACTGTACCGGTGAGTGACACTGAGAGCCATGGGGCCACGTGCTGCTGGCTACTGCACGGGTGAGTGACACTGAGAGCCATAAGGCCACGTGCTGCTGGCTACTGTACGGGTGATGGACACTGAGAGCCATGGGGCCACTGTTACTCCATGGGGTCCCATGGCTCTTTATCCCCTCCATGTCACAGCTGTTATCTTTATCCCCTCCATGTTACAGCTGTTATCTTTATCCCCTCCATGTTACAGCTGTTATCTTTATCCCCTCCATGTTACAGCTGTTCCCTTTATCCCCTCCATGTTACAGCTGTTATCTTTATCCCCTCCATGTTACAGCTGTTCCCTTTATCCCCTCTATGTTACAGCTGTTATCTTTATCCCCTCCATGTTACAGCTTTTCCCTTTATCCCCTCCATGTCACAGCTGTTATCTTTATCCCCTCCATCTTACATCTGTTCCCTTTATCCCCTCTATGTTGCAGCTGTTATCTTTATCTCCTCCATGTTACAGCTGTTATCTTTATCCCCTCCATGTTACAGCTGTTATCTTTATCCCCTCCATGTTACAGCTGTTATCTTTATCCCCTCCGTGTTACAGCTGTTATTTTCATCCCCTCCATGTTACAGCTGTTCCCTTTATCCTCTCCGTGTTACAGCTGTTATCTTTATCCCATCCATGTTACAGCTGTTATCTTTATCCCCTCCATGTTACAGCTGTTCCCTTTATCCCCTCCATGTTACAGCTGTTATCTTTATCCCCTCCATGTTACAGCTGTTATCTTTATCCCCTCCATGTCACAGCTGTTATCTTTATCCCCTCCATGTTACAGCTGTTTTCTTTATCCCCTCCAGTGTTCAGACAAGGCCGTAGCCCAAGTAGCCACCGACATGTTACAGCTGTTATCTGACCACATGGCCACCTTCCTTGCTGAACAACCAGAGGTCCCCAAAATGGTCATCGAGGTAAGGATATGCTTTCTTGTCAGCGCCTTCTTGGGTTTATCGTCTTGAGTCCTGGGTTCGAATCCGTGCCTTGGCACATAATCTGGGGCATGTTTCATCCATTCATCCTTCCATCATCCCGGAAGGTTCCTTGGCCCAGTTTAGTCCCTTGTGTGCACAAATGTGGCATAAAACACCAGTTGTTTCATTTCTTGTTGCAGAGCTAGTGTGTTAATGAGTTATTGGTTTCAAACAGAATCGCTCCTCCAGTGAATCCCTTTATATATTCTTGAAGATCTCGATTAAAATTTGACGCGTGACCAACCATTTATTTGTTGTCTATAAATAAGTTATGTACAATGTAGAGGTATAATTTTGAGACGTTCACTTTATCCTCGTTATTTTTCAGGATATTGCCAAAAGCATTTATATGTTACTGCCTGCCACGGAAAAGTCTTCTTCAGAAAAGAATAAGCGGGTAAGTCTGGCCTTCTTCTGACCTTGTACAACCGCTGTGTTATGGTTAACCATTATGCTCCCTGCATCTGCTCATTCAGCCTGTCATATAACTGGGATGGTGCAATATTGCTTCATTGTGTGCCTTACTTCAGCTGGAATCTTACGCTGTCATGCAGCGATTTGACTCTTACAGCTGCTTGGGCCTTGAAACTGCTTCAGGGTTACATTTGTTTGTTCATTACAGCTATTGGTGTATTACAGCTGTATGTGTGTTACAGCTGTTGGTGTCTTACAGCTGTCGATGTGTTACAGCTGTTGGTGTCTTACAGCTGTCGCTGTGTTACAGATGTTGGTGTCTTACAGCTGCCTGTGTCTTACAGCTGTTTGTGTTACAGCTGTCTGTGTGTTACAGCTGTCTGTGTTACAGTTGTTGGGATGTTACATCTGTTGGTGTCTTACTACTGTTTGTGGCCTACAGCTGTGTCTGTGTTACAGCTCTTGGTGTCGTACAGCTGTTGGTGTGTTACAGTTGTTAGCGTCCTACAGCTGTCTGTGTGTTACAGCTGTCTATGTGTTGCAGTTGTCTGTGTCTTACAACTGTCTGTGTTACAGTTGTTGAGGGTGTTACAGCTCTTTGTGTCTTACAGCTGCTGGTATCTTACAGTTGTTGGGGTGTTACAGCTGTTGGTGGCCTACAGCTGTGTCTGTGTTACAGCTCTTGGTGTTGTACAGCTGTTGGTGTGTTACAGTTGTTAGCGTCCTACAGTTGTCTGTGTGTTACAGCTGTCTGTGTGTTACAGCTGTATGTGTGTTGCAGCTGTCTGTGTCTTACAGCTGTCTGTGTTACAGTTGTTGAGGGTGTTACAGCTCTTTGTGTCTTACAGCTGCTGGTATCTTACAGCTGTCGGTGTGTTACAGCTGTCTGTGTGTTACAGCTGTCTGTGTTACAGTTGTTGGGGGTGTTACAGCTCTTGGTGTCTTACAGCTGCTGGTATCTTACAGTTGTCTGTGTGTTACAGCTGTCTATGTGTTATAGCTGTCTCTGTTACAGTTGTTGGGGTGTTACAGCTGTTGGTGTCCTACAGCTGTGTCTGTGTTACATCTCTTGGTGTCCTACAGCTGTTGGTGTGTCACAGCTGTCTGTGTCACAGCTGTCTGTGTCACAGCTGTCTGTGTTACAGCTGTCTGTGTGTCACAGCTGTCTGTGTGTTACAGCTGTCTGTGTGTCACAGCTGTCTGTGTGTTACAGCTGCCTGTGTGTTACAGCTGTCTGTGTGTCACAGCTGTCTGTGTGTTACAGCTGTTGGTGTCGCTGATGTTCTGTGTCCTCGAGTGGTGCATCAGACTGCCCCCCGCCATGCTGACGGAGACCGCCATCTCCAAGAGCAGCCTCATCCACATGACATTCAAGGTCAGTGCGCACGTCTCAGTTCATTTTGATATAAGTGCAACAAGCACCAAACGTCCAGTTAAGAAGCCTCCGTTATTATAAATCGCTAGATGTTTCCACTGACATTGTTATGGTACATATGCTGTATAAATTTATTATATTAGAGGGGCGTTTCCTTGGTGTAGTGGGTAGCACACTAAATCGCAGATCAATAGGTCTTGGTTTCGAACCCGGCACCTAACCTGGGACATGTTGTATCCATTCACCCATCACCGTCCCGGGAGGCTGCTTGGCCCAGTCTTGGCCTTGTGTGCACAACAGCGGTGGTAGAACACTAATTCACAAGATGTCCTTTTCATGACATTCTTATGGTACATAATACTACATGTACTGTATGTAATGGTACATTATGTGCACTGGGTCTGGGGTCTTGTATAACACTGTGTTGTGCTGTATGTAATGGTACATTATGTGCACTGGGTCTGGGGTCTTGTATAACACTGTGTTGTGCTGTATGTAATGGTACATTATGTGCACTGGGTCTGGGGTCTTGTATAACACTGTGTTGTGCTGTATGTAATGGTACATTATGTGCAATGGGTCTGGGGTCTTGTATAACACTGTGTTGTGCTGTATGTAATGGTACATTATGTGCACTGGGTCTGGGGTCTTGTATAACACTGTGTTGTGCTGTATGTAATGGTACATTATGTGCACTGGGTCTAGGGTCTTGTATAACACTGTGTTGTGCTGTATGTAATGGTACATTATGTGCACTGGGTCTGGGGTCTTGTATAACACTGTGTTGTGCTGTGTGTAATGGTACATTATGTGCACTGGGTTAGGTGCTGCATATAGTGGTGGTGGGCACCCAGAGCCTGCCGCCCTCCACACTGCGCGGCCCCAGGCTGCCGGACCCCGCGGCCCGCGACCCGGCACTGTCCGAGTCCGCCCTCGACGGCCCACGGCTCCCCGAGTTCACCCTCTCGGACGACCAGCTCCTGGCCGCCCTCACCAGCGGCTCCGAGCTCACCCCGGGGGGCAGCCTCGACAGCCTGGGGGTCGGGGGCACGAGGGTGGGGGGCCGGGACGGGTCGCGCTCTCCCCGCGGGCGGGCGCGCCACTCCCTGGGCCACACCTCCCCCGACGTCGCCATGGGGGACGGCAACGCCCTGCTCAAGCTGGCGGCCGCCTCCGTCATGCAGCACCTTGTCAACCACTTGGGCCACTTCCCGATGGGCTGCGGGGCGGCTCAGCTCAACAGCTCCGTTCACGAGTTCAGCGACTGGCCCGAGAGTGTGGAGGATGACCTGTCCCCCGAGATCTTCGCGGCCCCCAACGTTCAGGTGGGTCAACGTCCCTTTACGTCCTGTAAGGTCCGCCCCTAACGTCCTGTAAGGTCCTCCCCCAACGTCCTGTAAGGTCCGCTCCCAATGTCCTGTAAGGTCCGCCCCCAACGTCCTGTAAGGTCCGCCCCCAACGTCCTGTAAGGTCCGCCCCCAACGTCCTGTAAGGTCCGCCCCCAACGTCCTGTAAGGTCCGCCCCCAAGGTCTTGTAAGGTCCGCCCCCAACGTCCTGTAAGGTCCGCCCCCAACATCCTGTAAGGTCCGCCCCCAACGTCCTGTAAAGTCCACCCCCCCCCCCCAACTTCCTGAAAGGTCCGCCTCCAACGTTCAGGTAGGTCACCGCCTCCTCCCCCCTCCCTAGACCCATTTCCCTCCTCCCATACACATATGTTGGTCACATTTTCAGACCCCCACCGTCCTGTAAGGTCCGCTCCCAACGTTCTGTAAGGTCCGCCCTCAACGTTCTGCAAGGTCCGCCCTCAACGTTCTGCAAGGTCCGCCCTCAACGTTCTGCAAGGTCCGCCCCTGCGCCATGTAAGGTCCGCCCCCAACGTCCTGTAAGGGGCGCCCCCAACCTTCTGTAAGGTCCGCCCCCAGCGTTCTGTAAGGTCCGCTTCCAACGTTCTGTAATGTCCGCCCGCAACATCCTGTAAGGTCCGCCCCCAACCTTCTGTAAGGTCCGCCCCCAGCGTTCTGTAAGGTCCGCCCCAACCTTCTGTAAGATCCGGCTCCTACGTTCTGTAAGGTCCGCCCCCAACCTTCTGTAAGATCCGGCTCCTACGTTCTGTAAGGTCCGCCCCCAACCTTCTGTAAGATCCGGCTCCTACGTTCTGTAAGGTCCGCCCCAACCTTCTGTAAGATCCGGCTCCTACGTTCTGTAAGGTCCGCCCCAACCTTCTGTAAGATCCGGCTCCTACGTTCTGTAAGGTCCGCCCCAACCTTCTGTAAGATCCGGCTCCTACGTTCTGTAAGGTCCGCCCCCAACCTTCTGTAAGATCCGGCTCCTACGTTCTGTAAGGTCCGCCCCCAACCTTCTGTAAGATCCGGCTCCTACGTTCTGTAAGGTCCGCCCCAACCTTCTGTAAGATCCGGCTCCTACGTTCTGTAAGGTCCGCCCCAACCTTCTGTAAGATCCGGCTCCTACGTTCTGTAAGGTCCGCCCCAACCTTCTGTAAGATCCGGCTCCTACGTTCTGTAAGGTCCGCCCCAACCTTCTGTAAGATCCGGCTCCTACGTTCTGTAAGGTCCGCCCCCAACCTTCTGTAAGATCCGGCTCCTACGTTCTGTAAGGTCCGCCCCCAACCTTCTGTAAGGTCCGCGCCCAACGTTCTGTAAGGTCCGCCCCAACGTTCTGTAAGATCCGCCCCCAACATCCTGTAAGGTCCGCCCCCAACATTCCCTATGGTCCGCCCTCAACATGCTGTAAGGTCCGCCCCAGCTTCCTATAAGGTCCGCCCCAGCGTCCTGTAAGGTCCGCCCCAGCGTCCTGTAACGTCCGCCCCCAACATCCTCTATGGTCCGCCCTCAACATGCTGTAAGGTCCGCCTCGGCGTCCTGTAAGGTCCGCCCCAGCGTCTTGTAAGGTCCGCTCCCAGCGTCTTGTAAGGTCCGCCCCCAACATCCTCTACAGTCCGCCCTCAACATGCTGTAAGGTCCACCCCAATATATTGCAATGTAATAATGCATTTTACTCTCTTTCAGTTTTTCGTCTTGAACAATTCCACCTTGTTGTCATTTGTGGAAATCCCTGCTTTGGTGAGTCTCCTTAAGATTTAAAAATTTCTGTGGCACGCTAATACAATATTGACTTAAAAAATAGCAATATATTTTGTAATGGCAGCAGATATGTTTTTATTGAGAGTCATTTAGAAAGCAGAATACTAATTATAATATTAGTGTAATTAAGATCTGTTCTGGCTTGCACTCATTTGATGAAATAAGTCTGACCAGCAGAATATACCGTCTGCAATATGCCCTGTACAATGTGCCCTCTACAATGTGCCCTGTACAATGTGCCCTGTACAATGTGCCCTGTACAATGTGCCCTGTACAATGTGCCCTGTACAATGTGCCCTGTACAATGTGCCTTGTATAATGTGCCCGTGGGTACGGTTGCCGTGGTTGCAGACGAACCTGCCGGGGGGTGGAGTGACGGCGGGGCTGACCACGGCACAGACAATGGCCAGAGTGATCATCAGGAACCTGGCCGGCAAGTTCTGCTGGGACAGCTCGGTGCTGTACGGCCCGCCCATGTGTAGAGCTGGCTCCTACCCGTCAGGTACGCTCCACAGCCGTGAGGCCAACATGTACCGCGGTGTCGCTATATAGACCTGTGTCACAGCACTTAGATACATAATACCGCAAATATAATGCCACAATAATTTATACCACAAATATAATGCCACAATAAATTATACCACTAATAGAATGCCACAATTCTTTGCCACAATAATTTATACCACATATATAATGCCTCAATAATTTATACCACAAATAGAATGCCACAATACTTTGCCACAATAATTATACCACAGTAATTATAACACTATAATTACACTACAGTAATTATACTACAGTCATTATACTACAGTAATTATACCACAATAATTATACTACAGTAATCATGCCACAATAATTTATACCACAATAATAATGCCACAAATATAATGTCCCTATACTATGGCCACCATAATGAAAGTGTATCCCCTATAATGCACCAGCCATACCACCAACATAACACAGTACAAATACCCCAACCTACCAGACTACGAACATAGAGATATTCCCGGCAGAGTGTAATGGGCCTGACAACAGTCTGTATCCACCCATCTTGGGAAAAAGGTCGGGGCCTAATATGTCGCCCCGGAATATGACAGTAGCATGGAGCTGGGAGAAATATTCGGCCCCCGCCGTTCGAACTTACGAACCCAGGTCACCATCGCTGTTACTGCAATACTATCATCTGTGTTAGCACGGTGGGGAGACGCTGCCGTGGTGGCTGGAGGCCGTTATGATCCGCTGACACTAGGGGGCGCGTCATGATGCTGGATGTGGCGCATGGCACGTGTCTCGCATGTCTAACGCTTATGTCTCTGGTAACCCTGCCGAGACCACTATTCCCACCGAAGGTGGAGCCTTATGGTGTATTTATGGTATACATGAGCTATACGTGAGCTATATATATATGTGATCCATATAGCCTGGGTACTATTAATATCCAACGACGGGTTTATACCTTGGCCATGGTTCGTAACCAATGACGCATACTGAACCACTCTAATTTATATCCATTTAATCAAGTACTATATGTGGTCGTCTTTGAGTTGTGTAATTGGTGCCATGTGACTGCAGAGTTAGAGTTAACACTGACCCGCCCCTCAAAGGTTTATGTGCTACATATGTGCCTCGGCCTTAATGCTCTGATTTCTTGTTTTATTATTCCACCGCTTTCGGTGTCCTTTGGAGTCTCAGGTACGTTTATTCACATTGTAAATAATGTATAAAGAGTGTGCCTCGAATTTTATGTTTGCATAGTCGCCACTTGTTAAGGCTTCCACAGCACTAGTCTGGGCTCCCGTGGCTTAGATGGAAATTGTACAGTGTAGTGTCTATATAGTCTAGCCAGCAGCCCCCCTCACCTTCACCCTCACCCTCACCCTCACCCCCACCCTCACCCCTCACCCCTCACCCCTCAACCTCAACCTCACCCTCACCCCTCACCCTCACCCCCAACCCTTACCCTCACCCTCACCCAAACCCTCACCCCACCTCACTCCCACCATTTATACCGCAACGACATTTGCACAGGGAGGAGGGGCGAACCGCGGAACTCGGCCACGATTGATGGCAAAGCGAAGTTCATTAAAGGGAACCGCCAGCCTGGCCTCTAACGCTGCTTTACCGATTCATATAATAACCAATTGTCTATCCTCCAAATTACAGAATTTGTCGTCCTATCTGTAGCTCACTAATAAAATTTTGAAGTGACCGCCGGGCACGATTTCGCCGCCTGCCCAGGCGGCAGCCCTTTTTGGAGGTGTGTCCGCGATTGACCAATCAGGAGGCGATACTCTAATTTATTCAAACCGGAAATTACGACTATTCGGCTGTCACCTTGAGATAACTTGGTGACCCCCACAGAGGGGTGAGCTTGTTGTTTGTGTTGTTGTTTATGTTGTTGTTTGTGTTGTTGTTTGTGTTTGTTGTGTGTGTCTGTTGTTTGTGTCCTGTCCATCTGCCCGGCAGGTGACAGGGCTGTGCTTGAGGCCTAGCCTCAGCTAGCTAGCTAGCTAGTTTGTGTCTCACCTATATCGTGTCTGCTCTTTGTTTGTTGCAGCTCCTCAAGTGTTTTGTGGCATTGAAGATGTCGATTCGGTGGGAGTGGACCACGTGATCAATGGGACGACGCCAGCGCCGTCTGACGGGCGCTTGGACGTGGAGAGTGTGACTGCGACGGGTTGGGGGGAGCACGAGCGGGCGGCCGTCCCCAGGTCGACACAGTTACCGTCTCACCGGGAGGCCACTGAACAGGATGTCCTGGACAACGTAAGCACAGCCCGTTCACCTGCCAGGCAGATGGCTAGGCCTCAAGCACAGCCCGGTCACCTGCCAGGCAGATGGCTATGCCTCAAGCACAGCCCGGTCACCTGCCAGGCACATGGCTAGGCCTCAAGCACAGCCCGGTCACCTGCCAGGCAGATGGCTAGGCCTCAAGCACAGCCCGGTCACCTGCCAGGCAGATGGCTAGGCCTCAAGCACAGCCCGGTCACCTGCCAGGCGGATGGCTAGGCCTCAAGCACAGCCCTGTCACCTGCCAGGCGGATGGCTAGGCCTCAAGCACAGCCCGGTCACCTGCCAGGCAGATGGCTAGGCCTCAAGCACAGCCCGGTCACCTGCCAGGCAGATGGCTAGGCCTCAAGCACAGCCCGGTCACCTGCCAGGCAGATGGCTATGCCTCAAGCACAGCCCGGTCACCTGCCAGGCAGATGGCTAGGCCTCAAGCACAGCCCGGTCACCTGCCAGGCAGATGGCTAGGCCTCAAGCACAGCCCGGTCACCTGCCAGGCGGATGGCTAGGCCTCAAGCACAGCCCGGTCACCTGCCAGGCGGATGGCTAGACCTCAAGCACAGCCCGGTCACCTGCCAGGCAGATGGCTAGGCCTCAAGCACAGCCCGGTCACCTGCCAGGCAGATGGCTAGGCCTCAAGCACAGCCCGGTCACCTGCCAGGCAGATGGCTAGGCCTCAAGCACAGCCCGGTCACCTGCCAGGCGGATGGCTATGCCTCAAGCACAGCCCTGTCACCTGCCAGGCGGATGGCTAGGCCTCAAGCACAGCCCGGTCACCTGCCAGGCAGATGGCTAGGCCTCAAGCACAGCCCGGTCACCTGCCAGGCGGATGGCTAGGCCTCAAGCACAGCCCGGTCACCTGCCAGGCAGATGGCTAGGCCTCAAGCACAGCCCGGTCACCTGCCAGGCAGATGGCTAGGCCTCAAGCACAGCCCGGTCACCTGCCAGGCAGATGGCTAGGCCTCAAGCACAGCCCGGTCACCTGCCAGGCGGATGGCTAGGCCTCAAGCACAGCCCGGTCAACTGCCAGGCAGATGGCTAGGCCTCAAGCACAGCCCGGTCACCTGCCAGGCAGATGGCTAGGCCTCAAGCACAGCCCGGTCACCTGCCAGGCAGATCGCTAGGCCTCAAGCACAGCCCGGTCACCTGCCAGGCGGATGGCTAGGCTTCAAACACAGCCCCGTCACCTGCCAGGCGGATGGCTAGGCTTCAAACACAGCCCCGTCACCTGCCAGGCGGATGGCTAGGCTTCAAACACAGCCCCGTCACCTGACAGGCGGATGGCTAAGCCTCAAGCACAGCCATGTCACCTGCCAGGCAGATGGCTAGGCCTCAAGCACAGCCCGGTCACCTGCCAGGCAGATGGCTAGGCCTCAAGCACAGCCCGGTCACCTGCCAGGCAGATGGCTAGGCCTCAAGCACAGCCCTGTCACCTGCCAGGCAGATGGCTAGGCCTCAAGCACAGCCCTGTCACCTGCCAGGCGGATGGCTAAGCCTCGAGCACAGCCATGTCACCTGCCAGGCAGATGGCTATGCCTCAAGCACAGCCCGGTCACCTGCCAGGCAGATGGCTAGGCCTCAAGCACAGCCCGGTCACCTGCCAGGCAGATGGCTAGGCCTCAAGCACAGCCCTGTCACCTGCCAGGCAGATGGCTAGGCCTCAAGCACAGCCCTGTCACCTGCCAGGCGGATGGCTAAGCCTCGAGCACAGCCATGTCACCTGCCAGGCAGATGGCTATGTCTCAAGCACAGCCCGGTCACCTGCCAGGCAGATGACTAGGCCTCAAGCACAGCCCTGTCACCTGCCAGGCAGATGGCTAGGCCTCAAGCACAGCCCTGTCACCTGCCAGGCAGATGGCTAGGCCTCAAGCACAGCCCTGTCACCTGCCAGGCAGATGGCTATGCCTCAAGCACAGCACTGTCACCTGCCAGGCGGATGGCTAGGCCTCGAGCACAGCCATGTCACCTGCCAGGCAGATGGCTATGCCTCAAGCACAGCCCGGTCACCTGCCAGGCAGATGGCTAGGCCTCAAGCACAGCTCTGTCACCTGCCAGGCGGATGGCTACGCCTCAAGCACAGCCCTGTCACCTGCCAGGCGGATGGCTAAGCCTCGAGCACAGCCATGTCACCTGCCAGGCAGATGGCTATGCCTCAAGCACAGCCCGGTCACCTGCCAGGCAGATGGCTAGGCCTCAAGCACAGCCCGGTCACCTGCCAGGCAGATGGCTATGCCTCAAACACAGCCCTGTCACCTGCCAGGCAGATGGCTACGCCTCAAGCACAGCCCGGTCACCTGCCAGGCAGATGGCTAGGCCTCAAGCACAGCCCGGTCACCTGCCAGGCAGATGGCTAGGCCTCAAGCACAGCCCGGTCACCTGCCAGGCAGATGGCTAGGTCTCAAGCACAGCCCTGTCACCTGCCAGGCAGATGGCTATGCCTCGAGCACAGCCCGGTCACCTGCCAGGCAGATGGCTAGGCCTCAAGCACAGCCCGGTCACCTGCCAGGCAGATGGCTAGGCCTCAAGCACAGCCCTGTCACCTGCCAGGCAGATGGCTAGGGCTCAACACAGCCCTGTCACCTGCCAGGCAGATGGCTAGGCCTCAAGCACAGCCCTGTCAACTGCCAGGCGGATGGCTAAGCCTCAACACAGCCCTGTCATCTGCCAGGCGGATGGCTAAGCCTCAAGCACAGCCATATCACCTGCCAGGCAGATGGCTAGGTCTCAAGCACAGCCCCGTCACCTGCCAGGCAGATGGCTAGGCCTCAAGCACAGCCCGGTCACCTACCAGGCAGATGGCTAGGCCTCAAGCACAGCCCTGTCACCTGCCAGGCAGATGGCTAGGCCTCAAGCACAGCCCTGTCACCTGCCAGGCAGATGGCTAGGCCTCAAGCACAGCCCTGTCACCTGCCAGGCAGATGGCTAGGCCTCAAGCACAGCCCTGTCACCTGCCAGGCAGATGGCTAGGCCTCAAGCACAGCCCGGTCACCTACCAGGCAGATGGCTAGGCCTCAAGTACAGCCCTGTCACCTGCCAGGCAGATGGCTAGGCCTCAAGTACAGCCCGGTCACCTGCCAGGCAGATGGCTAGGCCTCAAGTACAGCCCGGTCACCTGCCAGGCAGATGGCTAGGCCTCAAGCACAGCCCTGTCACCTGCCAGGCAGATGGCTAGGCCTCAAGTACAGCCCGGTCACCTGCCAGGCAGATGGCTAGGCCTCAAGCACAGCCCGGTCACCTACCAGGCAGATGGCTAGGCCTCAAGTACAGCCCGGTCACCTGCCAGGCAGATGGCTAGGCCTCAAGCACAGCCCTGTCACCTGCCAGGCAGATGGCTAGGCCTCAAGTACAGCCCTGTCACCTGCCAGGCAGATGGCTAGGCCTCAAGCACAGCCCCGTCACCTGCCAGGCAGATGGCTAGGCCTCAAGCACAGCCCGGTCACCTACCAGGCAGATGGCTAGGCCTCAAGCACAGCCCTGTCACCTGCCAGGCAGATGGCTAGGCCTCAAGCACAGCCCTGTCACCTGCCAGGCAGATGGCTAGGCCTCAAGCACAGCCCTGTCACCTGCCAGGCAGATGGCTAGGCCTCAAGTACAGCCCTGTCACCTGCCAGGCAGATGGCTAGGTCTCAAGCACAGCCCCGTCACCTGCCATGCAGATGGCTAGGCCTCAAGCACAGCCCGGTCACCTACCAGGCAGATGGCTAGGCCTCAAGCACAGCCCTGTCACCTGCCAGGCAGATGGCTAGGCCTCAAGCACAGCCCTGTCACCTGCCAGGCAGATGGCTAGGCCTCAAGCACAGCCCTGTCACCTGCCAGGCAGATGGCTAGGCCTCAAGCACAGCCCTGTCACCTGCCAGGCAGATGGCTAGGCCTCAAGCACAGCCCTGTCACCTGCCAGGCAGATGGCTAGGCCTCAAGCACAGCCCGGTCACCTACCAGGCAGATGGCTAGGCCTCAAGCACAGCCCGGTCACCTGCCAGGCAGATGGCTAGGCCTCAAGCACAGCCCTGTCACCTGCCAGGCAGATGGCTAGGCCTCAAGCACAGCCCGGTCACCTACCAGGCAGATGGCTAGGCCTCAAGTACAGCCCTGTCACCTGCCAGGCAGATGGCTAGGCCTCAAGTACAGCCCGGTCACCTGCCAGGCAGATGGCTAGGCCTCAAGTACAGCCCTGTCACCTGCCAGGCAGATGGCTAGGCCTCAAGCACAGCCCGGTCACCTGCCAGGCGGATGGCTAGGCCTCAAGCACAGCCCGGTCACCTGCCAGGCAGATGGCTAGGCCTCAAGTACAGCCCTGTCACCTGCCAGGCAGATGGCTAGGCCTCAAGTACAGCCCGGTCACCTGCCAGGCGGATGGCTAGGCCTCGAGCACAGCCATGTCACCTGCCAGGCAGATGGCTATGCCTCAAGCACAGCCCGGTCACCTGCCAGGCAGATGGCTAGGCCTTAAGTACAGCCCGGTCACCTGCCAGGCAGATGGCTAGGCCTCAAGCACAGCCCGGTCACCTGCCAGGCAGATGGCTAGGCCTCAAGCACAGCCCAGTCACCTGCCAGGCAGATGGCTAGGCCTCAAGTACAGCCCGGTCACCTGCCAGGCAGATGGCTAGGCCTCAAGCACAGCCCTGTCACCTGCCAGGCAGATGGCTAGGCCTCAAGTACAGCCCGGACACCTGCCAGGCAGATGGCTAGGCCTCAAGTACAGCCCGGTAACCTGCCAGGCAGATGGCTAGGCCTCAAGCACAGCCCGGTCACCTGCCAGGCAGATGGCTAGGCCTCAAGCACAGCCCAGTCACCTGCCAGGCAGATGGCTAGGCCTCAAGTACAGCCCGGTCACCTGCCAGGCGGATGGCTAGGCCTCAAACACAGCCCTGTCACCTGCCAGGCAGATGGCTAGGTTTCAAGCACAGCCCTGTCACCTGCCAGGCAGATGGCTAGGTTTCAAGCACACAGCCCAGTCACCTGCCAGGCAGATGGCTAGGCCTCAAGCACACAGCCCAGTCACCTGCCAGGCAGATGGCTAGGCCTCAAGTACAGCCCGGTCACCTGCCAGGCAGATGGCTAGGCCTCAAGTACAGCCCGGCTAGGCCTCACATGATTTATATATATATATAGATGCTGCCGTAATCCGCAGAGGCTAGGCGAAGGTGTGGCTGTGGCGAGTACCCTGGACTACAAATAAATAGTGTCTGGGTTCGAATCCCGGGCTGGGCCAGGCCGGGCAGCTAATCTGTGACATGTTTCATCCATTCATCGTTTTTTGTGCGTAAAAGCGGCCTGAAACACGAACGTTTCACTTGGCCCAGTTTAACCCTTTTGTGCGTGCACCAAAAACACCGATTCACCTGATTTCCTTTGCAGATGTTGCAGTACATCGGTCAGACGAGTCCCGAGTGTCACCTCCGCCCGGGTCAGCCCCTCAACGTGCCGGCCACGCCGCCCGAGGACCTGGTCTCCGCCACAGAGACTGACGTCATCGACGTGGTCAGCCGCCAGCTCGCCGAAGAACGCAGCTACTTCGACACACACAGGGATGACGTCAGGTAAGGGGAGCGTCTACTTCGACAAACACAGGGTTGACGTCAACCAAGTACCAGACACATTTATGGATAATCTTCACGAATCATATTGTCTTGCTTCCGCCAAAACCCTAACGTGATTCTTTTGACAAATGACGACAGTGATTTAAAATATCGTCTTGTGGAAAGCAATGAACTATATGAGTTGATAAATGAGCCAACGAGAATAACTAAATAATCTGAATCGCTATTGGACCTGGTTATCACTGACTCCCCAGCCCGCGTGTCGTCCAGTGGTGTGCTCCCTCCCAACACATGCACCATGGCATGTAGCTCAAGAGGTATTTGATGGCGTTGAAGATTGTGTCACTTACTGGTACGCTCTCTACGGAGAAGCAATTGAGTGTTTTATTCCGAGTAAGGAAATAGTTATTAATTCGAGAGACAAACCTTGGATGACGGCAAATATCAAGCGCCTTATCCATAAAAGAAACAGGCTGTTTAAACGCTATGCTAAGTCTAAAACAGAATTGGCACACAATCGGTATTTGTTAATCAGGCGTGAAGCTCATTTGGACATCGACAAGCCAAACAACAATATTTCCGCAGGCTCACTGAGCGACTGCAGGATCCCGCAACGGTAAGCAAAGAATATCATAAAATTGTGAAGTGTTTTTTCTTTGGGAAGGTATAGGCATACCATCTATCATCCATGATGGGTGAGCCACGCGGACACACGATCCAAGGCCAATGTCTTTAATGAGTATTTGGCATCAAATTCCACGCTCCCGAGTGTTGAAGAGGGTTTCGCACTTCCCCCACTCAACTTGAGTAGAATGCCCACCTTATGCACCATAAGCTTCAGTCCTGTCAAACTTGTCGATGTCTTGAGACAGCTTGATCCAAACAAAGCAAATGGCCCTGACAATATTAGCAATAGGATGTTGAAGGAGTCCGCGGAGGTTATATCTGAGCCGCTCTCCAACCTGTTTAACAACAGTAAGTGTGCTTTTACATTTCCTGCTCAATGGAAAGACGCCAATGGTACACCAGTTTTTAAGAAAAAGCACAAGCAACGAATGGAAAATGATCGCCCCATATCTCTGCTCTAATGCGTGGGTAAGGTTATGGAACGGGTAGTTTATCATGAGTTGTACAAATTTTGCCTCAGTAATAATCTCCTGACATGGCGTAATGCCGGCTTTAAAAAGCTAGATTCCACTACAAATCAGCTGATATATATTACTTATAAAATTTACGAATCGTTAGAGCACAATCACGATTCACTTATGATTTTTCTTGATGTGTCAAAAGCATTTGATAAGGTGTACCACGAGGGTTTATTGCATAAAGTCGAATCATTGGGTATTAAAGGAGATCTGTTGAGGTGGCTCAAAAGTTACCTATATTGTAGGCGACAGAGAGTGGTCATAGAGGGTTGCACCTCGGAGTGGAAATATATAAATGCCGGAGTGCCTCAATGCTCTATACTGGGGCCGCTCCTGTTTCTCATCTTTGTTAACGATATTGTCGAGGGCCTTGAATGCGAGGTTTATTTATTTGCAGAAGATACGTCTCTATTTTTTGTGCTAGATTTTAATAACGATGTCAAAATCATTAATCGTGATCTAGAACGACTATCTCAGTGGGCCAAACAGTGGCGGGTAACGTTCAATCCTGATAAAACTGAATATATGGTGTTTAGCAAAAAGTAATCGCGACCAAATTATCTCGATCTATATCTGGACAACTCAAAGCTCCGGCAAGTAAGAAATCACTGTCACCTTGGTGTAACCCTATCAGACTCAATGTGCTGGGACCCGCATATAAATAACACTGTTATTAAGGCCGAGAAATCAGTTGCTCTACTAAGGCGTCTTCCTAAACAGGTAGGACGCAGAACTAAATTAAATGTTTATAAAACATATGTTCGACCTAAAATGGAATACACCCCGATTCGCCCTTCCAGCTGTATCTGTAGCTATACCTGTACCTGTACCTGTACCTATCGTCTGTTGCCAGCATGGGGGCGGCGGCCCTGGGCCCCCTGGAGTGCACCCACCCCGAGTCGCCCTTCCAGCTGTGTCTGTAGCTATACCTGTACCTGTACCTGTACCTATCGTCTGTTGCCAGCATGGGGGCGGCGGCCCTGGGCCCCTGGAGTGCACCCACCCCGAGTCGCCCTTCCAGCTGTATCTGTAGCTATACCTGTACCTGTACCTATCGTCTGTTGCCAGCATGGGGGCGGCGGCCCTGGGCCCCCTGGAGTGCAGCCACCCCGAGTCGCCCTTCCAGCTGTATCTGTAGCTATACCTGTACCTGTACCTGTACCTATCGTCTGTTGCCAGCATGGGGGCGGCGGCCCTGGGCCCCCTGGAGTGCACCCACCCCGAGTCGCCCTTCCAGCTGTATCTGTAGCTATACCTGTACCTGTACCTGTACCTATCGTCTGTTGCCAGCATGGGGGCGGCGGCCCTGGGCCCCCTGGAGTGCACCCACCCCGAGTCGCCCTTCCAGCTGTATCTGTAGCTATACCTGTACCTGTACCTGTACCTATCGTCTGTTGCCAGCATGGGGGCGGCGGCCCTGGGCCCCTGGAGTGCACCCACCCCGAGTCGCCCTTCCAGCTGTATCTGTAGCTATACCTGTACCTGTACCTATCGTCTGTTGCCAGCATGGGGGCGGCGGCCCTGGGCCCCCTGGAGTGCACCCACCCCGAGTCGCCCTTCCAGCTGTATCTGTAGCTATACCTGTACCTGTACCTGTACCTATCGTCTGTTGCCAGCATGGGGGCGGCGGCCCTGGGCCCCCTGGAGTGCATCCACCCCGAGTCGCCCTTCCAGCTGTATCTGTAGCTATACCTGTACCTGTACCTGTACCTATCGTCTGTTGCCAGCATGGGGGCGGCGGCCCTGGGCCCCCTGGAGTGCACCCACCCCGAGTCGCCCCTCCAGCTGTATCTGTAGCTATACCTGTACCTGTACCTGTACCTATCGTCTGTTGCCAGCATGGGGGCGGCGGCCCTGGGCCCCTGGAGTGCACCCACCCCGAGTCGCCCTTCCAGCTGTATCTGTAGCTATACCTGTACCTGTACCTGTACCTATCGTCTGTTGCCAGCATGGGGGCGGCGGCCCTGGGCCCCCTGGAGTGCACCCACCCCGAGTCGCCCTTCCAGCTGTATCTGTAGCTATACCTGTACCTGTACCTGTACCTATCGTCTGTTGCCAGCATGGGGGCGGCGGCCCTGGGCCCCCTGGAGTGCATCCACCCCGAGTCGCCCTTCCAGCTGTATCTGTAGCTATACCTGTACCTGTACCTGTACCTATCGTCTGTTGCCAGCATGGGGGCGGCGGCCCTGGGCCCCCTGGAGTGCACCCACCCCGAGTCGCCCTTCCAGCTGTATCTGTAGCTATACCTGTACCTGTACCTGTACCTATCGTCTGTTGCCAGCATGGGGGCGGCGGCCCTGGGCCCCCTGGAGTGCACCCACCCCGAGTCGCCCTTCCAGCTGTATCTGTAGCTATACCTGTACCTGTACCTGTACCTATCGTCTGTTGCCAGCATGGGGGCGGCGGCCCTGGGCCCCCTGGAGTGCACCCACCCCGAGTCGCCCTTCCAGCTGTATCTGTAGCTATACCTGTACCTGTACCTATCGTCTGTTGCCAGCATGGGGGCGGCGGCCCTGGGCCCCCTGGAGTGCATCCACCCCGAGTCGCCCTTCCAGCTGTATCTGTAGCTATACCTGTACCTGTACCTGTACCTATCGTCTGTTGCCAGCATGGGGGCGGCGGCCCTGGGCCCCCTGGAGTGCACCCACCCCGAGTCGCCCTTCCAGCTGTATCTGTAGCTATACCTGTACCTGTACCTGTACCTATCGTCTGTTGCCAGCATGGGGGCGGCGGCCCTGGGCCCCTGGAGTGCACCCACCCCGAGTCGCCCTTCCAGCTGTATCTGTAGCTATACCTGTACCTGTACCTGTACCTATCGTCTGTTGCCAGCATGGGGGCGGCGGCCCTGGGCCCCCTGGAGTGCACCCACCCCGAGTCGCCCTTCCAGCTGTATCTGTAGCTATACCTGTACCTGTACCTGTACCTATCGTCTGTTGCCAGCATGGGGGCGGCGGCCCTGGGCCCCCTGGAGTGCACCCACCCCGAGTCGCCCTTCCAGCTGTATCTGTAGCTATACCTGTACCTGTACCTATCGTCTGTTGCCAGCATGGGGGCGGCGGCCCTGGGCCCCCTGGAGTGCACTCACCCCGAGTCGCCCTTCCAGCTGTATCTGTAGCTATACCTGTACCTGTACCTGTACCTATCGTCTGTTGCCAGCATGGGGGCGGCGGCCCTGGGCCCCCTGGAGTGCACCCACCCCGAGTCGCCCTTCCAGCTGTATCTGTAGCTATACCTGTACATGTACCTGTACCTATCGTCTGTTGCCAGCATGGGGGCGGCGGCCCTGGGCCCCCTGGAGTGCACCCACCCCGAGTCGCCCTTCCAGCTGTATCTGTAGCTATACCTGTACCTGTACCTATCGTCTGTTGCCAGCATGGGGGCGGCGGCCCTGGGCCCCCTGGAGTGCAGCCACCCCGAGTCGCCCTTCCAGCTGTATCTGTAGCTATACCTGTACCTGTACCTGTACCTATCGTCTGTTGCCAGCATGGGGGCGGCGGCCCTGGGCCCCCTGGAGTGCACCCACCCCGAGTCGCCCTTCCAGCTGTATCTGTAGCTATACCTGTACCTGTACCTGTACCTATCGTCTGTTGCTAGCATGGGGGCGGCGGCCCTGGGCCCCCTGGAGTGCACCTACCCCGAGTCGCCCTTCCAGCTGTATCTGTAGCTATACCTGTACCTGTACCTATCGTCTGTTGCCAGCATGGGGGCGGCGGCCCTGGGCCCCCTGGAGTGCAGCCACCCCGAGTCGCCCTTCCAGCTGTATCTGTAGCTATACCTGTACCTGTACCTGTACCTATCGTCTGTTGCCAGCATGGGGGCGGCGGCCCTGGGCCCCCTGGAGTGCACCCACCCCGAGTCGCCCTTCCAGCTGTATCTGTAGCTATACCTGTACCTGTACCTGTACCTGTACCTATCGTCTGTTGCCAGCATGGGGGCGGCGGCCCTGGGCCCCCTGGAGTGCACCCACCCCGAGTCGCCCTTCCAGCTGTATCTGTAGCTATACCTGTACCTGTACCTGTACCTATCGTCTGTTGCCAGCATGGGGGCGGCGGCCCTGGGCCCCCTGGAGTGCATCCACCCCGAGTCGCCCTTCCAGCTGTATCTGTAGCTATACCTGTACCTGTACCTGTACCTATCGTCTGTTGCCAGCATGGGGGCGGCGGCCCTGGGCCCCCTGGAGTGCACCCACCCCGAGTCGCCCTTCCAGCTGTATCTGTAGCTATACCTGTACCTGTACCTATCGTCTGTTGCCAGCATGGGGGCGGCGGCCCTGGGCCTCCTGGAGTGCACTCACCCCGAGTCGCCCTTCCAGCTGTATCTGTAGCTATACCTGTACCTGTACCTGTACCTATCGTCTGTTGCCAGCATGGGGGCGGCGGCCCTGGGCCCCCTGGAGTGCACCCACCCCGAGTCGCCCTTCCAGCTGTATCTGTAGCTATACCTGTACCTGTACCTGTACCTATCGTCTGTTGCCAGCATGGGGGCGGCGGCCCTGGGCCCCCTGGAGTGCACCCACCCCGAGTCGCCCTTCCAGCTGTATCTGTAGCTATACCTGTACCTGTACCTATCGTCTGTTGCCAGCATGGGGGCCGCGGCCCTGGGCCCCCTGGAGTGCACTCACCCCGAGTCGCCCTTCCAGCTGTATCTGTAGCTATACCTGTACCTGTACCTGTACCTATCGTCTGTTGCCAGCATGGGGGCGGCGGCCCTGGGCCCCCTGGAGTGCATCCACCCCGAGTCGCCCTTCCAGCTGTATCTGTAGCTATACCTGTACCTGTACCTGTACCTGTACCTATCGTCTGTTGCCAGCATGGGGGCGGCGGCCCTGGGCCCCCTGGAGTGCACCCACCCCGAGTCGCCCTTCCAGCTGTATCTGTAGCTATACCTGTACCTGTACCTATCGTCTGTTGCCAGCATGGGGGCGGCGGCCCTGGGCCCCCTGGAGTGCACTCACCCCGAGTCGCCCTTCCAGCTGTATCTGTAGCTATACCTGTACCTGTACCTATCGTCTGTTGCCAGCATGGGGGCGGCGGCCCTGGGCCCCCTGGAGTGCACCCACCCCGAGTCGCCCTTCCAGCTGTATCTGTAGCTATACCTGTACCTGTACCTATCGTCTGTTGCCAGCATGGGGGCGGCGGCCCTGGGCCCCCTGGAGTGCACCCACCCCGAGTCGCCCTTCCAGCTGTATCTGTAGCTATACCTGTACCTGTACCTATCGTCTGTTGCCAGCATGGGGGCGGCGGCCCTGGGCCCCCTGGAGTGCACCCACCCCGAGTCGCCCTTCCAGCTGTATCTGTAGCTATACCTGTACCTGTACCTGTACCTATCGTCTGTTGCCAGCATGGGGGCGGCGGCCCTGGGCCCCCTGGAGTGCACCCACCCCGAGTCGCCCTTCCAGCTGTATCTGTAGCTATACCTGTACCTGTACCTATCGTCTGTTGCCAGCATGGGGGCGGCGGCCCTGGGCCCCCTGGAGTGCACCCACCCCGAGTCGCCCTTCCAGCTGTATCTGTAGCTATACCTGTACCTGTACCTGTACCTATCGTCTGTTGCCAGCATGGGGGCGGCGGCCCTGGGCCCCCTGGAGTGCACCCACCCCGAGTCGCCCTTCCAGCTGTATCTGTAGCTATACCTGTACCTGTACCTGTACCTATCGTCTGTTGCCAGCATGGGGGCGGCGGCCCTGGGCCCCTGGAGTGCACCCACCCCGAGTCGGCCTTCCAGCTGTATCTGTAGCTATACCTGTACCTGTACCTGTACCTATCGTCTGTTGCCAGCATGGGGGCGGCGGCTCTGGGCCCCTGGAGTGCACCCACCCCGAGTCGCCCTTCCAGCTGTATCTGTAGCTATACCTGTACCTGTACCTGTACCTATCGTCTGTTGCCAGCATGGGGGCGGCGGCCCTGGGCCCCCTGGAGTGCACCCACCCCGAGTCGCCCTTCCAGCTGTATCTGTAGCTATACCTGTACCTGTACCTATCGTCTGTTGCCAGCATGGGGGCGGCGGCCCTGGGCCCCCTGGAGTGCAGCCACCCCGAGTCGCCCTTCCAGCTGTATCTGTAGCTATACCTGTACCTGTACCTGTACCTATCGTCTGTTGCCAGCATGGGGGCGGCGGCCCTGGGCCCCCTGGAGTGCAGCCACCCCGAGTCGCCCTTCCAGCTGTATCTGTAGCTATACCTGTACCTGTACCTGTACCTGTACCTATCGTCTGTTGCCAGCATGGGGGCGGCGGCCCTGGGCCCCCTGGAGTGCACCCACCCCGAGTCGCCCTTCCAGCTGTATCTGTAGCTATACCTGTACCTGTACCTATCGTCTGTTGCCAGCATGGGGGCGGCGGCCCTGGGCCCCCTGGAGTGCACCCACCCCGAGTCGCCCTTCCAGCTGTATCTGTAGCTATACCTGTACCTGTACCTGTACCTATCGTCTGTTGCCAGCATGGGGGCGGCGGCCCTGGGCCCCCTGGAGTGCAGCCACCCCGAGTCGCCCTTCCAGCTGTATCTGTAGCTATACCTGTACCTGTACCTGTACCTATCGTCTGTTGCCAGCATGGGGGCGGCGGCCCTGGGCCCCCTGGAGTGCACCCACCCCGAGTCGCCCTTCCAGCTGTATCTGTAGCTATACCTGTACCTGTACCTATCGTCTGTTGCCAGCATGGGGGCGGCGGCCCTGGGCCCCCTGGAGTGCACCCACCCCGAGTCGCCCTTCCAGCTGTATCTGTAGCTATACCTGTACCTGTACCTGTACCTATCGTCTGTTGCCAGCATGGGGGCGGCGGCCCTGGGCCCCCTGGAGTGCACCCACCCCGAGTCGCCCTTCCAGCTGTATCTGTAGCTATACCTGTACCTGTACCTGTACCTATCGTCTGTTGCCAGCATGGGGGCGGCGGCCCTGGGCCCCCTGGAGTGCACCCACCCCGAGTCGCCCTTCCAGCTGTATCTGTAGCTATACCTGTACCTGTACCTATCGTCTGTTGCCAGCATGGGGGCGGCGGCCCTGGGCCCCCTGGAGTGCAGCCACCCCGAGTCGCCCTTCCAGCTGTATCTGTAGCTATACCTGTACCTGTACCTGTACCTATCGTCTGTTGCCAGCATGGGGGCGGCGGCCCTGGGCCCCTGGAGTGCACCCACCCCGAGTCGCCCTTCCAGCTGTATCTGTAGCTATACCTGTACCTGTACCTGTACCTATCGTCTGTTGCCAGCATGGGGGCGGCGGCCCTGGGCCCCTGGAGTGCACCCACCCCGAGTCGCCCTTCCAGCTGTATCTGTAGCTATACCTGTACCTGTACCTGTACCTATCGTCTGTTGCCAGCATGGGGGCGGCGGCTCTGGGCCCCTGGAGTGCACCCACCCCGAGTCGCCCTTCCAGCTGTATCTGTAGCTATACCTGTACCTGTACCTGTACCTATCGTCTGTTGCCAGCATGGGGGCGGCGGCCCTGGGCCCCCTGGAGTGCACCCACCCCGAGTCGCCCTTCCAGCTGTATCTGTAGCTATACCTGTACCTGTACCTATCGTCTGTTGCCAGCATGGGGGCGGCGGCCCTGGGCCCCCTGGAGTGCAGCCACCCCGAGTCGCCCTTCCAGCTGTATCTGTAGCTATACCTGTACCTGTACCTATCGTCTGTTGCCAGCATGGGGGCGGCGGCCCTGGGCCCCCTGGAGTGCAGCCACCCCGAGTCGCCCTTCCAGCTGTATCTGTAGCTATACCTGTACCTGTACCTGTACCTATCGTCTGTTGCCAGCATGGGGGCGGCGGCCCTGGGCCCCCTGGAGTGCACCCACCCCGAGTCGCCCTTCCAGCTGTATCTGTAGCTATACCTGTACCTGTACCTGTACCTATCGTCTGTTGCCAGCATGGGGGCGGCGGCCCTGGGCCCCCTGGAGTGCACCCACCCCGAGTCGCCCTTCCAGCTGTATCTGTAGCTATACCTGTACCTGTACCTGTACCTATCGTCTGTTGCCAGCATGGGGGCGGCGGCCCTGGGCCCCCTGGAGTGCAGCCACCCCGAGTCGCCCTTCCAGCTGTATCTGTAGCTATACCTGTACCTGTACCTGTACCTATCGTCTGTTGCCAGCATGGGGGCGGCGGCCCTGGGCCCCCTGGAGTGCAGCCACCCCGAGTCGCCCTTCCAGCTGTATCTGTAGCTATACCTGTACCTGTACCTGTACCTATCGTCTGTTGCCAGCATGGGGGCGGCGGCCCTGGGCCCCCTGGAGTGCACCCACCCCGAGTCGCCCTTCCAGCTGATTCTGTAGCTATACCTGTACCTGTACCTGTACCTATCGTCTGTTGCCAGCATGGGGGCGGCGGCCCTGGGCCCCCTGGAGTGCACCCACCCCGAGTCGCCCTTCCAGCTGTGTCGCCTCCACCTCAACCAGCTGGGCTTCCTCCAGTGGAACAAGCGATCCTCCTTCGACCTGCTCAACAAGACGGGCAAACTGCTGCGAGACCTCAAGCACCTTGACAACCAGAAGTGGTGGGTGTGTGTAGGTGTGGGTGTGTGTGTGTGGGGGGGAGGGGTGCTGTTGTTAAAGTAGGGCACTCACAATCTACCAGAATTCAAAACCGGAAGCGAGGTGTAAATGGTTTTAATAAATAATACGGCCGTCATAGTAACCGTTTTTGTATCGCTATTGTTTCCATTTATTTATTTATATAATTTTTAACTGTAAAAGGAAGTTCTGAGAGCTGTTTCTGAGTGATGACGACACGAGGCGTGCCTATTAAGCCCTCTTTTCGTTCTTCTTGCAGTCGAGAAACGCACAAGATGGCTGTCATATACGTGGCGCCAGGGCAGGAGGACAAGCACAGCATTCTGGGAAACACCGCGGGTAGCACGGCGTATGAACACTTCGTGTCCGGCTTGGGGTGGGAGGTAAGGCGTCGCCACTCCCTTTGCCTTATGGCATCCCCAGTCCTTGTGCTACAAGCCGGTCCTTTGGCTACATGATCCGTCCTTGTGCGAGAGGACCCGTCCTTGTGGTATTATGAGTGCTAAAGGACCCGTCCTTGTGGTATTATGAGAGCCACTGGACCCGTCTTTGTAGAATTCTGAGTGCTAAAGGACCCGTCCTTGTGGTATTATGAGAGCCACTGGACCCGTCCTTGTGGCATTCTGAGTGCTAAAGGACCCGTCCTTGTGGTATTATGAGAGCTACTGGACCCGTCCTTGTGGCATTCTGAGTGCTAAAGGACCCGTCCTTGTGGCATTCTGAGTGCTACAGGACCCATCCTTGTGGCGGTCTGAGTGCTACATGACCCGTCCTTGTGGCATTCTCAGTGCTACAGGACCCGTCCTTGTGGCATTCTCAGTGCTACAGGACACGTCCTTGTGCTACATGAGCCGTCCTTGTGGCATTCTGAGTGCTACATGACCCGTCCTTGTGGCGGTCTGAGTGCTACAGGACCCGCCCTTGTGCTACAGGACCCGTCATTTGCCTACAGGACCAGTCATTGTGCTACATGACCCGTCCTTGTGGCACTCTGATTGCTAAAGGACACGTCCTTGTGCTACAAGACCCATTCGTGTGCTACAGGACCCGTCCTTGTGCTACAGGATCCATCCTTATGGCATTCTGGGTGCTACAGGACTCGTCCTTGTGGCATTCTGATGGCTGCAGGTCCCGACCTTTTGCTACATGACCCGTCCTTGTGCTACAGGACCCGTCCTTGTGCTATAGGACCCGTCCTTGTGCTACCGGACCCGTCCTTGTGGCATTCTGATGGCTACAGGATCTGTCCTTTTGCTACAGGACCCGTCCTTGTGGCAATCTGAGTGCTAAAGGACACGTCTTTGTGCAACAGGACATGTCCTTGTGCTACAGGACACGTCCTTGTGCTACAGGAACCGTCCTTGTGGCATTCTGATGGCTACAGGACCCGCCCTTGTGCTACAGGACCCGTCATTTGCCTACAGGACCAGTCATTGTGCTACATGACCCGTCCTTGTGGCACTCTGATTGCTAAAGGACACGTCCTTGTGCTACAGGACCCATTCGTGTGCTACAGGACCCGTCTTTGTGCTACAGGATCCATCCTTATGGCATTCTGGGTGCTACAGGACTCGTCCTTGTGGCATTCTGATGGCTGCAGGTCCCGACCTTTTGCTACATGACCCGTCCTTTTGCTACATGACCCGTCCTTGTGCTACAGGACCCGGCCTGTGACATTGTGATGGCTACAGGACCCGTCCTTTTGCTACAGGACCCGTCCTTTTGCTGCAGGACACGTCCTTGTGCTACAGGACCCATTCTTGTGCTACAGGACCCGTCCTTGTGCTACAGGATCCATCCTTATGGCATTCTGAGTGCTACAGGACTCGTCCTTGTGGCATTCTGATGGCTGCAGGTCCCGACCTTTTGCTACATGACCCGTCCTTGTGCTACAGGGCCCGGCCTGTGGCATTCTGATGGCTGCAGGTCCCGACCTTTTGCTACATGACCCGTCCTTGTGCTACAGGACCCGTCCTTGTGCTACAGGACCCGTCCTTGTGGCATTCGGATGGCTACAGGATCTGTCCTTTTGCTACAGGACCCGTCCTTTTGCTGCAGGACCCGTCCTTGTGCTACAGGACCCGTCCTTGTGCTATAGGACCCGTCCTTGTGCTACAGGACCCGTCCTTGTGGCATTCTGATGGCTACAGGATCTGTCCTTTTGCTACAGGACCCGTCCTTGTGGCAATCTGAGTGCTAAAGGACACGTCTTTGTGCAACAGGACATGTCCTTGTGCTACAGGACACGTCCTTGTGCTACAGGAACCGTCCTTGTGGCATTCTGATGGCTACAGGACCAGTCCTTTTGCTACAGGACCCGGCATTTGGCTACAGGACCAGTCCTTTTGCTACAGGACCCGTCATTTGGCTACAGGACCAGTCCTTTTGCTACAGGACCCGTTCTTGTGGCATTCTGAGTGCTATAGGACACGTCCTTGTGCTACAGGACCCGTTCTTGTGGCATTCTGAGTGCTACAGGACACGTCCTTGTGCTACGGGACCCGTTCTTGTGGCATTCTGAGTGCTATAGGACACGTCCTTGTGCTACAGGACCCGTTCTTGTGGCATTCTGAGTGCTACAGGACACGTCCTTGTGCTACGGGACCCGTTCTTGTGGCATTCTGAGTGCTACAGGACACGTCATTTTGCTACATGACCCGTCCTTGTGGCATTGTGAGTGCTACAGGATCCGTCCTTATGGTATTCTGAGTGCTACAGGACCCGTCCTTATGGTATTCTGAGTGCTACAGGACCCGTCCTTATGGTATTCTGAGTGCTACAGGACCCTCCGTGTGGCATTATGGGTGCTACAGGACCCTCCGTGTGACATTATGAGTGCTACAGGACCCATCCTTATGGTATTCTGAGTGCTACAGGACCCGTCCTTGTGGCATTGTGAGTGCTACATGACCCGTCCTTGTGGCATTGTGAGTGCTACAGGATCCGTCCTTATGGTATTCTGAGTGCTACAGGACCCGTCCTTATGGTATTCTGAGTGCTACAGGACCCGTCCTTATGGTATTCTGAGTGCTACAGGACCCTCCGTGTGGCATTATGAATGCTACAGGACCCTCCGTGTGGCATTATGAGTGCTACAGGACCCTCCGTGTGACATTATGAGTGCTACAGGACCCTCCGTGTGGCATTATGAGTGATACAGGACCCATCCTTATGGTATTCTGAGTGCTACAGGACCCGTCCTTATGGTATCATGAGTGCTACAGGACCCTCCGTGTGGCATGAGTGCTACAGGACCCTCCGTGTGGCATTATGAGTGCTACAGGACCCTCCGTGTGGCATGAGTGCTACAGGACCCTTCGTGTGGCATTATGAATGCTACAGGACCCGTCCTTGTGGCATTATGAATGCTACAACACAATGCTAAAGGTGTTGTTGCTGTTCTGACCCTAACCGTCTGCCCTCTCGCCAGGTGGAGCTGGAGAATCACGTGGGCTTCACGGGGGGTCTGCAGTCGAATGGCAGCACGGGGACCTCGGCGCCGTACCGCGCCACCTCGCTGCGGGAGGTGCTCTTCCACGTGGCCACCAGGATGCCCTCCGCCTGCGAGGAGGACAAACACCGGAAGGTAAGCGCCCCAGGGACCGGGCCCGGGGGCTGGGCCCAGGGGGCGGGGTCGCGGGGTCTCGCCGCCCCGGGGCCTCGCCGCCCCGGGGGTCACGCCGCGCCAGGCAGCCAGTCCTCTCGCCACAACCCCCGGCAAAGGGACAATCAGTTCGTAGAAAAGGTGTAAAAACGTATGTTGAAGAGGCACAGAACAGCGGTATAACGCGCATTGGATATGTGCGAATGGTGTCTAAGAACACGTTCACCGAAAGGAAAAAAAAAACATATAGATCTAATAACGGACTTACAGAGACAAACAGCATTCAAAAACATATCAAAAGTTCAAAAACACCGATTGTCGCCCACTGTAGCGAGTTGCGTACACATGTACATTAGAGGTCAGTAACGATTTTTTTTTAATTTTATGTTGCTGTCATATCGAGTACATAAAGTGGATGAAACAGATTTATCAGCTGAAAATTGTAATTTCGTGGTACTGCCATATTTAGCAGATGTAATGGATGGACCATAGAACTAATTAAGGTTAAATTGTAAATTTATAAATTTGGAGAGGGGACGAGAGTGGAGAAGGGGCAAAGGATGTAAACCTTTCTGAAAGGCTATAACTTCCAATCCCCAGGCGTTCACAATGTCTCCCCTTCGTGTTGTGTGTCACCATTTACTGATTGCGTCCGTGTCTTTGGCGGTATGCGCACTGCCTTGATGTCTGTCGCCAGTAGATTGTGGTTGCCCCTGTGTCTGACACGACCCCTCGCCTTGTCCCCCGCTAGCTGCGTCACCTCGGCAATGATGAGGTGCAGATCGTGTGGTCAGAGCACAACAGAGACTACCGCCGAGGCATCATCCCCACAGATTTCGGTGACGTCATCATCGTTATCTACCCGCTCAGCAGTGGCCTCTACCGGATCCAAATCAACCGCAAACCGGAAGTACGTCTATCGATATCGGCTTTTAATATCTATTTGATATCCTATCTCTTGTACAAAGAATGTATAGTGCAATGCGGTTTTATTGCCACAAAGAGAAATATCCAGTCGTGATTTGTTTTATTCTGTCCTACATGTTAGAAAATATACTTGTAGTCAGTTGCGGTAAGCATGAAATATGTCCTATAATTGACATGATTCTTTCATAATTTTGATCAGGTAACTTATTCATTTTATTTCTTGACTTGTAGTTACTTATATGATACGATTCTTTCATAATTTTGATCAGGTAACTTATTCATTTTATTTCTTGACTTGTAATTACTTATTTTTAACTCTATGTTTATGTTGATTGCTAACTAAAGCATTTTATTATATTTAAATGTTATAGTGGACTGTGTGTGAGTGGTGACGGCGGCCATGTTGTATCAGACGGTGTGTATAGTATGGTAGAGTGGTGACGGCGGCCATGTTGTATCAGACGGTGTGTATAGTATGATAGAGTGGTGACGGCGGCCATGTTGTATCAGACGGTGTGTATAGTATGACAGTGGTGACGGCGGCCATGTTGTATCAGACGGTGTGTATAGTATGACAGTGGTGACGGCGGCCATGTTGTATCAGACGGTGTGTATAGTATGACAGTGGTGACGGCGGCCATGTTGTATCAGACGGTGTGTATAGTATGGTAGAGTGGTGACGGCGGCCATGTTGTATCAGACGGTGTGTATAGTATGATAGAGTGGTGACGGCGGCCATGTTGTATCAGACGGTGTGTATAGTATGACAGTGGTGACGGCGGCCATGTTGTATCAGACGGTGTGTATAGTATGACAGTGGTGACGGCGGCCATGTTGTATCAGACGGTGTGTATAGTATGACAGTGGTGACGGCGGCCATGTTGTATCAGACGGTGTGTATAGTATGATAGAGTGGTGACGGCGGCCATGTTGTATCAGACGGTGTGTATAGTATGACAGAGTGGTGACGGCGGCCATGTTGTATCAGACGGTGTGTATAGTATGGTAGAGTGGTCACGGCGGCCATGTTGTATCAGACGGTGTGTATAGTATGACAGAGTGGTGACGGCGGCCATGTTGTATCAGACGGTGTGTATAGTATGGTAGAGTGGTGAAGGCAGCCATGTTGTATCAGACGGTGTGTATAGTATGGTAGAGTGGTGACGGCGGCCATGTTGTATCAGACGGTGTGTATAGTATGATAGAGTGGTCACGGCAGCCATGTTGTATCAGACGGTGTGTATAGTATGATAGAGTGGTGACGGCGGCCATGTTGTATCAGACGGTGTGTATAGTATGGTAGAGTGGTGACGGCGGCCATGTTGTATCAGATGGTGTGTATAGTATGATAGAGTGGTGGCGGCGGCCATGTTGTATCAGACGGTGTGTATAGTATGATAGAGTGGTGACGGCAGCCATGTTGTATCAGACGGTGTGTATAGTATGATAGAGTGGTGACGGCGGCCATGTTGTATCAGACGGTGTGTATAGTATGATAGAGTGGTGACGGCCGCCATGTTGTATCAGACGGTGTGTATAGTATGATAGAGTGGTGGCGGCGGCCATGTTGTATCAGACGGCGGCCATGTTGTATCAGACGGTATGTGAGTGGTGACGGCGGCCATGTTGTATCTGGCAGTGTGTCTACAGTGTGACATGTTCTCTACAGGTGCCTTACTTCGGGCCGTTGTTTGACGGCGCCATTGTGAGTGGCCGCGTGCTGCCGGGCCTGGTCACCGCCACCGCCATCAACGCCGGCGGCGCCCTCCGCTCGCTCAAGGCCTTCTACCAGTCATTGTATCCTTGACCCTGACACGCCCGCCGTCACCCCAGTAATACACCCGGCTTACCTGCCACCTCGCAGGGATAATGTCTTTATTCCCAGTGTTGTTGTTGTATTCTTTCCCTTTCTTACGTGTGGGGGGTTTAGGTGAAAGAAATTGACTTTGGTATCATCTCCGCTGGTGTCTTCAACTTGTCTATATCAACACTCCCCAGACTTGGTGACCCTCTAAAGACGCCGGTGGAGTGTAACCGCAGGGTAGATATTGTGTGGTATAACCTCTGGAGCCTCTCTAAGAAGTGCTTCTTGTGATGATTACGTTGCTTCTAAGCTATTTATACAATTGTATATCTTGCAAATAGACGTTTTGGTCCCAGAAGGACTTTTATAGTGTTTATGGGTGTCTTAAGGACTTTTATGGTGTGTATGTATGTCTTAAGGACTTTTATAGTGTGTATGGATGTCTTAACAAGGACCTTTATAGTGTGTATGGATGTCTTAAGAAGGAGTTTTATAGTGTGTGTGGATGTCTTAAGAAGGACTTTTATAGTGTGTGTGGATGTCTTAAGGACTGTTATAGTGTGTATGGATGTCTTAAGAAGGACTTTTCTAGTGTGTGTGGATGTCTTAAGGACTGTTATAGCGTGTATGGATGTCTTAAGAAGGAGTTTTATAGTGTGTGTGGATGTCTTAAGAAGGAGTTTTATAGTGTGTGTGGATGTCTTAAGGACTTTTATAGTGTGTATGGATGTCTTAAGAAGGACTGTTATAGTGTGTATGGATGTCTTAAGAAGGACTTTTCTAGTGTGTATGGATGTCTTAAGGACTTTTATAGCGTGTATGAATGTCTTAAGAAGGACTTTTATAGTGTGTATGGATGTCTTAAGAAGGACTTTTATAGCGTGTATGAATGTCTTAAGAAGGACTTTTATAGTGTGTATGGATGTCTTAAGAAGGCCTTTTATAGTGTGTATGGATGTCTTAAGAAGGACTTTTCTAGTGTGTATGGATGTCTTAAGGACTTTTATAGCGTGTATGAATGTCTTAAGAAGGACTTTTATAGTGTGTATGGATGTCTTAAGAAGGACTTTTATAGCGTGTATGGATGTCTTAAGAAGGACTTTTATAGTGTGTATGGATGTCTTAAGAAGGACTTTTATAGCGTGTATGGATGTCTTAAGAAGGACTTTTATAGCGTGTATGGATGTCTTAAGAAGGACTTTTATAGCGTGTATGAATGTCTTAAGAAGGACTTTTATAGTGTGTATGGATGTCTTAAGAAGGCCTTTTATAGCGTGTATGGATGTCTTAAGAAGGACTTTTATAGTGTGTATGAATGTCTTAAGAAGGACTTTTATAGTGTGTATGGATGTCTTAAGAAGGACTTTTATAGTGTGTATGGATGTCTTAAGAAGGACTTTTCTAGTGTGTGTGGATGTCTTAAGAAGGACTTTTCTAGTGTGTGTGGATGTCTTAAGGACTTTTATAGCGTGTATGAATGTCTTAAGAAGGATTTTTATAGTGTGTATGAATGTCTTAAGAAGGACTTTTATAGTGTGTATGGATGTCTTAAGGACTGTTATAGTGTGTATGGATGTCTTAAGAAGGACTTTTCTAGTGTGTGTGGATGTCTTAAGGACTTTTATAGCGTGTATGAATGTCTTAAGAAGGACTTTTATAGTGTGTATGAATGTCTTAAGAAGGACTTTTATAGTGTGTATGGATGTCTTAAGGACTGTTATAGTGTGTATGGATGTCTTAAGAAGGACTTTTCTAGTGTGTGTGGATATCTTAAGGACTTTTATAGCGTGTATGAATGTCTTAAGAAGGACTTTTATAGTGTGTATGGATGTCTTAAGAAGGACTTTTATAGTGTGTGTGGATGTCTTAAGAAGGACTTTTATAGCGTGTATGAATGTCTTAAGAAGGACTTTTATAGTGTGTATGGATGTCTTAAGAAGGACTTTTATAGCGTGTATGGATGTCTTAAGAAGGACTTTTATAGTGTGTATGAATGTCTTAAGAAGGACTTTTATAGTGTGTATGGATGTCTTAAGAAGGACTTTTATAGTGTGTATGGATGTCTTAAGAAGGACTTTTATAGCGTGTATGAATGTCTTAAGAAGGACTTTTATAGTGTGTATGAATGTCTTAAGAAGGACTTTTATAGCGTGTATGGATGTCTTAAGAAGGACTTTTATAGTGTGTTTGGATGTCTTAAGAAGGTCTTTTATAATGTGTGGATGTCTTGAGAAGGAATTTTATAGTGTGTATGGATGTCTAAAGAAGGACTTTTATAGTGTGTATGGATGTCTTAAGGACTTTCATAGTGTGTATGGATGTCTTTAGAAGGACTGTTATAGTGTGTATGGATGTCTTAAGAAGGACTTTTATAGTTTGTATGGATGTCTTAAGAAGGACTTTTATAGTGCGTATGGATGTCTTAAGAAGGACTTTTATAGCGTGTATGAATGTCTTAAGAAGGACTTTTATAGTGTGTATGGATGTCTTAAGAAGGACTTTTATAGTGTGTATGGATGTCTTAAGAAGGACTTTTATAGCGTGTATGGATGTCTTAAGAAGGACTTTTATAGTGTGTATGGATGTCTTAAGAAGGACTGTTATAGTGTGTATGGATGTCTTAAGAAGGACTGTTATAGTGTGTATGGATGTCTTAAGAAGGACTTTTATAGTGTGTATGGATGTCTTAAGAAGGACTTTTATAGCGTGTATGAATGTCTTAAGAAGGACTTTTATAGCGTGTATGAATGTCTTAAGAAGGACTTTTATAGTGTGTATGGATGTCTTAAGAAGGACTTTTATAGCGTGTATGAATGTCTTAAGAAGGACTTTTATAGCGTGTATGGATGTCTTAAGAAGGACTTTTATAGTGTGTATGGATGTCTTAAGAAGGACTTTTCTAGTGTGTGTGGATGTCTTAAGGACTTTTATAGTGTGTATGGATGTCTTAAGAAGGACTTTTATAGCGTGTATGAATGTCTTAAGAAGGACTTTTATAGTGTGTATGAATGTCTTAAGAAGGACTTTTATAGTGTGTATGGATGTCTTAAGAAGGACTTTTATAGTGTGTTTGGATGTCTTAAGAAGGTCTTTTATAATGTGTGGATGTCTTGAGAAGGAATTTTATAGTGTGTATGGATGTCTAAAGAAGGACTTTTATAGTGTGTATGGATGTCTTAAGGACTTTCATAGTGTGTATGGATGTCTTAAGAAGGACTGTTATAGTGTGTATGGATGTCTTAAGAAGGACTTTTATAGTTTGTATGGATGTCTTAAGAAGGACTTTTATAGTGCGTATGGATGTCTTAAGAAGGACTTTTATAGCGTGTATGAATGTCTTAAGAAGGACTTTTATAGTGTGTATGGATGTCTTAAGAAGGACTTTTATAGTGTGTATGGATGTCTTAAGAAGGACTTTTATAGCGTGTATGGATGTCTTAAGAAGGACTTTTATAGTGTGTATGGATGTCTTAAGAAGGACTGTTATAGTGTGTATGGATGTCTTAAGAAGTACTGTTATAGTGTGTATGGATGTCTTAAGAAGGACTTTTATAGCGTGTATGAATGTCTTAAGAAGGACTTTTATAGCGTGTATGGATGTCTTAAGAAGGACTTTTATAGTGTGTATGGATGTCTTAAGAAGGACTTTTCTAGTGTGTGTGGATGTCTTAAGGACTTTTATAGTGTGTATGGATGTCTTAAGAAGGACTTTTATAGCGTGTATGAATGTCTTAAGAAGGACTTTTATAGCGTGTATGAATGTCTTAAGAAGGACTTTTATAGTGTATATGGATGTCTTAAGAAGGACTTTTATAGCGTGTATGAATGTCTTAAGAAGGACTTTTATAGTGTGTGTGGATGTCTTAAGAAGGACTTTTATAGCGTGTATGAATGTCTTAAGAAGGACTTTTATAGTGTGTATGGATGTCTTAAGAAGGACTTTTATAGCGTGTATGAATGTCTTAAGAAGGACTTTTATAGTGTGTATGGATGTCTTAAGAAGGACTTTTATAGTGTGTGTGGATGTCTTAAGAAGGACTTTTATAGTGTGTGTGGATGTCTTAAGAAGGACTTTTATAGCGTGTATGAATGTCTTAAGAAGGACTTTTATAGTGTGTATGGATGTCTTAAGAAGGACTTTTATAGCGTGTATGGATGTCTTAAGAAGGACTTTTATAGCGTGTATGAATGTCTTAAGAAGGACTTTTATAGTGTGTATGGATGTCTTAAGAAGGACTTTTATAGCGTGTATGGATGTCTTAAGAAGGACTTTTATAGTGTGTATGGATGTCTTAAGAAGGACTTTTATAGCGTGTATGAATGTCTTAAGAAGGACTTTTATAGTGTGTATGGATGTTTTAAGAAGGACTTTTATAGTGTGTATGGATGTCTTAAGAAGGACTTTTATAGCGTGTATGGATGTCTTAAGAAGGACTTTTATAGCGTGTATGAATGTCTTAACAAGGACTTTTATAGCGTGTATGGATGTCTTAAGAAGGACTTTTATAGTGTGTGTGGATGTCTTAAGAAGGACTTTTATAGTGTGTATGGATGTCTTAAGAAGGACTTTTATAGCGTGTATGGATGTCTTAAGAAGGACTTTTATAGCGTGTATGAATGTCTTAAGAAGGACTTTTATAGTGTGTATGGATGTCTTAAGAAGGACTTTTATAGTGTGTATGGATGTCTTAAGGACTTTCATAGTGTGTATGGATGTCTTAAGAAGGACTGTTATAGTGTGTATGGATGTCTTAAGAAGGACTTTTATAGTTTGTATGGATGTCTTAAGAAGGGCTTTTATAGTGTGTATGGATGTCTTAAGAAGAACTTTTATAGTGTGTGGATGTCTTAAGAAGGACTTTTATAGTGTGTATGGATGTCTTAAGAAGGCCTTTTATAGTGTGTATGGATGTCTTAAGAAGGACTTTTATAGTGTGTATGGATGTCTTAAGAAGGACTTTTATAGTGTGTATGGATGTCTTAAGGACTTTCATAGTGTGTATGGATGTCTTAAGAAGGACTTTTATAGTGTGTTTGGATGTCTTAAGAAGGTCTTTTATAATGTGTGGATGTCTTGAGAAGGAATTTTATAGTGTGTATGGATGTCTAAAGAAGGACTTTTATAGTGTGTATGGATGTCTTAAGGACTTTCATAGTGTGTATGGATGTCTTAAGAAGGACTGTTATAGTGTGTATGGATGTCTTAAGAAGGACTTATATAGCGAGTATGGATGTCTTAAAAAGGACTTCTTTTATAATGTGTGTAGTGTATGGACTACGGACTGCTGTGCCATTATTAACACCTGGCTGTTGATGTGCATGTTAAGCTTTGCCGTTTACTTTATTTCCCATTGCCTGTCTGAGTTTTATAGTGTGTGTGGATGTCTTAAGAAGGACTTTTATAGTGTGTGTGGATGTCTTAAGAAGGATTTTTATAGTGTGTGTGGATGTCTTAAGAAGGACTTTTATAGTGTGTGTGGATGTCTTAAGAAGGACTTTTATAGTGTGTGTGGATGTCTTAAGAAGGACTTTTATAGTGTGTGTGGATGTCTTAAGAAGGACTTTTATAGTGTGTATGGATGTCTTAAGAAGGACTTTTATAGTGTGTATGGATGTCTTAAGAAGGACTTTTATAGTGTGTATGGATGTCTTAAGAAGGACTTTTATAGTGTGTATGGATGTCTTAAGAAGGACTTTTATAGTGTGTATGGATGTCTTAAGAAGGACTGTTATAGTGTGTATGGATGTCTTAAGAAGGACTGTTATAGTGTGTATGAATGTCTTAAGAAGGACTTTTATGGTGTGTATGGATGTCTTAAGAAGGACTGTTATAGTGTGTATGAATGTCTTAAGAAGGACTTTTATAGTGTATGAATGTCTTAAGAAGGACTTTTATAGTGTGTATGGATGTCTTAAGAAGGACTGTTATAGTGTGTATGAATGTCTTAAGAAGGACTTTTATAGTGTGTGGATGTCTTAAGAAGGACTTTTATAGTGTGTATGGATGTCTTAAGAAGGACTGTTATAGTGTGTATGAATGTCTTAAGAAGGACTTTTATAGTGTGTGGATGTCTTAAGAAGGACTTTTATAGTGTGTATGGATGTCTTAAGAAGGACTTTTATAGTGTGTATGGATGTCTTAAGAAGGACTGTTATAGTGTGTATGAATGTCTTAAGAAGGACTTTTATAGTGTGTGGATGTCTTAAGAAGGACTTTTATAGTGTGTATGGATGTCTTAAGAAGGACTGTTATAGTGTGTATGAATGTCTTAAGAAGGACTTTTATAGTGTGTATGGATGTCTTAAGAAGGACTTTTATAGTGTGTGTGGATGTCTTAAGGACTTTTATAGTTTGTATGGATGTCTTAAGACGGACTTTTATAGTGTGTATGAATGTCTTAAGAAGGACTTTTATAGTGTGTATGGATGTCTTAAGAAGGACTTTTATAGTGTGTGGATGTCTTAAGAAGGACTTTTATAGTGTGTGTGGATGTCTTAAGAAGGACTTTTATAGTGTGTATGGATGTCTTAAGAAGGACTTTTATAGTTTGTATGGATGTCTTAAGAAGGACTTTTATAGTGTGTATGGATGTCTTAAGAAGGACTTTTATAGTGTGTATGGATGTCTTAAGAAGGACTTTTATAGTGTGTGGATGTCTTAAGAAGGACTTTTATAGTGTGTATGGATGTCTTAAGAAGGACTGTTATAGTGTGTATGAATGTCTTAAGAAGGACTTTTATAGTGTGTATGGATGTCTTAAGAAGGACTTTTATAGTGTGTATGGATGTCTTAAGAAGGACTTTTATAGTGTGTATGGATGTCTTAAGAAGGACTTTTATAGTGTGTATGGATGTCTTAAGAAGGACTTTTATAGTTTGTATGGATGTCTTAAGAAGGACTTTTATAGTGTGTATGGATATCTTAAGAAGGACTTTTATAGTGTGTATGGATGTCTTAAGAAGGACTGTTATAGTGTGTATGAATGTCTTAAGAAGGACTTTTATAGTGTGTGTGGATGTCTTAAGAAGGACTTTTATAGTGTGTGGATGTCTTAAGAAGGACTTTTATAGTTTGTATGGATGTCTTAAGAAGGACTTTTATAGTGTGTATGGATGTCTTAAGAAGGACTTTTATAGCGTGTATGGATGTCTTAAGAAGGACTTTTATAGTGTGTATGGATGTCTTAAGAAGGACTTTTATAGTGTGTATGGATGTCTTAAGAAGGACTTTTATAGTGTGTGGATGTCTTAAGAAGGACTTTTATAGTGTGTGTGGATGTCTTAAGAAGGACCTTTATAGTGTGTATGGATGTCTTAGGAAGGCCTTTTATAGTGTGTATGGATGTCTTAAGAAGGACTTTTAGATTGTGTGTGGATGTCTTAAGGACTTTTTTAGTGTGTATGGATGTCTTAAGAAGGACTTTTATAGTGTGTATGGATGTCTTAAGAAGGTGTTTTATAGTGTGTGTGGATGTCTTAAGAAGGACTTTTATAGTGTGTGTAGATGTCTTAAGAAGGACTGTTATAGTGTGTATGGATGTCTTAAGAAGGACTTTTCTAGTGTGTGTGGATGTCTTAAGGACTTTTATAGTGTGTATGAATGTCTTAAGAAGGACTTTTATAATGTGTATGGATGTCTTAAGGTCTTTTATAGTGTGTATGGATGTCTTAAGAAGGCCTTTCATAGTGTGTATGGATGTCTTAAGAAGGACTTTCATAGTGTGTATGGATGTCTTAAGAAGGACTTTTATTGTGTGTATGGATGTCTTAAGATGGAATTTTTATAGTGTGTATGGATGTCTAAAGAAGGACTTTCATAGTGTGTATGGATGTCTTAAGAAGGACTTTTATGGTGGATATGGATGTCTAAAGAAGGACTTTTATAGTGTGTTTGGATGTCTTAAGAAGGTCTTTTATAATGTGTGGATGTCCTGAGAAGGAATTTTATAGTGTGTATGGATGTCTAAAGAAGGACTTTCATAGTGTGTATGGATGTCTTAAGAAGGACTTTTATAGTGTGTATGGATGTCTTAAGAAGGACTTATATTACGAGTATGGATGTCTTAAAAAGGACTTTTATAGTGTGTGTAGTGTATGGACTACGGACTGCTGTGCCATTATTAACACCTGGCTGTTGATGTGCATGTTAAGCTTTGCCGTTTACTTTATTTCCCATTGCCTGTCTGATGACAATGGCTACCACAAAACCCCCCCTGCGGGTTTTCCTCTCTATTGTCAGTGAAATGGATAGGACATTGTAACATTAGGAACGCTTTTTCAAGGGTCGTTACTTACAGACCTGCTACCCGGCTAACTGTGAACCCCTCCGCCTCCGCTCCCCCTCCGCTGCCACCTCTGCCCCGTGCCCCTTCAAAAACCGTCGGCCTCTTAGTGATGTGTGACACCTGTCTTTTGTCTCTGTGCATGGCCCTACGTCACGGCTTGTGACTTAATGTAGTGTCGATGACAAGAACAAAAATGGCTGACATCCCATCCAAGTAATCTGTTTCGCTGTATCTCGTGTACGCCAATGTTTTTTACCTCATCTATTAGTGCCACCTTTGGTGCGTTTTGCCGGGGCACAAGGGAGTAGGTGGTGGGGGGTGGAGGGGGGGAGGGCTGAAGGCATTATCAGTCTCTATCTCTCTCTGTCTCTATCAGTCAGTGGGGACCAGACCAGGTGAGCCTCACTTTCATTTGTCTAGTCGCTCAGGGTTTATGACGACAGTGGCAATCAATTGTTACTGACCAAGTCGCTCGGGGAATAACTGGCAAGGCGCACTGAGCCCCCGCCTTCTGCCCTGGCCAACCCCTCTATGCCAGCCCCCGCCTTCTGCCCTGGCCAACCCCTCTATGCCAGCCCCCGCCTTCTGCCCTGGCCAACCCCTCTATGCCAGCCCCCGCCTTCGGCCCTGGCCAACCCCTCTATGCCAGCCCCCGCCTTCTGCCCTGGCCAACCCCTCTATGCCAGCCCCCGCCTTCTGCCCTGGCCAACCCCTCTATGCCAGCCCCCGCCTTCTGCCTTGGCCAACCCCTCTATGCCAGCCCCCGCCTTCTGCCCTGGCCAACCCCTCTATGCCAGCCCCCGCCTTCTGCCCTGGCCAACCCCTCTATGCCAGCCCCCGCCTTCTGCCCTGGCCAATCCCTCTATGCCAGCCCCCGCCTTCTGCCCTGGCCAACCCCTCTATGCCAGCCCCCGCCTTCTGCCCTGGCCGACCCCTCTATGCCAGCCCCCGCCTTCTGCCCTGGCCAACCCCTCTATGCCAGCCCCCGCCTTCTGCCCTGGCCAACCCCTCTATGCCAGCCCCCGCCTTCTGCCCTGGCCAACCCCTCTATGCCAGCCCCCGCCTTCTGCCCTGGCCAACCCCTCTATGCCAGCCCCCGCCTTCTGCCCTGGCCAACCCCTCTATGCCAGCCCCCGCCTTCTGCCCTGGCCAACCCCTCTATGCCAGCCCCCGCCTTCTGCCCTGGCCAACCCCTCTATGCCAGCCCCCGCCTTCTGCCCTGGCCAACCCCTCTATGCCAGTCCCCGCCTTCTGCCCTGGCCAACCCCTCTATGCCAGCCCCCGCCTTCTGCCCTGGCCAACCCCTCTATGCCAGCCCCCGCCTTCTGCCCTGGCCAACCCCTCTATGCCAGCCCCCGCCTTCTGCCCTGGCCAACCCCTCTATGCCAGCCCCCGCCTTCTGCCCTGGCCAACCCCTCTATGCCAGCCCCCGCCTTCTGCCCTGGCCAACCCCTCTATGCCAGCCCCCGCCTTCTGCCCTGGCCAACCCCTCTATGCCAGCCCCCGCCTTCTGCCCTGGCCAACCCCTCTATGCCAGCCCCCGCCTTCTGCCCTGGCCAACCCCTCTATGCCAGCCCCCGCCTTCTGCCCTGGCCAACCCCTCTATGCCAGCCCCCGCCTTCTGCCCTGGCCAACCCCTCTATGCCAGCCCCCGCCTTCTGCCCTGGCCAACCCCTCTATGCCAGCCCCCGCCTTCTGCCCTGGCCAACCCCTCTATGCCAGCCCCCGCCTTCTGCCCTGGCCAACCCCTCTATGCCAGCCCCCGCCTTCTGCCCTGGCCAACCCCTCTATGCCAGCCCCCGCCTTCTGCCCTGGCCAACCCCTCTATGCCAGCCCCCGCCTTCTGCCCTGGCCAACCCCTCTATGCCAGCCCCCGCCTTCTGCCCTGGCCAACCCCTCTATGCCAGCCCCCGCCTTCTGCCCTGGCCAACCCCTCTATGCCAGCCCCCGCCTTCTGCCCTGGCCAACCCCTCTATGCCAGCCCCCGCCTTCTGCCCTGGCCAACCCCTCTATGCCAGCCCCCGCCTTCTGCCCTGGCCAACCCCTCTATGCCAGCCCCCGCCTTCTGCCCTGGCCAACCCCTCTATGCCAGCCCCCGCCTTCTGCCCTGGCCAACCCCTCTATGCCAGCCCCCGCCTTCTGCCCTGGCCAACCCCTCTATGCCAGCCCCCGCCTACTGCCCTGGCCAACCCCTCTATGCCAGCCCCCGCCTTCTGCCCTGGCCAACCCCTCTATGCCAGCCCCCGCCTTCTGCCCTGGCCAACCCCTCTATGCCAGCCCCCGCCTTCTGCCCTGGCCAACCCCTCTATGCCAGCCCCCGCCTTCTGCCCTGGCCAACCCCTCTATGCCAGCCCCCGCCTACTGCCCTGGCCAACCCCTCTATGCCAGCCCCCGCCTTCTGCCCTGGCCAACCCCTCTATGCCAGCCCCCGCCTTCTGCCCTGGCCAACCCCTCTATGCCAGCCCCCGCCTTCTGCCCTGGCCAACCCCTCTATGCCAGCCCCCGCCTTCTGCCCTGGCCAACCCCTCTATGCCAGCCCCCGCCTTCTGCCCTGGCCAACCCCTCTATGCCAGCCCCCGCCTTCTGCCCTGGCCAACCCCTCTATGCCAGCCCCCGCCTTCTGCCCTGGCCAACCCCTCTATGCCAGCCCCCGCCTTCTGCCCTGGCCAACCCCTCTATGCCAGCCCCCGCCTTCTGCCCTGGCCAACCCCTCTATGCCAGCCCCCGCCTTCTGCCCTGGCCAACCCCTCTATGCCAGCCCCCTCTATGCTCATCTTGTCGCTGGCCTTTTTTTTCCAACTTCAAGCCAACGTCGCCTCGAAGGCTTTGACTGCGGCCCTTCCCTCCGTACCTACCTGTACTGGCCTTATTCCTGTCTCTAATCTATTACACCGATGTCCCCCACCCCCCTTCCCTCCGTACCTACCTGTACTGGCCTTATTCCTGTCTCTAATCTATTACACCGATGTCCCCCACCCCCCTTCCCTCCGTACCTACCTGTACTGGTCTTATTCCTGTCTCTAATCTATTACACCGATGTCCCCCGCCCCCCTTCCCTCCGTACCTACCTGTACTGGTCTTATTCCTGTCTCTAATCTATGACACCGATGTCCCCCGACCCCCTTCCCCCCGTACCTACCTGTACTGGTCTTATTCCTGTCTCTAATCTATTACACCGATGTCCCCCGCCCCCCTTCCCTCCGTACCTACCTGTACTGGTCTTATTCCTGTCTCTAATCTATGACACCGATGTCCCCCGCCCCCTTCCCGCCGTACCTACCTGTACTGGCCTTATTCCTGTCTCTAATCTATTACACCGATGTCCCCCGCCCCCCTTCCCTCCGTACCTACCTGTACTGGCCTTATTCCTGTCTCTAATCTATGACACCGATGTCCCCCACCCCCCTTCCCTCCGTACCTACCTGTACTGGCCTTATTCCTGCTCTAATCTATGACACCGATGTCCCCCGCCCCCCTTCCCTCCGTACCTACCTGTACTGGCCTTATTCCTGTCTCTAATCTATTACACCGATGTCCCCCGCCCCCCTTCCCTCCGTACCTACCTGTACTGGCCTTATTCCTGTCTCTAATCTATTACACCGATGTCCCCCGCTCCCCTTCCCTCCGTACCTACCTGTACTGGTCTTATTGCTGTCTCGAATCTATTACACCGATGTCCCCCGCCCCCCTTCCCTCCGTACCTACCTGTACTGGTCTTATTCCTGTCTCTAATCTATTACACCGATGTCCCCCGCGCCCTTCCCTCCGTACCTACCTGTACTGGCCTTATTCCTGTCTCTAATCTATTACACCGATGTCCCCCGCCCCCCTTCCCCTCGTACCTACCTGTACTGGCCTTATTCCTGTCTCTAATCTATTACACCGATGTCCCCTGCCCCCCTTCCCCCCGTACCTACCTGTGCTGGCCTTATTCCTGTCTCTAATCTATTACACCGATGTCCCCCGCCCCCCTTCCCTCCGTACCTACCTGTACTGGCCTTATTCCTGTCTCTAATCTATTACACCGATGTCCCCGCGCCCCCTTTCCCTCCGTACCTACCTGTACTGGCCTTATTCCTGTCTCTAATCTATTACACCGATGTCCCCCCGCCGCCCCCCTTCCCCCCGTACCTACCTGTACTGGCCTTATTCCTGTCTCTAATCTATTACACCGATGTCCCCCGCCCCCCTTCCCCGCCGTACCTGTGGCTGTTTGTTTGTTGTTGTGGCGATGGTGGCGCAATGCTACGCGTTGTTGGTAGCGGAAGTGGCCGGGGTGGCGACTTCTGTTGGGAGGGGATTAACTGCAGCTATTACTATTGTAGTTGATAGAGGTCCCCGCGGAGGACCTCCTGAATCTCCATTAAAGCCTCTCACCCCCCTTCCCCCCCCCCGCCCCCTCCCGTGGCTTCCTTGCAAGGGCACCGGGGGACAATAGGCGCGGCCAAATGGGCAGCATTCACACCGGCAGGACTGAGCTGTAAGGCCTCCGGTAACACACAGAACTCGCAGGATGTCAGGCCACCGACTTCGCTTCTTTCATGTGCCTCGATGCAGGTGCTTTTAAGGTAACGAAGTAGGGGTATTTTGTGAGCGTGTCCGCTGATTGGTTGATCCAAGTGGCGGCTGTGAGGGGGCCCCGCCACAGAGAGGCCTAATTGGCCCGCCTGGCGTCTTACGGCTTTCTATTGAAATGTCCGGGGGTGTCTAGTAAGCGAGGATTGCCGCTGCCGCGCGCCTCAACGGTTCAATCCTGAGCCCTCTCATCCTCGCCCCCTCTCCCCCCCTCCTCCCCTCCCTCCCCATGCCTCGCCCTCCCCCTGCCCCCCCCCACCCCCGCCCTCTCCCTGCCACCCCCCCCCCACCCTCCCCCTGCCCCCCCCCCTCTCTTGTTCCCCACGTCGCTCCCAGCGTCGCTGAAGCTGGCCGGCTTCTCCCGTCGCTCCCACCTTTGGAGAGAGGCGACTGGTGTGGGCGACGTACAGGCTTTCAGGAGGAGAAAAGCGCCATGCAACAGCCTATGGTGAGGGGCTGATCCCACTTTACCGATACCCCGCGCACAAAAGGAGCTTAACCCCCCCCCCCCCCCACCGCCCCCCCACCCCCCACCCCACCAACGCCATCCGGGCGGGCTATTATATGGCGTCGCTTGTCGTGGAGACAGTTGGCAACCCCGGTCTTCAATAAGGCCTTCCAACTACCTGGCCCTCGACCCCATCAACGGCCGACCGCTCACTCCCCGCCCCGCCCCGCCCCGGTCCGCCCGCCCCGGTCCGCCGCTACCTCCAAGCCAGGGGTGTGCATTACAGACAGCTCAGCGCGGACAGTGCACAACCATTAAACCTACACTACAGGCAGCTCAGCGCGGACAGTGCACAACTATTAAACCTGCACTACAGGCAGTCCGCGCCTAGCTATTAAACCTACACTACAGGCACTCCGCGCCTAGCTATTAAACCTACACTACAGCCAGTCCGCGCCTAGCTATTAAACCTACACTACAGCCAGTCCGCGCCTAGCTATTAAACCTACACTACAGCCAGTCCGCGCCTAGCTATCAAACCTACACTACAGGCAGTCCGCGCCTAAGTATTAAACCTACACTACAGGCAGTCCGCGCCTAGCTATTAAACCTACACTACAGCCAGTCCGCGCCTAGCTATCAAACCTACACTACAGCCAGTCCGCGCCTAACTATTAAACCTACACTACAGGCAGTCCACGCCTAGCCTATTAAACCTACACTACAGCCAGTCCGCGCCTAGCTATCAAACCTACACTACAGGCAGTCCGCGCCTAACTATTAAACCTACACTACAGGCAGTCCGCGCCTAGCTATTAAACATACACTACAGGCAGTCCGCGCCTAACTATTAAACCTACACTACAGCCAGTCCGCGCCTAACTATTAAACCTACACTACAGGCAGTCCGCGCCTAAGTATTAAACATACACTACAGACAGTCCGCGCCTAACTATTAAACCTACACTACAGGCAGTCCGCGCCTAAGTATTAAACATACACTACAGACAGTCCGCGCCTAGCCTATTAAACCTACACTACAGCCAGTCCGCGCCTAGCTATCAAACCTACACTACAGCCAGTCCGCGCCTAACTATTAAACCTACACTACAGGCAGTCCGCGCCTAAGTATTAAACATACACTACAGGCAGTCCGCGCCTAACTATTAAACCTACACTACAGCCAGTCCGCGCCTAACTATTAAACCTACACTACAGGCGGTCCGCGCCTAGCTATTAAACCTACACTACAGGCAGTCCGCGCCTAACTATTAAACCTACACTACAGCCAGTCCGCGCCTAACTATTAAACCTACACTACAGGCAGTCCGCGCCTAAGTATTAAACATACACTACAGACAGTCCGCGCCTAACTATTAAACCTACACTACAGGCAGTCCGCGCCTAAGTATTAAACATACACTACAGACAGTCCGCGCCTAGCCTATTAAACCTACACTACAGCCAGTCCGCGCCTAGCTATCAAACCTACACTACAGCCAGTCCGCGCCTAACTATTAAACCTACACTACAGGCAGTCCGCGCCTAAGTATTAAACATACACTACAGGCAGTCCGCGCCTAACTATTAAACCTACACTACAGCCAGTCCGCGCCTAACTATTAAACCTACACTACAGGCGGTCCGCGCCTAGCTATTAAACCTACACTACAGGCAGTCCGCGCCTAGCTATTAAACCTACACTACAGCCAGTCCGCGCCTACCTTTTAAACCTACACTACAGCCAGTCCGCGCCTAGCTATTAAACCTACACTACAGCCAGTCCGCGCCTAGCTATCAAACCTACACTACAGGCAGTCCGCGCCTAAGTATTAAACCTACACTACAGGCAGTCCGCGCCTAGCTATTAAACCTACACTACAGCCAGTCCGCGCCTAGCTATCAAACCTACACTACAGGCAGTCCGCGCCTAAGTATTAAACCTACACTACAGGCAGTCCGCGCCTAGCTATTAAACCTACACTACAGCCAGTCCGCGCCTAGCTATCAAACCTACACTACAGCCAGTCCGCGCCTAACTATTAAACCTACACTACAGGCAGTCCGCGCCTAAGTATTAAACATACACTACAGACAGTCCGCGCCTAGCCTATTAAACCTACACTACAGCCAGTCCGCGCCTAGCTATCAAACCTACACTACAGCCAGTCCGCGCCTAACTATTAAACCTACACTACAGGCAGTCCGCGCCTAAGTATTAAACATACACTACAGGCAGTCCGCGCCTAACTATTAAACCTACACTACAGCCAGTCCGCGCCTAACTATTAAACCTACACTACAGGCGGTCCGCGCCTAGCTATTAAACCTACACTACAGGCAGTCCGCGCCTAGCTATTAAACCTACACTACAGCCAGTCCGCGCCTACCTTTTAAACCTACACTACAGCCAGTCCGCGCCTAGCTATTAAACCTACACTACAGCCAGTCCGCGCCTAGCTATCAAACCTACACTACAGGCAGTCCGCGCCTAAGTATTAAACCTACACTACAGGCAGTCCGCGCCTAGCTATTAAACCTACACTACAGCCAGTCCGCGCCTAGCTATCAAACCTACACTACAGGCAGTCCGCGCCTAAGTATTAAACATACACTACAGGCAGTCCGCGCCTAACTATTAAACCTACACTACAGCCAGTCCGCGCCTAACTATTAAACCTACACTACAGGCGGTCCGCGCCTAGCTATTAAACCTACACTACAGGCAGTCCGCGCCTAACTATTAAACCTACACTACAGGCAGTCCGCGCCTAGTTATTAAACCTACACTACAGGCAGTCCACGCCTAACTATTAAACCTACACTACAGGCAGTCCGCGCCTAACTATTAAACCTACACTACAGCCAGTCCGCGCCTAGCTTTTAAACCTACACTACAGCCAGTCCGCGCCTAGCTATTAAACCTACACTACAGGCAGTCTGTGCCTAACTATTAAACCTACACTACAGGCAGTCCGCGCCTAGCTATTAAACCTACACTACAGGCAGTCCGCGCCTAGCTATTAAACCTACACTACAGGCAGTCTGTGCCTAACTATTAAACATACACTACAGACAGTCCGCGCCTAGCCTATTAAACATACACTACAGGCAGTCCGCGCCTAGCTATTAAACCTACACTATAGCCAGTCCGCGCCTAGCTATTAAACCTACACTACAGCCAGTCCGCGCCTAGCTATTAAACCTACACTACAGGCAGTCCACGCCTAACTATTAAACCTACACTACAGGCAGTCCGCGCCTAACTATTAAACCTACACTACAGCCAGTCCGCGCCTACCTTTTAAACCTACACTACAGCCAGTCCGCGCCTAGCTATTAAACCTACACTACAGGCAGTCTGTGCCTAACTATTAAACCTACACTACAGGCAGTCCGCGCCTAGCTATTAAACCTACACTACAGGCAGTCCGCGCCTAGCTATTAAACCTACACTACAGGCAGTCCGCGCCTAGCTATTAAACATACACTACAGGCAGTCTGTGCCTACCTATTGAAAATACACAACAGGCAGTCCGCGCCTAGCCTATTAAACCTACACTTCAGGCAGTCCGCGCCTAACTATTAAACCTACACTTCAGGCAGTCCGCGCCTAGCTATTAAACCTACACTACAGGCAGTCCGCGCCTAACTATTAAACCTACACTACAGCCAGTCCGCGCCTAGCTATTAAACCTACACTACAGCCAGTCCGCGCCTAGCTATTAAACCTACACTACAGGCAGTCCACGCCTAACTATTAAACCTGCACTACAGGCAGTCCGCGCCTAACTATTAAACCTACACTACAGCCAGTCCGCGCCTAGCTTTTAAACCTACACTACAGCCAGTCCGCGCCTAGCTATTAAACCTACACTACAGGCAGTCTGTGCCTAACTATTAAACCTACACTACAGGCAGTCCGCGCCTAGCTATTAAACCTACACTACAGGCAGTCCGCGCCTAGCTATTAAACCTACACTACAGGCAGTCTGTGCCTAACTATTAAACATACACTACAGGCAGTCCGCGCCTAGCCTATTAAACATACACTACAGGCAGTCCGCGCCTAGCTATTAAACCTACACTATAGCCAGTCCGCGCCTAGCTATTAAACCTACACTACAGCCAGTCCGCGCCTAGCTATTAAACCTACACTACAGGCAGTCCACGCCTAACTATTAAACCTACACTACAGGCAGTCCGCGCCTAACTATTAAACCTACACTACAGCCAGTCCGCGCCTACCTTTTAAACCTACACTACATCCAGTCCGCGCCTACCTTTTAAACCTACACTACAGCCAGTCCGCGCCTAGCTATTAAACCTACACTACAGGCAGTCCACGCCTAACTATTAAACCTACACTACAGCCAGTCCGCGCCTACCTTTTAAACCTACACTACAGCCAGTCCGCGCCTAGCTATTAAACCTACACTACAGGCAGTCTGTGCCTAACTATTAAACCTACACTACAGGCAGTCCGCGCCTAGCTATTAAACCTACACTACAGGCAGTCCGCGCCTAGCTATTAAACCTACACTACAGGCAGTCTGTGCCTACCTATTGAAAATACACAACAGGCAGTCCGCGCCTAGCTATTAAACCTACACTTCAGGCAGTCCGCGCCTAACTATTAAACCTACACTTCAGGCAGTCCGCGCCTAGCTATTAAACCTACACTACAGGCAGTCCGCGCCTAACTATTAAACCTACACTACAGCCAGTCCGCGCCTAGCTATTAAACCTACACTACAGCCAGTCCGCGCCTAGCTATTAAACCTACACTACAGGCAGTCCACGCCTAACTATTAAACCTGCACTACAGGCAGTCCGCGCCTAACTATTAAACCTACACTACAGCCAGTCCGCGCCTAGCTTTTAAACCTACACTACAGCCAGTCCGCGCCTAGCTATTAAACCTACACTACAGGCAGTCTGTGCCTAACTATTAAACCTACACTACAGGCAGTCCGCGCCTAGCTATTAAACCTACACTACAGGCAGTCCGCGCCTAGCTATTAAACCTACACTACAGGCAGTCCACGCCTAACTATTAAACCTACACTACAGGCAGTCCGCGCCTAACTATTAAACCTACACTACAGCCAGTCCGCGCCTACCTTTTAAACCTACACTACAGCCAGTCCGCGCCTAGCTATTAAACCTACACTACAGGCAGTCTGTGCCTAACTATTAAACCTACACTACAGGCAGTCCGCGCCTAGCTATTAAACCTACACTACAGGCAGTCCGCGCCTAGCTATTAAACATACACTACAGGCAGTCTGTGCCTACCTATTGAAAATACACAACAGGCAGTCCGCGCCTAGCCTATTAAACCTACACTTCAGGCAGTCCGCGCCTAACTATTAAACCTACACTTCAGGCAGTCCGCGCCTAGCTATTAAACCTACACTACAGGCAGTCCGCGCCTAACTATTAAACCTACACTACAGCCAGTCCGCGCCTAGCTATTAAACCTACACTACAGCCAGTCCGCGCCTAGCTATTAAACCTACACTACAGGCAGTCCACGCCTAACTATTAAACCTGCACTACAGGCAGTCCGCGCCTAACTATTAAACCTACACTACAGCCAGTCCGCGCCTAGCTTTTAAACCTACACTACAGCCAGTCCGCGCCTAGCTATTAAACCTACACTACAGGCAGTCTGTGCCTAACTATTAAACCTACACTACAGGCAGTCCGCGCCTAGCTATTAAACCTACACTACAGGCAGTCCGCGCCTAGCTATTAAACCTACACTACAGGCAGTCTGTGCCTAACTATTAAACATACACTACAGACAGTCCGCGCCTAGCCTATTAAACATACACTACAGGCAGTCCGCGCCTAGCTATTAAACCTACACTATAGCCAGTCCGCGCCTAGCTATTAAACCTACACTACAGCCAGTCCGCGCCTAGCTATTAAACCTACACTACAGGCAGTCCACGCCTAACTATTAAACCTACACTACAGGCAGTCCGCGCCTAACTATTAAACCTACACTACAGCCAGTCCGCGCCTACCTTTTAAACCTACACTACAGCCAGTCCGCGCCTAGCTATTAAACCTACACTACAGGCAGTCTGTGCCTAACTATTAAACCTACACTACAGGCAGTCCGCGCCTAGCTATTAAACCTACACTACAGGCAGTCCGCGCCTAGCTATTAAACATACACTACAGGCAGTCTGTGCCTAACTATTGAAAATACACAACAGGCAGTCCGCGCCTAGCCTATTAAACCTACACTTCTGGCAGTCCGCGCCTAACTATTAAACCTACACTTCAGGCAGTCCGCGCCTAGCTATTAAACCTACACTACAGGCAGTCCGCGCCTAACTATTAAACCTACACTACAGCCAGTCCGCGCCTAGCTATTAAACCTACACTTCAGGCAGTCCGCGCCTAGCTATTAAACCTACACTACAGTCAGTCCGCGCCTAACTATTAAACATACACTACAGCCAGTCCGCGCCTAGCTATTAAACCTACACTACAGCCAGTCCGCGCCTAACTATTAAACCTACACTACAGCCAGTCCGCGCCTAACTATTAAACCTACACTGCAGCCAGTCCGCGCCTAACTATTAAACATACACTACAGGCAGTCTGTGCCTAACTATTAAACCTACACTGCAGGCAGTCCGCGCCTAACTATTGAACCTACACTACAGGCAGTCTGTGCCTAACTATTGAACCTACACTACAGCCAGTCCGCGCCTAGCTATTAAACCTACACTACAGGCAGTCTGCGCCTAGCTAATACACCTACACTACAGGCAGTCTGTGCCTAACTATTAAACCTACACTTCAAGCAGTCCGCGCCTAGCTATTAAACCTACACTACAGGCAGTCCGCGCCTAACTATTAAACCTACACTACAGCCAGTCCGCGCCTAGCTATTAAACCTACACTACAGCCAGACCGCGCCTAACTATTAAACCTACACTACAGCCAGTCCGCGCCTAACTATTAAACATACACTACAGGCGGTCCGCGCCTAACTATTAAACCTACACTGCAGGCAGTCCGCGCCTAACTATTGAGCCTACACTACAGGCAGTCTGTGCCTAACTATTGAACCTACACTACAGCCAGTCCGCGCCTAGCTATTAAACCTACACTACAGGCAGTCCGCGCCTAGCTATTAAACCTACACTACAGCCAGTCCGCGCCTAGCTATTAAACATACACTACAGGCAGTCCGCGCCTAACTATTAAACCTACACTACAGGCAGTCCGCGCCTAACTATTGAACCTACACTACAGGCAGTCCGCGCCTAGCTATTAAACCTACACTACAGGCAGTCCGCGCCTAACTATTAAACCTACACTACAGGCAGTCCGCGCCTAGCTATTAAACATACACTACAGTCAGTCCGCGCCTAGCTATTAAACCTACACTACAGCCAGTCCGCGCCTAACTATTAAACCTACACTACAGGCAGTCCGCGCCTAACTATTAAACCTACACTACAGGCAGTCCGCGCCTAGCTATTAAACCTACACTACAGCCAGTCCGCGCCTAACTATTAAACCTACACTACAGGCAGTCCGCGCCTAACTATTGAACTTACACTACAGCCAGTCCGCGCCTAACTATTAAACCTACACTACAGGCAGTCCGCGCCTAGCTATTAAACCTACACTACAGCCAGTCCGCGCCTAGCTATTAAACCTACACTACATGCAGTCCGCGCCTAACTATTAAACTTACACTACAGGCAGTCTGTGCGTAACTATTAAACCTACACTACAGGCAGTCTGTGCGTAACTATTAAACCTACACTACATTCAATCCGCGCCTAACTATTAAACCTACACTACAGGCAGGCTTTGCGTAACTATTAAAACTACACTACAGGCAGTCCGCGCCTAGCTATTAAACCTACACTTCAGCCAGTCCGCGCCTAGCTATTAAACCTACACTACAGGCAGTTCGCGCCTAGCTATTAAACATACACTACAGGCAGTCTGTGCGTAACTATTAAACATACACTACAGGCAGTCTGTGCCTAACTATTAAACCTACACTACAGGCAGTCTGTGCCTAACTATTAAACCTACACTACATCCAGTCCGCGCCTAACTATTAAACATACACTACAGCCAGTCCGCGCCTAACTATTAAACCTACACTACATCCAGTCCGCGCCTAACTATTAAACATACACTACAGCCAGTCCGCGCCTAACTATTAAACCTACACTACAGCCAGTCCGCGCCTAACTATTAAACCTACACTACATGCAGTCCGCGCCTAACTATTGAACTTACACTACAGCCAGTCCGCGCCTAGCTATTAAACCTACACTACAGGCAGTCTGTGCCTAACTATTAAACCTACACTACAGGCAGTCCGCGCCTAACTATTGAACTTACACTACAGGCAGTCCGCGCCTAGCTATTAAACCTACACTACAGCCAGTCCGCGCCTAACTATTAAACCTACACTACAGGCAGTCCGCGCCTAGCTATTAAACCTACACTACAGGCAGTCCGCGCCTAGCTATTAAACCTACACTACAGGCAGTCCGCGCCTAGCTATTATACCTACACTACAGCTAGTCCGCGCCTAGCTATTAAACCTACACTACAGCCAGTCCGCGCCTAACTATTGAACTTACACTACAGCCAGTCCGCGCCTAGCTATTAAACCTACACTACAGGCAGTCCGCGCCTAACTATTAAACCTACACTACAGGCAGTCCACGCCTAGCTATTAAACCTACACTACAGCCAGTCCGCGCCTAACTATTAAACCTACACTACAGCCAGTCCGCGCCTAGCTATTAAACCTACACTACAGGCAGTCCGCGCCTAACTATTGAACTTACACTACAGCCAGTCCGCGCCTAGCTATTAAACCTACGCTACAGGCAGTCTGTGCCTAACTATTAAACCTACACTACCGGCAGTCCGCGCCTAACTATTAAACCTACACTACAGCCAGTCCGCGCCTAGCTATTAAACCTACACTACAGGCAGTCCGCGCCTAGCTATTAAACCTACACTACAGCCAGTCCGCGCCTAGCTATTAAACCTACACTACAGGCAGTCCGCGCCTAACTATTGAACTTACACTACAGCCAGTCCGCGCCTAGCTATTAAACCTACGCTACAGGCAGTCCGCGCCTAACTATTAAACTTACACTACAGGCAGTCTGTGCGTAGCTATTAAACCTACACTACAGGCAGTCTGGGCGTAACTATTAAACCTACACTACATTCAATCCGCGCCTAACTATTAAACCTACACTACAGGCAGGCTTTGCGTAACTATTAAAACTACACTACAGGCAGTCCGCGCCTAGCTATTAAACCTACACTACAGCAAGTCCGCGCCTAGCTATTAAACCTACACTACAGGCAGTTTGCGCCTAGCTATTAGACATACACTACAGGCAGTCTGTGCGTAACTATTAAACATACACTACAGGCAGTCTGTGCCTAACTATTAAACCTACACTACAGTCAGTCCGCGCCTAACTGTTAAATCTACACTACAGGCAGTCCGCGCCTAGCTATTAAACATACACTACAGGCAGTCTGTGCCTAACTATTAAACCTACACTACAGGCAGTCCGCGCCTAGCTATTAAACCTACACTACAGGCAGTCCGCGCCTAACTATTAAACATACACTACAGACAGTCCGCGCCTAGCCTATTAAACATACACTACAGGCAGTCCGCGCCTAGCTATTAAACATACACTACAGGCAGTCCGCGCATAGGTATTAAACCTACACTACAGGCAGTCCACGCGTAGCTATTAAACCTACACTACAGGCAGTCCGCGCCTAACTATTAAACCTACACTACAGGCAGTCTGTGCGTAACTATTAAACCTACACTACAGGCAGTCTGTGCGTAACTATTAAAACTACAATACCTGCATTATCGAGCGTTTGGTTCCTAGTTATCTGTCGTAAACAAGCGTTTGATATCTCGTTATCTAAGATTAATTTGCGTCTTGGTGTTTCGTTGGTAAATGATGCTTTCGGTCTGATTTAAACTGTGAACCGTGTTGTCTGCGACTCTGAAAGAAGCCTGGTCGATATCCTTTGCAGCGGGCCACTTTGTACGAGCCTAACTTAATATTGCTCAACTAGAACAATTTCAGCTGATCGAGTATTAATGTCATGACCGCCCAGAACACTGGGCGAGGTATCGATACCGCTGGTGCCTCGGTCCCTTAACGCTTGTAAGATGGCGAGGGCGAGTGGTCCCGTGTCTCCGCAGTCTCACCGCCCACCACTGACGCCCTCTCACGGTAGTGGTCCCCTGTCTCCGCAGTCTCACCGCCCACCACTGACGCTCTCTCACCGTAATCTAGTCTGCTACATTTAGTTGCAATAGTAGTTAGAGTTTGTGGCGTTCACTTGGCGTCTGCAGTGGTTAGGTTTCTTTGCCGAACCAATCAGTGCGTGCGCCGCTGGGGCAAAGAGGCTGGCGGCTACCCCTCCCCCCCCCCCCCCCCCGCCCCGTTCCCCCGGCCTGGTGTCTACTCACTGCCCGCATACCCAGCCAGCATACCCCCGGCGACACGGAATCCGTACAGCGCGGGTAATTCCTGCACATTTCCATCAGATTTAGAGCATTAGACAGGGCCTTTTCGGCGCCAGCTTTTGACGGCCGAAGCCCCGCCGAGGCAGAACAAACACGGTGATTATGTTATTTAGGGAGGCGCAGTCCTGGCGGCCAGGTAATCGGCGACGTTGCTAAGGAAATCATGGGTGGGAGGGGCGGGGTATGGCGCGAGGTAATGGGAGACCCGAGTGACCGTGCGGAGGGGAGAGGGGCAGTGGCAGACAGGAGGGTGGTGGCAGCGTGGGCAGTGGGGAGTGGAGAGGAAGGGGAGGTGGGGGGGAGGCCAAAGGGCCGCAACATGGCTTCCCCTGTCATTCCACCACTTCCTGACAATCCGTCAGCTGGCTTCTGTCGCCTGATGCCTGGCATTGTGCGCCCTCTGGCGGCCATACACGCTCCCTTTGGCACAGTTGTCACCTGTTGACTTCGGTTCCAGCTTTGTCCACGGACCTTCGCGTTTTTTTCCATGTCTATTTATTGTATTATGGTTTCCATAGGCGGAGACGCTCATTACTTTCCGTGTATCGATGTCTGCACATGGCCATGATTTATGGTGTCTTCATCAGATCTGGAATGTCCGTATTTCCTGGTATGTGATCATATGCCCATGATTTCTCGTTTTTCCATGTATTTTTGGGCCATATTTTTGATAGATTCACGGAATGATCTTCTAATAATTTTCCCGATAAGTCCATTTTCATGTACCGATGAAACCCACTAACCGCCATCACCGCCTGCTACTGCCTCCGCCCTACGTCCTGTCCATAATCACATACCATTCGTCCGTACTAAACCGAGGCGTTGTTAGGGTAAGCACGAGTTTTATCTTCAAGTCTATGTCCTCCATTGTCGAATGCAACAATGCGATTATGTTGGTAGGGTTGTTGTTAGGTGGGTAGGGTGTTATTAGGTGGGTAGGGTGTTGTTAGGTGGGTAGGGTGTTATTAGGTTGGTTGGGATGTTATTAGGTGGGAAGGGGTGTTGTTAGGTGGGTAGGGTGTTATTAGGTGGGTAGGGTGTTATTAGGTGGGTGGGGGTGTTGTTAGGTGGGTGGGGATGTTAGGTGGGTAGGGAGTGTTGTACCTTTCATTCTCTGGCAAGACTGTTTCAACATGCTTTTCGCTGCGTTCAAGACTTGCACGTTCTGTCCTCACCAGTCGTTGTCCCGCGCTCTGTATGTATTTATCTTCGTACTTGTTGCGTCTGCTTTGTGGCGTTTTTGTCTTTCATTGTTCCAACGAAGGTTATTCCTGGCGTGTAACGAGAGCAAATTTCCCGGCACCACACCCCGGCTGACAACCCGACACCTCGCCACACCCTGCTCCTGCCGCTCCCCGCCCTACACGCCCCCCCCCCTACCCCCCCCCCCCCTACACCCTCCCACTCCCCACGCCAGCCACCCTGACGGTGCCCCCCGGGTGCCGTAACACTGCACCCCCCCCCCCCCCACGCCTCTATCGATACCAATGGAAGCCGGTCGAGCGGTGGTCGCATCGCATTGCATCATTTAGCGCCCCCCCGCGGGCTTTGACAACAACGGCAAAAGCATATCCTGTCACATAGTAATAAGGGGCATTTT